>JAKLLY010000019.1:0-622624 GCA_022813715.1 Cladosporium austrohemisphaericum | reverse complement strand
GATCTCTTTGCTGTTATAAGAGCCACACGCTCTACCGATTGAGCTACCCCGGCAAGGGTCATTGATTTGATGAAGGAAGGCGCGAGTAACGCGTACTAGTACCTCTATTGAAAAGAAGGAGCGACCCTGGGTAAGTGAAGTGGGCGCAGCAGGAGGAAGCGATGTGCCTGTTCTATGTCGCCCTTGAAAGCGTGGCAAGAGCTAAGATTGATGAAGTGAGGTAACTCAATATGCATCAAGAGGTTGAAATGAACGAAGGAAATTGTTGCGGGACATTCTCCGTGGTCTCTCGAGGCGGATAATAATTGGCAGGTGCAATCCCTTGGTTGGAGAACCAGATGGTTGGTGTACTGTCCACAGAGATAATAGTTTCCCAATGTTGCCCAAGCCACAAAGTCTGACTGAACATCTAGGCGATATTACGGATAGCATGTACTATAGACATGTCAGAATGTATATCGTTTATTATTCTATGTTCGTACTGATTCTTGTTATTGCTTGTGTGTTCACAAACACGCGCGTGCCTTCCTTGGATGTTCCCGTGCTGTCTTGGCATCTTTGGACCGCCGCCAACACAACAACTGCCTGCTAGACGACAGCAATGGGGGTGATGGCGACATAGCGTAGTAGTAGTCCTTGTCTGTCTTTTATTTTTGCTGTTCGTCATGTCACTTTGTGTTGGAATGCATATCACTGATGCCAGAAACTTCAAATGACCATCTTCTGTGGAGAGTTGATGCACTTCTTCATTAAAACATGCGCCAAATCACCGGACCACGTTTTGATCGGAACGCACGGTGCACAGCAACATACAATAATACTGATATGAAATCAAAGGCGACACGAGAGTCATGTGTACGCGTCTCATCTCTATATACTACCGAAACCCCAAAGCATACTCCATGGAGTAAAGAAACAGGCTCCCGGCAGAACCCCAACCCTAACCCTGTGTGAATCGTCAACCTGAAAGGTCTTGATCATGTAATCGTGTTTGATGCGACAATCACCAAGGCACTAACCAACCTTCTGTTACTAATCAACTTGGTCTAATCTGACTGTACTTTTACCGCGACAATGTAGTCCCTCAATGCCAAGGTCCCAATGCAACCCAAGGCTTTTGAATCGTTGGCAAGGAGTCAAATCAAAGTGCACGCAGATTGTATTACGACTCTTATCCTCATGGCTTCTCGGTGATCCATTGACTACGGGCGATACTTATGGAAATGTAGCGATGAACGTCAAGAAAAGGCTCTCATTGCGAATGACTTGCAAGCATACCGATCGAGAGTGAGCATGACCGTATATTTCGCTCAGCCAAAACCATATGATAAAACACGATGAGATCCGTGAGTGCAGCGCAACGTGTTGGTTCCATTTGAATAAGTTGAGAATGTATCGTAAGCCGTAGTCACCAATGATCCCATGGATGAACATAGTGAGAAACATTGAAATTGCTCGTTGAGCGAATTGAAAAGTTGGGTATCCTCCCTCTGCCACATATGGCTACAAATTGCTTCCCAGCAACACAACGTCTCTCATCCCATCACTTCACTGCCTCGCTATGGCCTCTCGTGGCGTGGCGTGGCGTGGCGTGACTCTGGTGCCGGCAGACTACTTGTATCTGCTGCATGCCTTCTGTCGAGGTGGTGGACATTGAAGTCCAATCGGGCGGCTCAACCTTGAGATTCGGCGACGACATTGGCGACGGCGCATTTGCGCGTCGACCAAGCAGTCGACTTGCTGCCGGGCTGTCCGTGTGCACTACCAGTCGAGTTGATGCGACACGGGTAGGCGATAATTAGGTATGTCATTGTGAATCGTAATATCGTGATCGTAGAATGGGTTCGCGACAGATCGTTAGACCCATTCGCCAGGCTTGCGTCTCGAAATCATATTGACTAGTTCAAGCTTTGGGTTTGCGCAGTGAGAAAGCGCGTAGGCGTGTCTTTATGGGTGCTGTCGGTGCCGTGGGTGAGGTAGGTGACTGCACGCCCTCGCTGGAGCTGGAGATGCTGCCCGACGAAGCGGAGCGTCGGCGAGACTCGTCGATTGTTGCTTCGAGGCTGACATTTGCGTGGGAGTACGGAGTGGTGTCTGTGTCGAGGATCTCGACGAACTTGGAGGACGACATGTTTCGTTTTCTTGGTTCCGTTTGCCGATTTGGTATGGTGTTGTTGAACAGAGATGGAGCAATCGATCGATCGAACGAAGCAACAGGGCTCTTTTGCTAGACGAGAGGCGGGAGTTGGACTGGGGGGATGAAACACGTTCGACAGCGCGCGGGACAGAAGGGTAAATGATATGCTTGATCTACGCACGACACGCAAGTAGGGTGGGCGGCCCAAGAGGGTCATAACACAAAACCCTTTGCTGGTTTGCGCATCGCCTCCACACCACGTCAGAGGCCAAACCCACAGGGTCCGGCGCCGCGTGGAGTCTATCTTTGACTGGGCGAGGCCCGAAAGCGCACGCTTGTTCGGCTCGACTTGCGAGGTTTCCACGGACCTGGCGCTCTGGAGGCGGCGATCGACAAGGTACCGCGGTCCTCGTCTATCATCGAAACGTGTGCGGTCTCACAGCAGCGAGGGCGTGTCCGGCTCGCCTGGCATCCCGGCCATAGCAAGGCGGCAGGATTGCGGGAGGCTGTGTCGCTCGCTGCACACGTGGTTGGCCATGTCTGGTCATGCCTGGAGACAGGAACGGTGCCGATGCACGGCGTTCGCGACCAAAGCGACCGCTCCAAGACCGCACGCCGCGGAAAGTGGCCACGGAAACGGCTGTTCCAGACCTGCATAAGACTGCGCGGAGGACTTCTTCGCGCTGTCTAGCACGCAGATCGCCCTACGAGAGGCTCCGGCCATCTGCCGCTCCATGCCGCCCTTGCTGCTTGCGGTCTGTCTGCTGTTTGTCGCCAGCCGGGATTCGTTCGGGCCACGTCTGACCGCGACGCTCAGATTCCATTTTGGGCTTTGCAGAACATGGCGGTGGGAGCGAACTACGGTACTGGTCCCGAAAGCTTTTTGGCCAGCGCAGAGTTCAATACACATGAAGACTCAGAGCCACAGCCGACGCGTGTGTCCATCCATGGTAGCGAGTCGCGTGTTGTTTACTCGTTGCCTATCTATCTAAGTTGGTGGCGTTGCTCTTGGCTACTACAAAGCGGTAGGCAAGCACTTTACGTCCGGCTCGGACGGAGTATCAAGGAGGGTGGCGCAAAGTAAACGCATGTCGCCTGCAAGACGACGCGAGGAGGCTCTCTCTATGCGCCGGGAAGTTAGGAGCCAGATTGTACGCAATTTGCGACCGGTCACGTTGCACCAACAGAAATTAAACATGCCGTTGTGCCGGAGGCTTTTGTTCGGCACTGCAGAAAAACTTACGAGCGTGCTATTGCGACTTGCGAGGGAGAAAAGATTCTGACTTGGTATACTTTCGCGGTAGCGGGGGCTTTCGACTTTTGCCACAGCCCTCGTGACACCTCAGAAATGGGCAGCGATGACATGCGTGACTCGGTAGGACACAACTGATCAAAACAAGCTAACTGCTCTTCATCAAGTGCCAGATTTTGGCCGGACTAGGGCACCTTCTATTGAAATTTGGGTACATGTACCACATCGAGACTATTTAGCACATCGGGCATTTTCTACAGCACGAGTTCTCGTGACGACGATGACGCCTGCGCTTAGCCCCATCCTCAATTTTCCGACTTGATATCCGGCGCACAACATTTATTATTGTCGTCGGAAGGATCATCAGATGTCAGCATCGTCATCACTTCGGCATCTTTCTGCTGCAGGTCCAACGCGCTTGTTGTCATGCCGGTCGGTTCCATCAATTGGTCATGCAGCTGGCGGGCATAGGGTTGTTACCGCTAGGAGGTACCTGAGCCGGCGACCCGACCAGTGGACAATGACACATCTTTCACCTAGATATGTGCTGCCTTTGGACAGCCAATTGTATGCAAAGCAGAAGGACTCGAGCCAGTGCAATATCAGACAAGTGTGTGATAATCCAAGGCGTACACTGCGTGACAGGGTATATTATAGCAGGCGAATGCGTCGGAAGAACCACAACACCCTTGGAATCGGTAATGATACATTTACAACTAGAGCTAGCCATCTTACATCGGAAGTTTTCCCAGAATTCCCTGCGTTTCTGCCCAAAAGAGAAGCAACAAAACGCCTTCGCTCGACACGACAATCTTTTGACACATGGATGGATGGATAGCTAGCTGGTATGGTGGGGTATCGCCAACGACATTAGCATTAGATAACAGAGAAAAGAAAAAGGAAGACAAGAAGACAAGAAAGAAATAGAAGCCACCGACGAGAACTCGAGCACAACGACGCTTCCTCAATGCTCTGATCTTCTCCCCACCTAGAACCACAACAACCACCTAATCATCTTAGCAAGAGCTAGGATGATCCTCTTCACCGTCTTCCAACAAACAACAACAAACCAGACCCACCACATGATACTCAGCACAAGCCACTCAAGCAGCTTGAACCCGGCTTTCTTCATCAAGCGGAACTGCCGCCTCCGCATGCGCAAAATGTCATCCACAGCGTCGTCGACCTGCTTGATCCGCAGCGTCTGCTCTGTCGTCAATCGCACGCCAAAGGCATCAGCTTCGTCGGAGCTATTGTGCACTGTGTGCGTGAGTTTATCCGCGACGAGGGATTTGAGATCTGCGAGGCGCGTGTGCAGGGCACGGCTCGTGTCTGATTGGTAGGATTGGCGGGCTTGCGACAGGTTTTCGAGCGATTTGTCGAGGTGAGAGGAAAGCACTGCGGAGGCGCGGAGGTGGGTTTCTTTTAGCGGGATCGATGGGGTGTTGACTGAAGCTGTTTTAGCGGCTGCGATGAGGAAGCGCGGGGTTTTTGGCGGAGGGTTGTTGGCGCGCACGACGAGGTTGTGGGCTTTGATGCCGGAGGCTAGGAGGAGGGCGCGGGCTCGCGCGAGGTCTCGTGGGGAGGCGCGGTGGTTCTTGAGGAAATCTGGTCGTTGTTGTTCGCGCATGCCGCGGTCAGAGATGCTCCAGTGTCGTTTGCCGCCGTCTGCTCGGAGATTGGAGAGGCCTGTGACTGGGTAGTTGCCGTTCTTTCTCCCAGGATGTGAGGTGTTGAAGGTCACGTTCGAGCCAGCCTTAGGTGATAGGAAGCCGTAACTCTTCCTGTTCGGTTCTGCGAATACAACCTCCGATGCTTGACTTGGCATATCGGCGGTCGAAGCATAGTCGGTGTCGTCAGGCAGGTTAATTCGTGGTGGCAACAGGCGGTCGATACGCGGCGATCGGTCTGCTCCACGAGCGGCTGCTTGTCGACTGATATGGTCGTCTTCTCCATCGTGTGAAACAACAGGCGTGAGTCGTGAAGTGGACGACTTTTCTCGTCCGGCTGCAGACTTGAAGGTCGGAAGGTTGGCCGTGTGCAAACCCTTCTTGCTTCGTGTCCGGTCAATCGACGTACGTGGCGAAGGCTCACTATCATTTGGTGTGCCATTGGTGAGTGACGGCAAGTCTGCAGAGTTTTCGGTATCCGAAGCGTCTGAGTGCATCGCCGAGACATCAGTCACAGACCCTTCCTTGTCTTTGCGACCCTTACGATCGGTCCGAACGAGTTCAGCAAGTCGACCTCCCTTGAAGAAACGACCGACCGTTGAGCCTGGCTCTTTGATGGACCCGTCTGTCGTGGTGTGGGTACGAGATGTATCACGCCTGTGGAGACCACTATGTATGCTATCCGATGTCTGGTGACGATGGAGCTCTGTGGGACGGGAGTACTCGGCACTGAGCCTGGTCGGGTCAATGGCGTTGCCACTTGGTTCGCGAGAGCGATCAGAATCTGAAGGGAAGGCAAAGTCGCGACCTTCTATGGTGCTCCGGTCTTTACTCTTCGAGCGGAATATCGGGAGGATGCGATGTTTGTTCTTTTTCACCGAAGGCGCGGTTCGCTTACTCGGAGGCGAGAGATCCATAGCAAGTGAAGGCATGAAGTCGTTCACAGCAGGCGACAGCGGAGGCGAAGAATCAAACGAGAACCTGTTGCGCTCGTTCTCAGCGAGTTGCGCAAGTCGACCATCAGCGCTCTTTGAACGTTGAGCGGCGGCCGTGGAAGCGGCGGAGAGCGAGCCATTCGCGCGATGAAGAGAGCCTTGCTGCTGTCCAGGTCGTGTTGGAAATGGAGTATTTTTCGAGTCCCAGTGGTCTGGTGAATCAAGATCTGGAGATGAAACCTCTCCTCTTTGCTCTCTGGCAATTATTGCCTCCATGTGCTTGTTGAGAGGTGCCAAACCGGCGGGAGAACCGTTATCCCGTGCAGAAGGCCGCGGCTTACGTTCATCATTAGTCGACTCGCTGGAAGTGCTAGCTGACCGCCCGAGACGCGATAGTCTCTTGTGTCGAGTGCGATCTGCCTTGTGAATCGAGAGTATGTGTCGATGTCTGCGTGGCGCGTCTTCTGCTTGTGACTCTTCTTCCATCACTTCCATTGGAGGCGCATTCTGCTTTTTGCGGGCAACTTCATCGCTCTTTCTGGGTTCGTTGATAATCGGCTTTGTCCGGGCTGGGAATATGACCTGGCGCCGTCGGTTCTCGATGAGTGTTTTATTGTCGCCTTGCTCGGTCCAGTAGGTATCAGCCAAGCGCTCAGTCGGGTCGATGGTCCATTCGTTCTCCGGTCTCGCGATCACAGAGCCTGCAGTTCCGGTCCGGCGGTGGCCTTTCCAAGCCCCATTCTCACCATCCACATCTTCGACCTCTTCCGAAAATTGAGGGAGATGAACAACATCTTCGCCCGACCTGTATGCTGGCGATTTAGCAGCGTGTTCCACATCGTCCATCCAGTCAGCGACTTGCTGAGTATCCCCGAAATTCTCAGGTGGAACTGTAAAGGGCCTTCGTTCCCTGTTCCGTAGACGCCGATTACGTAGAATTTGCAGTGGGTTATATTGTCTTCCAAGCTCTTGTCGGCTGACTGTATTTGATCGAACGCGTCGAATATCTGGCTGTGCATAGCCGGGACTGCTCCGACTCTCGAATGTGTAATTCGCATTGGCTTCCGCGTCCGGTTTAAGAGGAGGCAGGTTCTCCAGTAAACGGCGATGCTCGCTCGCAAGTTCGAAGTACTTGCGAGTCTTCTCTGCTCGGGCCAGTGTCGCTGGAGAAAAAGTGTAGAGAACGTTGTCGTCAATCGCATTAGCGCTCGGTGTAGACTGGCGATCCCGACTGCGACTCGAGGACGCAGGGCTAGGGTTGTTTATATGAGGGCTCAAGCGAGATCTGTCAGAGCCTCGTGTGCGCACAGTGCCGTACTTGTCATTGGCTCCAGAAACGTTCCGAGAGCGTGGAGTAGCCATAGGCACGGGAAGAGAACCGCTTGTGTGCCTTTTCCGGCTTTCGCTCAAGCTTAGTGCCATTTGCACCAGTTGTGCTGGATCCATTGTTGTAGGTCGAGATGTCGGAGGCCGATCCTGAGTGCCATCATGGGTAGCTTGACCGATCGAAACCTCTTGCGACAGCGGCGAGCTCCTGATCGAAGAGTCTCCTGACATCCTGCTACCAGCCAACCTCTTATTTTCAGTCTGCAATGTGCCATGCTCAGCCCTCCTCTTCCCTTCTTTGTTGCGATCATTCTCCCTCTCCGTGCTCGTCACAGACCCATTTCCAAAGACGCTGTCCCTCAAGAACCCTCCACCACCACCACCACCACCACCACCACCACCACCTGATTTTCTGAGTCTGCTCCTCCGCTTCTGGTCGCTTTGGTTCTCCCCATCACTGCCCTCCTCGCTCCTGCGATCCGGCGTCAAGAATCTTTCCTTGAACCTTTCACCCTTCTCGCTCCATCTTTCCCCACTACCTCGACTCCCAGCTAGAGAGCTGCTCTCTCCTTGTCGCCGAGCATCGGAGAAAGAAGAGAAGCTCACATCGGCAGCTGCAGTTTGACGAGGCTCAGCAGAGGAGCCGTTCACGTCGGCCGACATGGCCTGTAAGCGAGAGCTTGCTGGCGAAGAGCTGCGCGTTCGGCGGCAGGAAGAGTGAGATCATTGCTGCATTGTCCGGGCGGCGTTGAAGATGCGGGTAAGAGAACGAGTTCTCGAGAATGTCGTTACAGGATTGTGGAGTGTGGAGGAGTGATTGCAGGGAGGGTGGGCGGTGATGAGCGCTGGTCTTTGCGTCGGGGCGTGTTGAAGCTAAGCGTTGGCGATACAGGAATTACGTAGACCAGGGTCCCTGCTCGCTGGCGCCGGCGGGTGGGAGAGAGGAGATCAGTAGGCGAGAGAGCAGCCTGCGGTTAATGCGGGCAGCAATATGGCGAAGGGCCGAGGCCCGTATAGTCGATGAATAGCAGCTTCACAATACGCAGGGCTGCAGCTTGCAGCGACCTGCAGGCAACCGCTGGCGGGTTTCGATTGATCAAATGTTCGCATGTGACAGTCAGCGGTGCAGGCGCTGGGCAACGCTCCCTGCTCGGCGGTAGGCCTGAGACATGCACGGTATGACGACGACGCCTTACGAGTAAGATGCATGTAAGGTACTCCTTCAGAACATTCTACGGCTGATCCTGAAACGATCAGGAAGGGAGAAAAAGAGCAGCTCTATCTAAACACATAAGCTGTAGCAAGTGCATTTTCGCATTTTCGATTATTGGTATCAAAGCGAGACAGGAATCTCTCAAGAGACCACATCTGGAAGAAAGAGTGCCGTAGGGTTTCCAATATGCCGGGACTGGCCACGCTTGACGAGGTATTCGTCTGATTGCGTTGGGCAAACAAATTAAAAAGGTAGCCGAGAATCAGAATCTTGACCATGTCCTTCCCGACACTCCGCGTCGCTCAGCAAATGCCGCTTAGTCAGTTTCAAGCTAGCACGCCAGCCCTGCACCTTTCCTACCCGCTAGGGAGGACCTTCTTCGTAGGGCTGCACTACACATGAACATCATCCTTCACTGAGGCCTATGCGAAGGGACGATGGTAACTGTTGGATTACCCGTCAATGAATGCTTCATGAAGGACGAGCCCAAGTTTCTCAGCCAAACCAACGTGAAGAGTGCCTGACCAGAACGTCTTCTGGGCTTGACTGCTATACTAAAAACAATCCATCCTAGACACCAATGCTTTGGGGCCCGTCCCACTTCTCGCATCGACTTCGGTCGTTGTCTCTTGTAATTTATAAGCATTTTCAACACAATGTTGGTTGTCAGTGGGTATATAAAGACAGACAGTCGTTGCCAAAATCTTCTCGGTCTCGCATCATCATCAATACCACCATCCTTTAACACCAACCATCCTCACCTGGTACACACAACACTTCATTGGGAACAAAACAGACCTCCATCAAAATGACCACCTGGCCCTCCATCCCAACGCAACCCGCCAAAGGCGTCCCTTTCTTCACCCCAGCCCAAACGCCCACTGCAGGCACAGCTCGCGTACCCCAAACAAACGGCAAACCAATCCCCAAACTCTTCACCCCCTTGACCATCCGCGGCACCACCTTCCACAACCGTCTCGGCCTCGCACCAATGTGCCAATACAGCGCCAAAGACGGCCACATGCAACCCTGGCACCTGGCCCACTACGGCGGTATCGCCCAGCGCGGGCCCGGAATGATGATCATCGAAGCCACAGCTGTGCAGCCTGAGGGCCGCATCACACCTGGTTGCGTGGGTCTTTGGACAGATTCGCAGATCGAGGGGTTGAAGCAGGTTGTTGATTTCGCTCATAGCCAGGGCCAGAAGATCGGCATTCAGCTTGCGCATGCTGGCCGTAAAGCGTCAACTCTTGCTCCGTGGCTTGGCGGTGGTGTTGCAACAGATGCTGTTGGCGGGTGGATTGGTAATGTCAAGGCTCCGAGTGCGATTGCGTTCTCCGAAGGTGGCATCGTGCCCACTGCCATGACGAAGGGCGAGATCGAGGACTTCAAGGCGGCTTGGGTGGCTGCTGTGCATCGCGCGCTGGCGGCTGGTGTCGATTTCATTGAGATTCACAATGCCCACGGGTACCTGCTTTCGTCGTTCTTGAGCGCCTCGTCGAACAAGCGGACCGACGAGTATGGTGGTAGTCTCGAGAACCGCATGCGTTTGTCGCTGGAAGTGGCGGCTCTGACGCGCGGTGCAGTTGGTCCGGACATGCCGGTGTTCCTGCGAGTCTCTGCATCTGACTGGCTTGAAGAGAGCCAACCTGACGAGGCCGGCTGGAGATTGTCTGATACTGAGACATTCGCGCGTGCGCTGGCCGACCAAGGCGTGGTGGACCTCATTGACATCAGCAGCGGTGGTCTTCACAGCGCGCAGAAGGTAGTCGCGGGTCCGGCGTTCCAAGCGCCTTTCGCGGCTGCGGTCAAGAAGGCCGTTGGAGACGGATGGTTGTGGCCGCAGTGGGTATGATCAACAACGGCGAATTGGCCGAGAAGCTTCTCCAGGAGGAGAACGAGAACCTGGACGTTATCCTTGTCGGCCGCGCCTTCCAGCGCGACACCGGACTGGCATGGAAGTTCGCTCAAGACCTTGATGTTGAGATCGCAATGGCGGCGCAGATTCGCTGGGGCTTCACGAGCTTCCGCAATGCGTCGGAGTACATCCAGCCGAACTCGATGAAGGCGTCGATCTTTGATTAGTTATATGTCTCTGTTATGTTACATTAGAAAGCTACTAGAAGTATGAAAAGTCGAACTCTGCTCTGAACAGACCGTTACTTGACTTCAATCAATCCATAAGAAAATTCAAACCACACCAACATCAAGCGCAACGCTCAAGCGTCCAAGTTCTTAGTAACGCCCGGCTGAATCGCCTCCAGCTTCGCACTCAACTCACCCCAAACCCGATCCTCCAACCCTCTCCCCTCCGGCCCCTCCACCAGCTTCGCGCAATCATTGATCTTGCAAGTCTGCATGAACTTGCCATGCGTCTCTTCCCCAGCAGTAACACCTCCATGGACAAGCGTGCGAGACCCAACCTCAGTCGTACGAGCAAGCAGTTTCTTCATGGTCCATGCCACGACTTTGATGAAGATGTTGACTTCGCGGAGGAGCTCGGATTCGCACAGGCCGGGCGTCAAGGTGTTGAGGGTGACGTGGAGCTGGGACACGGGATGGTTGCGCGCGATATGGCGGACTGTGAAGACTTCGAGGAGTTTACTCACGTTGTAGCGGTCGTGCATGCGGGCTTCCTTGGGGTTGTTGAGGGTGTCGAAGATGTTGGGGGATTTGCGTTCGGGGAACTGGAGTTTTGTCAGGCTATGGATCGGATGTATGCGTGGGTTGCAAGCGACTTACGCTGGTTATGTAGTGGACATCGGAACTGATGATGGTGAGGTTGGGCACGATGTTGTAGATTCTTGCGGTCTCCTGAAGTTTGGGCAAGACAAGCAGGGCCAGCAAGAAGGTGCTGACAACGTTGGTAGTGATGGTGCTCTCGTTGCCGGCCACTTCCGAGAAGGTCATGGTGCTTTTGCCGGCATTTTCGATGATCGCGTCGAGGCGCTTCAAAGTCTTGACGCGCTCGGCAAAGGCCTTGACGTTGTCGTAGTTCTCGAGGTCGAGATCCCAGACCTCGACGACACCCTTGCGGCCAGTGGTCTGTTCGATGTCTTTGGCCGCAGCTTCGCCTTTGGATGCAGTGCGCGAGGTGATGATCACGCGCTCGGCATTGAGGCGCACAAGGTGGCGAGCGGCTTCCTTTCCTAGGCCAGTGTTTGCGCCTGTTACAATGACAGTGCGGCCGGTGCAGTCAGTGGTCGGGTACGCCGGTGTGGTGAACACCTGGTCGTACATGCATTGCCTCAAAGGACCCATTGCGACTTGTGGTGAGGTATGGTGGGGTTGGATGATGAGGGTGTAGATGTAAACTGAGCTGGTATGTTTGGCGTTGCAGTACTTCAAACAGCGGCAGGGCGCGGAATCTATATAGCAATCACCCTACGGAAGATTGATGAATCATCAGACCTACCAGCAGTAACACAGGCGGCAGGATAGGAGTTAAGGAGCGAAGGGCGTCTGTAAGACCATTGGGTCCTCATGGCGTTTTGATACAGTACTCTCTACCTCCAGGTCCTGAGACAAAGGATCGCGGATTTATGAGAAGCTGACTGCTCCGCTCTCCGGTTGCTCGGCGCGCGCGGGAACCGTGGTGTGCGCCGGTGCTGACCAGACTGTTGCGTCTATTGAGGTTTTGCAGTACGCCATTGTATGCGCCAATCTATATCACCATCGCTTAGGATGATAGCATGGTCAGATAGAGGATGGATACGTGCTGCCTTGGCCATCGTGGAGTAGTTTTCGTAGTGCCGCTTCGTCTAGACTTACCCGTTGACTTGTCCACAGTGTAGTCAACTCCAAATGAACAAGAGTTTGATGGACACAGCCGTGTTGGGTCAGTGTGGTTACCAGAAATATTGAGCATTCCGCCTTTGCTCATCGAATAATGATTTCCGGGACGCCTGCCCAGCAAGAACGATCACGTGAGCTAAAGCCAGCCAGCAGGAGGCACCACCTATAATCTTGGCTTGGCTTGCGGGCCGCACCGGATTTTAGTCTGCACTTCGACACTCTTTCGAATTTGCTGTGTGTGGACCGCTTGAACGCACGCCTGGCAGCCCGCGACAACGACGACTTTTCCGACACGCCGACTTCTCGACCGATTGCCCCCAGCACACAGCAATCATGGCCACCGAATTGACTGTCCAGAGCGAGCGCGCTTTCCAGAAGCAGCCCCACGTTTTCCAGAACAACAAGAAGCAGGGCGGCAAGACCAAGAGAGCTGGAAAGGGTGGCAGGAGATGGGTGAAGGACGTCGGTCTCGGCTTCAGGACCCCCAAGACCGCCGTTGAGGGCAACTACATCGGTGAGTGAGGCACCAGGGCTTTGCGATGGGATATTGGGGGTTGGGACCATTTTCGAGATCTCGAGATCTTGGCAGTCGCAACATGAAGGAATCGCGAGAGAGCTTTGGGGCATTGGGACAACTACTTACACTGCGGCGCAGACAAGAAGTGCCCCTTCACTGGTCTCGTCTCCATCCGTGGCCGTATTCTTACCGGCACCGTCATCTCCACCAAGATGCACCGCACCCTCGTCATCCGTCGCGAGTACCTTCACTTCGTCCCCAAGTACTCCCGTTACGAGCGCCGCCACAAGAACCTTTCCGCCCACGTCTCCCCGGCTTTCCGTGTTGAGGAGGGTGACCAGGTTACCGTCGGCCAGTGCAGGCCCCTCAGCAAGACCGTACGTTGAAACACCGCGAACACTGGACACATCCGACACGAAAAATTGTACTAACAGGACAACAGGTCCGCTTCAACGTCCTCCGTGTGCTTCCCCGCACCGGCAAGGCCGTCAAGGCTTTCCAGAAGTTCTAAGCGTATCGCGCGCGACGATGAATCGGAGAATCGGACAGACATGGGAGTGGTAGGCGTGGCTTTGCTATAAAAGAAAGAGAGCTCTACCACGGACGGCGTTGGTCATGCAAAATTAGCGAAGGTCGAGAGACAGGCTGGCAATGTATCCATGCTAAAACTCCGATCGCCAAGCGCTTTCAAGTCAATGTCACAGTTTCGCCAAAAGGGTCAAATTCATTTTTCAGTTTCACATCTAGCTTGCCTTAGGAAGCCAGTCTGCACACGAACCATTTCCCACGAAACCCAACGAACGCCTGCGACCACTCCCCACGAACCGAGAAACAGCAGCATCAATATGTGGAGTACATCCTAGTCTTCTACGTGGTAGAGCATACAATCCCGGATGCACGAGCCTTAACATCTTCTCAATGTTGGCAGACGGTCCTGTCTTGCTCATTAAATGTCTGTGACCCGCAGCATTGTTGGTGATCTTGTCCAACGATGTGCGTTCAGAGATTCTGTACTGCTCTGCGCGATATATTGTACAATCAAACACTCGTCGTATCGTCAGTCTTACCTTGTAATTGAGATGGAATATTTCTGTCACAGCCTTTGCGAGCACGTCTAGTGTTATTCTCATAGACTGCCGTTCTCTTTTATTCATTGCCCGAAGTCAGTGCTCGTAGATTTGTGATCACTCATAGTAATTGAATGTCGAACATGTTAAATTGAATCTATCACTTCCCACGAAGCATGTGTAAGCGATCTAGACTGGTGCTGGCGCCATGCGCCAACGTGCTGCACTTTCCGCTTCGCTGCCGCACTTCGCGACTTCCAAACGCGCGCAACTGATCGAGCACGACAAACAGCAGCACCTCGCCTCACCTCACTCTCTTTTAACCTCCTCGACTTCTGCATATACTTCCTCGCTCCTTTCGCGTACATAATAATTACTACAGCCGTGTCTCGTACCATTTGCCTCCAGCTATTTGCACGTCTACGACCCGAACGGCCTTCCAGAACGCCCGCCACAGCTTCTCACGCGCGCAACACTACACGGCCATGAAGCTTGATACATGATACCCACGACGAACGAAGAACACGACCTGTCGCGAAGTGAACTGGTCCTCAAAGAGAGATAGTACGATCACCGAAGTGATTACTGCTTCTCTTGGGTCATTGTGAAGCAAGACCGCTTTCCCAATCTACGCGCTTGCAAAAACCCCCGCCGCGCGACTTCATGCCAAACGACCCTCGCTGAGCGTTGAGCTCAGGCCTTAAGGGTGTGTGGTGTCCTTGTTGATTTGGTCATGGCTCCGGGACGGACTATAGACTTTATTGACCTCTGCGACGACGACGACGACGATGATGTTCGCTCTAGTACCGCTAGAAACACTCAACGCGCCCAGGACCAGCGTCGTGCAGCCTCGAGGAAGAGCAACACCTCTCAACATTTCGATGCAAAGTCTTCAATCATTGACTTGACGGAGGACGACATTCAGAGTATCACTAGCCAACTCTCGCCACAGCAAACGAGGCCGAAGTCCCCACCAGGCCGGAGGAATGGCGTGGCTTTGCCTCGTGATGTGCAGTTACGACTCGGTTCTCAGGCCTCGCGCACGCGCAGCTCTCCTACTGGGAAGAAAGCGACCAGCCCAGTGGTACCATCAAGTGACAGCGAAGAGCTCCCCGATGATCCGTCTTCGTTACCTCCTCGAGTGCCAAAACCCTCGACGAAAGCTCGCGAGTCCGGCTGGCCTACTTCGTCGCCTAGGAAGCGTACGCGAGAATCAGTGGAGGAACTGCAAACTTCCAGTCCGTCGAAGAAGCGGCGTGCTGTTGGAGAATCTGCAACTGTGCGCTCAGAGAAACCCGTATCACAGCGAACAGTATCGTCTCAAACGCGCCAAGCACTCGAGGATTTGCAACTCTCAAACCCACCGAAAAAGCGCCGTCCCTTTAATGAGCCAGTGTCCTCACGTTCGGAAGAAGGCGTATCACCGCGGAGAGATGAGTCTCGCCCTGTTTCTTCGCGACCTTCAAGGGCCAACAGTGTGGTGGTACCTGAATTGACGAACGACCTCCCTGCTGAGGCTACATCAGACGCCCACAGCTCAAAGAGTACACCCACGAAGCGCAGGAGCAAGCACGCAACCGCACGCAACCCTTCGAATTCTCGGGACAAATCTCCCAGGGCTGGCAGCAACGCGCGTGATCACGATGTAGACGCAGGCTCGGAGAAGATTACACCTGAGTTGCCTCAGAGTGAGCCGTCAATACCGTCACAGACATCCGGTATCCAGGGGAGTGCGATGGCTTTCGGCCCTGTCAGAAAGCCGAAACGTCATGTAACCAATCAGCCAGTGGGAAAACCTGCTACACCTTTGCGCAGGGTCTCGAACGCACGAAGTGCATCAGCTGGGGCGTCTCCGTCGAGTCAACTCCAGAGGGAGGTTATTGAGGATCGCCCACCATCTGATCATAGTATTCAGAACGTGCTGGACGACGTCCAATATCAGGCATATAAAGAAACAGAGCCTACAGAACAGCATTCCGGTGAAGCCGGCAATCGCAGTGCCCAAACTCTTCCGGACATTGTTGAAAACCAGGCTTCAGGGGCAGGGATACAACCCGGCGAAATAGACGATGCAGCCCCTCCTGACTGGTCACTGATTCCGGTGCACCTACAAGTCGAGCGTATTCTTGGCAAGTACTACCAAGAAATGCGTGAAGATACGGACTATTCCACAAAAGCGTTCTTGAAGCGCGCCAGAAGATCGATCGAGCTGCATCGCCCTAAGCAGACTACGGATCCAGCTAGAGATGTCAGTTCAAAACAGCCATCTGTAGCATCCGCAGTGTTTGCCAGGCTTCGCCGGGCTGCCATCACTCAACCCACAACGGCGAGTGCAAAAATCGGAGATGGTAACACCAAGCTAAACGTGGATGTCTACAACGGCGCCAGTAAGCCTACCCGCATCCATTTCAAAGTCAAGACCACGGCTTGTAACACATCCGCTCTCGCCAACGAGGTCCCTGAGTATGCACACTATGTAAGCTTGAAGTCGAATATCCTTGCGCCGAACGTTACAACGATGACGGTGTGGCCATATTTTGGCGACGGTGAGCCGGATTCCGAGGAGTTCGAACACGTTTACCATATGGACACAGATCAGCGGCACCGCAAGATCCGACGGCTCCTCGAAGCACAAAAGGTTGAAGAGTACATCGACAGTGTATTGCAGGACCTCACAATTTCTTGGGATGATGTCTTACGCTTCCTACTCGAAAGCGAGCCTGACGTTGGCACGAACACAGTGGCCCAGGCTGTCACTAAGAACAAGCACCAGTTTCTGGAAGACTTCCCTCAGATTGATGGCAGCAGAAAATGGCAAAAACTCCTGGTATCGTTATCGAGTAGTTCACCAGACACCCTCGCCAAGGCGGCCATACTTTGCGATAACTTCCAACGCATGGCCAAGTTTCCCCTGTGGCATGTGGCCCGCCGCAGTCCCACTGTAAAACGAGTTTTCAGTGCCGATGAAAAGCCACCTTCGGCGATCGCCTCCCGCATCTGTCGTCTCTGTTTCCAGTTCAATTGCCACACACACGGTGAACTTCGAGAACACGAAAGCGATAGTGAATCTGGCGTCGAGACGGATGATGCGGTTGCGAAAGACATACTCTACCCGCCGAGAGTGAATTACAGAAAGCGATTGTCCTTGCCCGAAAGTCGCACAGTACCCGAGTCTGGCAATAATGCCACCAGCTCTCTCAAAATCAAGAAAAGAAACCCGAAGTATTGGGAAACTGCCGAGTACTTGAGACCAGGAGAGCTACCACCATTCTACCCTTGCTGGCATCCCGACGAGTCATGCGAAGAAGCGAAATGCTCATGTGTACGCCAGAAGAGACCCTGCGGCAAAAGCTGCGGGTGTGCTCCTGACTGCCCGAGGAGATTCGAAGGATGCGCATGCTCTTCGAAGAAACTCAGGAGGCCAGGTGACTTCACCTGCTACAGAGACGATAGGTGTGCCTGCTATAAGATCGGGGCCGAGTGTGATCCTGACCTGTGCGGTACATGTGGCGTTTGTGAAGTACTGGATCCTGTACATCGCCATGACCCTCCGATGCCAGGGCCAAAAAAGCTATGCCACAACGCCGGCATCCAAAAGGGCATACCCAAACACACTCTACTTGGGGACAGTGGTGTCCACGGGATGGGTCTTTACGCTGGTGAGCGCATTGAAGAACACGACTTTGTCGGTGAATACAAAGGCGAGATCATCACGAAGCACGAGGCCGACAGACGCGGCGCCGTCTACGAAAAACAGAATTCCACTTATCTCTTCTACCTCAATCCTGAACAAGAGGTCGACAGCAATTTCTACGGCAACAAGATTCGGTTCATCAATCATCGCAGTGAAGCCGCTGCAAACATCTACCCGCTTATCAGGCAAGTGAACACTGTCGATCGAATCGGCCTCTTCGCAAGAACGACGATCAAGCCCGGTGAAGAGCTGTTCTTTGACTACGGTCCCAAGTTTCCTGACCACAAACTTGGAGGAAAGCAGCCTGCACCATCCAAGACTGCACCCCACGTCCGCAACGCCGATGCGCTCAATGATTTCTACGAGGTGGAAGAAGTAGAGGACGAAGTTGGCAACCGAAGGGCTAAGAAGGCCGCGAACGGTAAGAACCGCGGCCGCCCGCGCAAGGCTGAGCCCACCGCCAAATCTCTGAAGCCTAAGAAGCCGATGGGCGGTGCGCGACCTGGTGCTGGCCGCAAGCCGGGCAAGAAGAAGAAGGTCGTCAACGAGAAGGCTGTGGAAAATACTGTTGGTGGTGGCAAAGTCAATGACGAGGAGGAAGATGAAGATCCGCGCATCACGTCCCAAGACCGCTTCGAAGCGTATTATGTTTCTCAGGATCAGGCTCTGGAGCAGAACGGCGGCGAACAGGATTTTGACGACGAGGAATTCGTGGAAGACGGAGAGGCGAGCGCGGAGGAGAGTGAAGAAGAGAGTGAGGATGATGAGCACGAGAGTCGGAGGCGCACGCGAGGGAGACCGCGGAAGGTTGAGCTGTAGTGAATCAGCTGTGTGCGCGGTTCTTCTGCGCGACAAGAGGTCGGTCGCCAGTATATGCTACAGGCAGGAGTCTTGAATTACAGTGTTCTAGCTGTCATACCTTAGCTCGCCGATACGATATCCTAATGACTGGTTCTATGAGATGCAAACGCACTCTCCACTACAGGCCTGCAATTAATACGCGCAGCATTACACAGGCGGCCCTCAATGCAGAAGTCCAAGGTACATGCTTGAGATCGGACAGCTAAAGCGTCTCGGTATCTGTGATGGAAAGCTTGTCAATCCCATGGCACTACACAAAGCTTCTTAGTCCGATTGAGATTTGATGGAGGCATCACTCGTTGAGCTTGTTCAGTGAGACACTGATATATGGGACGGCAGATCAATGCACTCAGGAAAAGGTTCGATCGATACATTTAGAAGCGCGAACACATGCTCGACATAATACTGTTCTTCTGAAGATTCTCACGGCCACTACTGAGTATTGAAATACTCCTTGGCCTTCTTCTTCAACTCCTGCTCCTTCCTCCTCGCGGTCTTGCTGAACTCGTCAGCCCTCTCCTTCTTTTCAACCTTATCCTGCTGCTTCTTCTCAGCGCGCTTCGCAGCACGGCCAGTAAGAGGCTTGTTCAGGAAGTCTTGATGCTTGCCAGCGCTCCTTGTGTTGGCGTTAGGGCCCTTCATGACGTTGGCTTTACCGGAAGGCATGTTGCTTAATTCGTTCTTTGAGGTAAGTTGGGTTGCTTGTATCGTTCTAGTGATCGCTAAATGCCAGTAATGATGAAGCTTGGCTGGGTTGGTTGGTCAAAGAACCACGTAGATAGGCTGGTAGTCATGTAATATACATCGCAAGGAGACAGGTCTTGAGGCATTGACATTGCCTCTGCCTTTGTTTGACAATGAACGCCGTTTGGCGAAACGTCTGGCCTAGTATCTATTTCTTTGTTGTTGCACCGATTGTGCCGCAAGCGGCCATTGCATCAACAACTCTCGGTGAAGTAGGTCCTTTGTTCTAAGGTTTCTCGATCTCGGAACTTACGTCCACGCTGTGGCAGCATTGTGCCATCAAGTACTCGTTTGTGCGATCAGCATTGCTTGATATCTGTGAATGCCTGAAGATCCACGAATGGCTTAGCTGTGAGCACGTACAGCTATATATACATCTATATCTTTCGAGCTGATACATACGACCATAGGTCAGTGAGAACTGGGCATCCCGTCCGCTCTGCCATACATAAGCACTGAACCGGGCGACTAGTACTAGAGTGGGTGACCATCTGGGAATCCCGCCTGTTGTATGTTTTTGGCTTTTTCTGCCTGATTGAACTTTTTGATCAATCTCAATGTCTAGTGTAATCTTTGAACCAGTGAAGTTGGAAATATGAAATGATCTCTTCCCTAGCTTGCTCCTTTTCGCGCACTTCTAAATCGTCTGATGTCGGAGCCAAGACTTCGCATTCTCCCAGCGAGGTAGATAGAGGCTCTGTGATCGGCGTTTGTTTGATAAGCCTGCGCCTACAAACACCATTTCTGAACTTTCACCTACATTTAGGCCGCAGCAATTGCCTGTCGGTCTTTGTTTTTATTGCCAAATGTGATTGGCAGCGCCATGGCTTGAGAGTTGGAGCGAATCAGACGAATGAGAAAACGCCGAGGGAAAAGTCTGTCGGCTTCCAGAACGACATCTCGTGCACCAGCCGCAGATGACTCCTGGAGTACCCGCCAGTCCAGTAGAGTTGACAGAGCAGAGCCGTAGGCATATGCGGAGGACGTATGCCGTTGGTGTCTGGGAGAGCCGACGCTCAGAGTCTGGTTGTTTTGACTTCACACCATGTCGCCTTCGAGATGAAGTTGAAGTTACTGGCAATGAGCACCCACGAAGCCGACATGCTTTCAAAGGAGGCGGCACGTCCCTTTAGCCTCTGCGCAGCTTCTCGTCTGCCGGCCGATCTCTACGACATTGTGCTCTGGAGGATCACTGTACCATCCTCGCTACTTTGTGCTTCTTCCCAGATCGGTAGGCGACGAACACAGGAGGAAGACCTTGCAGCATGTGCTGAGGACATGGCGCTTTCAGGATATTGGCGCGGCTTGTAATACTACTGGACGCTAGCGCTCATACGCCGGTCTGTTGCCTGGTCTGGACTCCATTGACTCGCCCCACGCCCCATGGGGTTTGAGATGGCAAATCTGGGGCAGTCCTTGCCGTGCATGGCCCATTGAAAGGGAGATCGGCGTTTGGTATCCGCTTCTATCACTGTATAAGAACGAGGTGCTGTCGCTATAGATGTACTTAGCCAGGCATTGGCATACCCTATCTCACCGTCCGTCCAGTGTAATCGACTCTCACTATGGCAGAAGCATACGACCATGATCGCAAGGATGTTGCAATTGCAACCGAGAAGGAGGCAGGAATGCACACAACCAACAAAGCGACTATCGAAGAAGCCAAGGCTGCCACCGAGAAGGAGCACAACATGACACTCCTTGAAGGTCTTCGACTCTATCCCAAAGCTGTCGCTTATTCCTTACTTATCTCCACTTGTATCGCTATGGAAGGTTTCGACCTCGCTCTGGTCAACGGTCTGTACGGCTTTGCTCAATGGAGGCAGAAGTACGGCGAACTCCAGCCTGACGGGTCCTACGAGGTCTCCGCGGCCTGGCAAGCCGGCCTCAGCAACGGTGCGAATGTTGGCTCAATCATTGGTCTCTTCATCAACGGCTGGATCTCTGAAAGATTTGGTTACCGCTGGACGATCATTAGCTGTCTGACTCTGCTGATGGGTTTCACTACGATCTTCTTCACTGCTCAAAACGTCGAGACGCTCCTTGTTGCGGAGATTTTGTGCGGCATTCCGGTATGTCTTTTTCAATATCCGATAACGAGAATATACACTGATGGCAGATACAGTGGGGTGTCTTCCAGACTCTTACCATCACATACGCATCCGAAGTTTGCCCTGTCGCTCTTCGAGGCTACCTCACGACATACGTGAACTTCTGCTGGGGCTTGGGACAGCTTATTGCTGTGGGAGTCATCAAAGCAATGTCCGGTCGTCAAGACCAATGGGCTTACCGTATTCCATACGCTTTGCAATGGATGTGGCCTGTCCCGCTTATCGTCGGAATCTTCTTCGCTCCGGAAAGCCCATGGTGGCTCGTCAGGAAAGGTCGCGTCGAACAGGCAAAGGCTTCTTTGCTCCGGCTCACGAGTTTGGAACGGGAGACTGACTTCGATGCCGATGAGACAATCTCCATGATCGTCCACACCACCACGCTCGAGAAGAAGATCACTTCCGGAGGGTCATACCTGGACTGTTTTAAGGGGATTGATTTGCGTCGCACTGAGATTGTATGCCTGTGCTGGGCTATGCAAAATCTGAGCGGTAACAGCTTCAGCAGCTACTCGACTTACTTTCTCCAACAAGCAGGGCTTCCGGAATCGACATCGTATTCGTTCGCTATGGGGCAGTATGCGATCAATATGGTCGGAGTGTTCGGCGCATGGGGCCTCATGACTATCGGAATCGGACGTCGCTCTCTTTATCTTTACGGACTTTGTGGACTATGCGTCATGTTGATGATCATGGGCTTCCTCGGCCTGGTTCCAGAGACCCACAGAGACCAGAGTGCGATGGCCACAGGTGGAATGATGATTGTCTGGGCTATGATCTACCAACTCTCTGTTGGAACAGTCTGCTACTCCCTAGTAGCCGAGATCTCCACCCGCCGCCTTCAGATCAAGACTGTCGTACTCGGTCGCAATCTTTACAACGTTGTCGGCATAGTGTGCTCGGTATTTACCCCATATATGTTGAACCCCACTGCCTGGAATTGGGGTAACTACACTGGCTTCTTTTGGGGTGGAATATGTGCTCTTTGCATTGTATACACCTACTACCGCGTCCCAGAGCCTAGGGGAAGGACGTTCGCGGAGCTCGATCTTCTCTTCGAGCGCGGCGTTCCAGCGAGGCAGTTCGCGACTACAGAGGTGGATATCTTCGAGGAGACTGTTTCTCGGGGTGGCGAAGCAAGCTTCAAGCATACTGGCGATGCTGTCCATTTGGAGAAGGCTGCTGCCAAGTAGCTGTGAAGCATACGATAAGAATTGACTTGCTGCCATGACTAGACCTTGATAAGATACGTCTTCTCGAAACGACACAGTTCTCACTCGCCTTTCACCAACCGAGGCTCATGTCAATGCGAGCGGAAACCCGCTCTCGGCGGAGATGAGCTGGATTTCTGACATTCGCATAAGACTCAGTGTGCGAATCTGAAGTCAAGCCGCTTCGCTCCTTCGTCCTTGGTGCTGCTGACATAATCCACTTGCTCCTCTCCCGTCATCTTGCTCCAGGCTTCCTGTCGGCGCTTATTGCGAGTTACGTAGTAGTATTTGACAGTAGGGAACAGAATGATGTTGAAGCAGCAGATGCCCAAGAGTATCTTGTTGCCCCGGATATAATACGGCCTGTCGTTCTCACGGTAGATGTTTGATCCAATGATGTTGCCTGTCTGGACTAGAATGGCGTTAGCATGCATGCCTGTCGGAAAGAAGAAGGTCACATATGGCAAGACATACCGAACATGTTGTATAGAGCTGCTGAAACAGCGCGAGTTCGTACAGAGTTCGAATTCCGGGAGTTCCAGGCGACAAGGACGGCGTGGCAGTAAGGATAGGACAGTAGACCAGTCAAGAGGGCGTAGCGAACCCAGTCAGATGCGTTGCTGCCCAGTGCGACTAGAGCGGCAATCCATGGAAGAATTCAGACGTTGGACATGCTCGAGACGAGTGACCGTTCATCTAGCCGCTCAGAGATTCAGGAGATGACTAGCAACTGGATAAAGTCAGCGCACTGATTGGAGGAGGTTTGCGTGTAAGACTTACAAATAAACCAAACATGAACTGCGATGGAATGGTGAGTAAGTTGGCTTGGAAGGTAGAGAATTCCATCTGGCGAAGGATGAAGGAAAGGTAGTTCTGTGGCGGCTGAGGCGGGATGTAGGTGGTCAGACCGATGAGATATAGCGGCCAAAGATCGTAGTCCTTCAGGCATTTCCACAGCCTCTCCAGATTGATGGCCTGGCGATTATTCATGTCACCCTTGGAGGGATCATCCCGAAGAACTCGATTCACCAGGATGGTTTCTTCACGCTCCGTGAACCAGCCATTCTTGCCTCGCAGCCAGCCTTTTGTTTGGCAGATACTGGCCGGTACGAGGAACCAAGACGCGATACCGACACATATCGTGATGGCACCTTCTAGTAGGAAGAGCCCTGAGATCTTCGTCAGTGGTGGTACTCATCGTGCTACGGTGTCCAAAATCTTACATTGCCAGCCAGACCAGCCCGCTATTCCTCTCATCTGTAGAATGCCAGCTGCAAGTAGAGAGCCGACAATATTGCAGGTGCTCAGTACTGTATAAAACCAGGAGAGACGAATCGGCAATTCCGTTTTCTTGTACCAGTACGTGATGTAGAGAATCGTGTCGGGCAGGAAACCTCCCATGAGAAGTCCTAGCAAACAGCGGCATGCAAAGTATCCCGCCCTGTTGGTCAGGCCAACTTGAGCCGCAGACACGATAGACCAAGCTACGATGATAAAGGGAATCCACCGGTCCGGGCCCAATTTCTTTGAGATGAGGCCGGATGGTAACTCTGCGGCGAGGAAACTGACGAGGAAGATCGTCTGACCAGTATTGAAGTCGTTGGTGTTCATGCCTAGCTCGGGAAGCATATCATCGGATATGGCTGCAAGATTTAGCCAGAAGATCACTTGAACATCAAGGAGATGACACAAACCTCTGTTGATATTCCGCCGGTTGAGATCCAAGGAGACGAACATGAGCCAGCACCACACCAGTATCCGCAAGTCCACTCTCCGCCTCAGCCTCTTTTCTTCGTCCGCGGTCCATGTTGCGCTGGGATCGAATCGAGGCCTACACTCGTAACGTGCCTTTCCGTACACGCCACGCCAGTACTCTGCAACTTTTGGGTCCGAGAAAACGTGGTCAGCCCGACTTCCGTCTTCGCCTGTGGCCTTCTCGTGGTCATCCGTTGAGCTTCCTGGTGTTATTTCTTGACTTGCATTGACATGGCCGAAGTCTTTACTGTTCAAACCGGCGGTTGGCGCTATCTTCTCCGCAGCCATTTGAGTTGGTGAAAGAGAAATTGGATCGTTTTGCCCAGTGGTCAGTAAAAGAACGGCATGACCGTCACTGTTCAATACATATACACCGAATGCGACAACGGACAGACCGAACTTGTGACGCCATGTACTGCGCCCGCCTTCAATCGGCCGGCGAGACGGGCCTATGCGGCAGATACGACATCTTTACACGCGGCAACGGCATTGGCATCGGCTGCTCGCAATGGTTTTCGGCGACAACGACAGGTGCGAACTTGCAGTTATCACTTGGCAAATTTAGAGGCGTAAAAGAAAATTGAGGTCTTCCAGGTCCAGGTCCTGTGGGATCAATGCGCGCATACTCTGGCTTCATGCATGAGGGTAATGTCGTGATTTTGCCAAGATTTACGTATACCGCTACCTCTAAACGAAGCCCTTTTGGTGCGGGACGTCGGCGAAATCTTCTCTGAGAGAACTTACAGCGGTCGTGAGTTTCAGAGATTTGGTGCATTGACGTGTGCTCAATATCCAAGCTGCTGATCGCGACTTGGGCAACGGCTGTTTGCAATTATGGTATAAACTCGGTGGGGATCTTTGGATTCAGCCACCGGCGGGTAGAGTAGCTCGTGCAGCCGAGTGCTATGTGCCAGCCGAATTGCGCAACAGGATGCAAAGTTGTTTAGACAAGTACTAATGTCAAGGAGCTGCCATCTCGTTTGTCGGATGCCTTCTTGTCGGTGACTGCGGCACACTACCGCCGCGCATGCCATGATTTGAATTTCAGCTCCGATACCTTCGGAAGATTTGTTCCTTCGCCAGGTGACGCTCCCATCAAGCGATTCCTCAGACTAAAAGTAAGCAACCAAGATCTTCTGTAAAGTTGTCATCAGCTGTAAGTCACTAAATAACAGAACCACCAAATAGGAGCTTACCCAAGCTAGTCGTGTCTGCGACATACTACGATCATCGTTCGAGATGTCTGAGCTGGGCCTTCGTCAACAATCTGTGACATGCCTTACATCAGGTCCGCGCCGGGCAACTGACAGGTAGATTCCAGGATCATATTGCGACTTGTGTGCACCACGCCGTGCTATGATGCTCCTGACAATGGCGATGACTTGCGCGTCTGGCTTCACGCTGTTCCGGAACAGGCAGTGTCGACATTTGACAGTTGTCTCATCGCTCGCCATGCTCAGGGCATCGCCTGACGACCCATTTCTCCCAGGCTTTTCTTTGCCCATTCGAAACAGAGATCCCATCGTCTCCCAGAGATTCCGGCGAGTCGGCCCAGCTGCGCGAGTTGCAATTGCACCACGTTGCAGATGCAGGGGTGACTGGAGAATCGAGTGGCGGGAACTCCATGTTGTGCGCGTCGCCTCCATGCTCTGCGTCGGAATCGAAGGCACTTTCCGAAGCGGTGTCGTCGTCGTGGAACTCATTGTCGTTATAGTCAGGATGACGACCGGTGTTACTTGGGCCAGCAATTGCATCGTAGTCCTCGTCATCACTCTCGCTCTCACTGTCGAGGTCATCTGGGATTTCAGCTCCAGTTGCCTGCAGGTGATCGTCAAAGTCTCTTTCGTACCCTATGCGTCGCAAGCTCACCCATTCGAGATGGAACATCGAGTCTCGCAATTCGCCCAGAACGTCTTTCCAGTGGCTCCCATCTCGAAGAATGACGTCTCGTAGGCGAAGACCTTTAAGTTTTTCACGGTGACGCAAGGCCATATCAAGAATCTCATCTGCATGTAGCTTCCAGCCCTGGATACCAAATGCGACCAAGCGATCCCACGTCACATTGTGGAATACCTTCACGAGCGGCAGGTCGAGCGGGCGGTGGCTTGGAAATCCCACATGTACCGCCCTCATATTCTTCGCAGCTGCAAATACGCTTTTGAACAGGCCGGACAGCTCCGTCATCTTGACATCCAGATCGTCCCCATCATCGAAATGTAAAGTCAGGCAGGTCAGTCTTCCAGCCAGAGTGGAAAGAGAGTTGGGTTTGTTCTGTAATAGGAACCTCGCGCTCTGGGGACTCAACTGCGGCGAAGAGAACCAGGAGCATGGAGCGTTCGATGCTAACAGAGCCGCGCCGATGGTTCGCGATCCATGTATGCAAGCTTGAGTCCACTCCAGGCGAATCGCCGCCGCCGCTTGAGCAGCATCGTGTTGTCTGAGGTACGAAAGTAACACGCTGTCTTCTTCGTCATGAATGCGCAACAGCTGAATATGCTGCAAAGATGTGAAGCTTGCGACCGCTTTCTTCAGAACAGCCGCATCGTAACCCTCGCTGATTATCTGACGCTGCTCGGATATTTTCTTCTGGAATTTGTCGGTATTGAGTGGGCCGAAATGGGCTTCCAATTGCGGAAGAAGCGATTGCACGTCCTCGGAGGTAGACTCTTCACGGCAGTAGAAATAAGGCACCATGTAGCTGAACTTCTTTACGTATTGAGCGGCCCATGGCCATTCAGACAACTTGTTGAGCCTATCAAGGCCGACCTTCGACAATCTGGCTTGTACTCGGGTGAACAAGAATGGTGCTCCGAGCTCGGCAAACCTCTTGGATGCCAGTCGAAAGCTCCCAATGTTTTGGACAGCACTGGGAGCGATCTCTGGTGGTGGACCAAAGCTCTCCACTGACAAGAAGCGACGACAGTCCACTGGCACAGTTTGACCGGGATCTGGGCCAAGGTGGTCCAGTATCAATATGATGATCTCATTAGAGAGTTTTTGTTGTGTTGGAAGTTCCATAGTGATGACTTGGCTTGATCAAGTGGTAGTAGGTGACCGCCTAGTGAGGCCACGAATGCTGTAAGTGCATGAAGAATTTTGGAGTGAGCTCTGGTCAGGTGGCAGCGACCTCGTGGCCCCCTGAGACGTGGTCATGCGTGAGAGGACGACGAAGAGCGGTACCGGGAAAGCAGCAGTAGCACAAACCGAGTGTGGTGAAGAAGGAGGAGCATGCAGGTCGCCCTCAATGTCAGCACGGCGTCATGAGTTTCGTCCTGTCGCAGCCTGTGCGGGCAAGATTGGAGCACCTCTCATGCACGAAAGTAAGCCACCCAACTCCTCAAGAGGACAGCAGGCCAATGGTGAGTGTTTGCGACTGGTCACATGATCGTTCTCTCCTGCACGGTCGGCAGGGGCCGTGTGGAATATACCCGCACGAAGACGTAACCTGCGTTGGAAAATGCAGTGCGATGGCGGGCGACGCGAGTCTCGCTGGCAAAGATGGCCGTACGAATCGGGGTGAGGGAGTTCTCGCGCTAAGATGCAGGTGCGCGGATGAAGGCCTCCGGTTTGAGACGGTTCAGTTTTCTGAAGCAACGAAGACGCAAGTGACCATGACTATGCTGCGCATGGTCCGGAGAGGTAGAGATAGGTCCGTTTCAGTACGCAAAAAGGACATCTTACATGAGAAATACCGCACGATCAATGCTATGTACACGCTTGGGCGAAATGATTGGCTTTGAGACATTCGGGATCATCGGGCGTTAGTTCGCGTCATCCCGCTCACATTCACTTCCAAAGCGTACCTTCCTCATGAACAGTCAGTCCATCACGACTTCCCCGAGAAGAACGAACCGGAGTGAGGTGCCTATGCCTCCAAAACGATGAGATCACTCATGCCTTATGAATTTCACCGGCCCGACAGCTTCCTTTCACGGCCACCCATGCCATATAGTCTTTCGAATTTGAAAGAGTAGGTCCAATTTGTGTAATTGTTGAGCATTGCCCGGCGCTGCGATTATAACATGGCGGATCGCTATCTCCAATAAGTATAGCCATTATTCAGTGGTAGTATACCAAGTGACTAGCGCACGGTCTATTCTCAGCAAAGAGTACCAAGTGCAGGCGCATAGCAATGTTTACACGCAGTTACTCTGATCTCAAGCCAACCCCAACCCCAACCCTAACGTATCCATCACTCGGACTTCGATCGTTTCACTTACATCGCAATACTGTCACCGATCAAGGAACATTAATAAGCCAACTAACGTTTGCGGGCATAAGCTCGTTAGAGAACCCTGTCTCTGACAGTAATCCACTCCGTGCTATCGCAGTCGCATTCGGATCCGTTTTCACTGCGCGCCCTCGAGCCCTTCGCTGCGTGAAAGACGCACGGCCAATACGTCGGAGCCGGGCTGTCTGCCGCCGACATGATAAGTCGTGGAGTCTCGAATAACGATCTACGAGCTCACTGTAGACTGAAGAGCTATGTTCACATTGTCGGAGCAAGTGTCCAGAGATGATGCTTTCAGATGCTTCTGCGGTCTGGCGACGACAAACACATCAAATGCGCTACTCACACAGAAACTTAAGCGGCTGTGAGCAGACGAGAGCAATGTATGTGAGAAATTCATCATCTGATTGTTTTACCATATCGTTCTCGACATGTCGAGGAGAGAACAAATGCGCTCTGGCATCGTGTTGCCGTACAGAGCATTGCCTACGGCCAGCTCCGTGTGATGTTCCACAAAGCGCCTCGAACTGTGTGCTCTGCTAGCAAGTATTACTTGCAAATCTGCGCATAAGGCAAGATGGTAATTGCCACCGGGAAAGCGCACAAGTCGGTGTGGCGGGAAAGGCGGCACTGGCATGTGTTCCCAAGAATTACAAGACAACTCGAATGATCGTGATAAGTCTGAGTCAGGGATAAGAACCGCGCTCTCGTTGACCAGGTTAGCAGTAGTATGAGGGCGCTTCCATACCAACAAGATTCGCAAGTCTCCGTCTCAATGGAGAGCGACACCTGAGATATGCCAGTGGATCTGCGATTGTGGAGCAGATTTAACAAAAGTTGGCTGAGGACTGCAAAGCGAATGTTGGATTTGGATGATAAAGCTGGTATGCGGTCAAGCTAATCATGACATCCCGGTCGTGGATTTGTGGTCAAGGCCACGTTACAGACAGAGCCTCAAAGATCGACGGCGGTATGCGAAAAATAAGCCGCAGTAGTACAGTTCCGGTGCGGCTCAAGTTGAGTTGTTTCGTGTCCCTTTGCCGGATACCAGCATGGACTCGTGTACTTCAGCGCAACATCGACGATCGCACCCGTCTGCAGACACGCTAAAGGCGGTTGTGGCGAGCATGTGTGTTGTTGTATGTTCAGAGCCGACCACGAGGTTGGCATGCACAGAAAACCTATGGCGTCAGCCTTGCTTCGCAGCGCCCAATCGCTCAGCACGGTTGGAACACCAGATGCAATATCGGGTTTGACAGGGCGCCATGGCGATGAACGAGTCATGTATCGCAGTATTCGGTACAGGCATGCTGGAATTGGGCTGCATGATGGGCATGCTCGTGACATCTTGAACCCCGCCAACGTCTATCCTGAGAATTTTGTATGTCAGAAACACCCCGCCATGGATAGGCATAATTACTCCGTAATAAGTCCGGCGGTGGGCAGCGTCAAGTATGACATCCGAACTGCGAGCGGTGTGTGCGCAGGCTAGCGACTGTGAATAGCCGCGTGGAACAGCGCGTTGTCTAGTAAAGTGGCGCTGGATTGGCTGTTGTAGCGCATCTGCCGCTAGCGCTGCTGAAGCTGCAGCTGCAGCTGCATATTTCCTGCGAGAAGATGGAGGGGCACGGCTTTAGTCGGGTGAAGATACTTTTTGGATGTCTCTGGGAGAAACGCAGGAGTGAAGATCTGCCTTTCCTGTGCTGGCAGGAGTGGCAGGGTCGCGCAACGGCACTGCGGGTAGTAATGCTCCAAGCTCCAGCGTGTGAACATGGGTTCTCAAGGCGTCATTTCGCGAGGCCATCCGCTGGCCTGACCAGCCAGCTCGCGCTGGAGATTAGCGATGGCCACGGACATGTACGATCTCCCAGAGCCTCAGCTGTGGACACCTGACTTGCATGTCGCACAGCGTCTTTCTTCTCGGTTGCAGCGGGTAATCAAGTGTGAGTGGGGAGATGTTTTGATGCAAGTCGAATGGCATGGAAGATGTGAGGTGAAGTCGTCGGACGATGGTGAGACCTTCCGTCATATCCTCTGCGCCCAAGCACGCCAGCGCGCACTACAAGTCTACACGTCGACACGATACGGTAGAGAGGGTCGACTACTGCTGACTACTGCTGTGGGCGGCTAAGTAGAGTTAGGGCGGACGTGGGGGTGATGCATCAAGGTGCATCTGAGCATGAGCCTGCCGGCACCACCACCACCAAAGAGCAGGTGGTCCTGGACTCTCAGACTCTCAAGTGGCTTGGCTAGGGTCGCCGCATGCATGTTTGACCATCGCAAACCGTAAACTTCGGCCGATTGTCCATCGCGGCAAGCAGACTTCGCCATCCTGGCCGTTTCTAAAGATTGTCACTCTACAAAGCACAGGGGCTGGCGGAGAGCGGTCCGCCACACAGCATCGTTGCACTGTATATGCGTGATCGAGTACACAAGTTCCTGCATGCGCGCGACTGGACGTCCTCTGGCCGTCGTGGTATTGAGCCCCGGCCACTGGAGGAGTGAGGTAGACAGAAAGAGTCAGGTATCGCGATTGGTGGTGGCGGGCGGGATGCGAAAGAGATTGGCACGTCCTCTAGCGCCTCTCAAACACCCCACCCGTTGTTGAAGGCAGCCCGGTCGTGCACGCCAATACGACCAGGTATGCCCGGCCTGTCAGCTCACGGTGAGAGACATGCTTCACCACGCGCGACAGCGGTATAGATGGCGAGGTATAGCAGCAGCAGACAGTAGTCCAAGTGCCGGCCTCACCGCCCTCGTCGCTGTCTCCCCTCCCCCCACTGCTGTCGCACCGCAGGCCTCACATCCGTGCCCGTCATCGTCTATCTGATCCTCATCGCCTGCAGACCCGGCAGGGTCTCCACCCACCCAAACCCACGCCGCCTGACAGAGCAGCAGAAGGGCTAGTCTAGCTTCGGCGCGTGCTGCACCTCCGATTCTTTGCATGAAGCCAATACCATTATTGGCTGGCCCGCGCTATCCTAGAATCCCTCTGAAATCGCTTTGCACCGTGCTCGCCCCGGCCATCCTGCCGCTCATATCGTGTATACATACTCGGCGCCGGCCATCCTCAGGCGCGCCCGCCCGCGGCGTCTTTTGCTACATCCTCAGCTTCGGCTGTTGTCATTCGCGAGCCTTGCTACTGATCGAGGTGTATGGTTGGCTGACGTGGGAGCCGAGGGCTGTGATTGGAACTGACAACGTGACCGGCGAACGCGGTCCATACCAGTAAGCCTCCAATACCAAGTCTGCCGTTCAGCGTGGTCCCGTGGACCTGGCGGAGAAAGAGAGGGTGTGCTGCGTGCTCCAGCCCTGTGGTGCGAGCGCAGGCAGAGAAGCAGGCAGAGCGAGTCCTGACGTTCTATATCTACAGGAACAGGAAGCGACCTAGCCTTCGCAGCACCGCGCGCGGCCTCCCAGGCATCATCTGATGGCCTAGCCGCCTCGACGCACCTCGTAATCACACAGCAGGCAGCCCGCATCGTACGCAGCGTCACAGGCACTGTGTCTCAGAGCGCCTGTCGACTCTCCAGCGCTGCTCCGTCTCCCTTTGAACGCAGCATCTCCGATCTGCTGCGTCCTGCGCTCATGTATGGTTGCAAGTCCTCCGCCAAACGATGGACTCGGAGGATGGGCAAGTATTCGTAAAGGTATGCGCTGGCGCTCAGAGCTGTTGCTTTCTTTTCCTGCAGCCGAATCCTCGCTAACCGCCATCTTTCCTCACAGAATCTAGCCTACTTTGTACGAACACATGAAAAGAATCTAGCAAACGCCCTGCAACTGCAGCGGCAACGCAATAAGAATGGCCAGGCACAGTCTTCCAACGCGGCGGCCGCGTCGTCGACCATCACCCTCGCCGATGCCCTCTCACGCCCATACCTATCCTTTACCGCGCACAACGTGAAGCCGGCGAAGCTCACTCTCACACCCCATCACCTCTACTACCTCCTCACAAAGTTCGAAGACTTGGGTGTTGATGTTGGGCCCATGAACGTTCGACTCGAGAACATCCACGCAGACGTCCCGCCTTCCAACTATGTCTCTTTCCTTGGTAACGCGCCCAAATCGAGAGGTAGACAGGCCGATGCCGACTCCCTCAAGTCCGTATCTAGCGTGCGCAGTGTGATGTCGAGCATGTCCTCCATGTGGTCGTCCTTTACACTGTCAAATAGCGCGGCAAAGCAGGAGAAGCAAATGGCACAATTCCGCGAAGATGTCAAGTATCTCTACTCGTGTTTCACGAAGATACCAGCCCTCCGACTCTCGCCAGACCACAGAGCGCCGCTCATATCTGGTTTCGAAGAGTTTCCCTTCGATGCTGCCGTTCCACTGTTCGCTTTCAAAAACCTGGGTGCCCTTGAGATCTGTGACCTGGACTTTAGATCATTCTACGGCTGGGACAGGCTGGCCGAGCAAGTTCGCAGCCTGACCGTCCGACGTGCCAACGTGGATGACCCGATTGGTCTTTTGTTGAACGTCGTCTTGGACGACATGGATAGACGGCGACGACGATCCTCCAGGGCGCCTATGCCGTCGACGCCTTCGACGACTGGACTTCCTTGGCCTTCGGCAAGCCCAAAAGCCAAGTATGCTGAGCTTGCAAGGTCTTTCTCTACTCCCAATTCTCCACTCGTAGACCAGCGACGTGTCTCTTTGGCGGGTAGCCCAGTCAGCGTCAGCCTAGCAAAGGCAGGAACGAGTGACGGAAGGAAGACGCCTATGACGTCGAAAGCAAGGCAACGAAGTACCTCGCCATCTAGGCCGGTGAGCTCTCGTCATGGATCATTGCAGCGACCTCACCGCAGTGGCACACCAAAACTGCGGAGATCTTCAGGTAGCGACAGTTCAAGCACGCACGACATGAGTCCTCGGCACAGCACTATTGACCTCGTAGGCACCAGTTTCTTGCCCTCTTCGAAGTGGAGATTCCTGCGCCACCTCAGTCTGGCAGAGAATGGACTGACCGACCTGGGAGCTGCAAGTCTCGCGCCTGTCGCTGGGACCTTGCAATCCCTTGACTTGTCAAGCAACCTCTTCACGACTGTACCTGAAGCGCTTGCATCGCTTACGCATCTTCGGGCACTCAACCTCAGCAACTGCATGATCGACTCGTTGAACTCACTTGCGCAGAATCCGCTGCCAGCCATTACCACGCTCAATCTGCGTTCTAACCGACTGGTCAATCTTACAGGCATTGAGAAACTTTACTCTCTGGAACGAATTGATGTCCGCGACAACAGACTTAACGATCCTGCGGAACTGGCACGACTAACTGGTATTCCCAACATTGTTGACGTGTACGTGGCTAAGAACCCGTTTGCTCGGAAGTACGTCAACCACAGGATCACAATATTCAACCTCTTCCGCTCGACACCAGGCCATGTTCAAGATGTGACAATCGACTCGCAGGGACCGACATCCCAAGAGAAGAAACAACTTGTGGATCGAGTACCTGAGCCAGTGGGCGTGCCGGTAGTCAAAGCTGAACCTGAAGAGGACCACTCTGAGCCGGGCGCTTCGCAAGATCCATTCATGGCGACCGAGGAAACATCACATTTGCCACCTCGGTCTCCGCCAGCCTATGGGCACCGTCGGCATCAGAGTGATCTTGGTCCTCGGCATTCACAACGCAAGAAGAAAGCCCCGCGCAGGCGCATCGTCGAGCTTTCTCAAGCGGAAACACCGCCTCCAAGGTTGGAAATCCCAGAGCCTGAACCAGTTCCGCAACTCACCGAAGTTGCGCCTCGCCCTGAAAGCGAGTCTGAAGGACCGACTACCCCAGAAGCAACACCTGATGCAACACCCTACACCACAGCACCCACTACCCAAACCCGCACGCAGCCCATCACACCAACAAGACCCCACCTAGAAACCTCCTTCAGCACTCCCACCGCCGCCCCACGCATCCGCGACCCTTCCGACGATGATGACGAAGGCTCCCCAGCCCGCTCGCCCCAAGACGTTACGGAAAGCACAGGCGCAGGCGGTGGTGCATCAGATTTGTACAAACAAAAGATCGAATCTCTGAAAACCGAGCTCGGGCCAAATTGGCTGACGGCGCTGAACGACGACCGCTTCAGCGAGGACAGGTCTCGAACCAGGAGCTTCAGTCCAGCGAGTCGCAGCTCGACTGTGAGACCTGAAGCGCAGAGAGGCGTCAGTGTAAGCGGCAGGACTCTTGGATAGAGAAAGAGAAAAGAAAAAGGCGGTTTTTTTTTCTTCTTGGGGACACATCAAAAATGGATGGACACCTAGATTTTGCTGTTTGAGAAGTTATCTTCTTCTCGCGCAGCGCAAAGAGCATAGCGACGGCGTTCTGGTTCATTGGGATACCGACTTTTGCAACTCTCCGCACTGGAATTTTTCTCGAGATACCTACCTTTCGATTCGGACGTTGGGGTATCTGTGGCTCGTACCCTGTATTCTCTGTGAGCTGGGATTTCTTTTGACAGGAAAAATCTTCTTGCACGAGAGAGGAAGTGGCGGTTGTTCTGTTGATGAACTGATTGTTCGGCAGCATTTGTTGGACGGATGTTCGAAGCTGATTTTGAATTGTTGAGTATTGATAGCGAGGCGTTGTTTGGTATCTTGGGACATTTGTTTTTACTGGCTATTGTTGCATTGCTTTGCTTTATGGAGATACATATATATGGTTCTGGATATTATTTAAGATGCTACCTACCTTACCTGGAGGTGTTATGATACAGTATATGGTTTATATTCAGCACTGAGCACGCTTACATATGAAGTGACACTGTTGAGACAGCTACATGGAAGTGGTTGGTGATGACGAATCTGACTCCTCCTTTCTTTTGTCTGGCTCCACTTGGAGATGCTGGAGCTGCATTGGTACGGTGGGGATGGAGTATAGACAGTGTAGGATCGATCACGATTGAGACCGTTGTGCGTTGGAGAAGCAGATCTCTTCTGAGAGGATGGCTGTGCACGTGAGGTTTGAAAGAGTGTACGCAATCAGGGGGTGGAATGTGAATGCTTCTGGCTTGCTGTTTTTCTTGTGGCTAGCGCCGAGGCAGCGGATGGGACGGCTGTACGAGGGAGGTCTGGTGAAGGCGAAGAAGTGGTATTGTGTGAGGTGTGGACCATACAAGTATACAAAAGATGAAGTGACTATCGTTTCATATCTCCCTACATGGACTCCTGCATTAATAATAGATGCCTTATTAGATTAGCCTGGTGTATCGCAAAGGGTCGAGCAGGCCAGGCAAAAGGCAGAAACGCTAGCACTGACTAGCCGCCCGTGCCTTCCCTCGCCGCAAACTTGCATCTCGCAACTTCAGCACAGCACCAGACTCACTCCCCAAGCCACCCGCTCACCACCACACAACCCAACGCCATCGCCCCGGAAGCCGTCTGCACCAGACATCAATAGCCCCGCCCGCATCAGACAGCAGCACTCGTCTGAACACTCCCAACCTGCTCGCCATTGCCGTCCGCACCGGTCAAGCTGACAACCCCCAACGCGCGTGCCCCACCTGTCGCCCTCTAGCGGTGAAAAAACATCAACAACCCTCTCGCGACCACTAAACCGCACCGCAGAGGATAGCACCGCCGCCGCATCGCGACTCGCATCTTCACTCGTCGCGCCGCCGCCACCGCCGCCGCCCGCCGCCCGCGTCGAAACAGCCAGAGCTTCGGGAAATCCAGGAGCAAACGGAGGAACAACACTCGGCGCACACCAACCCAGAGCGCCTGAGATCTCGCCGCGGGAGAGCCACGGGAGAACATACGTGAGAAGCTTCACATATCGTCGCGGACCGGAACCGACTGCGACTTGAGCAGTTCGTTGTTCAGGAGCCTTTGCGCTCGTTTCTTTGCATTTTCGGTACGTACGGGTTCCCTGTTCAGTTTTTTGACTTTCTGCGCGTTTGTGCATGTGGGCAAAAGCAAAGGCAGGCAGTGGGCGAAAGTGCAGCGGCAGCAGATCTTTCAACAGTGTCAAGCTACCTGGGCCAAGCTCTACCAGGAGCTCCCAAGCTGCAACTTCAGCATGCGTACAGGAGCCTACAGCACGCGACAGAATCGCCGACTTGTGACTTTCTTACAAGAGGTCGCACGGATATATCTCGCTGACACTTTCACCAGTTCTTTTGACGGCTTGCCTAGAGGATCAATCATTGGACGCTTAGATTAACGGCAGCCTTGCTTCATCCCTTCTCCCACCTAAAACCCGATCGCCAAACATGGCCGACCAAAACGATGTCGATCTCGACTCCATCATAGACCGCCTTCTTGAAGTCCGCGGCAGCCGTCCCGGCAAACAAGTCCAGCTCCTCGAGACTGAGATTCGCTACCTCTGCACTAAGAGTCGCGAGATCTTCATTTCTCAGCCCATCCTTCTCGAGCTCGAAGCTCCTATCAAGGTACGCAGCGCGACATCTGCCAAGTAGTTCAATCCCATGCTAACAATCACTTCAGATCTGCGGTGATATCCACGGCCAGTACTACGATCTCCTCCGTCTCTTCGAGTACGGTGGCTTCCCTCCAGAGGCCAACTACCTCTTCCTTGGCGACTACGTCGACCGTGGCAAGCAATCTTTGGAGACCATCTGCCTTCTGTTGGCATACAAGATCAAGTACCCCGAGAACTTCTTCATTCTGCGCGGCAACCACGAGTGCGCGTCCATCAACCGTATTTACGGCTTCTACGACGAGTGCAAGAGACGTTACAACATCAAGCTTTGGAAGACTTTCACCGACTGCTTCAACTGCCTGCCCATTGCCGCCATCATTGACGAAAAGATCTTCACCATGCACGGTGGCTTGAGCCCCGATCTCAACTCCATGGAGCAGATCAGGCGTGTCATGCGTCCCACCGACGTACGTTTCACCTGACACGGCCCTTTTCTGCGATTAGTCAGCTAACACTTCACAGATCCCCGACTGCGGTCTTCTCTGCGATTTGCTCTGGTCTGACCCTGATAAGGACATCACAGGCTGGAGTGAAAATGACCGTGGCGTCTCCTTCACCTTCGGCCCCGACGTCGTATCCCGCTTCTTGCAAAAGCACGACATGGATCTGATCTGCAGAGCTCACCAGGTCGTCGAGGACGGCTACGAGTTCTTTAGCAAGCGTCAATTGGTCACACTGTTCTCGGCGCCCAACTACTGCGGAGAGTTCGACAACGCCGGCGCGATGATGAGCGTGGACGAGAGCTTGCTTTGCTCTTTCCAGATTCTCAAGCCTGCGGAGAAGAAGCAGAAGTAGGTCTCTACTGACCCACTTTGTCAACGTAAATCCAAGACAAGGCTAACATTTCAGTAGCAGGTTCGGTCGTCGCTAAACAAACCACCTTTCATCCTACGATGCGCGTAATCTCGGAGCACCCTCACAACCATTCGCCCGCTCATCGGCGTATGCGCTTTCTCGGTCCAGCCAAAGAGCAGCGCACGACTATCGCAATAATTCAGGTGGACGATAATAATGAGGGCAGAAGAAGCCGAGACCATCACCACGAAAACTTTGAGAACAATTGTACGGACCTTTACGCGCGAGACATACGAACTTGAGACTATCACCCGTGTGAGAGAGAGGATAGGGTCAAACGTTGGCCCCAGTACTGGAGTGTGGACAAAGGGTGCGAGCGCGGACACAGGGTTTTTGTTTCATTCTCCCTCAAATGCAAGGGTGCCTTCCTTTTTCTTCCATCACGATCACACGTTTCCTTTTCCCTTGTCCGGCTTTCCTCGCATGGTATGGGCAAGGGATGTGGATGTGTGTGTGCATGCGTGGGGAGAAGCGGAGGACACGGCCAGACGGACGGTGAGCTTCGGGGTTGTTGTGTACGATTTCTCTGTTAGGTGTTCATTTTTGACGCGATGCTTCGTCCCTTTTTTTAAAACTTCCTACTCGTATCTGCCATGTCGTCCAGTCATGCCTCTCTGTACGTGATGTCAAACCTCTCATACATTTACTACTGATTGTTGCGCGATCTCACCTCGCATACAGTCTCGTGCGTGCTCAATTGGCAAACCTCCAGGACGAGCGAGTGTTGCCCGCATTACATAAGCTCGTGAGGTGAGGTCAGCGAGACGAGAGAGGAGGTCAGGGCACGACCACCGTTCTATGCATTTCTCGGCGCGTGCTCTCGTGTTCAATGTGAAACGAGATCCGTGCCTTGCTTTGGCCGCTCGTGGGCCTGGCGTAGTATAGCTGCTCGTTCATTCTCGGCCAATCGCTTAGGCGCGGGTGGCGGAGTGGTTTGGGAGGATGTGGCTTGTGAGGTGTGCTTTTCTCCTTGCTTTGCGGGTCTGTAGAGTTGGCGATGGAAGTAGTGGAGGGAGAAGCATGCTGAGGACCTTGGGAGGAGAGCAAGGTGGCAAAGAATCTAATGAGTGCCCGTGTTAGACCCGGTTTGGGTGGTGAAGTGAGGTTGATGTGCTGTTCAATGTGATGGGTGCGCTAGCCGAGACGCATGCTGGCTGGCGGTTGCGGCTCTCGCGATGGGTCGCGTGCATGAGGCCGCGAGGAGGTGTTGTTGTTGGCCGACTTGTTACAGCTCGTGTTCACGTGTCTCTCACTACCATCTGGTCTACTGGATGAGTGCGAATGTCTATACACGCGATATCAATTCCCATGTCAACACCATCGACGTCGAGATAGGAAGCCAATCAGAGTTCAGGGCCTGCACTCTAACACGCGCTTCAGCACCAGCCATCATCCCATCCCGCTCTCGTCTCGCGCCGCGCCTCTCAAACAACGCCCGACGCCCTGACCACCGACAACATCGTCAATCCGCAATCGATACCCTACCGCCGACACTCGCTGCCTGCACTCGACCCTCCGCGCCGCCATTCATTGTTGTCGCCAACCCTGCGCCATTGTTACCCCGTTCACTACACCACAATCCGAGCAGTATTGACGGTGGTTGGGCTGCGCGGTCAAGGGGTGCGCTTCGAACTTGTGCATAGCAACCGAACTCAATTGCTCTCATAGAGCGAGCGCATTCACTTCACTGGATCTCGAGGATAGAACGCATCCGTTGCCGTATCAATAATCACGGATATCACTTTGCGCATGCGCCGGATTGCGACGCTCACTTGTTGACGCCCACGACGACCACTTCTACACAATGAGCTCGGCCGACGCCGAGGTCGCGCCTTTACCAGGACCGTCGAACACGCATTCAGAGGAGGGAGATGTCCTCACACCTACACCACTATCACCACCGAGGAGTAAGACTCCGCCTACAATCACCGGCAAGCGAGCACACAGCCGCGCTCAGAGCGCAAGCGTCATACACCGCAGTGGCAGCGCACCTGTAAATCCGAGTGCGCTGAACAAGGCATTGAAGCAAATGGAGGATGCTGGAAGAAGAAGAGATATCACACCGGCCGGCAGCCCCCAGCGAAAACGGCAAAAAACGTTCGCCGGCGACCACAGGTTCATACCAAATCGATCGGGACAAGACCTTCAGGCAAGCTACAGTCTGCTGGATGATGAGGGTTCGCCTGCAACTCCTTCACGCTCACATAAGAAGGCGGCGTCGACGGAGTTGCACTTTCAGAAGAGGGATGCGAACATGACTTATTCCTCGCTGTTGAGGTCGGAGATGTTTGACAATGAAGTGCCGCAGAGTATAGCGCAGACGCACGAGGGACCGAGTTCGCGGGCTAAGACTCCGCCTACAAATGGTTCCAAGCTTGCAGGGCCTAATCTGACGCCTTCGACGCCACACAAGAATCTCTTCTCGTACGGCCCTAATGCGCCGAGTTCACTTACACCCAGATCAACGTCGAGGAGCGATCGAGGGCCGAATATCAATGCCAGGTCTGAGCTCTACAGCTTGTCACCTGTCAAGCACTCATCACAAACCATGCTTCTTTCGCCACGAAAGACACCTCGAGCAGTCAGCAAAGTACCATACAAAGTTCTTGACGCACCGGAGCTGGCAGACGATTTTTACCTTAACCTGGTTGATTGGGGCCCTAACGATGTCCTTGCAGTCGGTCTAGGAGATTGCGTCTACCTTTGGAGTCGAGAATCAGGACAAGTCGATCAGCTGTGTAAATTGGAAGGCGACAGCGTCACAAGCGTCAGCTGGATACAGCGTGGCTCACATTTGGCCATTGGTACATCAAAAGGACTTCTAATGATTTACGACACTGTGACGAATCGAAAACTACGAACCATGACCGGACACACAGCCCGCATTTCTTCGCTCGCTTGGAACGCCCACATTCTCTCTACCGGCTCTCGCGATCGCACAATCTTGCACCGCGACGTGCGTCAACCAGATCAATATCTCCGCCGCCTCACAGGGCACAAACAGGAAGTGTGCGGCCTGAAATGGAATCAGGAAACCGAACAGCTGGCATCCGGAGGCAATGACAACAAGATCTTCGTCTGGGAGAAGATGGACGAGCGCTGGCAACATCGCTGGGGCGAGCAAGAAGGCGGCCACAAAGCTGCCGTCAAAGCCATTGCCTGGAGTCCCCATCAGCGCGGTCTCCTCGCCAGCGGTGGCGGAACTGCAGACCGCTGCATCAAATTCTGGAACACAGTCTCGACCGCGCAAAACTCCGCCAACGCATCCCTCACAACTCCGGGCCTGAACTCCGACCTCGACCTCTCCGCCACCCCAAACCTCCTCTCATCAAATACACCCTCTCCCTCAACTCTCAACCCACCCTTGAATCCCCATTTACTCCGCTCCCACGACACAGGCAGCCAAGTCTGCAACCTCCTCTTCAGCACAACCACCTCCGAACTCGTCAGTACGCACGGCTACTCCCAGCACGCTATCAACATCTGGAAGTACCCCAGCATGTCGCAAGTTGTGTCTCTCACAGGCCACACATACCGCGTACTGTACCTCAGCATGAGCCCTGAAGGTGGTACCATTGTCACCGGTGCTGGCGATGAGACGCTCCGGTTTTGGGACGTGTTCTCGCAGAAGGGCAAGAGTGGTGGTAGTGGGCATATTGGTGGCGGACTGGGGAAGAATGGGACGGTGAAGGAGTGGGAGGTTATCCGATGATTGTGGTGAGTGATGGGCTGTGGATTTTGTGTAGGGAATGAATGAATGATCGGTTGGTTGGTCTGTGGCGGGTGCGTGGATTCCCGTAGTTCTGTTTCTTTCTGCTTTCAGTCTGGGTCACGAAGGGTTTCCTTCTTTTTCTGTTCATGGGACTGGCACTGGGACATGATGCATATAGCGAGCAAAGCAAGGCTGACAAAGCAAAGCAAGCGATGGCGAATTTTGGAGCGCGCATGACGGGCTGGGATACATTTTGGAAGCTTTTTCTTCGAAGAAGCGACAGCAGCATGAATGAATGTTTTATTCTTTTCGCTCTCAGCCTGCGTTTCTTCACTTCCTTGCGGATAGATAGAGGACAGTGTAGTCCGAATGAATTTGATCAAGTGCTATGAGCATGGGTATCGTGACAAAGAACGCATAGACGCAAAAAATGCTCCGGCGGTGGTGCTCGTTCCCACTAAGGATGAGCTATGATTTGACAGACTCCTTCCTTCCAACAAGTGCTTTGCCATCAGCGAGGCGCGTTGAACGAGGCTCATTGGCACCCGAGTCCTTGCTCATGATCACGTAGTCCACGGGCACGACCTTGTTGCGCGTCTTGCGATCTTCCGGCGAGCAGGCGTCTTTGACGAAGCCGTGGTCAGTGTAGAATTTGAGAGCCTTGTGGTTGCAAAGGAAACATGTCAACATGACTTTGTCCAGCCCGACGTTTTGCGCGATGGAGTCTGCGACTTGCATCAGGTGATCACCGAGTCCGAGACCACGGAGAGAGGCTGCGAGGTGGATTTCGTAGATGTATAGTACGGGCACTGAGGGCGACGAGTCGTGATCGACCATGAAGCTTAGGAACCCGAGTATGCTTGTGTCCATGTCGCCGCTCTTTTCTGCTCTTTCGACTGTTGGTTTCATGCTTTTCCGCCGCACTAAGAGGTACTTCATCTCTGGTTCTAGCATTTCTTTTCTCTTTCGCCGAGGGTGCCAGCCAAAATTGCTTGCCTCGTAGTCGGATCTGCTGGTCTGTTCGATGAGGTTGTATGATGCGTTATACTCGCCGGGCGTCAGGTAATCTGCTGCGACCAGTGAGATGTCGAATGCTTGCGGGGGATCTGTGCGATTTGACTGGAACTCGAGCATGGTCTGGTGTACGAATCGTGACTTGAAGTCGTTATTGCTCAAGGCATTGGTGTTCTCGACCAGCTTCTCTTTGCGCGACGCTGTAGTAGGCGCCTTGCTGTGGTTGTTTGGTTTGTTCTTTTTCGCGAGTGGTACGCTTGTCGCATCTTGAATGTCATCCTTGCGTTTCGCCATGACAGGCATCCCTAAGAAGACCTCGAACCCTGAAGAATGAGTCGCAGGTTCGTGGTATAGTAAAGATGCGCCAGCGCGAAAGTGTTGCGCGAAGCCGCGGTACCTGTCGAAGCAAGCGCGTGTCGGCTTTCCAAGTCGCCGAAGCGCCGTTGTCACTTCATTCGTGCTCCTGCGCAAGAGACATCTTCCCATTCTCTTGACATTCACTTCCCTTTGATCTTTCCCTCCTCTTTGCGCCTGTAATCACTCGGGCGCGTGTCTGGATGTGGTTTCTGCGCCATGGCTTGAAAATTCCTGCCAGGCGCTACGCCACCATAGCGCCGGGCAAGTCGCTGCTTCGTGGCAAAAAGGGCCCTCCACTGTCCCTGGAACATGTGGGTATCCTCTATGCCAAGGTCTGCGCATATTTGCTGTCTGACATATTCTGTAGTTTCTGCAACGAGGACGAGTGCTGGCATTGTGGCGGAACTGTGTGAGAGCTATTCACAGTGCGTAATCGATCGTTGGAAACATCCGTTTGAAGTAGGGCATCCTAACGATGTTTATAGAAGCGCCACAATCGACGAGGCAGGACTTGTTCGACTTTGCCAGAGGTGAATTTGAGCAGCATCGTCATGTTACTGACCTTGTAAGTTCGACATGCCTCCGATGCATTGTGGTATGGTTGCTGACTTTACGCAGGGCCACATTCGATACCTCATTTCGGTAAGTTTGGCCTTTCGATCGAAACCGTGGACGATGCTAATGAAGATCAAGACCGGCAAAACCCAGCTCGATAGTATGAGCAGATATGTCGAGCAACAAGCAATGTAACAACACCGTTCGAAATACTCCCCTCATGCTGCAGCAAGATTCCTATTCGGGCTCACCCCCGGACGAGATGTCCATGGCGTCGCGGTCGTAATCCTCTTCGTCCTCACTATGGAAATTAGGGCCGTCGTATCTGCAATATCTTCCACCGGGAGCGCCGTAGCGCGGGCATCCTTCTTCATGCCATTCTCACACTTCGTTCATTGTGCGAGCATCCAGTCTCTCTCTTCCGCGCCTCGAATCTCCCACCACCAGCGAAATGCGGAGGCGCAATGATGGCGCATGCACATTCGTAGATGCTGAGAATGATGATCTAATAGAACCGGACAAGTCAGATTCCAGATCCGCTCGATGATGGAAGGCTTATGCGAACGCCGACGAAGATCCACAAGCCACTATGGCGGGTCCCGCCGCCCCATATGAGCAGCTCTTATATTTGCATAATCACCAGTCTTATGCGCTCGCGTGAATGTTGGCAATGTTGATAGTTGCAGACGGTCGCAATGAATTCAAGTATGGGTTAGAACATCTGGGTTGCGTTGATGTCGTTTAATTGATGCTTCCAGTCTACTTAATAGCATTATTGATCTCTCTCTTCCACGCCTCGAATCTCTCGCCACCAGCGGAGCGCGATGACGGCGCATGCATATTCGCGAATAAGGCTCGTGCCTCGAATCTCCCACCACCATCCCACTACCAGCGAAGCGCGATGACGGCTCGATGATGGGACACGAAGGCTTACACGAACGCGGACCTGTGGCCTGTCCCGCCGCCCTGATGGAGCAGCTCTTACATTTGCAGAAGGCTTACACGAACGAACGCCGACCTGTGGCCTGTTCCGCCGCCCTGCTGGAGCAGCTCTTGTATTTGCATCATTGGTATCATTGTCATGCGCTGGCGGTCTGCGATGTTAATGGTTGCAGCTGATTTGAGTCTGTGTTGGAATAGCTGGCGTACGATGATGTCGTTTGGGCCATGGATGTTGGGCGATGCTGTCGGTGATGATGGTGTCGATGTTAATAGGCATCTTTTGTATGGCAATCCCTTATAATTCTCGCCTCCATGCTCGCGAAAGGAGTTGCTGTTACAGGTGAGGTCACCGCCGTCACTGTGAGGATGCCGCTGGAGTCGAGAGATAATCGCTGTCTGCGGCAAGGACCGGACGACCTGTGCTAGTACCATTCACTCCCGCTAAAGTTAAAGAAGATACCTTGGCAGGTAGATATAAGTGACTCCGCAAGTCTGGTCTCTGTGGTCAGCAGCATGTAGCATGTGCTAGTATTTGACCGGTTGTCGAGATAATGACCGCCTTGCCGTCGAGATACTCGAACCCAAAGTAGTTCTAAAACGTTCACGTGACAGACTGACGACATGAAATGCTCCCCTCCCTGCAGCACTCACTTCTGTTTTGCTTGTGGCAAGCAGGTAGCAGCACAATTATCCAGCCATTGGCAGCAGCGATGGAAGGAGATAGCTGTGCTTTTCGGTGGAAGATAGTTGCGCATTGCGGCAGACTGGAAGCATCGATCCAACGAGACCATCGCCTTCCGTGTAACAAAGTTGCCGTCGGAGTGCAAGATCACATCATGGCACCTGTGTTGAGCTTCTGCCATACTTGATAGATCCCACTCCGGCATTGAGCGAGGAATTACAGGTAGGGAATACGTGGACAGTACATGTATTGCTCATCTGCTGCGCCATTATTAGGTCATCGCCGGGTTGCTACATGCATGTGTAATTACATCTCCCACCGAGACGCAGTCCTTCCTTCCAACCGCAAAGGGCGACTGCCGTAGTGGGCGCATCGCTTCCTTCCCAAACTTGACCTCTTCCATGAGGGGCGACCGCCACATTTTACTTGTGCCTGCCTCAACAGCACATCGTCAACAGCAACGGCGCCACTGCCTGCTCGTGCGAGCCCGCCCTTTATCTTCTTGTCTTTCCCTCGTCTTCTTCCTTTCTTCTTCCCTCCACATCATCCATCGATTTGCCAGCATCCATCAACTTGTATCAACATCCACACTTCCCACCAACCCACTTCCAGCACTCACCTTTCTCACCCGCACCTCACCACGCCAACATGAGGTCAACCATCGCCCTCGTCGGCCTCGCCGCCATGGCTCAGGCAGCCGTCCCGAACAAGCAGCTCTGGTGAGTTCCCTGCTTCCCTCACTTCTCTTCACGACAGCTTGCTGACCCAACGCAGCGAGTTCTCCCTCACCGCCTATGGTGCTGCCACCAAGGGTGCCAACGGCTGTGTCGGTCAGCTTTACGATGGCCAGAATCGCATCGGCCAAACCAACCTTCCCATCCCGAAGGGCAAGTACTCGATCGACACCGCCGGCCGTGAGTTCACCCTTTCTCCATCATTTGCACAACATCCGCTGACTCTCTTCACAGGCATCGTCGACAGCAAGGACCGCGGCTGCATCCTGACCCCGCCCACCACGCAGTAGCAATGCGACGTCGGCGCCAAACCCGACACTGGCTTCTCCGTCAAGCACGGCGACCTTGCTCACAATGGATCCACCACCTTCTGGGCCTGCCCCACTGGCGACCACGGCGGCTGGAACATCTACTCCAAGAAGGTCAAGCACCAAGACGCCTGCGTCGAAGTCTGGCTCCACGTCAACCAGGAGTCTGGCCACTGCGAGCCGAAGCACTGGGAGCCCAAGCACCCGGAACCCAAGCACCACGGTGGCCACGAGCACTGCGACAAGCCTGACGAGTGCGAGGAGCACAAGCCCAAGCACCACGGCGAGCACCTCTCTGAGGAGTGCGAGGAGCACAAGCCCAAGGAGCCTGCCGCCGACATTGACTTGGACGCCGCCGCCTTCGAAGACTGGTTCGGAGGCCTGTTCAACGACTGCGAGGAGCCCGCCGAGTGTGAGGAGCACCACCAGAAGTGCTGCGACGAGTGCACCCACCGCAAGCAACAGGAACAGCCCAAGCACCACGACCAGCCCAAACGCCACGAGGAGCCCAAGCCCAAGCACCCCAAGAAGCCCGCCCATGAGGAAGACTGCTGCCCCGGCCAGCTCACCAAGGCCTTTGAGTTCCCGCACCTGATCATCCCCGTTGACTCCGCCAACCCCAAGAAGGCCTACACCACCTCCTTCAACGGCACCGCCTCGGGCTCCGTCAGCTCCATCTTCAACTTTGACCTCCCCGCCTCGGCCAAGGGCAAGACCTGCTCGCTCGAGTTCCTCTTCCCCAAGAAGTCGCAGCTTGAGACCTCGTCCTTCTCGCTGTCTGGCTCCGGCGAAGTCGAGTTCAGCTTCCTCACCGCCCCGGCCAAGCAAGGCACCACCTACGCCAACAAGCCCAAGGCTCACCAGGTCCTCGCCACCGAGAAGCTTGTCCCCGGCAACGCTTACACCATCTGGGAGGGCCCTTGCGCTGGCGGCAACACTGTCGGCATCGAGATGAAGGCCAAGGACGACACCTGCTTCAACTACTTCCAGGACTTCAACCCTTGCCCCATCGGCCTCTACATCAACGTCCACTAGGTGCATGTGGAGAGACCGCTGGCGGTGAACAGGCTTGAGCCTTTCATGTGATGCTGTGGCAGCTCTCTTGGTTTCCTTTCCTCTTCTGTGGTTGTTTTTGCTTGGACTTGAGCCTTTCATGTGCTCAACAGTCCCTTGGTCTCGGTTGTCTTGCGGTTGTCAATGCTCAGCTTTGAGCCTTTTCATGTTTCTGCGATGCTTGACGGTGCTTTATTGCTTGTTGTTGTTAGTTCTGTATCGACTCGAGTCTCTCCTTACCTCGTCGTCTTGTCTCATCATCAGTGCTAATGTGTCTGTCATTGATGTGACAAGAGTACTTTTGCCGCCGCTGTCGCCCGGAATGAAGAGACCATCGTGCTACTGGCCATGCTTTCATTGCCACTGCAACTCGTTCCATGAGGCTTCCAACGTTATCGCCCCTCCTCTTTGTTGATCACTGCCTACGTGTGTTCCTGTCGTGATTCTTTCTTAGCGCAAATGCGAGCCGCGTCTCGCGTGCTTCCCACCGCATGCCGTACAGGGATTGCAGCACCGCCGGACAATGGGACAATGGGAGTGGGAAATCGAGATTCAAACAAGCGTCGGTGTCAGCGCAGCCATCGTAAGGGCGCGCATTAGGAAGGTCATTCATATATCCGGGGTATCATAGTAAAGGTCTGGTCTACTGATCAACACATCATGCACATCAAGCCTTGGCCTCATTCTTGCCGCTCTCCTCGTCGACGACAAGGCTCACGCCGCCCTCGCCGTCGTCGAAGCCAGCGAACTCTTCGTCGTCGCCGCTGGCTTCCTCATCATCATCCTCACTGGCCTCAGCTTCAGCCTCAGCTTCCGCCTCTTCCTCAGCCTTCCTCTTTTTGCCCTTCAAACCAAGCTTGTCATCGCGACCCTTGACCGCTTCTTCTTCGGCCTCGGCGCCTTCGGTCTTGGGCGGCGCGATGTACCAAGGGATTTTGCCGCGCAAGAAGTCGTTGATGACTTGCTTTGCGATGCCGTCGAGATCGGCTTCACCACCCTTCATCAATCTGCCGTGCTTTCTGGCGATGAGCTCGAGGAAGCGGAGGGACTCGTCGACGCGGACCTTGTCGGTCTTGGAGGGTCGGTTCTCCTCCTCTTCTGCTGTAGAAGTAGGCTTCTCTTCCCAACCCTTGACCTCGTATGTGCGTTCGAGGTGACGGGTTGCGCAGCGCTTGAGGATGGCGGGTATGTATTGTGCTGGGTGCTCGACGTTTTCTGTTCGTACGACACCGCGGAGGAGGATGTCTTGTGGGGTGTCGGTCATGCTGGGAGGGACACAACCGGGGCAATCGATGAGGTAGATGCGCTTCATGAGAGTGATGTACTGCCAGACCTTGGTCTCGCCAGGAATGGGTGCTGTTGTGCAGACCTTCTTGGCGCGGAGGGTGTTGATGATGGAAGACTTGCCGGTGTTGGGGTAGCCGATGAAACCGACGGAGATCTGTTTGCGGGCGGAGTGGAGGGCGGAGAATTGGCGAAGGAGGGAAATGAGGGAGCCCTTGCCGAAAGAGTTTGTGATGGAGGCGTGGAACGCGAGGGTAGGGTATTCGCGAGAAAGGAGCTTGACCCAGCGAGCCTACGCCAAAGTCAGTGAGAAGTTCGACGTAGAAGTTGCGAATGATGCGAGCAACAGAATGTTACAGCAGAAAGGAAAAGATGTTTGTCCCAAGACTAAGCAGTCCTTCACGTTGGCCCGCGCGAAACGCAGGCTCAAGATCGCTACTCAAAACAGGGACAGGCTCTCATCCCTAAGGCGACCAAGTAACAAAACGCTACCTGATCTGGGCGGGCGAGATATTGATCTGCCACTGCTGTAACAGATTCCAACCATTTAAAGATGGCCTAAAGCGGCACTGGCGTGGTATCCTGACAAGAGCTGTGGCGTGCTAGGCGCAAGCGAAGCGCAAAGGGAAGGGGTGGGTAGACGGGAAAAGAGAAAGGAGAGGGTTGAAACATACCGCAACATTTGTGGGAACCAAATCGCACTTGTTGAGGAGGAAGAGCAAATGCTTGTGAGGCGCCTCTTCTCTGATGTACTTTTCGACACTTCGGCAGCGGGTGCCCAAAGGATCTCTGGCGTCGAGAACGTGAATCACGACATCGGACGAGTCGATGACCTTGTAAAGTTCGTTCCAGATACGTTTTGATTGACCCTTGGTGAAGATGGCCTCTCTTGCGCTTGTACCCTCGCCATCGTCGGGCTTGAAGTAAGCCTGGCTGTTTTCGGGTTCTTCATCCAATGTGACGCCCTGCAGCATAGCTTGCTCTTTGCGTCTGTTGTCGTAAGTCTCCAGGTCTGTGCCAGTTGAGTTGGCCAGGTCTTCGATAGAGCTGTGTGCCAACTTTGGTCTCTTTCTTTGCGCGTTGGGTCCGAATGTGTCGCCGAACTTCTCGCCTTCAATCTTGATCTTAGCAGCGTGCTGCAAAAGACCGTCGACCCTCTCTTTGCCCTTGTTGTCGTTGATCAAGCTCATGGGCAGCTTGTTCTGCTTGAGCAGGAAAGAGTAGGGATCTTTGCTCTGCTCCTCGACGGCTCCACGGAACTTGGACAGGGCATCCTGGCTGATCACACGAGTGTTGGTGAACCATTTCCTGTTCGGCTCGATGCGGGCGACGGGAGTGTCTTTGCTCTGGTAGCTTGCGGCTTTGGTGACCTCGCCAGCGGCGTTGTGCTCGGCCTTGCCCTCCTTCCAGATGTTAAGCTGCTTTACGCGCTTGCCAGACCGGTAGAAGTTCTCGCCCTTGACTCTGATGTTTCCCATGCCGTCTTTGCCATCTTTGCCCTGTCGCGTACGACGGGTGGCTTCCTTCTTTCCGGTACCCATGGCGGCGGCTGTGGAGTGCCTGAAGCCGAAGAAGGAAAGAAAGTGGGTGGTTGTTCAGGAGGAAAAGGCAAAAACTGCCTGATGTCTTGCGGGAGAAGAGGTGAAGAGGGCAGCGCTCGGCCAGAATATTTCTCTTTCGCCGGAGCCGAAGAAAATCTTGGCAGGGCAGGAAGGTGGCCCGAGCGAGCTTACTCTCTCCCCCGGCCGCCGCAAAGCATCAGGCCCGACTTCGTGCTGGTGAATTATTGGGGAGATAACCATAGGTAGAAGCATCAATACACCAGCAATGCCTCCCCGAACCGCATTGTCGACTCCCCTGCGCGCCTGGAAGTGCCCGTCATGCTGCCAGCGCACCTTCACATCCAGCGCTGTGCGTGCAGCGGTCGGCCCTGAACACCCTCGGTACATCGATTTTCCTGAGCCACCGCAACAGACTGCTCCTCCGAACAAATGGATGAAGGGTGTCCTTCCCGTGCCCCGCGATGTATTCGCTGGCAAGGGCTCGAAAAATCTGGCCGACGAGGAGGTGATGGAGAAGTCAACAAGGTCGGCGGAGAAGCAGGCGCATGCAGAGAAGGGCAGCAGGGAGGCGTGGAAAGTCAAGATGGCTGAGCAGCGGAAGCGCAATTTGAAGGAGGGTGTGCAGGAGTTGAAGAGCCGCCAGTTGAGGACGAAGCGAAGACTGGAGACGACACAGGCGAAGAAGTACCAGGAGCACGAGGAGCTTATTGCCCGCCCGGAACGCGAAGACGAACGCTTGACTGCACCCTCCAACGGCCTCGACCTTGACGCTCTCTACCACGGCCGCGTTCCCGATCCTTCACGAGACCTCCGCCTGGCGACCAAGCGCGAGCGTCAAGCAGCCTTCGAAGCCTCCCGCACCGCCGACCGTCTCGACTCCGTCCACACTCTCTACTCACACGCCCGCAAATTCATTGTCACACCGCAGCAGCTCGACTCGGCTGTTGAGGAGGCATTCGGCACGAACGAGAACCCGACCACATTCGGCCTTGGCCATGGAGACGAGGGTGCCAGTATCTGGCAGGAGGGCAAGCCGTACAGCGTTCAGGACATGCTTAACAGCGCGAACAGAGCGCGTAGTCAGAGAGCTCTGCAGAACACCGGTGGTTACATTGCGATCAACCAGGAGAGAGTCCAAAGCATTGCTGAGGCGCTTACTGGTGGTAAGATGGATAAGGACTCGTGAGGAGGGAAGAGCTGGTATCTTGAGAGTCTCACCGGAGCGCCCGCTCATTGATGGGAAGTGTGTTATTATGTCTGAAATAATTGTACAACATCACTCATAGGGTCAGTCTTCATCAGATGCGACTCACATTAGCCGTGGCTAGATACTTGCTTGCGTTCAGTGTCATCCTTGGTATGGCTTCACAGAAGCGATGACAAAGGCTTCATTTGTCACATCGTCATCGTCATGCCGAATGGAACTCTGCAACATGTGATCGTCGAACGTGCTTAAATATTTCTCTCCAGATATCTGCCCTCTTTCCCAACAACAACCACTACCCATCCACCACAAGCACAGCAATACCGTTTCCTTCGTACCAGTGGTTGCGAAGAACACCAACATCTCAAACGGCGATAACCCGCGCGCAAGCATTAAGAAGAACAAGCCCTCACAGAGCAGCCTCGTTAGCAGCAATCTCTCACGCGCCGAGCTGCAAGCATCGTCGCCACGCGACCAGTTCCACTCATCCGCATCAAACTCGGCACTGCAGTCGCCATCCTTGTGGCCGAAGAGACCGAGAAGCATAACAAGCTCCCAAAAGATTCGACAACGAGCTTGAAACCTCGCGTCATACCAACCAGCGGGTTCGACTCCGTGCCAAAAGCTAGGCAAAGCTGCGAGTAATAGCCCAAAACATCTCCGACATGGCCTCGAACACCACTCAGAGCGCTGTCAGCGTTTTCGCTGCGCCCTCTATCACCATTGATCTCAAGGCGGAAATCGAGGCCCGCATTAAGCCGTACAAGGACAGCGAGGAGAAGCCCCCGGTTGAAGTAGAAGAGCTTGCGGTGATGGCTTGGGTCTGCAATACAAACAGATATATCAAGGTGATAGGGAAAGGAAAGGTCTTCAAGTGGCTAATCACCAACTTCGACTACTATGCCCTTGTCGCACTCACCGACGCAGAAAGATTTGGAAATGCGGTGGACAACGCTATTTCCCAGACCTCCATACGAGAGATCTCTTCACTCCTGTCGAGCCGCTTGCATGAAGTGGAAGTTCCTATGTGGCGCGTGAAGGCGAAAAATACCTATTCCACCGAAGAGAGGTACGTATCAACTCTTGCGAGCTCACGCATGTTCTTGCGTGAAGCTCTTCAGGCCGAAGAAGCAAGCTTTACACGCTTCTTTGATCTACCCACCGAGATCCGACTCAAGATCTACGAAGAAGCCTTAACTTATCCCGGATCCTTGGAATGTGGAAATCGGCAGTTCCGAGGCACGCTAAAGGCCCATTACTTCGACGTGATGTGCTTGGAGTGGCAGCGGACAACCGGCAGAAAAGCGCTCGACCAGAGCCAAAGCAGAGACTTCAGAAGAACCTGGTCACCTGAAACCATGCACCTCAAAACGAAAATTTCTAAAAATATCTTGGGCTTATTGCTGGCGAATCGACAAATCTTCGCTGAAGCAGTGCCTGTCTTCTACGACATCAACACGTTTGTCTGCGACATCTATGGGTTGGTGTCGATGCTCCGCAACTGCGGCGCAAGAAGGCGCGCCTACTTCTCTCGTCTCGAAATCGATTGCACCCAGTATAGGATAGGGGTTCTCACTACGAAAAGTGCTTCCATCCTGCTCGCTGAAGCCACCCATCTCAAAGACGTTCGCATCAAAGTCCACGACGACACACATCCACTCAAGGTCCAAAGAGGAGATCCCAGGCCCCCTGGGACTCTGCACAAGGTGTCACTGATCAACATGTTCATCGGGTTGCGGACTCGCTCGCTCAGGTTTGCGAGCGGCTCTCCGGAGATCGAAGGCTACGTGCAGAATATGAGATCGAACGCAGACAACGAAGATAGCAAAGCTATCGCCAAGATGAAGACGCCAATCAAGTCTCGCAAGCGCAAGGCCCCAATGTCGGCCGAGTTCTGCACGGCTGATGACAATGTTCCCGTGAAGAAGGCCAGGAATAGAGCGGCGCCAAAGCCGAAGAAATGTAAGTGCATAATCTCTCTCAAGTCGCTGAGGGTGATGTATACTGACTCTTTTCCATTCTAGAGTTCACGATCCCAACGAGAAGCCATAAGTACGGTGCATCAGGCTCTTGAACGCCGGCGAGGGGCAGGAGTTTCTGGAGCCCAACATGAGGATTACGAATAATGGGGAAGCGATGCGATTGGTACCTAACGACGGAAGGAAAGAAGTGGCAAGTTTTGTCTCAATGGCCACACTCTGCCTAATTCAAAATATGCGGGCTGGGAGTTGCGTGAAGTGGGCGAGAAGCTCGGCGATTTGGTGACCTGGCTTCTTCGGATCCTCACGACCAGCAATGGGAACGGGCAACAAATGTCATTATGCAGCATTGATAGGAGGTATCAAAAGTTATTTATCCTAACCTACGACAGCTCGGAGGGTTGCCTGCTTCCGGGCTTCCCAGTGGTCTCAATGTCTTCAACTGAGAACGGTCCTTTCTGATAGCTGCACACGTATATGTGAGATACAAGCGATTTGGTCGAGGTTCTCAGTATAAGGTATGTACAGTATGTACTCCATCTCCCGCCATCAATGATGACATAAGCCTCCCACGCGATCAACAGTCTCCACCGCGAAAGCTTAGAGAGAACGTGAACTTGCGCCTTTTTGCCTTTGCTTGCGCGCGGGGTTGATGTCTTGCTTTCATCCTTCCACCTTCCCACAACGACTTAGCCTTCTTGGCTCTGCTATCATCACTTGCCGGTTGCCGTTGGTCAAAGGTTGATCGCTGTGGTTTATGTTACAACGCGTTGTCGAGATCGGCAGGCACTGGTTCGCTTGCACGCGGTAGAGCTTGCCGACCATGCGGATGACACAGGACCTGCAGCGTGTGTTGATGCTGCCTCCGCAGAGCAGATAGCGAGCAAGGTTTGTGGGATTCCGACTCTGATGGGTTATATTCAGTCGAGGTGGGCGGTTCCCCTCTTGTCTTTTTTGTCCTTGCTTCCATCTATAGCTACAAATCGGTAAGATGAGGTCTTTCAGCGCCTTCACTGCGGCATCACTGCTTGCATTGGCAGGCTTCGGCCATGCTCAATTCCCATCGTCTCCAGAAGGTGTCACGGTGCTAGACTCGAAGTTTGGCGATGGCGTGAAGCTGAGCTGGAAGGAGGTATGCTTTCTCTCGGGCTACTGTAGTTGTTGAAGACGCTGACGATATCAGAACGACGTCTGCGAGACAACTGAGGGCGTCAGCAGCTACACCGGCTACGTCCATCTTCCGGCGGGAAGCCTCGACGATCTGGGGGAAGAACAAGACTACCCAATCAATACATTCTTCTGGTTCTTCGAAGCGAGGAAGAATCCCGAGAATGCACCTCTTGCGATCTGGATGAACGGAGGTCCCGGTAGCTCGTCCATGCTGGGCCTATTTGTCGAAAACGGACCATGCTTCGTCCACTCTGATTCGAACTCTACATACCTCGCCGAATACTCGTGGAACAACGAGGTGAACATGCTGTTCCTTGACCAGCCTGTCCAAGTCGGTCTCAGCTACGACACGCTGCAGAACATCACGAACAACCTGGTCACGGGCGATGTCGAGGTGCTCAATGACACGACCACAGCTGAACAGAACACTACCTTCTTGCTCGGGACATACCCTAGCCAAGATGGCAATCAGACTGCTTTGGGATCTGTTAATGCTGCGAAAGCCGCATGGCACTTCTTGCAGGTATGGGTCGGATGGCAATGGAAGATTTTCTTCGATCAACTCTGACTCTCTTGCAGACTTTCATCCAGGAGTTCCCAGCTTACCACCCGAATGATTCGAGGATCTCTATTGCTACAGAGTCATACGTAAGTCGACATCCATGATAGCAAGTCTGCATTCTCAGGCAATAACGTCTTGCCAGGGCGGCCGCTACGGCCCAGCCTTCGCCTCTTACTTCGAAGAACAAAACCAGCGCATCGAGAACGGCTCCTTCGTTGACGACGACGGCGAGAATGCCATCTTGCACATCGACACTCTGATGATCGTCAACGGCTGTATCGATCGCCTGGTCCAATGGCCCGCTTATCCTACCATGGCGTACAATAACACCTACGGCATCCAAGCCGTCAACGAGTCCCAATGGCAGAACATGACCGACTCCTTCGAACGTCCCGGCGCCTGCAGAGACCAGATCATCGACTGCCGCGAAGCAGCCGCAGTCGGCGATCCGCAAAACCTAGGCGTGAACGACACTGTCAACGACATCTGCGAAGCTGCCGAGACATTCTGTCGCTCTTACGTCCTCAACCCATACGTCCTGTACAGTGGCCGCAACTACTACGACATCGCAACCTTAGACCCGTCGCCTACGCCTCCTTCCTTCTACGAGGGCTTCCTCAACCAAGAGTGGGTGCAAAAAGAGATGGGCGTGCCTCTCAATTGGACCCAGAGCTCAAGCACCGTCAGCACAGCCTTCAGAAGCATAGGCGACTACCCTCGTGACGGCTGGCTCGAAGACCTCGAATACCTCCTCGACAACGGAATCAAAGTCGCCCTTGTCTACGGCGACAGAGACTACGCTTGTAACTGGTAAGCCAATTCGTCTACATCGACCCTCCACGAGATAAACTATACTAACCCTCCTTCTCCCAACCAGGTACGGCGGCGAACTCGTCTCCCTCGCCCTAAACCACAGCGCCGGCGACTCTTTCCGCGCCGCCGGCTACGAACCCATCTCCACAAATTCCACCTACGAAGGCGGCCAGGTCCGGCAGCACGGCAACCTCTCTTTCTCCCGCGTCTACCAAGCAGGCCACGAAGTCCCCTTCTACCAGCCCGAAACAGCCTACCAGATCTTCATGCGCGCGCTGTTCAACAAGGACATCGCCACAGGATTGGAAAACACCGGTGAAGGAACGAATTACTCCACTGAAGGGCCGGCGAACTCGCTGGAGTTCAGAAACGATGAGCTGGCGGAGCAGCCGTTGCAGTTCTGCTATACGCTTGATCCGGGCGCGACGTGTACGGAGGAGCAAGTCGAGAGTTTGCTTGATGGGAGTAGTACGATTTGTCGGTACATTGTCAAGGATCGGAATTCGACTGTGCTGTTCCCGGAGTTGATGGGGAGCTTGGAGGAGGAGGGTTGTGGGGGTGGAGTTGGTGCTGGTGGTAATGGAAGTGCTGGTGCTGGTGGAAGTGGAGGTAATGGGACGGTAGGTGGTGGTGGATCGCCGCCAACGACGCCGTTTGAAGGAGCTGCGAACGGGAGGGTGATGTACGAGACCGGGTTGGCGGTGCTGATGGGTGCGGTGGTGGCGGTTGGAATGTTGGTGTGAGAGGTGAGTGGAGAAGCGATGGGCGGGTGGCTGTAGATTGAAGGACATGATAATGAGTTTGACGATGTGAATATGTACAGACGAGACATATGGTAGAATTGTTGAATTGATGCAAGGCAGACGGAGCAAGTCGCAATACGCAGAATCAAGATATGTTTTCTTTGGTCATCATGCTTGTCGTTCGCGGCTTGCAGTATGGACTCAGAACGAAGGACTGGAGGGGTGGAACGCAAGTAAAACGGGTATGTCTTAACGCTCCGTCTCACGCACTTCTTGGTTCGCTTCCACGTTTTCGTGCTAGTCTCGTGGAATACTCTCCTTTTGATATGCTTGGTAGTACAAAGTGAGCAAAGCAACGGAAAAGATCGTTCACTCGCTCTTGTGAATCAAGTTCTCAGCCGGCTTGACCCTCTGCGCCCACTCGGTCCAACTACCGTCATAAACTCTCCTGACTCCGTCGCCATACCCAGCTTCTGTCAACGCCGCATCGATGATGGTCGCCGTGACACCAGTGCCGCAGCTCGAGATAATGGGCTTCTTAGGGTCGACGCCGCGCTTCTGGAAGACCTCACGCAGCTTCTCCGGTGAGAGGAAGGTCTTGGTCTGCTGGTCCAAGAGGTCCGGAACGGGCACAGGCTGCGAGGTGGGAATGTGACCACTGGAGAGACCGGGTCTAGGTTCCGGGTCGACGCCCTTCCACCTGCCTTCAGATCTTGCGTCGAGGATCTGAACTTCTTCGCGGCCCTCCTTGTTCCAGTCTGATGCTAGCTCCTTCACCTCTTTAAAGTCGACGACTTTGCTGGTGTCCAATTGGGGCAGCGGGTATTCTGTGCGCTCAACAGGTGCTTGCTCTCCCTGCTCGACATCATAGCCTTGCTCAACCCAGAGCTTGTAGTTGTTCAGCAGGTGTACAGATGGGTGTCCGAAGACGCGCAGTGTCCAAGCTACGCGAGGCGCGGAGAAGATGCCCAGCTCGGCGCTGTCGTAGACTACGAGTACATCATCTTTCTTCAAGCCTAGATCACGCATAGCATCGCGGAAGACCTCGGCCGAAGGCAGCATGTGCGGGTAGGGAGAGGATGTGTCGGCAACCTTGTCGAGATCGAAGAAGCGCGCGGAGGGAATGTGACCAGCTTTGAAGACTTGCTGGCCGGTGCGCTTCTCGGGATCATTTGGAAGGAACCATGAGCCGCAGATTGGGACGGTTCTAGGTGAGGTTGATAGCTTGGAGGGTGCATTGCCGCGCAGGGCGGTGGCTAGCTCAGACGGGCTGACGAGGTATGAGCGGAGGGTGCTTTGAGCGCGCGACATGGTGAGTGATGTGAGGGTGAATCGTTTGGTGGTGGTGTTGTGAAGGGTCGCCGGACGGCGGAGGAAGGATGCGGTGGCCATTGTTGCGTGTGGAGTGAAGGTTGTCAGTAGGCAGTGGAGTCTGCGTTAGCTCGAGGATGTCGTGATTGCGGATATGATATGTCAGTGTTTCCCTTGCTTGCGGGTCAATTGGACGCTGGTGGTGAGTATGAGAAAGGAATGGGTCAAGGAAGAGAGAGGAGAGCTCTACGATACTTGGTACTTGATTTGGCGTGGTATGCGGTGTGTCACCTGGCCCGGTCTTATCTACACTTTTTCCGTGATCAACAGAAGAAACGGCGCATGGCGTATAGCTCCAGCTCGATGGCAGCTCTCTGGAGCTCCGCAGGCACGTCAGTCTTGCCCTTTCTTGCGCGACGGCAGCCCCGCTTTCGTCGCGGCCCGCAGCGTCCGTCAGGGCACGATAATATAAACATCTCTCCGGCAGGCAAAGATGGCCATCTCAAGCGACACGATATGACAAGATTGCGAGAACGACAATCCCTTTCTGCACCAGCCACACCCTGACATACATCCTGTCAACGCGTACCAGACAAATCTATCTCACCCACCATGAAAGTCACCATCAACTCCTTCAAAGCCGTCGCAACCTGGAAATGGGATCTGCCCGAGGAGTCCGACGACACGTGCGGCATCTGCAGAGTCAACTTCGAAGGCACATGTAGCAAATGCAAGTTCCCCGGCGACGACTGTCCTATCATCGTTGGCGAATGTCGCCACTGCTTTCACATGGTATGTTTGCACCCGACCGAGGTTTGGAAGACAAATGCAGCTCTGAAGCTCAGCCTTGTATAGCACTGCATCAGCGATTGGATCTCCTCCGATGCTAGTCAGGGCAAATGTCCCATGTGCCGTCAGCGTATGTTTGTTCACTGCGTGTTATTTTGACAGACGACTGATGTTTCTTAGCCTTCCGAGAGAGGATGGCAGATCATCCGCCTCGCACTCCTGCGGTTGGAGGGACACCTCGTACACCCGCCACTGCTGCTACTTGAAAGCTTACAAACATTATTACCATGGCCTACGGAAGTCTTCCGCTGGTCCGTACTGTTTTCTGCTTCGAAGAAGATTCTAAGCACATGAGCAACTACCATTGAACATGTTCTCACTTCAAGAGATAAAGGCCACTGAGATACCCAACATTATGCGCTAGTGTCTCACAAGCATGTAAGCACCTACTATCAGCCATACTCTCAACTAAGGAGATTCAGACCACTAAGACCTATTTCCAGGGCCAGACAGCGATCCAGCAAGCATGCCATTCTCACCGGCAAGCGAGCAAGTCACCCAACCAGAATCTATAAACTCTCTCCCGATCGACGGCCTCCCCTCGTCCGTAGGGCTGTCTGCTTCTGGTGTCTCAACGGCCTGAGTCTCCCTAGATGAGATGAGGTGCTCGATAGCTACTGATGTACTTCTGGGATACTAATGCGGTGGATCGAGTATCTCAGCGGTCAGCCGTCTCGTCATTCTGAGAACAGGTCTTGTAGTAGACGCCTACATTAAAGCCTGATCGCTTGGGCGACAATGTGAGTACAAATCTCATACAATCGCGAGGCCGTGATAGCGTTTACCATGTGACTAAAGCTGACCACACAAATAGCAGCACTCTCTTTCCGTCACTATCTCATCATGCCCAGTCCGGCGCTTCAACTCGGACCTGCCGCCCATTAGCCACCGATGTCCTATGACTGCTATTACCACTGCCTGCCGCGCTATTCTGCAGTAACCTGGCCGGTGAGAAGCGATATCGTCCGGACCCCATTTCACTCATCTCTGACCCTCGAGGCTCGACCCGCGAATGTCGCGAAGACGAGACCTGCGAAATCGAATCCGACGGTGACACAGTGTCGTTCTCCCACCTCTCCGCTGCGTGTTCGCGCTCTATCATTCGACTGGGCTCCCTCTCAGGTAGCCAGCCGCGCTCGGGAAACCAACCCTGATCGAACGGCCTGGACGTGCTCCCCCACTGCTCTCGCACAGTCACCTCCCTCACCCGTCTCCCGTGCCCATCGTCTCTCGCACGATGCCATTCTTCTCTCGACTTGTAACTGTAAAAGTAGTCGTGCGGCGGCTGGCCAGGAACGTACCCTGCGCGACATGGCGAGCCGAATGTTTGCGCCGATGAGGCGTTGGAATGGGAGCTACCGCCGCTACCGTGGGATCTTGTCGAGTAGCGGCTGGGATGGGCGCTGTGCGTGGACATGGGTGGCGACATGGTGTGGGAGCTCGGCCGGCTGTGAGCACTTGAACGTCGAGAACTGGATGAGCCGCTGCTGCTTGAGGCAGTGCGTGGATAGTACTGGACGAGCGCCATTATGTGTGGTGATCGAGTAGCGGCTGAAGATGGCTATGCCGATCTGCTGCGCTCAATGTTGAAGCGAAGCGACGATGGCGCGAGGCTCCGGCAGAAATGGCAGGAAAATGAAGGTGTATTGTTTGGAGGTTGCGTTTGCTAGCCGACAATCGAGGAGTTCGAAAGCAAACAGTGCGCCGTAAGCTTTATCCTTATAGTCAAGCGACTCTATCCTTTTGGCGCATTCCAGCAACTGTGGTGCGTCGCAAACGCCCGACCCAAACAAGCAACGATCGTTACCGACCAAAAACAAGTCCAGCCAATGCGATAAAGTGGAGGCGAAGCGAAGCGTCCCACGTGTCACGCGGGCGCCGAATGGCACTCGCAGATCACAGCCTGATCACATCGGCTGCGAATCGGGGCTGGAACCTGGTGGATGCCTTCGTGGGGAGGTTTGCCTCAAAACTGCTGCTTAGCGCCCAATGTGTCAGTCCACCATCTATATGTAATTTGTTCGAAGACGAAGAAAAGGGCGAAGGCCGAGGGGCGGCCGTCTTGCACTGATGAAAGGCAATGCGGAGAGCAAATGTGCATGAAGTTTAAGGCAACCCGGGCGTAAGACGAGGCTCTGGGCCGGCGAGGCTTGGAGGGGAAGATGCGTGTATATGCATATGCAGGTGTGCTTCAGGCTCGCATGCATGATCTGGTCTGGATCAGGCTGAACGAACGTCAGCGCTTCTACCCATCCAGTGACCACGTATTTATTTCCTCCCGGCGAGACGGGCTTTGAGTGCGACATCATACCTTATTCGCTCAGACCGGAAACGGAATGAGTAAGGCTGAACCCTCGCCTAGAAAGCGCTGTGTCTAGACGATCGCACATACGTCTGTGTCGGTAGTCCGCCGCCGTACAACGCTGCAATGTTTTCAACGAACAGCGTCCCGACGAGCATCCAGACGGTCGGACCAATATTCAGACCAACACCTTTTTCATCGTTTCAGAGTCAAAGTCTTGACTTTGGTAGCTTGGAAACGAGGTTCTTGACGATCGATCCGGGACCTATCGAGCTTGGTTCACAGACATTACTGTCGTGCAGACTTGAGATCAAGTCTCTGTTCGACTGCCCCAGTTACACCGCCCTCTCGTACTCCTGGGGTGACCACAACTCCACCTGCGCCATCTTGTTGGACGGCGGCACCAAGCACATCACGACAAGCCTACAGGAGGCGCTGAAAGAGCTAGCAGCCAGGGGAACTAATGTCGTCTGGGTGGATGCACTTTGCATCGACCAGACGAACGCATACGAGAAAGTCTATCAGTTGAATCAAATGGGGACAATATTCTCGAAAGCGGCGAAAGTTGTTGCATGGCTGGGACCTGCTGCGGACAACTCGGACAACGCTATGCAGGCTCTTTCCGACGCACATGAAACTGATAACGACGAGGAGATTTGGTTTCTGGACGACAATCTACAAGAGTCGCCAGAAGGTTACGGCGACGATGATGATGTAGATCCATGCGCCGCTGCCATTGATAATCTGCTCAAAAGGACATATTGGGAGCGGGTCTGGATCATTCAGGAACTGGCAAAAGCCTCTACAGCCGAGGTCTGGTGTGGATCTCGCATGCTGGGCTGGGATACGTTCATCCGGTGCGTTCAGCGCTGGTGGTCCGACAACATCCTCGACAATGACTTCGACCACCCCGTCAAGACTCTTCAATACTTTTGCGACGCTGAGCGGAGCAGCAGGAAAGGCAAAGCTCGTATGCTACTCAGTGCTGCAATAGTCCGCACTATTCATACCAAAGCCACTTTGAGGAAAGACAGGATCTTTGCCTTGCTGGGTCTCGCTCGCGATGGCAAAGAGACCGTTCCGACACCAAATTACGTCCAAACAGATACACAGGTCTTTAACTCTGTCTTCAGACACATGATTGTGGAGCAAGGTCAGATTGACATCATCCTCTTGGCGAGTCTGACAAAGAAGGATGGAACATCACCGTCATGGCTTCCTTCATGGGATGGTGAGATGCCGCTACGGATTCCTCCATTGCTTGTGGCATGCTTTAAAGATCTACCAGATGACTCGAGTCCTGTTCATTGCAAAGGAGACGTACTGGAGGTAAAGGGGGCGATGACAGGGTCTCTTCAAGCCGACGACGAAGGTCTGACTTCTGAACCAGAATTGGAGACTGCTACATCCCACTGGGACTACATCACGGACCTACTCAGCGCTCTGAGCGTCTTCTGTGGTAGAACGCAACGCAACCGATATCTCATCATGGAGGCCAGGTCGTTGGCGCTATTTTGGACCTCATCGCCTGGAGAGACTGAAGCAAGATGCCCCAATTTACGGCAGTGGTGTGAAAAGTATGCGGACATGGCCTACGGCAACACCACGCTGCGATCTAGTTTAGAGCGATTGAGAAAGGAAATGGATCTTGCTAATGGGTCGAACGAATTCATATGGACATTACGAAGTGTTTGGTGTCATCTCGAGCGACTTGACGTCTCGACGGCTGAGATGTCTCGCCACGCTGGTAAAGTACAAGTGTTGAAAAGTGGACAGAGGTTGGAGCTTGTGGTTGTCCCTAGCAGCGCTCGGGCGTCCGACGATGTTGCCGAGATCGCAAGATGTTCTCTGCCTGTCGTGCTCCGGAAAGTAAGCAAAAGTAGATATTGCGTAGTGGGCGCAGTGGTCAAATCTACTACTATAAGGACGGACAGGGGTGTGGAAGTTTTGGAACAGCTAGTCGCACGAGCCGAGCCCAGTACTTTGCCATTAGGAGCCGGGAGAGAGAATGAGGCGCGGCATACTTTGCATCTCGTGTAACAATGTACATTTACGGGTCACGAGCGGAGCAAATCGGCCGTGACGGACAGCAAGAATCCTCGCATTCGCCCAAAGTGCGTTTCAGCTGCAAACCTGACCAGCCTCTTCCCATCGGTGCGTTTTTGGCAACAGCCATACGTTTTCGAGAAGTCATGTGAGAAGAGGCTGCTCGCTCACAGTTCCAGCCGGAAACGCACTGGGAGAAATGACGCAATATACCGTGGCTACACGCCCAGCTGGCGATAACGACAGAGGGTAAAGCAAGGCTTTGCCGCCATCTAGCAATAGTATAGTTGACTGACGACTCTTTGTCGCATGGTCTTGCGGCGGTATGTGGTGTCCATGATGTGCGATTGATTGTTCTACCGAAATGCAATGAATACTGGCACGACTTTTCGAATAGGCTTACTGAGACTCGAGTCTCACTCAATCCAACAACGGACTACTCTCCCCAACGCTCCCTCGGTCACCCTTATACCTCCACGCAATCCACGCCAACACACCCTGCACCGCCGCAAAAATCAAATTATTGATAGTCGCAAACCCAACAGTCCAATACCACTTGTTGAGATCCGCAATCCAATACCCCGACCACTCTTCCTCCTCCGGAATCCTCATCCTCCACAAGAAACTCAACCCCACCAGCAAAAACACCACAGCCTGTACCAACAATCCCTTCACACTCAGCGCATCCTCCGTTCCAGGGCTGCGAGATTTGATCTCAGACGCTTGAGACCACAACGCTACGATCCCGAGGATCTGGACTATTGGGCCGAGAACGAGCATCGGCATCATGATATAGAGGACGTCAAACCAGTCGTGCTCCGACATAGTGTCGTTTGAGAAATCGATGAACTGTTCGGCGATGGTGGGTACTAGACTGACTACCACGAAGCTCAGGTAAGCGATCATGGCCACGCGCTTTTTGCCTGGTCGAGATGGCGGGACGGTCAGGATGAGGTAGAATCTAAGGTGTTCGCCGTCAGTCTGTCTTTTCATTTTCGTTCGTGTACAATGGCTGAGGACTCGAGAACGTACAAAGCAAGCTGCCCCAGCCACACAACAGTAAACTGCACTAAGTTCAACCAATCTGCAACCCCAGGCTTCATTGGGAAGAAGTAGCTTTCTCCCCTCTCATGGTTGAGCACACCCCAGAGCAGCAAGGCGAAATTGTAAGTTGCCAGCATGGTGGTTTCGAGGACGTAGAAGACAGAGATGCCTGTGCAGGAGCCATTGTTTTTGATGCGGGTAATTTGTGGCTCGAAAGATGCTACGCTGGCGACTACAAGGAGACTGGAGGGTCGGAGACGTGTTAGTATTGAACTGTTTTGTTTGATCCCGGGTTCGGAGTGGTAGGAAGTACAGGTTGGCCAAATACGTACAGTCGCACTGCGATATCGAGGAGATTGACTGCCTGCATTTTGCTGGGCGGTTAGTCGAAGTGGTGCAAGTCGTATGTCGTGACAAGGACGCAAGCTCGATATCCAGCCGCAATTGCTGTCTGAAGCGAGAGCTAAAGCTAGGCCAAGTCCTTCAGGTATCGAACAGTTGCGACAGCTCGCACGTGGATCTGTAGACGAAGCTTCATGTCTTCGTACATGTTTGACCAACACTAGGGGCGGCTCCTTCGCTCCGATTAGCGCCAACGCTCAGGCGGCAAAGCGAGATTGGGCCCTGATCGACCAGCTATTCATAAACCCTGCTGCGATTCATCATAAGGTGCTTTGCCGCACGTGGTGAGACAGAGCTGAATGTCGAGTCAAATCAACGTTCTAATGCCCGGTTGCGAAGGGTGTGGCAAAGCAAGATATGGCATTCGTGAGCTGAATTGACTCGGCAATAGCTCGTAGAAGCTCTCAAGTTCGATTGCCTCAAGCTCGGCATACAGTAGACCGCTGTACATTTGAGATTTGATCGAGACAGGACTCATGCGACAGAACTGTAAGCGACATCATGCACCGTATCTGACTACTTCACCGCGCTATTCAGCAATTCGACCATCGCCTGGCTCTTCCGCTCTTCTGCCTTTTCTTTCTCAACCTCTTTCTCGCTCTTCTCATAGCTCGACTCAGGATTTCGCCTGTCGTACTCTGCATCTGATGCGATTCTGTTTGCTCTACGTTCCTCCCACTCGATGGCTTTGCGCAGAGCAGGCGCCGCGTCTGCCCCAAATTGCAAACAGACTTTTGCAGCTTCGATGTTCATCGCCGACACCGATATTTTCAAAGCCTCAGTTGCGTCGGCTCCACCACGCAACAGCGGTTCCAGGGCGGGAAGGAATGATTTCACAGCGTAAGAGGTAGGATACCAAGGCGAGTCGTTAGCTCTTGCGCCTCTCTTGAGCAGTTCGTTAACCACTGCGAGATTTTTGTGTAATATGGCGCTGGAAAGAGGTGATCCCTTCTCGGACGGGTCGTGGAAGAAATGGCGCAGGTCATCCCGGTCCTGATTAATGTCCATGTTGTGTTTGCTCAGCAGGTGGCTGACCATAGCTGTAGATATCTCGGCGTCTTTACATTGTGACGCGGCGTGTAGAGCTGTGCAGAGCGACGGGTTGGCTCCGCGGTTGACTAGGTGGTCGAACAGGTCTATATCGCCACTTGCTGCCACGTTGTTGAGTAGATGCAAGGACTCGTCCTTCTCACCTACAGCAAGACTGGATCCGTCGTCGCATCGTCGACTGTCTGTGCGGTTGATGTCTGCACCCTGGTCAAGCAGGCAGTCGAGCGTCTCGCGGTCATGAGCGAAGTCTCTGATGGAAGGGTTAGTCTACCCATCGAAAATGAGCAAAAGAACGTGGCCGAGACTCACTGAAGAATGCAGTGACCGTCTGACTTGAAGTCGTATCCGTACTCGGCAAGCAGTCTTATGAGTTCTGCTGGCGCGCTACAATGCCGAAAGATACGTAAGGGAACGATGTTGGCATCGGCGCCATGCTGCAGCAGCATGCGAAAGATTTCTGGGTTCCGCTTGGCCTCTTTCAAAGCCGCCGTAGCATCATCAGCATTAAAGGTATCATCGGCGAGGAGCTGTGATAGCAGTGCGACATCACCGTCGCGACTTGCTGTGCAGAGGTCTTCTTCGTCAATGTCGCTAGTTGAGGACGACATGATCTGGGGGAGGTATCGCGAAAGGTCTGTGGTATAGTCGGCCTGCTTTGCCTTGCCTTGCGTTTCTTGAGCGGCTGAATGCTGCTTGACTACACTACTTGACTCAACTCAGTGTGTCTCGTTCCCTGCCTCCAATCTCACCGACTCAGGTGTCACGGCTAGTGTTACCGAACAGAATTAGGGCTGTGTGAAGATGAAGCGACGGCAGAGATCAGCTTTGATTGGCTGCGGAAGCGCGAATCGCTCTTCCCCGGGTAAATCCCGAGAACCGCCGAGGGACATGATCCCGGATCACAGCCTAGGCCCCAATCCTTCGACACTACAACAACCCCTTCCATATGAACAACTCCACCAGCATCCTTCGACTCCACTTTATTTTTCCGCAGGATGCCAACGTATTTGCGCTTTGGCTGCAAGTGCTATTCGAGCGTAGGCTTTTGCCTGTGCACCATCATGGTGCCGCCGCTTCATGGTATCAGAATCTCAACGAGGATCCTTCGTTTCAACGCTGCCCAAGCCTAGATTTTGCAGACAATGCGCCCTCGTACGCGACGATGCTCCTCTGCAACTGTCTTGGATTACAGCTTCGAGCCGGGTACGCCTCATCAAAGCTTTCTAGTATCGCATTGCTTAGTGCATCACGCCTGCATGTGTTCGCGGCTTATCCAAGAAGACCGTGACCATGTGCGTGGAACACATGCCAATGACACCACTGGATGCTCGTGACTCCCTGTTGAAATCGTCTCTCTAAACGTGTGCGAATGTGTACTCAATGAAGTCGCCATTCATACTACCAGCTCTGCGCAGTCGAGTCATTGCCCGCTACTATACTACGCCGCAGTACCCTTTCGCCCCAGTCCTCGCCAGCGTCAGCGTCAAACACCAGCGTCTACGAAGGATCGAGGCGCCCATATCTGTTAATTACTGATCTGAACTAAGCTCCACCCGGGGTTTTGATCGTTTCGCTTCTGCAAGAATGCAGGATCACAGGCTGGCCAAGGGAGGTCCGACCAAATACTGCCACACCGAAGATAAAAGATACTGCATTGCCCTTGAATTGTAGGAAAATCACACCACCACACTCGTTTACTTCCACAGGGAATAGGGCAGACTTGCGTGTCTGTCGCCCCCTTTTGTCAAGATGTTACTCAAACCCTTTCGTACGCTCTCTTCAGTAATACTGTTCACGCAGATTTCTCAGGTTCTTTCGTTTGGTAGCGCTCCGGACAATGAGATCACCACTTCCGATAATGCCACTGTCTTCGGGAGGCAGGACGGTGGAGTCGGGGTGACTTGCGAACTCGGATACCAAGGTACTATTCTCCCATCCTAGCATGGACCACCTGTCGCTGACCAATTCCAAGATTCTTCCATCAAGCGGTCTCTGCAACCTGTTGTCTCTACAAGCTTGTCCCGTCGACAAGCCCCCAAAAAGAAAAAGCCAACGAACGAACCAGAGCCATTAGAGGAACCGGGTGACACTCCCGAGAAAGTGCACGAGTTCTTTGATACGTTTGTCGACCATGATACGAACCTCGTGATAGACCCGACAGAAGCACAAACAAATGACTGGAAGATCAAAGTTGGCAATACATACATCCCTATTGGTGCAACGGGTGTCTACCACCCATTCACTAACAAAAAGCAAAACTTTGTCATGCAGGGTCTGACGGGATGCACAGCAATCTTCGTAGTTGTGAGTGCAATCGAGCCCACCTATGAGCTGATCTCATCTGACCTCACAACAGTCTTCACAAGGCATCTATGCTGGTCACCTGTGGGAGGGGTCCAAGGACATCGGTGGAGGCAGCTCTTTCACCGAAAGACTCAGTCTGGATGAAAACGATGTCAGAGTACGCGAAAAAGCAGAATTTGAGTCTATCGCTGTCAACATCTTCAGCACACCTACCTCGGGCCGTGTGGACAAGACAAAGCGTCCGAACTGGAAAAGTTTGCCGGATGTGGCCAAGGAATTCGATAGTCCCTTCAAGGATGTCGGAGACGTGGAAGTCTTCATTCTCACGAAGGCCGAGTCGTACGTTTGCTCTCGATAAACTTGATGACTGCGGAATCAATCTGACGTATTATAGGGCATCGGACGACACGCCGAAGTACAATCAACTTATAGGACCTCTAGCCAGAAAGTTCAAGAGCCTCTTTCCATCGAAAAAGGGCGCAAAATACACTCAGAGAACGTATGTGGCCAAGGACCAAAGAGTAGGTCCCAGAGCCAGAGGCGTGGTCGCAGTCCAGTACACTCCTTGGAATGACAACGGAGGTGAGGACGGCTGCACACGACAGGCTAAAGTCCGCATGTACTACCAAGGCAATGGAGACCCTGTGATCGATAAGACTTGGGACGCGACAAGCAAGCAAGTCAACGGCAAGAGACGGAGAGATGATTCTTGCAGTCAGTTGTTCTTTGCTTTTTTCAAACCAAGTCACTCCACTAACGTATCTTAGGCCTGGAGGGAGATTGGCCCGTCACGAAGGGCTATGTGGCTTTCGGAGACAGCTTTGCCGCTGGCATGGGTACTGGGTACACGACTACAGACTCTTGCCGTGTAGGAACCGCAAACGTTGGCGACTTGATCAATGCGCAGAATCCTAAGGGCATCGACTACCAGCGCAAGACGTGTTCTGGTGACACCACGACTGGTCTGAATCGCCAAATCAAGGAATGGAAAAACCCACAGAACGCCGACATCGCTACTCTTACCATGGGTGGTAACGATCTGGGATTCAGCGAAATTGTCAAGTTTTGCGTCATCAGGTTCAGTTTCTGGTCGACTGGATATGTGAACAAGATGTGTAAGCAAGCAAAAGATAAGGCTAACGCGATGATGAATGACGTTGGCAAGGATGGGATAGGGTACAAGCTGGGTGCGGCGTACAAAGATATTGTGGAAAAGTCGACGAGGGATGTGAGTATCCGCGTTTACCTTTCAACGTTCGAGATCGTAAGCGCTGACTGTATTCAATCAGGACTTCCATCTCTATGTCTCTGGATATCCCGGTGGATTTTTCAATGCCGAGGATTTACAGCCTATGGACTGCAAGCACACCCTGTTCGATATCCAGAATACCGCGTATTGCCCCGACAGGTACACGAAGTGTTGGAACAGAGACAACATCTGGCTTACTGTTGCTCTAAGGCAGGAGCTCAACGAACTCGTCCTCAAGCTCAACAATGTGACGCAGGCTGCCGTGGAACAAGTCAATAAAGACATCGGATCGGATCAGGTTCACTTCGTCGATGTCAGCCCTTACTTTGATGGACATCGCTGGTGCGAAGCAAACGACGACCCTAACGTCCATGAGCCCAATCCGGATAATCTAGACACGTGGTACTTCCTCAGCGCATGGAAAGATGTCGATGCCTCAAGCATCCTCAGTTTACTGCCAGGGGATGGGGCTACCAACGTACGTATTACTCGCGCCCCTTCGAATGCCGCATGCTAATCTAGAATATGCAGAATGCAACAAATGACGCGGTGGAGGCGCAAAGTCTAATGGAGCAAGGCGGCGTCGAACTCCCAGACGCAGAGACTTGCGAAGAAGATCTAGGCACCGACCCCGACCCATGGGCGAAATGGCTGTGTTGGATAGCCCAGGACATCGCCGAGAACCCAGACTCTCCCTGGGCCGAGAAGCTGAAAGAAGCCAACGATGACATTGCTGCCCAGGACTTCCAAGCCGAGAGCATAAACTGGTGGTATCCCACACGGCAGATCAAAACCTTCCACCCTCGCACCCCAGGCATGCACGCCTATCGCGACAGCATCATCGACGCGATCAGCAAAGTGAACGCCAAAGCCCAGTCATCATCCCTCTTGAATTCCGATTCCACAGATCGTGCGCCAATCACCGGCAGCGATCCGGTGTGCAACAGCGCCTCAGACTTCCCTGACCACGGCGCAGTAGACCCCGGCCGCGTTCTCAGCCTGGCCGAAGATGCGTGTGGCACGATCGGCGGCAGCATGTTGCAGTTTGATACTCCGTCGGACAGATGGTACGAAGAGCGCGAGGCCGACGGCGTTCTCTATCAATACGGCGTCTCGTGGATCGAGGGCTGCGAGTCGACTAGGATGAAGATTCCGGAGACGACTTCGACAGAAGAGGGTTATCCGACTTGCCAGGGGCTGTTTAACATGGCGTTTGAGCGTTGTGACAATGGGGGTGTTGGTGGATATGTTGATGCCCATTGTGCTAGGTTTACGTTTACGGGTGGTCTGAAGGCCGAAAGTTCGGAGTGATGAAAACTGTCTAGGATCAATTACATGCTCACCAGCTCATCATATATCACCACATCCGCTCCCAAAGCCTCTGCGAAAAGCTCATACTCGCTTGTTTCTCCTTTTCACTCTCCTTAGCCTCCTCACTTTCCCAAATGAGACACTCTTCGTCGATTTGCGCCTTTCCAGACCAAATATCAGCCTCAATGGAAGGTATGTATCTCGTCTTATGCCAGACCTTCCAAGCAATGAACAGCACGACAAAATATCCAACACCGAAGTAGGATGTAATGAAGCCCTTCGTATCCCACGGCGCGAAAGTGTCGAAGCCAAGGGTCATGATGATGCAGATGCCAATCCCTATTCCCCAGTAACCTGTATACGGCGCCAGAGGTGATTTGTACGGCAAGAGGGCAAGATCGAGCTTCTGTGCTCGGATGGCATGGTACCAGTGAACTACGACGACGTATGTCGCTGTTTCGTTGATTACGAGGCCGGCGCTTGTCAATCCGACAAACCAGTCGAAGACTTCGATGGCGTTATTGGAGGTTACAAGGAAGGAGATGCAAGATATCAGAGTTACTATCAGAACTTTGACGATATGATGTTAGCACCGATTGTCAAAGTTGGCGGTTTCAAACTTACCAGCAACATATGGGATGCCTCTCTTTGAGCATTTGAGAAAGATCCTCGGTGCTTGTCCGTTCTGTGCCAGCGAGTACAAAGATCGACTTGCGGTGTACAAGAAAGTGTTGCCACAAGAGAAGCCAGAGAGTAGGATCATGAAGTTGACGGCATCCGGTAAGAACGTGGTGATGTTGAGTTTGCGGATGCCAAAAACCCAAGGCGAAGAACCAGCGCCTGGCTCGCCGTTGTTGACTGCCTCCAGATACACGGGATCTCTGGACGGACAAATGATGCCAACCGCAAGCGCTCCCATCACGTATAGGCCGACAACTCGCCAGACAATGAGCCTGGCCACACGCGGGATAGTGCGGCGAGGGTTGGAGATCTCTCCCGCGGAAAGGGCCAGGAAGGCAGGTCCCCCAACGGTGAACACGGCGTATCTGATAGAGATCCAGATGCCGAGGAAGCGTCCGGTGGCGCCATCAGCGTAGTAAGGATGCATAGCATCACCTCCAGTCCAATTGCGGAAGCCATAGGCATCGTTGTTCGGGTTGCCTCCAACCATGGTCACGAAGGTGACCATCATTAGGCCCACCAGGAGGATGACCTTGCAAGAGGCAAAGAAGAACTCAGACTCGCCATACCACCTGCGTCCTTAGGGTCAGAAATAATGCTTCATGATGTGAAGGATAATCATACTCACTTGACCGCAACAATGTTCAGCAGAACGCAGCAAGCCATCGCAATGGCAACCCACACACCAGGATTGATGTCAGTAGTCCAGTACTGCATCACTGTCGCCACGGCCGAGTATTCTGTGCATACCAGCATGAGGCTAGCGAAAAAGTATGTCCAGCCCATAGCAAAACCCAGCGCTGGATCAACGAGACGAGTGGCCAGTCCGAACAGCGAGCCACGAATCGGCAGCCATGCACACATCTCTCCGACGTGAAGTGTGAGCGGCCAGATGAAGCACAGTCCGTAAAACATGTAACCCAGAGTCAGGGATATTGGTCCAGCTTTCGCCAGAACTCCTCCAATGCCGACGAAGAGTCCTATGCCAATAGCACCAGCGACTGCCATGAGCTGCACATGTCGGGCAGACAAGTTTCTCTTGACAGCAGGAACATCCGTCACATCGCCTGCTTCGACCTTTGGTACATCTTCGATAGCCGGTTCGTTGAATGTGGTGGCTTGTTCAATGGCCACATTGGCGGAAGAGGTGAATGGAATACGAGGCAGGGCAACATGTCCGCGATACTGCACTGCATGTTATAAAATCCTCATTGCACTAGGTTGTTGCAGAAGAGTCAAACTAGGCACGAGGATAAGAACAGAGACCTATCTCGTCTTACCGTAATAAGCAGGGCCATGCGAGTGCCGGTGACGGACAATTGATATAACGATCTTGGCGGAGGCTAAAAAGACCTTGGTCTCGTTGTTGGTCTGCTTGGCGAGTAAAGCTAGCCAACGGATATGCACCACGCCCGGAAATGTGTCGCGTCACTGCTAAGATAGGTGATAAAGCTGTATAGATAAGACATGCCATGTGGCCAATGGATGCCCACTTGCTGTTGGTAATGTGGACCTACCTGGGGAAATCCGGGTGAGGCGGTCTTCTTATAAAGGCGCCAGAGGGGTTGCTCATCACCGGCAGCCTATCCCGTCTTGAGACCTATCGACCTCGTCTCTCGCACACGCCCTTTTTTTCTTGTGTGCAGATGTTGGTTCGTCAGACCAACTTCGTGTGCATCGTTACTCCGATAGGGGTATGCGATTAAATGAGCAAAGAGAACGGATTTTCTTATCGCAAGACATCGATATCTAAGCGTGGGTGAAATCAGACCCCGTGCGCGTGGGGCGGACAAGTGGTGAGTGGTCTGTTGAGGGGGAGAAGGAGTCGAAGTCCTGGGAATAGAACACATGGCTGGAATAAAGTAGTGACAACGACGGTCGGCCATGGATACCAACTTGCCAATCAACTTGTTTTTACGGCAAGTTGGTATGTATCGCCGACGATCACAACACAACGAGGTTTTACAGCTACTTTCTTCGGTTCTTGAGCTTTGGTCGCTCTTTGCTGGATTCATTCCTGGTCTTCTTGCTGTCGCTTGCTTTGTTCAGGAGCGTTTTCACTTGACTTCTCTTGAAACGTCAGAACCCGAGCAACGACGACCTCTGACAGTCTGGAGCCTTTTAAGAGCTAGAAAGAATCTTGTACTGTACGTACAACACAACAATCTGGCAAACTATCGAGTCCGATCCACCTAATAATCAAATTTGAACCTGATGTTCGCATTTTCCTTCGTGCATCCGCCCACGTCCAGCACAACGTGCCTGCTCGTAACTTGAACAAGTACTTGTCACACGGATAGGTCCTCCACTCCCGACGGATTAGCTTGTGACGGTACACCCTGCATGGTGTATCTGATAATACACCAGCCTTCATCCTGATCGAGCATCTGAAAAGCGCGGCATCAACAAAAAGATCATCTTACGGACAATACCGAAGTCGCCAACCCACACGCGGTTTACATCGATTGGTTAACGTGAATTGGTGCTCAGCAAGTCTGGCATATTCCGCAGAGTTGAGTCAGTCGGGAATCTTTGAGGCTTCCAACGTGAAGTACCTAGGCTGAGTGCCCAAAGTCCGTTATCCAAGTCGGTCGCCATTACGGTCGATCATTCTTCCGGCGATATTGCATTGCCTGTTCCCGGCGTCGGAGATGACATGCCAGCGACAGATGCAACCTCACCTCGCTCTCTCGATCTCCTGCGAGGGCGGCCGATTGTCGACATGTTCGTACCCTCCTTTCGAGCCCTCCGATCCTGTGCGCTCACTGCTCTCATCGCCCATTCTCGGCGGGTGTGCTGTTAGCTCGTCACCTCTTCGAGCAGTCTCAAGTGGGTCGTAGCCAACTACAATATCGTCACCATGGATTCTCCAGCATTTGGTGAGCACGACAATCGTGGCAAGTAATGGCACGGCCAAAACGAGAAGAACCTTTTTGTCATAGGTCCAGATGTCGATGCGCTGGGTTATTGTGATATTGAAGCTGCTTCCGGCATTCGAGCGAAGGCAAGACGTGTCGCCATGTCAAAATTAGCTTCTAGGGCTTTGGCAACTCTGCCTGTGTCGTTTGTGAGGAATGGATCTCCTTCCTGACTTCGAGCTCCTGGGCTCAACAGAACCGAAGACAGCGAGTCACTGGTGTCGTCGAGGGTTCCGTTGAAGTCGAAAGTATACGGAGACGTAGTGGAACCAGCGTACAATAATTGGGACCAGAGGTACGCCCGCTGCCATGCGAATGCCAGATTCTTTTCGGTCCTCGTAAACCACGCGGAGACAAGAGATTTGTTCAGGCCATACTCTGTCGACACATCTTGGAGAAATGACTGGTCTAAGTCACCTTCACCATAGTAAGGTATAGGTGATGTGGATTTTGTGAACGAAGAGCGGTCGAACACCGGAGCGCCAGAACCATTCTGCTTCACTTCGACGTAGCCATGTTGTAACGTGCAAGACACTTGGTGGACAGTCACGCCGTTGCGTTCCAATTCATCCGGATTTTGCCCTAAGGGGCCGCCTTGGAAAGTTGGATAAGCTGCGAAAGTGCTCCAGGCGCCAATTATGACTGCAAATCACCTGGGGGACATTCAGGAGACGTGTCGGGGTTATTGGCCATAAAGCGTTCATACTTTTCCGCGCACGCCTTGGAAAATCCGGAAGTAAAGTTGTAAGCCCCAGTTTCGTTCAGTGTCACACATATGATGAGGTCGTCGTGGCAATAGAAAAGTACTAAGTCAGGATTATCTGGGTCTGGCGGAAGCCATTGCGATGTCGTGTTACAACGAGCATGTAGTGCTGTCGCGTTTGCTGTGACAAAACAAGAGTCATCGGTGCAGACTTTGGAAGACGGTGCGGTCAAGTTGTTCATAGATGCCAGCGAAGCGAGGATCATCATGTCTATCGCCACAAAACATTAGCTGATATCCCTACGTTCTCACCAAGGGCGACATTTAGGTGATACATACTGTCATGCTCCTGACCCATGAGACTGAAGTATGAAGTGAAGCCCGCGAATACATCCTCCGTGCGCTCTTCCAATCCATAAGTTTTCTCATAGAGAACATCGGGTCTCACACCATATATCAAAACTGGGGTAAGGATGGCCGTGCCAAATATGAGCATGCCACTGATACGCAACATCCAACTTTGACCATTGGTCACATACAGTAGCCGGGCGAAGGGGGAAACCGTCCAGCGCGCTCTTCGCCGAGACTCTTTGGTGGTATAACGTACACCGTTGGTCGAGTGGCGCCCGCCTCGGAGCAGATTATTCCAGAGGTCATGCTCTACGGATCGTGTGAGCAGCGCCGAGGTTGCACCAGTGAGGAGAACTCCAAATGCTGAGATAATGGCAGTTGGTGATATCATTCCTTTGGAGGCATTTCTGAACACGTGTATATTGTTCCCTTGACTGTGGAACAGCCAGATGAAAAAGGCGTAGCTGATAGCACATAGAAGTGCTAAGAATATGTTGATGTTGACATTGATGGCGAAAGAGTGACGTTCGTAGAATCTCCTGACAGAGCCCATGTTGCGTGAAAGCTTCCCGTTGGAGTTCGAAATGAGATGATCTCGACAGACCGCGAAGGGACATGCCTGGAAGATTTTATGCGTTTGAGAGCTTCGCGATCCGCGCTCCGCGCTCCTTTCGAGTCGTGCCAGCTCTGCGTAAGTCATTGGACGGAGCATGTGGCAGAATTTTCTATTTTCGAGCAGTGTGCCCTGGCTTGCAACTCAGAGTGCAGAGCTAGCCTTGCGCCACTTCATCTCCGTTTCGTCGCAAGAGTTCGTCTCTCCGTGGTCGCGTTTCGGCGATTTATTGCTGGCTTGGTTTCTGGCCATCTCGCCGAGGCATGCTTCGTGCATCTGGATTTTCGCTTTCGTCCTGAAAGAGATCGTTCGCTTTCTCGTACGCTTCGATCTCAGCAGAGAACGTCTCATCGCAGGCCATGACGACGACACCATTGCCTTCGAGTACGTATACTTCTTCTCTAGACAAGTGCAGGGCCATTTCTCCGCTGCTTCGCGCAAAGATTGCCAGCTCGAGCACATCAGTGCAGAAGTCGGGAGCTCAATGGTGTAGTTGTTCACAGACATTTCGGCAGAAATCGATGACGGTCCCGGATTGGCAGGAGAAAAGCTGGCGATGTCATCCAGAGGGACGACGGCTGCTGGGTTTTGATTTTGGAGCTTGGAGGTGGGTCGAGAGGGTAGTGGGCCAGAACCAACATGTTTCTACCTTACCTTTTACATACTAGACCTTCTGCCGTGGGGAGCATCTGTAGGCTGATCCTACCGCTACATGAAGCGCAAGATCAGAGAAGACTCGAAGATGTTGGTCCTAGCGATTTACGGAGCCGAGTCGTAGGAGCTAGAAGGTACCTTAGTCCAGCGTCCTCGGCGAAGAGAAGAATACCACCAATTGCAATATTCTAGTCTCAGACATAACATCAGTCACAATTCAAGACGACCACAACAAAAACAGAACAGAAAACACAATGTCCGCCCCCCATCCAATCCGCCTTCTGCACCAAACCGGCAGAGGCGCGAGTGGCGAAATGGAACAGTGTCCAAAACGAAAGGCGATATTGATATAAGCATCTTTTCGGCACAACAGGAAGCCATTTGAATGTATTGTGGCAGTCGTTGCAATTTGACATAAGTGCTAAAGATCGGGCTCCCGTCCACAACAAGCCATGAGCAAGTGTGGGTGGGATTGTTCTTTGTATCCTTTGTGAGGCGAAGCTGAGACTGAGACTTGAGACGAGTGAGAAGTGGAACGTAGTCAGTGGTGCGGTCAGTGTGACCTCGTAGTAAAAAATCTTGATGCCTGTCCGCGCCTTTTGATGGGCGAGGCGTTGAAGAAGAAGACATTACAACGCTGTACATTCGTAAGGTAACATACCGGAGTGGCTGACGTCGCAAAAAGGACTAAAGCTCATCTCGTGCGCTTTTGATGGCGCTCGTAGCAGCAGCCACTGCGGCGCGGCTGGCGCTGTCTTCGGCGAGAACCTCTTGGGCGCTCTTGGTGTTGCCGGAGAGGATAGCTTTGAGGGCGAGATCGAAGCGGGCGCCAAAGTACCAAGCTACGCCAAGCTGCGATGATTGTTAGCATTTGTTCTACATATGATCCGGGAGGGGTTCAGAGCTTACCATCACACAAGAGACCAGGAGCAATGAGGCGCCGACAGCAGCGAAGATGATGAGCAAGTCCTTCTTGTCTGCAGACTCGCGCTGCTTCTTCTCTGCCTCTTGCTCGGGAGTAAGAGGCACCGCGGCCTCGCCCTGAGCCACGGCAGCGGGCACGGGGTCGCCGGAAGTCAATGTGCGAGCAGTTTGGGTAGGGAAGATGGTCTCGATGAAGCGCTCAATCTTGCCGCAGGCAATGCTGATGTCCATGAACGAAGGGTCGGTGGGCTTGCTCTTGGCGTGAATCTTGCGGGCGTATTTGCGGAAGACCTCGCAGACGAGCTGCAAGTTCTGGGTGCTTTGCCACATGAGCGAGCATGCGTCGCCCTTGGTGATCTTGATGTTGCGCTCGAACATGGTGTAGTTCTGGAAGCAGAGCTCGAGGGTGGCGATGGCCATGCTTTGGGGAATGGCGACGAAGTTGAAGACAGACTGCTCCTTGACACCGGCCATGTAGAAGAGGCAGTCCTCGGCGCGCTGCAGGGCAAGGAGGACCATCTCGCTCTGACATTGGAGGGCCTTCTCCTTGTTCTCGGGAAGGAAGATCTCAGGCAGAGAGTTGACGTACTTGCTCCAGACCTCGCGTGGCCAGAAGTAGCGCTTGTCGTCATGGTCCTCGCGGATGTCGCGGATGATGTTGGTCTGCTGCAGGAACTGGCCCATGCTCTCCATCAGCTCAGGCCTCTTCAGCAGCACAGGGTTCGCCAGGCCAGCCTCGACGAACAGTCGTGTAAGACCCTCGCCGACAAGACCTGCAACGTAGTGGCAGTACAGCTCGTAGTCCTTGATTGTGTTCACACCCTTCTCAAGGTGCTCGGCGTTCTTGGCGTAGTCGGCCATGCCGTTGCCCATCCTCTTGGTGATGTCCCTGATGATGACCTTGTACGGCTCCTTGACCTCGCTGAACTCCCTGCCAACAACATCGAACTTAACCAGCAGCTCACGGTCTTTCTCGTTGGGTCCGTTCTCGGTAAAGTTCCACTTCTCGTCATCGATGACCTGGTCGAACTGTCGCAGAAGAGGCTCCTTCTTCTCTATGGGAATGGTCATGTCATCCTCGATAGTGTCGAGTCCTCTGAGGATAAGGTAGAACAAGCAGACAGGTACGAGAAGCTCCGGGTGGAGTTCCTGAATGACGGCCGCGAAAGAGCGCGAGGTAAGCTTGAGGAGACGGAAGCATTCTTTCAAGTTCTCTGACTCCTTGGACTCGTCACGCTCATGGACGGCCTCGTGCCAGATAGACCATTGCACGATGGAGCGAAGCTCGCCAGGGTGGGTGAGATAGTAAGCGATGGAGGAGACAGAAGGCATTTTGGCGGAGAAGCAGAGTGGGTGGTTTTGCGGTGGTACAGGAGGGAAGGCGCGGTGCGAGGACCGTCCGGGTGTGGAAAAAAGAGAGCAGAGGCCGACTCAGCTGCAAAGACCAGATGCTCTTCTATATGCGTAGAGGGTTGGAGCGATCAATGGTTTGGGTGGTGTTGGTACGTTTGTTGTGTGGTGGGAGGACTCGAGAAGAAGGTGATGTGGGACGGGGGCTTGAAGACAGAATTCGCGAGTGCAGGCGCCGCTTCGGAGATGAGCTTGTGCGGGGGCTGTCGACAGGGGTCCACTTCACTTGACTTGACTCGTTCGACTTCTTCAGAGGACTTTGGAAGGCGGACGGAGACGGAGTGTTGATTCTGGTCTTGGACAATGCAATGTGTAGCACTGGTTATGGAACAAGTGCTAGTAAAGCATATGATCGTATCATAAAATCGTACCACATGCACTTATCGTTCCACCGCATGTACATATACATCAGCAACGCAGGAACGGAGACGGAAGCGGAGTCGAATGACCACAGCTGACAATACCGCGATCAGAAGAAGCAAACACGCTGTGAACCACGTTAGGAAGAAAATGTAATGAAATGAGCACAAAACGAATGTGCGAAATTACTAAGGTATTACTACTCCAATCTCTTACCCTACAGGCACAACAAAGCATGTACCCTCTTACTCTGTCTTGTCCTCTAATGATCGCCCACACCCAATTTAATGTAGTCTAATCACCACTCCTCGGCCTCAATCTCCTGCCGCCAGCACGCACATTCTCCCTTCCCTCACTCGTCGGCAAGCCCGCAACAGTCCTGCGCTTCATCGGCAGCTTACTCTCGCCTCCAAACACTTGCGTCGGAATGGGATGAGTATTCTGCCTCTTGAGCGGAGGAATCTCGTTCACAGCCACGGACGCCTCTTTGCTGTCCAAGCCATCCTGTTCGTCATCCGCGGTAGTGGCAGCGACGACGCCACCATTGGCGACGTTGACGTCGACTTCGTGGAGGACGGGCGGGTTGGGTTGCGTCGTAGGTGTAAGGGTTACGGGTGCTGAGGTTGGGAGAGGGAACTTGGGGATTGGCGGGGTGTCTGCGAAGACGGGCTGTTTCGTTGGGCTGGCGGGTGCTTTTGTCGGGCTTGCAGTGCGCATCATCTTCCTAGGAGAACGCTTGTTTGGCGACTTGATGGGCGACGCCGGCCGCTTGACCTGGCCAGTACCGCCACGCATGCGGTCCAGAAGGCTTTCGCGATCAACCGTACGTGGCAGATTATTGGGGTAAGCGTAGTGTGTCTTTGCTGGGGTTTCGCCAGTGGCTTGGTACTCTGCGATTTGGGCAGCGGTAAGCTCGTCGCGCATGAGGCGCAAGGGCTCGCGAATTTCGCTGTCGGCTTCCAAGCTGGGGAGGGTGTCTTGCAGGGACGTCGTGCGCTCCTGCATATCTGTGTCCAAGGCTTTGGTGCGGTCATAGGAGGTCTCGAAGTGCTTACCAATGCTCTGGTAGCTCTCCTGGACATCGCCAGCCAGCTGTGCGAGGCTTGATGTGTGGGCCTTGTGGTGCTCTTCATTCTGCGCCTTTACACGAGCAACGATCTCGTCCAGAGCGACAAGCTGGTTGTCCATCTGCGACATCTGGTCGTCAACAATGCGGACGGTCTCGCCGTGTACAGCGTTGGTGGTCTCGGTGATCTTGGTGGTATGGTCATTTGCAGATGCCCAGTCTCCCTTCAGTCTGGCCTTGATGCTTTCCCGCGATTGGACAGAGTGGTCGATGAGTGATTGCGAGCTACCGTTCCAAGCATCCATGCCTTCTCCGTAAACTTGCTGCGCTGTTTGGTACTCCTCTTCGGATGTCTTGACTCGCTTGTTCGCAGCCTCGAGATGACCAGTCATGCGAGCCTCCTGTGTCATCGCGGAGTCGTTGATCAGGATTGTGATGTTCTCGAGCAATGTGGCGCGTTCTGTGGCCGCGGTTTGGCGCTCTTCCTCAACTGCTCGTTGAAGCTCGGTCTGTGATGTTTGGCTGGCTTCCACAAACGAAGCATTTGCAGATGCCATTTGCTCTCTTAGCCGCTGTGCTTCATTTTGCTGCTCATGCATCCTACGGATGAGATCTTCGAAGATCGTCTTGAACTCGCGTCCCAGGTTGACATACGAGTCCTGCAGCTGGCTGTGGAATGCGTCCAATTCTGTGCTAATTCCAGCACTGATTCTTCCAGCAGCCGCTGACAGATCGTTCAGACCCGATCCAACCTTCTCCTTGACATCCTGTCGCAGGGTCTGAATTTCCTCGAGAACTTTGTTCAAATCTTCCTTCGACCCTGCCGTCTGCGCGTTGACTTCAGCCTCAGAACGTTGGAATGCGTCTGCCTTTTCTTGCAAGAAAGCCTGTGACGACTGGAGCTCCTGAAGTTCATCCGCAACGAAAGACTGCATGCGGCCTGAGAGAGAGGAAAGCAGGTCTTCTTGCTGGCTTCGCAAAGCCTCGATCCGCTCCTCGACTGAAAGGGTTGTGCCCGACACCAAGGTGCGGGACTCGGCCCACTTAGACCTGTTGCTTGAATGAAGGTCGGATCTCCGTCTCAGCTTCGAGTGAAGACGATCGATGTGATCTGTTGTTGTACCAAGAGTGCCCAAGAGGTCCTGTCCGATACCAGCGAGCTTGCCCTCAGTAGCCTCGTGAGCTTCACGAATGTACGTCTCTTCAGCCAGAGCGGTGTTGGTGTGTCCCAGGACGATCTCCGTCTTCTCCAAGATACTCTTGGTGTTCTCCAGCATCATCTTTGTCTGCTCGTTACTTTTCTTGACATTTTGGAAGTTCGTCGTCAGCGCAAACAGCTCTTGGACCTTGTTACGCAAGTTTGTTTCCATCGTTTCAATCTTGTCGCGCTGCTCTTCAGATAGAATCCTGCGGCTTTCGGACTCCGTCGCGATTTCTTCAAAGCGCTCCGAAGTGAGATACACGCCATTTCGCTGGCGAGTGGCAATTAGCTCGGACTTGAGCTTCTCAATCTCTTGTGTGAACTCTCGGAACAGCGTCTTCTTCGACACAGTCTGGTTCACTTGCGGCTTGTTCCTAATGTTCTTTGCGCGGAAGGCATAATCAAGGGTCGAGATCGTTTCTTCCAAATTACTCTTTGCCGGTGATAGTGTCGCGATGATACAGGTCTTCGTTCTACCTCCAAGTGAGTCTTGAAGCAGTCGGGTCAGCTTTGACTCGCGGTAAGGAATGTGGCTGCTCTTGTCGACGAGGGCATTGATGACACGGCCGAGGGTTAGCAGAGATTTGTTGATCAAGCCAGCTTCTGCCGCGCGCTTGTTCTCGGCACCGGATCTTTGAATGTTTTCAGAACCAGCCAAATCGACCAAGTTCAGTTTTCCAGCCGAGACATAATCCTCGCCAGTATCCGTAGTCCTCTTCATGTAAACGGTGATCGTGAAGACAGTGTGCGACCGAGAAGACAAGTCGTTGCATTTGGTCGCCGCAACCTGTCGCTTATGGCTGCCATCGCGGAGGAGCTTGATACCGTTGGACGCGCTCTTAATATGCGTCTCTTCCATACCCTGCACCATCGTGGACGCGCGGCCACTCTTGTTCGCCTCGTCGTAAATCTTCAGTTTTGTCGCGTCATCAGCGGAAAGCAGGTCGCGAAGCTCTTCGTTATACAACTCGATGAAAGAGCACTTGACACTGTGCTCACTTTGCTCGCCGTCGTCATCTCCGACCTTTTCGAAAAGGCTATGAAGTACTCGAGGTACGATACCAGCCGCGTCGGGGATGGGCTGGATGTCGGTGATGTCGCCAGACATAGTGTAGGTTTTGCCAGTACCGGTCTGGCCGTATGCGAAGATTGTGCAGTTGAAGCCGTCAAGGACCTTTGCGCTTGTTAGTCAAACAGAGATATCCAAATTTGGGAATGCCACTGCCTACCTCATCCAAGATGGGTGCGACAACCTCGTCGAACACCATGTTGTTGTCTGCTGCAGGAGAGAAGACCTTGTCGAACTGGTATGTCTTGTTGCTCACAGCACTAGGACCCATGGACAGGTCGACCTGGGTGCCTTTGACGCCGTTGGTCGCAACGACGACACCGCTGTTCTCGCGGACCTCGCGGTCATTGCGGCCTCTGCATCGGACGACAACATTGATGTTTGTCTCTTCGCCTCCAGCTCCAGGCAGATCCATCTCGGACTGAGCTGCGCGCTTTGGTGTGCGCTCTCTCGAGGTCGCTCTCTGTCCGAATGTTGGTGTTGCAGTTTGCGCACGAGATGCGCCGGGTCGCGCGGTTTGTGAGGGAGGCCTCATGGTAGGGACTCGTTTGGTGGTTGTCCCCGCGAGCACGCGCTGGTTTGGAGCGCTCATGCTAGGTGGTGGGCGAGGAGTGTTAGTATCGAGGTATGCAATGTCAGTGACCGGGGACGCCTTGCATGTGCGATGCTCAATATGCAGGTCCGCGCTAAGCATAAACAAATCAACAAAGCCAGCCCGCAAGCCCGCTCTGTCCACACAACGCCCGCAGCGTTCGGCACTCGGCAGCCGGCAGCGGCAGCCGGGAGAGCTTGAGATGACATGACATGCCACCACAGCTGCTATCGTCGCTCGCGATAGTCATCAACAACATCTATTCCCGCGAGATACTATCAATACCTAGGAAATTCAAATCTGATCCTGTTCGATTTCTGCCACTGGTACAACCTCTCACACAAACATACACAGCAAACAACGCCAGACTCACTCTTCCAAACCTGCGACAATGTCCACATGACCGCTGCCACCATGACGGTGGAGGACCACATCCTCCAACTGCATCCCCCGTGAGCTAATACGACGACACCCACTGTACCAATCCATATCTGCCTCAATAGGTCTTCCGTAGCAGTCACCATGCTCTCTGATTCCTGGACGATCCAACCTGGCCATGCCCTGGGTTTCATGAGTGCGTACCCCACCATCCGTCTCCCCAACTAATACTAACAACAAGACAGCCCTGGGCGCGGCCTTGCAGGATATACTCTCCACGATCGCCGCCGAGAAAGACCTATTCACCAGTATCGATGTCCACTTCTCCCAGACCGAGCCGCTTACCGCGCCCATCGTGGTCACCCTCCCCCATAATGGCCTGCGTCTCCGCTTCGACGGCGCTGACCAACGTCTTCGTCTGATCGAGGCCACGGACTTGAAGAAGAGTATGCTGGTCTACAAAGGCTCGGAGCTTGTACGATCGCAGGAGATCAGCTCGTCAACTGCGGGTCCTGCTTTCAAGAGAGTGTACCAGATGTTCGGTGCCTCGTACCCAGGAGAATACATGCCACCACCTCCCGGGAAGAGCGAAGGAACATATGTGCTTAGTTGGCCGGGCGTCGCTTTCAACTTCCCTCTCCAACACTCCGCTTGGTCTCCAGATAAGGATCACGTGTCTTTGTTGGGCTCCCAAGCTGCCGCACCCGCCTCACAAATGGCTATCTTCGAAGGCAAGACATGGTCGGATTCAAGGAAGGATCTCTTTGTGCGAGAGCCCACCGGACCAAGGTCAACTGCTTTGGCGACAAGACCTAGGGACAGTCTCCCAGCTGAGATAGAATCCGCCATCATCGAGCCTGGCAAGCGTATTCTCCTCGAGCGCCGCCACCCTGCACCTGCGTTCGCGATACACCTGAATGAGACCTCCCCTCAAGACCTCATCACCGAGCTAGGACCACCGGATGCGACATTCAAACCCACCGTCAAAGACAGCACACCAGTCCAACCAAGTCACAAGCGCACCGGAAGCGCAACTCGCCCACGATCAGGCAACCGGATACACCCTGGCTCCCAGCCATCAAGCTATTCTTCCACCAACACAGATAGCTTCGAAACCGACTTCGACTCCGAAGACGCAGACGAAGACACAGCCGAGCGCGCCAACCGCGCCTCATATTGGTGCTACTTCAGCCACGGCATGGACATCCTCGTCGGCCCACCCAGCGAGCCCGAAAGCAGCAGCCGCAACAACAGCACCAGCAACCTCCTCAGCTCCAGCCCAGACCTCGTCGTCAAACGCGTAGTCATCCAAGGCAATGTCCCCGGCAGCGCAGCTTTCAACCGCCACCGCCGTCTGCGCTGGACGCTGGAACTTCCTCACGCGTCAGACGACATCATACTACACTCTGAGAGCAACTTCGAGTCCGATCTCAAGCCCACACTCCTCGAGACATACACCGAAGCTGCCAAGGACTCGCAAACGGCGATGGGTCGCGTCATCAATCGCTGCTGGGACGATCCGATGGATAGTGGCTTTTTCTTACCGGACCAGGATCGTGATGAGGCTGATGATGGGAGTGCCCGAGGAGGGGAAGCTTGGTTGGGCAATGTCAGATTGTTCCAGTTTCCGGGCGTTATGTTTGAGGTTTTGCAGAACGGGGCTGTGGCGGGGGTTTATGTTACGACCTGATTATGTTTGGGAGGAGGCGTTAAGGTAGCCCAGAGGTCTAGTGAACGATTGGTAGATCTGATGGCGTGTCGTTGGTATCCGAACTATTCTTACAAGTGTGATTTCAGATATTCCTCGCTCCTTGAACTTTCCATTATTCTAGATGCCGAGCGATGTTGGGTGGTTCAATAGTATGACGCGTTATTATGTGAGTCAAGTGAGCATTTTGCTTCGTGGAGCATGTCGTTAATTCGGTAAGCTACACCATTACCTGCGGCATGACGCAATCCGAGGCTCTCACTAGTGCCTACTTTATCCATGGATGCTGTTATCTATCAATACGTCAAGGTGCAAATCGTAGGACCTCTGACTACACCTTACATGTCGTTATCGGCGTGGCGAATGGCTATGTCGTAACCCCAACACTAACCCTAAGAGAGAGGTCTAAGCTTTTCGCCTTTCGAGACCCACTTCCAGGTTGCTAAGCAAGACAACTTCTTCTGAACAACAATGAGAAATACAGACTTTGGCTCGCGGAGCTAGCACACTTGCGTGCAATGGATGTTGAAGGCCCATATGCTGGGAAGAAGCTTTCGTGAGTCGAGTTGTGACATTCTCCAATTACTGCACTTGCACCATCTGATTTATTATTCGCCTTTAGCTGCAAGCGATGTCAGCATCGCAAGGTAATGCTGTACCCTGCGAGAAGCTGTTGTGGTCGCCAGGGCGCTAATGCTGGCTTCTTGTTTGTGTAGTTGAAATGCTCACGCACGTCGCCGTGTACCAAATGCACGGCAGCCGCGGTGCATTGCGAGTATCGAACGATTGACAAGAAGCGGACACCCGCTTCTTCTGACTATGCCGTTAGTTTGGAGCGTCGTGTGCAGTCGCTGGAGGGTTTTGTGCTCGAGCTCCAGAAGGCGTCGGCCCATGATCGCGAGGCGATGCTGCGAGCTTTTACCGTGGACACGTCCTCCGCTCCCGTAACCTCGCCAGGCCAGATTGAGCGGCCAATACCGAGTGATATATCTCAGAGCCATTTCGTACGCGGCACTCAAGGCAGAGTTGTCCATCATGGTCCCACCAGCATTCTCCGGAGCAACCCTCAGACTGAGCAACTGGATTCGCTCTATTATACACATCTCCTAGATTCGACATCGTCACAACCAGCTTCCAAGTTTGAACACGTGGCGGGTCATTTTGGTATCGATTTGAACAGTGTGGCCATAATAACAGGGCTCCAGAATTTCTTCAAGTGGCAGTATCCGCACTTCATGTTCATCTACCGCGAGGCATTTCTCAGGGATCACTTCGGGACTCGACAGAACTGCAAATACTGGTCACCTGCGCTTTTGATGGCAATATGCGCCCTGGGGTTGTTGATGTCTACCGATGATAGCGAGAGAGAAACGAGCGCCCGGTGCTTCGATGCGGCAGAGAGCATTACCATAGTAGCCGGCTCTTCAGGATCATCACTTTTGCTCGTCCAAGCTTTCTTATGCCTCGCATTCTATGAGATCGGTCGAGGGAACCTTTCAAAAGGATGGGCGCTGTCGGGCATGTCAGACGAGTCTCCTTGTATGCGCTCACTCTGCTGACTGGCATAAAAGGTATCGCTTTCCGCATGGCGCAAGATCTGGGGTTGCAGCGGGACCCTAAGCTCTGGCTTGGGGACGGTACTTCAGTACCGCAGACTGAAGATATCGAGATCCGGCGTAGGATCTATTGGGGCTGCTACAATTCGGACAAACTCATTAGCCTCACCATCGGAAGGCCGGTTGAGCTGGCTTTCAACGCCGCTCAAGTCGAGCTGCCTAACTATATCCCGTGAGAGTAGACAGCCATTGAACGTCCACTGACGCTTGCTGACATCAATAGTGATGGCCCTCAAATGGAATTTTGGCGACCAGCTGGCTTCGAGATAGAGGAATTTGGCAGCACCGAGCAATTCGGCGGCAGCGGCGTGTTCTCCAACATACCTTATCTGCAACAGCAAATCATGCTTTTTAAAATCATCGAAGACATGATAGCGAGTGTTTTTTCGCCGCAGTTGAGCACAAGCCTTGGACAACTGGACACCCACATCGATAAAGTCAACTTAGAGCTGCATCGCTGGATGGAATCCGTGCCAGACTTTGCAAAATCTGGCCCAAAGGCGAAGTCTGGTATGTACCCAGTCCCTGCCGTAACCACCCTACAGTGAGTCAAATCTCATACTACACCTTTTGTCAAAGTACTTATGCTATACAGCTTGCTGTTCCACAGTATAAGGATCGCGGGCAACCTCGATCGCGCTTTAGTGGACGACAAGAGCTCAGCACAGGAACTAAGTCGCCAACACTGCGCCTCTTCTGCCCAGGAAGTCATCGCCTTGGTCCGGATATTTCGCCTAAGCTTTGGCTTGCAACACTCATCGCTTATCTTGGTCTATGCAGCTGCGCAGGCACTCCGTGCTGTTCGCGCTTTCGGCATCGGTGAAGAGCGTGAGAACCTCGTTCATGTACTGGAGCAGAGCCACAAGACGTGGGAGTTAGTCGGCCAAGTACTCCCGCCAGGTGCAGAATAATCGGGATGCCACAGCTTGCCAACATGCTCAGCTGATGCTGTTTTGGCGTCTTGCCTAAGATGCTCGAAAGCGGTGTCGATAAGTGGGTTCACTCAGCATCCATGTCTTAAGAGTCCATAATCTCCACAGGCAGAGCAGAGGTCACATTGTTATCTTATCGCGACTAGATGGGCTCGAACGGGTCCTCGACTTCCTTCCAGAGAGGCAGGCCAAGCAACGCAACATTCCTAGGAGGCATATGCAACTTTTCGGATCCTTTCTTATGACGGAAAAGCACTGAAAATGACCACATTGATTAGTCGAGCTATACAAGCAAGGCACGACTACAACCTGGACGATCTGTCGGGAATCTGCAGAGCGACACACTTGATCTCCACATTTGCGTTTTCAGGAAGTGTCTTCACGGCGACGCAACTGCGGATTTGAGAAGCATACCGTCAGCATGAGAGAAACCCCACATCCGCTCGTCGTTACAAGGGTTCACTTACGTCCTTGCGGGTTTGTGTGCGTGATCTCCCCAGTACTTTCCGTAAGCGACGTTCATCTTCGCAAAATCTGCAATGTCGGCGAGGAAGACGTTGACTTCGATGGCGTGGTCCAGGCTAGACCCGGCCTCTTCTAGGACCGCTTGGAGATTTGTGATGCATTGGTGCTTGGTGTACTGTCAGTAGGTTGAATCGGTGATGAGGTTGCCACATGCTGAGCTGCTAGATAAAAGTCGACACTTACAGTGCAAGTCTCAACGTCGGCGTCCAATAGCTTGTTCGTCGCCGGATCTTTGGGCAGTTGACCAGAGCAGAAGACGAAGTTGTTGGCTACAATCGCTTGGCTGTAGACTGGTCGGGGCGCAGGAGCATCCTTGGTGAAGACCGGCTTGAGAGACATGGTTGTGGGTAGTTGTATAGACTAAGGCCCGCGGACGAGTGCAATTGTTTACAGCACAAGAACACGATGACTGATAATGATTCATACCACTTCAAGGTTCGGCCTCTTTTATGTCCTTCTGCCTCTCGCTGGGCAAACGGACTTTCGTGTCCGAGTCGCCTGGCATCAACTCCACAACCTCACAGCCCCACGCAGACAAGGTTTCGTTAGCGCCGGAGACCCAAGTCCGTCCATCGGGGTACTGCTGAGCCCGCAACGATATCTGGGGATCTAGGAGATATGCCTGCGGGCATGATGTTTTGATAGAAAGGACTTTCGTCTCCGAGCGTGGATCGCTCCATGCGTGGATCCATGCGGACTTGAGGCTGATCGGCCATTGTCGGACCTATTTCACGGAAGCCCCGGCGCAGGGTAGCCTTTGACACGATAAAAGCAATGCCATCCTCGTTCCTTTGCAGAGTTGATGTTGACTCCACATCTATACCAAAGGCTACCTAGTTAGTCCGTCTTGATACATCGAGCGTGGTGCAACGATCGTCCGACAATTTGACATGTGCTCAACTCGCCACGTAGCCGTCATAGGGTATGTCTGCTTCGAGCATCTTGTTACCAGGCGACTGACTGATCTCTTCCAGGGCAGGCGTGACAGGGCTGACTACAGCTCTGTTCCTGGCACAAAATGGCTACAAGGTCACCGTCGTTGCTGAGCATTATCCCGGCGACTCTTCGATCACTTTCGCTTCTCCGTGGTATGTATCATGAAGTCCATGGCAATTGCCGCCTCTTCTGTCGACATGCTGAAGTTTCAGGGCTGGCGCGCATTGGAGAACTTCGGCTACTCCCGACGAAAAAGAAGTGGGTGACTGGGATGTTCAAACCTACCAGTGGTGGGTCGATATTATGAACGAGGAGCGGATGCGTCCAAGTATACCTCGATCATCTCTGAAGGCAAGTGATCTTTCATTGCACTCAATCTATCAGACGTTTCTGACCAATGAACAGATGCAAGACTCATATGGTTTCTACGACAAACGGCCAAGAGAGAAGGAGTGGTGGGCTTCTGATGTCCAGCAGTTTCGAGAATTACCTCTGTCCCATGGAGCGATCGCAATCATCAACGCCGGTTTACCAGCTGAAGCGCCGAGGGTGACCTACGGCGAAGTCCACCGCGCCATGTCACTCGACTCTTCGCGATACATAAGCTGGCTCCAGGAGAAAGCCGCCATGCAAGGTGTATGCTTCCTCAGGTCGGCTCTTCAGGATGATGCCGGGCTTGCAAGTACCCTCGAAACGGTTCAAACAGTGTTGCACATCAACGCCCGCGGTGCAGCAGACGCCTTCGTGAATGCAACTGGCTTGTCCGCGCGAAAGATATGCAATGATGAAAGTGTGCATCCGGTCAAAGGCCAGACGGTTCTGGTGAAAGGAGAAGCAAAGGCAACACGCACAAGGCTCGGCGACGGGTACATCTCATACTGCATTCCGCGACCAGGGTCAGGCACCAGTATCCTTGGTGGTACAAAGGAAGTAGGGGCTTGGAGTACTCGCTTCGATGACGAGACAACCAAAGTTATTCTAGAGAGGCTTGACAAGATCGCACCGGAGCTCAAGACGTCATCCAGCGGTGGGTTTGAAGTAATCAGCGTACAGTGCGGTCTTCGCCCAGGGCGCACCGGGGGCCCCCGAGTGGAAACAGAGATTGTTGAGAAGAAGCATGTTGTACATTCATATGGACATGGCAGTGGAGGCTTCCAGAACTCGGTGGGGTCTGCCCGGAAGGTGGTTCAGCTGGTTGAGAGCAGTGTTGGTGGCCCAGTAAAAGCGCTACGGGCGAGGCTCTGAGCCATGCAGGTGTTCCCAAACCGGCGGGATTTCATGAGAACAATTACGAGCGAGCAGAAACCGAAATAAACTCGATGTTTGGGAGGAGACCGGATTAGTGTTACGTACCGTCAGGGCTGAGCGCCGCGCTAAGCCTGATCAGACAAGTCGCCAAGCTCAATCTCCAGCTGCACGTGATTTGTTACGAGCTGACCAATGCTGAAGCGTCCGTATTCTTGTAGCCTGCCATCGCACCCAAACAATGTCTGCGAGCCGCCCATCAACATGTCGCAGGTCTTTGGCGAGGATGGCTGTGTGCAGCTGGGTGATGTGGCCCTTGCCCGCCTGCGTGTTCCGGTTGCCTGAAATCCATTTGTTCTTGCGAGTGATTCGCCTTTGATACCTTCTATATATCTAGGACTTCTAGCCGCTCGATAGCGGCTTTGTTAATCATTGCCTTTCTCTTTCGTTCTATACTAGCCGTGAGCACACTTTCACTTCTTTGATATTGATCTTCACAATGGGCAAGACTCACCAACAACTGGAGGAGAGTCAGAGAGTCCATGAGCCGGCCGAGCAACACTCCGTTGTTCAACAAGAAGAAGTCAATTTGAACGACGCTAACCTCCTCACTCCCGATGCCACTTCAGAAGATGTACCACCTCCCGCTTACGGAGACACTTACGGCGAGATCCGCACTGAGAAGAATGGACTGGGGACCAGTGCGAGTGTTGCCGACGACGGCCGTGTCAATATCCGTATTAACCAATTGAACCGGCGTCTCTCCCAGATCTTTACGCCTGCATTGAGCCAACAGCTTCGCGGTCTCGAAGACGACCAACCGCCTCCTCCACCATACATACCTGCACCTTTGACCGGCGATGCAGCCAAAGGAGTCGGTCTGCCGCCTTTAAATATTGTCATTCAGGTAGTGGGCTCCCGCGGCGACGTGCAGCCTTTCATCGCTTTGGGAAAGGTCCTGCAAACCTACGGCCACCGAGTGCGTCTGGCCACTCATCAAACTTTCAAGGACTTTGTGGAAGAGCATGGTCTTGAGTTCTTCAGTATCGGCGGTAACCCTTCCCAGCTCATGGCTTTTATGGTCAAGAACCCTAGCTTGATGCCAGGCTTTCGGAGTCTAGTCAGCGGGGACGTCAGCCAGCGAAGGAGAGATGTCGCAGAGTACATCCAGGGCTGCTGGAGATCTTGTTACCAAGCCGGCAATGGCATGGATTCCTTTGAGGGACCTGAAGGAGAGAATCCAGCAAAGCGCTTCGTCGCCGACTGCATTATCGCCAACCCTCCGAGCTTTGCCCATGTCCATTGCGCAGAGAAGCTAGGGATCCCACTTCACATCATGTTCACGATGCCATACTCTCCCACTCAGGCGTTCCCTCATCCGCTAGCAAACATCCAATCCTCGAATGCCGACCCACAGCTCACAAACTACATAAGCTACGCCATGATCGAGGTCCTATCATGGCAAGGGCTAGGAGACATCATCAACCGATTCCGGGCAAAGTGCCTCGCTCTGGATCCTATCAGCCTTATCTGGGCACCGGGCATGTTGCACCGTTTGAAGATTCCCCACACGTATTGCTGGTCTTCAGCTCTGATACCGAAACCAAAGGACTGGGGCTCGCATGTATCGATTTCTGGGTTCTCTGTACTCAACAGTCCGAACTATACGCCTACCCCAGAACTTCAGGCGTTCCTCGATGGCGGTCACGCACCCATATACATAGGTTTCGGAAGCATCGTCCTGGACGACCCGGATGCGATGACGGAGCTGATCTTTGAAGTCGCAAGACTTACTCAGCGGCGCATCCTCCTTTCCAAGGGCTGGGGAGGGATGGGCGCCGACGACTTGCAGCTCCGTATGCCCGGAAATGTCTTCATTCTCGGCAACGTGCCACACGACTGGCTATTTCAGCAAGTTTCATGCGTTGTTCATCATGGAGGCGCCGGTACGACCGCAGCGGGCATTACAGCTGGTCGGCCGACTGTGGTTGTTCCATTCTTTGGCGACCAGGCTTTTTGGGGCGCCATGGTGGCACGAGCAGGCGCCGGTCCTGATCCAATCCCTCACAAACAGCTTACAACAGAGAGGCTAATCGATGCCATCGAATTTTGCATGAAGCCAGAAACTCGACAGTGTGCAGGAAATCTCGCAGCCAAAATCGCAGCGGAGCGCGGCAGTGAAGCAGCTGCTCAATCATTCCATCAGCATCTCGATATTGATCGACTCCGCTGCACACTTGTACCATCTCGGGCTGCCTCATGGCGTATCAGGCGCACACAAATTAGGCTGTGTGCTTTTGCCGCTTGTACCCTGGCAAATGCAAATCTGCTGGACTTCTCCGAGCTGAAGCTGAACAGACCGCAAGAATACGAGACCGACGAGGGCCCGTGGGATCCCATCTCCGGGGGCTTCGTGGCAGTTTGTGGAGCGGTCAGCAGCATGGCTATGGGTTTGACTGACATCCCCACTGAGACGTATAAGCTTGTGCAGCTCCCATTCAAGAATGGCGGTCGACAATCCCAAGCGTCGCCGTCTATACAAAGCGAGACCTCGAATGCGTCGGAAAGTAGCACTCCGCCACCTCAGCCCAGTAGCCGCACTCGCAGCAATGGTACCCATGATTTTAGGTCCAGGGAAGACCGCGACATGCTGCGCCAGACAGCTCCACACTCGAGCAAAGGGCTTGGCCGAACGCTCAAGGCGCTCGTACAATCGCCCGTGGATATCTCAATGGGTCTCACGAAGGGCTGCCGTAACGTGCCCAAGCTCTGGGGAGACGACACGGTGCGGCCTCAGCCAAAAATTACAGACTTCGCATCAGGCACCAGGGCCGTGGGAAAAGAGTTCGGCCTTGGTTGGTATGATGGCATCACTGGCCTGGTAACTCAGCCTTGGAACGGTGCCAAGAACGAAGGTGCCACTGGCTTCGCCAAAGGAATCGGCAAGGGTGTTGCAGGATTCATCGCTCATCCACTTGCCGGTACTGTCGGAGTGCTCGGTTATACGATGAAGGGCGCGCAAAAAGAAGTTCAGAAATTGTTTGGTGGTAGTGTGCAGGATTACATCGTGTCTTCCAGAAGAGCTCAGGGATACGAGGAGTGGCTGCGAAGCTCTGATGCTGAGAAAGAAGACGTCGTTGCTCGGTGGAAGCTGATTCAAAAGTTGTTGAAAAAGAAGAAGAGCACTGATGATGAGCTAATTTCGAGATGTTCTGGAGACGCAACGAACGACGAGCGCTTCAAATGGAGGCGCCAGCCAGGCTCGAAGTACGACCAACTCCTCCCGATCCGCTAGTGTAAACACCACAACGCTCGACATTGACGATGCACTCTCCGTCAGTGGTGGCTCGCAGGCCTCTCAAGACTCTCTTGAAGCTGCCGGTATCGGCGAAAGCAGTGTCCAAGCAACGCAGGAGGCATATCGTTGGACCGCAGCACCGGATGGCCATGGTGAGCGAGTGATCCGCCGCAAGCCACTCCAGTTCCAACGTGGAGCCTCAGATGACCAGGTGCAAGATTCGGAAGATGTCAAAGATCTCCACGGAGCAAATGCAATGTCAGCTGAAGCAAGAACCGACGAGGAGATCGTGATGCAGTATGTCATGAAACACAGTCTCTTGGAAGAGCAGCATCGGAAAGAACGGCATGCTTCCACGCCTCTGACCGAGTATCAGAGCGACGAAGAACTGCAGAGAGCATTGGGGTTGAGCTTGCAAGATTCTCGTTACAATGGAGATTATCTGCCCTGGAAAGCTCCAGGGCAATGAAGAATGTACCTGCAGCTCAATGGCAATGCATCAGCCTTAATGTGACAGGAGGACAGATAGAATCGCCAAAGCCATGGAGAGCGCGGTATTTTCACTCTCGATCGCAAGACCCGGACGCCGGACCTGGTGCGATAGCAGTACTGCGTTCCTGCGATAGTTGGGTCGGCACGGAATGGATGTCAGAGTCTGTCGATAGCTATCCCATTGTGAAATAGGAACAAATTGGATGTCGGTAGACTTATCGTTTTCGATTTCAGGTGAAATGTGACGGTGGCGATAATGTCAATAGGCAATTCCAGAGCTTTCACATCGACTGTTGCTTCTGATGTTTCAAGTTGAGAAAGTATTTGTAACTCATCAGGCAGATAGATTTATCATTAATTCAATGCGATGTCCTCCTGCCATATTAACCAATCCCCATACACGCCATTTGGCTTCATCTGGAAAGAAGCCAAATGTGTCGAAGGACCATTGCCCAGCTCCATCCAGCTCGGGACGAATGCATTGTGCACCCGAGCCTCCTCACAGGGGAGCTCACCGTCCACGAGCCCTATCTCTTCGATAGCCATTGTACGCTCAGCAATCGCAGTGGCGATCTTGGAGTCCCATAAGCCTTCGCGGCGATGCGTGCTACGCAAGACAGCGATCGCGCGCCGACGCACTGACGGATCCCGGCACTTTATGGCTACCCAGTGTATGGGACCGACGATCTCAATGTCGAGTAGGAAAGTATTTGAGTATCTGGCACGTTGGTCGCGGGTGCTTGCGATGGCGGAGAGCTGCTCTGCGAGGGAGACGGCCTTTGTATAGGCGGGAATGTATGCATCATGAGTACATTCGAGGGGTGTCGTGGCGATGCTTACCCAAGTGTGTGCGATGAGCTGCTGGATCTCAAGCAGATTGGACGCATATAGGTCGTTGGGTGTCATCCGGGATGCATTCCTGGCTTTGTAATCGGAGAAACGAGAGTGCCAGAGTTGAAGCTGGCTGAGAAGGGCATCTTGCTCGTCAAAAACGGGCAATGGCATTGGTGTCGGCTCGTAGCACAGAGACTGCAGAGGGCGAATGAAACGGAGCGACAGGTTCATGAGATGAACTATACTGTCACGTGCATGGCTGAGGGAGTCGAACTCCGCTGGTATGATTGCAGGCAGGGTGACTGGATATGGCCAGTCGGTATCGTGACCGAAGAGAGTGTAGAGCATTTCCAGGCGATGGAAGAACGGTGCAAGACTGCCCTTAACACGTTCAATAATTCCCTTAGATCCTGTAGACGTTTCACTAAAAGTGTTGTTGATGATGGCCATACCTCCCGTAAAGTGTCGTAAAGCCGCTCGATCATCGCCGCGCAAAAACTCTATACAGACGAAAAGAATGCAGGCCAGAACAATCGTGTCCGTCGATTCAGGGGATGATGCCATGAGTTTTGCCAGCAGGTTGATCGACTTGTTGTAATTTACAATCGCTACGTTGTCGTTGAGGCTGTCATTCTGATCTCGATGTGGCGTAGCCAATGCCGTTGAATTCCCGGTCGTAGATAATTTCATATGCAGAGTGGTGCTTCCATTAGAAGCACCAAGCTGACGCTGGTTGAAGACGCCCATTGCTACCATAGCATGTCTAAGAGCCGGCTCCGCCACACTCGCCTGGACAACGAAGCGACTCCAGAAATCTGCATCAAAGTACATGCCCATATCAGGCGCCGTTCTTTGACAAAAGTACTCGAGCGCTCGTAGCTCGCTGGAAGAAGACTTCACAGGGCTTAAAGGTAGCCCTCTAGTCGGCTGTGGCGACTCGCCAACAGGGACAAGGGCCGTATTACTCTTGCCTACTCTCGGCGGAGGCGGCACATAGCCATCACACTTGCGCCCAGTGCTGGTGCATTTGAGACAAGCTGGCTTAGCCTCATCGCATTTCACCTAGGTTCAACAGTAAGTGATGCGAAACACGATACGACCGCCCTGAGCGAGCCATGGGCTTACCCTGCGGATCTTGCATGTCAAACATCCTGTTCTCGTTTTGGGCTTGTACGCCCTGACACGCTTGGGTGTGGTAGCCTGGCCGTCACTGCTGATGGAAGAAGGCGTGTCTCCCTGTGATTTGGCCGAATCAGCTGGTATAGGTTTGGGGGATCGTCTTAGCGGTGAGATCTGGACCTTGGCCGCGTTCATGGAGTTCGGCGACGATGGCAACGATGCGAGTGCAATCGTGTCATGTGAACGTATGACGACAAATGTTGTGACTCATCTTTGTATGGTTGTAGGATGGCGACCGACATTTCAGCTGCCTGCTGAAGGAGCCGAGAACGGTCGGCTGTACATACCACTCTGCCACACGCCCTGACACACAACGCTGGAGTTATCGCTCTTCCGCAGCAAGTTTCCTGAACAGAAGAACGTTCACCACTCCACCTTGCCATTTACCACAAGCAGATGAAACCAATGCTGCTTGCTCGCGGCACTGTCGTACCATGTCATCTGGGTAACCTTCGGAGACAGAAACGCGATGCGTCTGGACCTCTCACCCTCATCGCTCAGCGAGGATTCCACACTTGGCCGGGTGCTGTGTCGCAGCAAATCTCTCGCGAGCCGGTGTCGATGTAGACACAACGGTATGCCTCCGCCCGCTGCTGTGCTGATGATATGCCTATAGTGACTACACTGCTGTCGCGTCTTGGGATGCGCGCTTTCTCACATGGCCACAGGTCCTCGACGCATGCAAAACATAGCTCCGTCGAACTTCCAACCGGCTTCGTTTACATCATACTCCTGTGTCAACACGTGCTCGCTGAGTCTCAACACATTTATCCGTGGAAAGAGGGGTGATGCACCGATGTGGACGAGCAGATAGGGCTATGCGAATTCTCCCACCAGCCTTGTCACGTCTAGCATGGTCGCATCCATGATTGGCAAACGAATTCCAGAGTCTATTGGCGGCAATGCAGCAAATGCGATCCTGCAGGATATCCCGCTGCGAGCTTTTCCCCGTCTTCAGCTTCAGCCATACTGTGGGTATGTATTCGAAGTGCCGTCATCGTGTCCCTTTGGCTTCCAGAGCGCTGCGATCCTAACGTCGATATCAATACGATCGCCATAAATGCATACCCAGCGCAGCGAAGCGGAGAATGTCATCATTGTGCTATTTTAAAAGCAGAGAGCAAAAGTACTATTGTTTCACACACCTACATTCTCAGCTGGTTGGTGTTTTCCTTCCGCTTTTTCGAGATGAGAGTCTTTGACATCGCGATTCTTTTTGCCTTCGCCGCCGACGCCGTGGCCCAGGTATCGAACTCAACCTACTACAACCCCGTACTCCCTGGCTGGCACAGCGACCCGAGCTGCGTCTACGTTGATGAAACATTCTTCTGTGCCATCTCAACCTTCCTCGCTGTACCTGGGATCCCCATCTACGCAAGCAGAGACCTCATCAACTGGCGGTTGATCAGTCACGTATGGACAAGGCCTAAACAGCTTGGCTTACCGAATGCTGCTCGAGATGTAGACTACCAAATGGGTGGATTCTACGCACCGAACCTGAGGTATCGTGATGGCGAGTTCTTCGTTACAAATGTCTACGTCGGGTTGTTTGACTATGAAGGCTTGCCTGGATTTGTTTTCAGGACGAAAGATATCTACGACAGCTCTGCGTGGTCAGATGGCCTGCTTTATGACGCTCCCGGGATCGATCCTGACGTTCGTCTCCTTCCGAAATCAATATGAATGACTCGCAGGCGGATTGGCTAACAGCGATGTAGCTGTTTTGGGACGACGATGGTACCGTCTACCTGGACTCTATAGGCATTGTACTGCAGAAGATCAACTTGGAGACCGGCAGCGTAACTGAGCCCATCAGTATTTGGAATGGCACTGGGCTTCCCTACCCTGAAGGTCCGCATATCTACAAGAAGGATGGATGGTACTATCTGCTCATCGCAGAAGGAGGCACCGAACTCGGTCATCGGGCCAATATCGCTCGGTCACATAACATCGCCGGACCGTACGAAAGTGACCCTTTTAACCCTCTGCTTACGAACAATGGCACCGGCGAATACTTCCAGACGGTAGGACATGCAGATCTCTTCCAGGACGGAAATGGCAAATGGTGGGGTCTTGCACTAAGCACACGGAGCGGGCCAGAGTGGAAAGTCTAGTAAGTCTGTCCCGGTGAGTTCAAGTCATCGACTAGGGACTGATCCCAGCATCCAGCCCTATGGGTCGCGAGAGTGTGCTATTTCCAGTGACATGGGACGAAGACTCGTGGCCGGTGGCGTCTCAAATCCGTGGCGTCATGAGTGGACGGCCTTTGCCACCATGGAGCCGCGACGTGCCCGGCAATAATCCATTCGTACAAGATCCGGATATCATCGATTTCAAGCCGGGCGCCTCGCTCCCAAGCCACTTCCTTTTCTGGCGTTTCCCGGACTACAGCAGCTTTGTAGTCTCGCCACGAGCCCGTCCATACACTCTTCAGATCCAGCCGTCTCGGGCAAACTTGACCGGCATTCCGCAATCCAACGACACAGCAGTGACTGGGAAGCTCGGTTTATCTTTCATTGGTAGAAGGCAGACTCACACGTTGTTTTCATACAGCGTTGACCTGTCTTTCCGCCCACAAGAGTCTTACCAAGAAGCAGGCGTGAGCGTCTTCCTGACGCAGTTCAACCATATCGATCTCGGCATCGCCAAATCTACACCTGAAAGCCTCAACGGCAGCGGCAAAGCTAACCTTGAGCTCCGCCTACGGATCGAAAGTTCCGGCACAACAAACTCAACCATTCAATCTTCGACCCAAGTTATTTCCTTGCCATCGTCCTGGTCGCACGCCGATGCCATTCGCTTGCAAGTCCACACCGTGAACGACACCCACTATGCTTTCTCAGCCTTTCCTGGCGACAACTCAAACGCTAAAATTCTGGCCGGATATGTGTCCGCTTTGGTTGTGAGTGGTGGTAGCGGACCTTTCACCGGCACGATTATTGGAGCCTATGCCACATGCCATGGAGCTGGGAAGAGCGGACAGAGCCGATGTCCAAAGAGCGGGAACGCTCATTTTGGGAGGTGGAGATACACTGGTGCTGCTCAGAAGATTGATTCTGCAAGCTGGGTACCGGCAGGCGCATCTTGAAGTCGCAGGAGTGCTGATAGACATCCAGTCCGGGTGTCGAAGAGACAGTCATAGCATTGCTCGCTTTCATTCGTTCCCGCTTAGACTTTGACTCAGTAGTGGCCTTACAGATCAAAATCATTCGAATGAGACATTGCTTTTGCCTTTGATCGTTCGAACATTGCTGTTCGTAGCAAGTCAGTTTCCGAGCTTTCCCGTCACTCTCGTTTCTCTGGCGGTTCCGGTGCCACCACTTGAGGTCAACTACCGAAAGCGTCCGCGATCCAATGAGAGCCGTCACGTTTCATACGAATACGAACGCAATATGCCATGAGTAAATTCAAGGTCGCATGGCAGCCGCTGCGCCACGATGTATGGCGCTCAGCTGTATGCAAGCCATACCCGATATAGCGTCCGCTTAAATCGCCAACCTGCAATGGAACGTTTCGTAGAACACGCAGTCACCGAAAAGCATTTAAACGCCGATACAAGATCGAATACAGTCGAGCATTATTTCTCAGATATCACGCTGGAAACAATGCCCTCCAAGGAAGTGGCAAGCCTACTCACTTTGCCACAAGAACTATTCGACGAGATCTTCAACTACATCAGCGACGAAACCCTGCTGCAATTCCGATCGACCTGCAAAACATGGCTCGCAATGGCTATGGATCGCTTCTGCGAGACATACATCGCACATCTAGGATGCTGGTTCTTCAGCCCGGCCCGGTGGGCACGACTCCACAACCTGTTGACCAGAGCGAGCCCACAAGTATCCGCCAGGATCAAAGCAATCACGCTCACCATGGACACGCTCGAGTTTAAATCCCGAAGTGATCTCGCAGGCTGCTGCAGTAACAAATGGAGACAGTGCGATCGCCATCCATGCAGCCACTGGCCAGAACGTTGGCCGCACAATCTACAGACGGTTGAAGCTCTTGACAGCGAAGGCTTCGCCAATTTCGACCTCATGGTGCGCGTTCTCCATCAAGTCAAAGCGAATGGCGCGCTGTTGCGCCTTGATCTGGCGCCCCACGAGATCGACAGTCACCGCCGCGTGAGCTCGGCGAACAGAGACTTGTATCTTGCAATAGGCCAGACTCGGGCCCCAGTCGAGACATCGTCATCGACCGGTGGCGGCGCGCAGATATGGAAACCGTGCTGTCGGACCATGCACATGAACTGACGGAAGTCTTCGGTCCTCTTCGCGAGATCGAATTCACACCTAACCCTAGCAGAGGAGTTCTGAACAAATATCGAGAGACCTACGCTGTGAGGCGGGCAATGTTTGCAGAAGCCCGGCACCTCCGCAAGGTCCATCTGGAAAACGGCATGAGATATCGGCGCCCAGGCGATATGCTATATGCGCAGCAGTGGACGGCCGATCTCATGCTCTCGAACGGTCTATTGGCGCTGGAGTCGGTGACGCTGGTCAAAGTGTCAATTCGCTTGGAAGACTTGCTGGAGACGTTGCAGCGTTGCTCGGCACGTCTGAAGAGCTTGAACCTGGCTCGAACTCGCATCGGAGACGGTTCACCGGCGACCTGGATAACAGTGTTCGAGCGACTTGTGGCAATGGATGAGCTATGTCACTTGAATTTTGAGGCTCCTGACCGCTGGTTCCATGAACAGCGCACCATGCTCCCTGATACGAGGGGACTGTGGCATACCTTGGAGGGTGGCCTGAATAGCTTTCGGAGTGGATGGCGGAGCGACATGAGGTTTACAGGTAGAGATCAAGTACAAGAGGGTCTGACTGTGGTCATGGAGTCTGGCTTTGGTAGAATGAAACAAACATAGACCGTCATTTTTCAGCCTGAGCTAGACGGTGCTTGTGAGCTGTAGCACTAGTATCTCATTTGGGCACGAGATTCATCACAATCTCATTGGGCCTTGACATGTATTCCAGGAAGATAGATGTGCGCACCAGCGAAGAATGATTTAGCGCGGAAGGAAATGCAAGACTCACAGGTAGAGGAGGTTCTGGCGGTAATCACTGAGACCGGGTTCAGTAAAAGGCAGAGTAGCGATATTGCGAATGTTGACACGAATTCCGAGGATCCCCCCTCGGTCCTATCCGTAAGTTTGTCTGCCTCTAATAATGTTTCTCAGTGGTGTAAACCTCTTTAGTAGAGAGCCTGCTCTATGGTAGCTGCTTATGTGCGAGCGAGATTTCGAACATACAGCTAGATATCTCGTTGGTCTTCATCCCTTCGAGAGTAAGCATGTGCTATATTAGCTGCTTATGTGTACAAAAGAAACCAGAAAAACTTACGAAACAGCGGAGGATCTTTAAGGCATGGCAAAACTCGTGGCACAACGTTGATTTTTGAACGAAGAGCTTCCTTGTTTTGCTAAATTAAGAGCATTGAAAGCTTTGTACGGCATCAACTGTTAGGCCATGGTTTCAACGCCCGCAATTTAAGCCGACCACTGAGGCATTGGTATCGCTGAACCTGCACGGGAGACCCAGCATCATACTCAGAGCACAACGAAAATACCCGCAACTGCACAGAGCGCAGTGTAAGCCATCACCCAAAGCTCAAGCGGGAATCCTGAGCCAGCCACCGGGCGCAACATACCACTAGCCGCACCGCTGGACGTTGTAGCCGCACCACCTTCAACAGCACTCGCATCACCGGGGGCTGCACCGCTCCCGCCTTCACGCGCCTTGCCAGTAGCAGAAGCGGTGGCGGACGAAGCAAAGGAGCCGCTCAGCGACTTGGACGCAGTGTTCAATTCGTACCCGACCGTCGGCAGCTGGGCATCAGGCTGGACCGCCCAAGCGCCCTTGGTGAAGTCCGGACAAGCTGGTGGACTGAGGGAAGGCTTGTAATCATCGGCGCGAACGCCAGTCGGAGAGATTGTGGCCCAGTGCTTGCTCAGATTCTCAAAATCAGGGCTCACAGGTTGCGGTATGCCAGATCTACCAAATGCAGCGTCGGCACCGGCGATGGTAGTGGTAGCTGCGTATTGATCGAGCGCGTAAGAGACTAGGCCGTAGTTGTTCGTCTCTTGGATCCATTCGTAGATGATGGCGCCGGACCAGGTGTCGACCATCTTTTCGCCGAAAATGGCCGCTTGGTCATCGAATGTGCGTGGCGGAATGACGTTGCAGCCGGTCTCCGAAAAGAAGATCGGGATGTTGTACTCGGAGGCGTTCTTTTGAAGAAAGACATAGCCGGACTCCTCGAAAGTGGATATGCCACACCTATGGATTGTGTTAGAATTGATCGATACTTCCTCGAATGATAGTAATCTGCCACATACCATTCATAAGCATTCAAGCCGTAGAAGTCGACAGCCTCGGAGCTGTCTTCGCCACAAGCAAGGTAATTCTGCAGCATCGGGCGGAGTCCGGCGACATCAGCAGCAGTGTACCCGATCGGGATCTTGCGGTAGCCCTTTTCTGTTGGGTGTCAGTCTCGGTTCAGCAGAGTTAACAGAAATGGTGTCATTTCTACGCACCGTCGCGATAAGCCTTCATGTCACGAGCGGCAGCCTTGACAAAGGGCGCAGCCACGTCAGTCTCGGGCCCGGTCAAGACTTCGTTGCCCACGAAGAATCCACCGAGATTGTCGTACTTGTGGAAGACATCCATCACACGCTGGTAAGCCTTGTACTGAGTGTCGTTCCACTGCGGTGCTGCCATGCCGGGACCTTGGATGTACGAGTCGAAGGTATCGAGGTCGAGCCAGATGTAAATGCCAGCGTCTGCGAAAGTCTTCATGCAGTCGTCATGCTCGCCTTGCGGGTCGACGTGGTAGACACGAATCGAGTTGGCACCAAGAGTCTTCATCAAGTCGGCATCAAGCTTGCATTGATTGTTGTCGATGAGCGGATCGGTTGGGAGAAGCTGGTAGGCGACGCCTGTGGCGAGAAATTAGTATGTTGACCCGTGAGAATAGTGCTGAGCGGAGGTGCAGTGGGCGGTGCGTACCCTTGAGAAAGAATTGATCGCCATCGCTGGTGAAGAATTTGGCGCCTTTTGTGGAAATGGTGGGAATTGCATGGACGAGGCAGGCCAGTAGGCCAACGAGAGTGAGGAGCAACATGGCTGTGATGTCTGGGTCAGCGGCCACTTGCAGGTAGAGGTGAGCAAGGTAAAGTAAGGTGAGTCAAAGAGGGTGGCCGGCGAGAGAGATCAGTTTGGCTGGAAAGCGGCAAAGGGAACGGTGGTGAGGATGAATTGATGAGCTGCGGTCATGCGAAAGGAAAGAGTGCTGCCTCGTGGCTGCTTGAATGGTCGCTGCTCGTTTGGCAGGGAAGGAGGCAGACAGCAGACGACGTCAAGTCAAACGGCAGTCCGCACTTCAAAACGACACCCGCAAACCAAGCTCCCGAGGAAGCAATCTGGATGTGCTGCTCTACAAACGCTTTACAACTCCTGTAAAGTACTGATGCACGAGCAAACAGTGGACTTGCGCCTTCCCGTCAAGAGTCACAACCATCTTCAGGCTGTCAGACCCAATCGGAGCCTCTGGTCCCGAGGCTTGACACCAGCGCAGGACATGGCGGATAGTTGTCACGCAGAGCGAGGAAGCTGAGATACACAATGCAAGAGGTGTGAAGTCGAGGAGATGGTACAAGGCGTCGATTGCCGTTGCGGTTGGCAGCAATAATGTGGAGTCTGTGAAACGGCGGCCCGATCAAGATCCACTGCCTTGCACAAGTCAGTGAGCGTCCGTGTCATTCTCTCTCTACCAATATACATTCGTAGGAGCGGCGGTCGAAACCGATGTGTCCACGTGCAAAGTCCGGACATGTAAGAGCGTATTCACTACTGCCCGACATAGGAAAGTAGTGGGTATGTAACGCGAGCTGAAAGCATCCTCCAGTCATGCTATGCACGCCTGAAGCTGAAGCTTACAAACAGCGCGCTGCGCATCCTTGTGCGGAGGTAGCGTTAGCTAATACGGCCGTACAAGCGGTGACATAAAACGTCGTGCCTTACCAGCTGAACTACTCCTGCAACACTCGCAGTGAAAGCAAAATGGCACCTCTCGAACAATTTGAAGTCACTTACGGCGACAACAAGAAGATCGCCTACCTTGCTGCTGGCCCAGCTGACGGTCCCCTCTTGATCTTCGTCCACGGCTGGCCAGCCATTGGAAAGCTATGGAAGCCACAAATCGATGCTTTCGCATCATTGGGGTTCCGTGTTGTTGCGCCTGACATGCCAGGTATCTAGTCGTGCTCAATGATATTCATCGAGGATTGCGTCACTTATCTGTCTCAACAGGCTATGGCAACTCCTCAGCCCGCAAGATCACTGAAGACTACGCCCAGGAGAACATCAACATCGGCATGTTGGAACTGCTGAAGCACACTGGTCGCGACAAGGCCGTCTGGATCGGTATGTCATCAAACCCTCGCCACCCGTGAAATCTATCCATCAATACTGACATCGAAAGGCCACGACTGGGGCTGCGGCGCCGTATGGACATTTGTAGCCGTCTACCCACAGCATGTCATTGCAGCCGCCGGTCTCTGCGTTCCCTATGGAGTGATTGAGTACGGCTTGGAGGGTCTGGTCAAGACTGTCGACCGCAACTTATACCCCGAAGACAAGTACCCCTACGGCCAATGGTCCTACCAAAAGTTCTACGAAACCGACTTCGAGAAGGCTTCTGCGTTCTTCGACGCTGACATTCCCGCTCTCCTCCGTGCATCTCGCACAAAAGGAAACCCAGCCACTGCCGGCGAGCCTGCTCCCACTGCTCTCGTATACGAGCAAGGCGGATGGTTCGGCGGCGCTGAGAAGCCTGACCCCAAGTTCAGGCACATCCCACTGGAGTACACCGTTTACGAATCGGAAGAGAGCTACCAGGAGTTCGTCGCTGCAATGGAGAAGACTGGTTTCTGGGCCGCGGATGCCTGGTACAGCAACCATGCCAACAACATTTCCTACATGGAAAAGCAGAAGAAGAACGACGGCAACCTTGACTTCCCGGTTCTGTTTGTACGTGACCATCTTTGCCCAATGCGAGTTTTCGGGATGAACGCTGACTAGTTTCTTCAGATCCACGCCACCTACGACAGCGTGTGCCAGACGACAGACAACCCGAAGCTCATGGATGCCATGCGTCGCAAGTGCAGCAACCTCAAGGAAGCGAAGATCGATGCTTCGCACTGGGTGGCGGAGGAGAAGCCCACTGAAGTGAATGCCGCCATTGCTAAGTGGCTGCTCGAGGACGTCAAGGGCATCTGGCCTGCGAAGTGGGTGACTAAGGACTCGCTGTTGTGAGAAGGTATTTGAGTGGCGGCATGTGTTAACCGCATGATACGAGAGTCTGATACTTGCACTCATGGCATCTGAGCAACAACTCTTTCGCGACCAATCGTTTAGCGACCTGCAAGCAATTTCCTCACAGATTTCATGATGATCAATGAAACCATGACAGAGCTTCCCGTTCCCATAATCGTCCACCTTCTTCCAAACATCACTCCTTCGGAATCATCCTCCTCCCCACCACAGCCCCCGGCGAAGTCCTCTTAATGATCTCCACCAACTCATCACCCGCAGCCTCCACTTCAGCATCTGTCATCGGATCCAGCACATCCAGAATAAACAACACCCTCGTCGTCTCATCCGTCAACGCAGTCCTCGGCCCCTGCCTCCAATTCCACCTCCGACAAGTAACCCCCTCCTCATCACACCACACCACCTCTCCCACATCCGCAAACTCAACAACCTTCTCGCCCTTCGAATTAGCCTCAAAACTCTCCTTGCCCGTCGCTCGAAGAAGCTTAGGTGCACCAGAGTACTTGTCCAAATCCTCGCCTCCAAGCGGGATTTGATGTTTGACGCAGATGGCGTTGTAGATGTCTGTGAGCCTGTTGACGCGAGGAAGACCGCCGACTTCGACACGTCGAGTCAAGGCTTCGAGGCTGTTGCGGGTTTTGTTTGGTTTGGCGCCGAAGGCTTTGTAGGCTGAGCGCCAGGCGGAGATGTGGGGGAGATCTGTCACTGGGGTGGTGGCGAGGAGGGAGCGGGCTTTGATTTCGGCTTCTTGGAGGAGGGACTCGCTGGCCGAATCGGAAGGAGCAGGTGTGATTCCATCAATGGTTATCAGGAGGACTCGATAATCGGGTCGGAGGGCAAAGACCTCTGGAGCAACGGTGGCGTTGTCGAGAGCGGATTGGGAGGAGGGCATCGTTGCGGTTGATGGTTCTGGAGCTATTACACGACTTCAGGATGACTCAATGCGTCTACTTTTCTATTGTAAAGGTCTCTGAGGAGAATCTAGACCATTGCGCGTCAATTCCAATGGTCTGGTTGTACCAGACAACCTACGGGAGGGAAGGGCGTCAAACCCTAACCCTGCGAGCTCGCTCCTCGCTCACCTCTTTCCCAATTAGGAATATTCTCACCGATGGCGCCGTTGTGAACGTACAGTCAACCATGCTTCCTGGTGTTCTCCTAGTCCTCAACACGCTCTGACACAAGATTTTGTTGAGACCATCATGCCTAAAAGCATTGATAAAGGACGAGCGCTTGCATTGTCCCGCGGAATCCGACAGGACCTTCTTGGGATCGTCGCTCGCTGATCTCACCTCGGTCACGCTCCGTCTCGAGGCTCAGACATTACGCCGAGCAAAAGAGCTTCCGAATCACGACTGGATGGAACAAGTCTCTAACGGGAGGTATAGACACTGACGCTGTCTACAGCACGTGTTTATAAGACATTCTATCCGATCGCTCAGAAGTCTACTAGCGAAAGCCAGCGATCCCAGCCACAGTTTACAGAATGCATGTTTAAAACCTACGAGCACCGCGCATCCACGGCACGTGGACGCGGTATAAATGAGCCGTCAAGCTTGCAGGTTTTGTTCCTGAATCCATGGCAACTCCATCTCGATCGCTAAGCGAGCTGCGACCACGTTGTGACGCAAAAGCGCATATCATTGGATGAACAAGCCTGTTATGTTGCAGCGCTTAGACTGCACGCTAAATCTACTCACGACGTCAACTGCAGCTACTCAATCTATACACCTTCTTGATGTAGCCGATGAACTATACAAGCGAGCAAGCAAGGTGGTGATAAAAGCATCAATGAATCCTTCATGGGATCTCCGAATTGATCGACCTAAACACCTGCCAACCCTTGCTCCATCATGAAGAGCGTCTTCCTCGCCGCCGCTCTTGCCGCGGACTTGATTGCTTGTGCTCCGACGAATGGCAAGTTCACTGCCCTGTCTTACAATGTTGCTGGTCTCCCTCAGATCCTGCAGGGCAACGATGTTCCCGGCGACAAGACCGACAACTCGAGGCAGATCGGTGCTTATTTCATGCAGTATGCTTACGACCTCATCCATGTGCAAGAGGACTTCAACTACCACGCTGCTATCTACGAGATCGACAACCACCCTCAACGCACTGCCACGTCTGGAGGTGTGCCCTTCGGTAGTGGTCTAAACACGCTCTCCAACTACGGTTGGTTCAGCTTCGAGCGTGTCAAGTGGAACACTTGCTCTGATGCTTCTGGTGCCGACTGCTTGACTCCCAAAGGCTTCACTTTCATGCGATGGAACCCTTCCGAAGGTGTCTACATTGATGTTTACAACCTCCACGCTGATGCCGGGTAAGCAGGTCATGACTGCAATTGAACGTGCCAGACTGCAATCTAACTCATCGATTCTTTCTAGCGACGAAGAGCAAGACCATGTAGCGAGAAATGCAAACTTGCAGCAAGTCGCAGACGCCATCAGTACCCGTTCCAAAGGCAACGCAGTCATCGTCATGGGCGACACCAATACTCGCTATACACGCTCTGCCGATACGGCTCTGCGTACTGCATTGCGAACTCAGAGCGGTCTTACGGACCCTTGGATTGACATCTCCAAGAAAGGCGTAGTACCTGCCGCTGGTGCTGATTCGCTAAACTGCGACAACCCAGCGCAGAACAATGAATGCGAGATCGTCGACAAGATCCTCTATCGTGGCTCTCGCATCCTCAACTTGGCCGCCTCCAGCTTTGGCTACGATGGCAAGCGGTTCCTCAACACTAAGTCGCCCAACCAAGGCGCAATCCTCTCAGACCACAATCCTATCCTGACCAGCTTCTCTTGGTCAGTCAGCTCAGCTTTCCGCCAGAGTCAATTCTCAGGCGGAGCCTTCGGGACTTGGTTCAGCAGCTTGCCAACTCTGCCAGCATCTCCAGTGGCATCAGTCATCACCTTCCGCGGTGCCGAGCGTCTGGACTCCGTTGGCATTCAGCTCTCCGATGGATCGAAGTTCACCTACGGAGGCACCGGTGGCACTGCAGTTTCGCTGACTCTGTCGGCTGGTGAGCGCTGGACTAAGACTGAGCTCTGCACTGGCCAGCGTAACAGCCAGACGAGAAACTTCTATATCCAGGCCACGACAAGCAATGGCAGGACCCTGCAAGCCGGTACTCGTACTAGCACTTGCGCCACCTACACTGCTGACTCTGGCTTTGCGGTGGTGGGATTCATGGGTCAGGCGGGCGATGAGATTGATCAGTTGGCTTTGATCTATGCGCCGGTCCGTTGAAGATAGCGATGTAGGAGAACCGTTCATACTGCTCATCTACAGATGGTGTTGAGCTTACATAGGCGTCTCAGTATCTTCCCATCCATCATTGCATGTCTATCAGTCATAAAGTCGTCCATTATGCATCATCCTCTAAGCAGCGGGGTAAGAAAGCGCAAACACCTCCTTGATCTGCTCAATCCCATACTCCAGCGTCAACGCAAGCTGCAACAACACCCTAGCCTTCTGCGGGTTGTAGAAGCCGCTCGCAACCGCAAAGCTTCCATCACTGCTCGGCACGAAGCCGTCGGGGCTTCTGTGGCTCGCCACAATAGGCACACCAGTAGCGTTGAACAAGCCCTCGGCAGCAGTACGGGCAGAAGACGAAAGACCACCTGCTCCCATACCAGCGAAGACGAGGCCCTGCGCTCCAGAGGCCACGGCGTAGCTTCCGAGATCGGGAGCCATGTCTTGGTGAGCGTAAAGAATGTCTACTTGCGCGAGATCGGTGGTGTTTGCGAGGTTGAAGTGTGTTGCGCCAATTGGTTTGGCGGGCTCGTAGTAGAAGTAGGGGACTTGGTTGATGTAGAAGCCTAGCTGGCCGGCTTCGGTGGAGTAGAAGGTGTCGAGGCTGTTAGCGCTCATTTTGGTGGTGTAGAAGGCGGAGCCGATGCGGCTGAGGTCTGTTAGTGATGTTCGGAAATAGTACTTTGTGTTGACTTACTCGTTCAATGAGATCATGACGCCTCTGCCTCTGGCATTGTCGCTGGTCGCCAAAGTCACGGCCTGCAACAGGTTCAATGGACCATCTGCACTCAAAGCAGTAGCCGGCCTCATCGCACCAGCGACGACAATCGGCTTAGTCGAGTTGACGGTCATCTGCAAGAAGAAAGCAGTCTCCTCGAGCGAGTCGGTGCCATGTGTGACTACAGCACCAGAAACATCGTCCTTGGCCAGCTCCGCGGTGATCCCCTTCGCAAGCTCCAGCAGAATCGTCTCATTGATAGAGCCGCTGCCAACATTGGTGACCTGGTAGCCGGCAATGTTGGAGATGTTCAGGATTTCAGGAACAGCATCGACGAGTGCTTCGACGCCGAGGCCAACAGAGTATCCCACTGTTTGGGTGTTGCTTGTGCCTTGGGAGGCGATGGTACCACCAGTAGCGAAAATGGTTACATTCGGAAGCGAAGCATTAATCGAGGTCTCAAAGTCCTGGCGGGCGATGAGGTGTCGAGGACTGTGAATTGGGTAAGTAGCAGGCTTGATTGGCGATGCTGCAGTCAAGGCAGTGAGTGCCGGAAGCACATAGGCCAAGGAGAACTTCATCTTAATGGTATGGTGGAAATTGGAAAATTGTGGAAGTGGATGAGACACAGCCAGTTTCTTTCTCATACACCTTCCTTTATATATGTTCAATGGGTCCGTCCCAGGATCCGGTACCGCTATCGCGCACCAGCGAGACCTTATCTGCCCTTCGTTCATGGGCAGTGGCAGTGCCTAGCTTGTGGAGCCTCGAAAACCAGTCTATCCATCATGATCGGAGAAGTCAAAGAGAAACGCGGGTGGCAGCGGAGTAGGCAATCGAGGTGTTAGGTAAGATACGCTGCGTGGTTTTGGAAGATAGTTTGGTTCGTTGCCCGTTATCAGCGGGAAACTGGATTCCTTTACAAACCGCCAAGCAGCTAATCTTTCCGGTGTCTTGGTCACTTTAGCTAATCGATAACCCATGCTGATGACGATTGTGCAGATCGTGCCTTTGACATGTATTTCATGATTTCCATCGCTCACCACGAGAGCCCACAGACAGACAAAAAGTGACGACGAAGGGACAATTTGTTCCGTGTCCAATCTCTCCTATACCACAAGACCTCTGCTGGCTCATCTGCTACTCCAACCATTGATCTCTCCGATGCGGCATCCGTATCTCCTCCAGATCAAAAAACGAACATTTCGGGATGATGCAACTATATCATTTGAACGGATTCCAGGCACTTTCTCTTCCTGGACAAAGAAATGATGTTGAGAACACCGACGTGTCTTTCGCTTAGGGTTAGGTTTGGGGTAGAATTCTCACGCGCATATGGTTGCATTTTTGCAAGCTCACGACGCCACCGTATCGTATTTGCACATAATTCAACTCACATCTTACCTATCAAATAGCAGCATTCGGCAGAGACTATGATCAAAATGAAGATTCAACATGCGGTAAGCTTAGTGGCGTGGCGAATGCATGGAACCGACAGCTTGGATCCTCTCGAGAAGGACCAAACTCCTCCTGATTTGCAACACATAAGCCATGGCTAGACTACGGTGTACACTTGATGTCATACCGAAACCTCGAAACTCATGAGCTGAGCTGTAAGGTGAGGTGATCTTGGGCCGAATCGCCCCTGGCCGGAAATGGTCGACTCGGCACAAAGAATAAAGAATGGAGGACAAAGAGCCTGGCACCAAGAAGGAAAGATACGATATCTTCAAAGCTTGAACTTGATATCACATCTATTCGGCGATCAGCTTTTCTCTTGCGATAGAAACCATCAACATGCCACCAAAGCGAGGCAGTAAAACACGCGGCAACGCTGTCGCTAAGCGCGGACGTGGGAACACTCGCAGACAGGGCCGAGGTGGCAAAGACCACGTCCGAGTCCTTAGCGACATCACCGAAGAATCCGCATCACAGGTCCAAGTCCAGACCGAAAGCCTTGAAGAGTGGCCAGCTCCCCAAAAGCGAGCTGTGAGCGGTTCTAAAAAGCGGACATTTGAAGATCTCGCAGCCCAAGATACAGAGAGTGGCGCGCGGGCGAAGCGAGAGACTCGCTCACAAGCTAGCAAACGAATCAAGCAACATCATGAGTCTACAAAGGAGTTGGCGAACGCTGCGCCAGAGGTCCGCCAAACCGACGACAAGTCCGAAGCTACATACCAGGATGCATATCAGAGCATGCCTGCCGCCGACAACGAAACTGTCCCTGCCTTTTTAGCTTATATCCCCAGTCAAAACCTTCTCTTCTTCGTCCATCTTTCTAGCTTGGATACCGATGCCGACACCGAGAGCATTACACTCAGTCTCATCGAGCTTACACTGGCCGAGGCAAACTGGCACGCAGGACTGTCGCGTATGGTGCAACCAGTGGCATGCTTCTTGATCGCCAGTTTACTCACACGCAGGCAAAATCTGGTCGAGGACATTGCCGCGAGCGTCGAGATCTTCGGCCTTGGGTATGAGGAGTTGGTCGAAGGTTATCGACTTCTGTGGGAATGGCGGGAGAACATGATCGCTGTTGTGGGTGCCTATGCGGACAAATTGGCCGAGCTGCCGGAGCCGACACTTTTGCTTGCACCCGGCGACTACGAAGGCGACGAAGCCAATGCTCATGCAGCAGAAGAAGAGGGGTTCGACGAGAGACCTGAGCCAGAGAGGTGGAGTGATGCTGTTGGTGTCTAGTATCTAGGAGGATCGTAGGTAAGTGAGCGTTTCATCATCTCGTGGGAGGCTGACCGAAGCTGTCGCACAAATAAGAGAAAACAAACAGATGTTCATCCACTGAAATCAACCCAATTGCTTTGCAGCCATATGCCCCTTTACAAGATTCCATGATGTTAAGTCGCCCCTGAAGGGACCTTGTTAATGCACTGTAATCAGGCTGCCACCCTAACAGGGGCGGCTGGCCGGCTTCCTCCGCAACACTTCACTTCCTCAGCTCGGTCAGGCAACATGATGCAACATCATGCAGGGCACGCGGTGTCAGCCCTGAGCGCCTCACGTCAAACTGTTTATAAACAAAGCGCGCATTTTCCCAGACCTTGCCACATTCATTTCACCCACCGCCTTTTCTCCATCACAACAAATCTCCTCGAGAAGACACCAAAACCATCGACAATCATGGTGGTCCTCACCAAGCGCTCAAAAGCTTCCACGCCTCCGGTGTCGGTGAAGGCTCCTACCCCTTCAATCCAGGAGCATCGGCTCTACTCAGACGTCGTCGCAGGGCGCAAAAGTACTCAGCCCGATGCGCCTTTCATCATTAAGCTCTTCCCACACGCGAATCCCGTCCAGCCCACGACTCCAGTCCAATCTGCGAATTCAATGGAGTCCGTCATCAGCACCACCGAACTCTGTGAGCGCTTCTTATCCTACCTCGACACCAAAGAGCTTAGCCGCGCCAGAAGCGTATGCCATCATTTCGACAACGTAATCAACGGATCCCTACACCTGCAGCAAAAGCTCTTCCTCAAGCCTCGCATCAAAAAGATCATTTGGGCGGCACCTACCTATTGGAGATACGACTCAGAAAAGTCCGAATCTGGCTCCTGTCTCAGGGATGCAGAGCCTGTGCATCGCATGTTGGAGGCTAGACTATTGCAGACTCTGGCCACCGAATCTACCCTGTGGGGCGCGTGGACGAGGGAGGAAGGGCTTCGATCCATACGCAAGTTGGCACACGAGATCTACGTCTTGACCGGAGTTTATCCTGAGCTGCACCTCGACCGTGCCCCTTTGGAGACTCATGTGATGGCTCCTCGGACACTGAGCGCATATTTTGGTCTTATGGAGAAGCTGACGTACGACATCGACGTGTTCGAGGTCCACCCCCAGCTGACCATCGACCGTTCGAACCTTCTCAGTCCGGACAAAATAATAGGTGCCATGGGCTGCGACCTGTTCAACAATCTTTGGTCTAGCAGCCACCAAGTTGGACGCGGCTGCTTCACACGACCAACAAACCATGCCAACACTTTACAAGCTCTGCCATCAGCCTCATCTTTGAGCAACATGTACTTAAGTCAGCCGCCGGTGAAAGAGGTTCTGGTCGACATCTTGATTCCTGGCTACGAGAGATACTACGGGCCGACATGCAGAAAAGTGCACAGCTTCACCATGTCTGACCCAAACGGCATCACTTTCGGCCAAGTATCTGCAGCCGTTTGTTCTATCAGAAGTCGCCCAGGACGAGAGTTCATCACGCGCATATACTTCAAAGGTGGCGTTCCTATGACAACCGAAGAGAAAGAAGCGGCTGCCCAAACCGATGGGGTGCTCAGAGGGTTCAATCCAATGTTGTCGAAATGCAGAGAGACATGCTGCTACAAGCCTGGTGGTCGCTTTGACTCAGAGGACGTGGACTTCGACAACCCTTGGCTATTAGACTCCGATTCGGAGGATGGCTTCGACGGCTGGAGTCGTACAGGTAATGTGTCTCGAGAGTGTGTCCTTTTCGACGACGAACGCTGACACTCAATACAAAGATTAAAATCATCGGGGTTAAGAATTGAGGATCTTATAGATTGATCGGCATACCTCAATGACTGCTGACGGCAAATTGACGGCGAAAGATGGGAGGGACCAGCTCGAAATCGATGGCAGATACCAGGCAAGACGGAGGGAAAGTTAGAACTTGGAAGTGCAGCACTTAAAGATCGATGAGGTTAATACGACTGTCAAAGTCTTTAGATAGCTGTCTACCTACGCCTTGAGTTGGATTTTCGAATCTTCCGCTGGTGCGTAGAATCGTCTACCTCGAGCCATCTCACAGAAGTTAGTAGCTGCTCACCTGGTTGTGAGGAAGTAACATGCTCAGTCGTTGTACTCGGTGGGCTCGGTTGTCGTGCCTATAGTAGCTGCTTATATGTTCGGACTGGTACTAAGAAATCAGACAGACTTACGGACCAGGGAAGGAAAGTGAAGTGATGATTCACAATGGGCAATCAGTCATTGACTGACTCATTGATTGCAAAGTCAAATGACCGGACATCTACAGTTGACCTCCGCACGGGCAAACACGCAACTATTCTCCACTAATGTAATAGGAAGATGACCTTGCCAGTGAATGCACGACTATAATGACGTCTCACGTGACACAGATCCGGGTGGGGCTTTCCTGTCCTTTAAAAGCCACCACTTAATCCCCGAAGCACAAACAAACAACAACAACGCAGCGCAACGCATACTGACGTCTTTCATTACCGACTCACACACATAAACACGAGCGGCTCTCTAACACCATCTCTCATCGAATACTAAATCTTGCGAAGCATTCGCCCGAACCTCAACTGGAGGCAACCCATAAGAAGCCAACATGGTAGTCTTCAGCAAATGCCCCGAGTCCACCGCGACTGTGCCCTCGACACCTCCAAGCCCAAAACGAAGACCATCTCAAGCATCCGACACCACCAATCCCCCAGAGCCGAAGCGCTGGTCTGACGTCGCGACCGGTCGCAAGAGTACACATCCCAGCCTTTCCCGGAGCCAAGACGCCTTTGGCACCTTTGAGCTCTGCGAGCAGATCCTCGACTACCTACCGATGAAAGAAGTCCTCCGCGCCACGCAGGTTTGTCGCGATATCAAAGAAGTCGTCGGCAACTCTCACCCCCTTCAAGTTAAGCTTTTCCTTAAGTCCGACACAAGTTTAAGGAAGCTGGCTGTCTCGAATTCCGACACTCTTCTATCTGGCGTGAAAGCAAAACAACATATCGCTGCTGCTGAAGCTAGTGGCAAAGAAGGGACGGGTGAAATCGCGCTGTTCACACTTCACCCAATCTTTGAAATGGAGTACCGTCCGCAGAGGTTCAAGCATGCGGGCATGGTCCAGAACGCCATCAACCATGTGAGAGCACGCCACCGCAATGAGGTGAACCGAGGGCTCGCGTTCCTGATTATTCAGGACACCAAATTGTTCATGGGAGAAATGGACGCCTCGAAACTTGGGAAGATGTTTGTCAGCCAGCCGCCTGTCAGAGAGGTCGGGCTCGGTATTGGCGTTTATCATCCGTGGGTTTCACTGCCGAAAAGAGATCTGGTCCGCAACCAAGCGGGTGTGACCATCGATCAGGTCCTGGGTGCGGTTCGCGATGCAGAAAAAGAGCACTTCTACTACGACGGATTGCGGGTAAAGGTGGATTTATCCTTCAGGGAAGGTTTCGCAGTCAAGTCGGACGCACGAAGAGTCGCGGAGGAGGCGGGAGAGCTATCGAAGGAGGACGACCCTACACGCTGGGAGCACGATCCCTCCGTGAGAAATGCTTTTGGGACACGCGAGTGGCGCCTGAAAGCAGATGGGTTTGAATTCTGACCAACAAATGGAAGACGGCGAGTTGGAGCGATGGCAAGTGTTCTCGGCGTGGACATTTGTCTTGCGTAAGGAGGGAGGTTAAGTTCGGTCTTTGGGTTGCTTTACGCGGATGGACTCAACCGGTGTCTCATCGGCGCGACATAGCAAAGGTGTAGGTAGAGGGAGGGCTTGAGAATACCACCGAGAGTGACGAGATCACGATCCATCTTCGAGTGTAGAGTGGCTGGCACCTGGGTCAGTACAAGAAGTTACGTACGTACCATGATGGATGTTTGCTTGGTCACAGTAGCACTCAACTCAACTGTGACACGATGAGCCACCTCGAATTGCGTCGCACGGAGGATGTCCAGAGGTCGGCTCGTAGACTTCTACGAGTGTGGAGGCGTAGTGCTTCTCGATGGCGAAGATGGTGATAGATTACGCACGCAGACAGGCAGCAGCAAAGGGTACTCGAAGTGCATATACGAAGTGGCAAAGCAGCGCAGGTAGTGCAGCGTAAGGGGCTATTGTTAGACAAGCTGGAGGATTAAGCTTATGCTTGCCAGACATTAGCGCCAGACTCCGCCTCGCGCGCAAACCGCGTCAGCCCTTAAACTCCTCAGCAACCCATCCCAACCTAGTCGCCCGATATTTTGACTTGCTAGGGATTCCCTTACAATACACACCACTTCCATACCGCACTCCATACCCGACAGCACACTCATACCACCGTGCTGAAACATTGCTTCGTGGCTTACATACCAGCGGACCCAATACGGCTTCAGGAGTAAACAGCACGCCCACTGCGACAGTACAGAAGCAACATTAGGCGCCAGCAAATATGGCTGTATGTATATCCTGGATATCCAACCCGCGACTCATGTCTGACGGCACCATTGTGCAAAATCATGGCTGCTCCTATACATCGAGACACCCACGCTGACAACAATGCGACGATGCAGTACAACAATGGCTACGGCGGCGGCTACGGCCAGTCCAACCCTTACGACAGCGCTCCTCCACCTCAATATGGTACGCGCCAGACCGTATCACTACCAAAAGCAAACTCTCTAACAACAACATAGGCCAGCAACCCGTAGAGATGCAAAACATGGGCCATTCCGACAACCCCTATGCGCAAGAACACAACGCCGCAGACCCCAATGCCATCCTCAACGACTGCCGCGCGATCAGTCGCGGCATTGATGACCTCGAGTCTCGCCTCTCATCCCTCCAGCGCAGCCAGCGCCAATTCATCTCCTCCTCCGGCGACTCCAGCAAAGAGGTCGACTCTCTCAGCGCAGATATCATGAGCGGTTACCGCGGATTGGCCGACCGCGTGAAGCGCATCAAGTCGAAGCCCCAAGCGCAAGAGCCGAGAAACAAGCCCCAAGTCGACGCGCTCGACCGCCGCATTCGCAAGGCAATCAACTCATACCAGCAAGTCGAGAGCCAGTTCAGAAAGGATGTGCAAGAGCAGCAGCGCAGACAGTTCCTCATTGTGAGGCCCGATGCCACAGAAGCCGAGATCCAGGAGGCTACGAGTGAAGGCGCGGATACCCAGATCTTCCAGCAGGCGCTGATGAACTCCGACCGTCGCGGCCAGGCCCAGAATGCTCTCTCCAACGTTCGCCAGCGTCACGCTGCCATTCAGCAGATTGAGAAGACCATGCTGGAGCTGCAACAACTTTTCCAGGATCTTGATGCGATCGTGGTGGAGCAAGAGCCTATGGTGCAGAACGTCGAGCAAAAGGCCATGGACACCAACCAGAACTTGGAGCAGGGCAATGTGCAGGTCGATCGCGCGATTACAAGCGCAAGAGCTGCCCGCAAAAAGAAGTGGATCTGCCTTGGTATCTGCGTGGCCATCATTGTGGTGATCGTGATTATCATTCTGATCTGGGCTGGCGTGACCGGCAAATTCGTAAGTTGACTACAAGACGTTACAGTATTAGGCATGATTGCTGACAAATTTACAGAACAGCGGTGGCGGCAACAACAACGGCAATGGTAACTAGGGGCGACATAGTGCCTCGGAAACTGTTGCATCCTCATCTTCGGGGAAATAGCGCGTCTCGTGACTGCAGCTATTATTATACACCCCAACCTGATACACCATCCATCTCATCTGTCGACTTTTTTCTCCGCATCAGGATTGCGAAAGAAAGACTTCTGTTCTGCGATACCACACGGCTTGGGTTCGAGCTTCTCTTATTTGACGATGGACTCCGACTCATGAGAACACTGTATCGTTCGCATGAGCACACCTGACGCCATATATCAGGAGTCTCGAGACGAGACCTACACTTGTCCTCTGATTTTTCTGCTTCCCTTGTGTACTGTACCAAAAATTGGGAGGAACTAGCGCTGGCGTTATCATTTCCGGATTTCACTAGAATCGTATCAGACCATTCAAGATTTCCTTTCTGTCAAAGTCTCCATGAGAGCACCTCTCTCGATATCCTCCTAGTGCTAGAGCACAAACTAATCATAAATCATCAATCCTCAACCCTCAACCTCCACCGCCCTACCGCCCTCATTTAAATCCGGCATCCATCCCTTAGGCCTCTCAGCTCCACGCACAGTCAATCCATAAAGCGCCCGTTCAACCTTCTCCACACTCTGCCTCATGACATCTGCCTTCTTGCCACATTCTTTGTCAAAAGGTCCCATGCCGCTAGTGTTAAGCGACTCAAGAGCAGCGCGCAAATGGCGAAGATCAGTCAGAATATTGCGTTTCGACGCGCTCTCGACATCCATCTCATCAGCAGACGCAGGAGCAGGAGCAGGCAACTCCCCACTCATCGCCATAGCCGTGATCGCAAACCTCATCAGCTCGCCCGTCATATCATATATACCGAGCACGTAATCCTCATAGCCTAGATCTACGCCCGGACCTTCGCTGTCCAGAGCGAGGACTTTAGCACGGGCTTCATCGTAGGAGATGAGGGTGGCGGTTGTGAGGTAGTGTTCGAAGGAGGCTGCTTCGATGTACTCCTGGTGGCCGCCAGAGACTTGGCGGGCGTAGCGGTGGGCGTTGAGGTTCTGCAGGTCGCGAGAGATGGAGGCGTAGGAGCTGGAGATGGTGGTGTAGTAGGGTGCGTTGGACTTGGTGATGTGGGGTGGGAGACTCTGGCCGAGGGTTCGGAGGCTGTGTAGTGTGAGGTTTGTTAGTGCTGATGTCTTGGGATGTAAGGTATGGTAGGGTTTAGGTGCATTGGGGCTTTTTGCCACGCGAGGATGTAGGTGTCGGCATGGGATGAGATGGATTTACCGTTGGAGGGTGAAGATGCTGGGAGTCTTTGTTAGTTATCTATAATCAATCTTGAAGTGCGGTGATTGAGTTTTACATTTTCTTCGACGAGGCAGTGATGTCTCTCGAAGCCTTGATGATGCGTTCTCTCCGGTCGTGGTGTTCGTCCAATTCTGCGCGGAAGCTTTCGAACATAGGCATAAAAGGCGACTGGCTCGCCGTGGTTTCTTGATCGGCCATGGCTGCGTGAGGTCGTTTGACGCCCATTGAGACGATAGGGTATGTATGCGAGTGAGGTATCTAATTGATACTGTGCAGTCGCGGCAGGGTGTTGCTGCTGTCAGATCTGCGTGGGCGTTTGGTGGAGGCAAATTCCGCGGCCAGACTTCACGTTCTGTGTCGCGAGCCACAGCGCTATTCTGTACCTCGCATACTGTACTTCCCACTTCGTTCATAGTACCACGTCAGATCTTGTATCTTGCCCATCGTCGATGCTGGTGAAGCTCATGGTTCTGCATGCCAATGGTTTGGACATCGCTGTTGGCGACTCAACGATGGCTCCGCCATACCATACTCATGTTTGCCCCTGGACCGACAGTGAGGTTTGGTACCTGTCTGTGACTTCCACGCGACTGGACATGGATTGCTACGAAGCACAAGCTCGTACTCGAGCTATATGATTCCGAGACTGCATGAAAAAGCCAAAGCCGTGCTGACGTGCATCACAACACCATTCGCAGCAAAGGTCAGCGGCAAACTCAATGTCCCACAGTCAGTTGCCTTTGTTTCGGGCAAACCTGCCTGCTGTCCTCAATGCCATGTCAGTAACTTGCAAGCTCAGACGCCACATCATCATGTTTGTGCTACAAGACAAAAAGCGTTAGGTGAATGGCGAAGTGCTGCCTTCTGCTCGAGCCTACAAAAGCTCGAACTGATCCTCTTCTGAGAGCTCCTGTCAACCACTCAAGAAAATCAGCGCAGCAACTAGCTTACCCACAACGATCATGCTATCTCTCACAAGCCTGGGCAGTGCCCTCGTCTTGGGTCTACTAGCCCACGCCCTTCCAGCCTCGCATCCAAGGCAAGAGACTTGCAATGCCCTCACCGAAACATCACCGTGGCACATTACCGAGATCAAAGTCAACAATGCGTCGCCCAGCAGCGCCACGGGCTCTTGGCTCTGGTTCCATATCGTCGACACTAACCCCGGGCTTGAGTTTGACACGTTCTGCGGCATCTCTATGCCCGCCGGGACCGGTCAGACACCAGAGCAAGCCGGAGGCTGGCATGTTTGCAACGACAAGAGAGTGCGCTTTCTCTATCAACCGTGGAACTTGCAAATCAGAAGGACGTACAAAGATGACTGGTGAGCCCGGCCGGGGTGTTCATGTTGTTGTGATTGATGCTGACCTCTTCAAACGTAGCCTAGGTCCCGCGCCCTACAATGGAGGTACTTTCTTGGGCAATGCAGATACCAACTACCAAGTTACCAAGTCGGAGGCGGGTGAGCTCTGGACGCAGACTGGATTGGAGATGCCAATCACCTCGCAGACAGCGTGAGATTGAGGTTGAATTTGCAGAGTGATGGCTGATAGGCTTGAGGCGTGAATTACCGTTAGTGACGAAATGGATGCCTAGTTCCATTCACATGCTCATCTCCAATCTCACAAGGTGAATTTACAACACTAGAAGTGCACCAATTCACTTTCGCTCGACAATTGCCTCTCCCTACTACCCTCCCTCATTCAAAGATCTTCTCTTCTCATCCTCCTAAACATCGCAGCCGCATCTTCACTGATACTCCACCAAGTCCCATACAGCCAGAGCTCTTTTGACAGGCCACTTCGTTTCTTCACAACCAACATCGCCATTACAACTCTCTTACGCCGGGCGCTCGATTCAGCAGCGTTAGACAAATTTTAGGCCTTGCAGTCACCCAAGACTTCTCATTGTTCAACAGAGATCTGACCCACTCAACCTCCATCCGTCGCTCTCCCACTCTCTACGCTACTAACAGCCACATTGGGAGACAGTATCTGCAGCTGTTTCCCAGAAACCAATACCGGACTCACTCGAACGAGGCTTTCCTCTCTTCCACGTCATCCGCTTCCACCAGTAGCGCCCAGCATATCTGTTACTAGTCACCCAACGGAGGCCCAAGCCAGCTTACCAGTATCTCTCCTGTAACAATGCCCATCACACAAGCGAGTCCCTCGGGCTCGCAACTCGTGCGTCGAATCTCAAGCGCGCTCTCGACCGACCTTACCGGCGGAGCAGACGATCTTCTTGGACTTACTTTTCGCATGGTCTTACGAAACCTGCTCAAGCACATCAAAAAGTGTAGCAGCAACGCTTATCCCATCCTCAAGATTGTCATTCCCTATGTCTTACTGATGGGCGGTATCTACGAAGCTTCGCAGCAGATAGGCACAGTTCGTAAGATGCTGACTTCGATCACATCTTTCCTCCTGGCCCCGTTCTCTTCAAGTATCACGATACCGGCAGAGCATCCGCTGAACTCTGATGTCCTCGCGTGGCTTGCTGCCCGCGGCTTAGCAAAGAGTACTCGCCATCTGGCTCTACTAGACCAGGGCGCCACCGGTGCGTCCTACGACGAGGAAGAAGAAGACTATGACGAGGAGCTAGACGACCCCGGAGACAAACCCTGCAACGAGACCAAAACGCTGAACTATATTCCCAACTTTGGCAAACATCGATTCCGTCACGATGGCAGCTTCATGTCCATGGAAAGAAAGCAAGGCCGAACCAAAGACACAACCGGCAAATACACCATCACGCCAGATCCAACATCGCCACAAATGATCACCTTGGAATGTTTTCCCACGCTCTGCGGAACGAAACCCATCAAGCGTTTCCTCAAATACGTACAAGGATTCTCCAACCCTGTGAAAGAGAACATGACAACAGTCTATCGCCCTTCTAGCGCCACGTCTTGGAGTAGCAGCAGGCACGACTCATGGATCGGAGCCGTCACCCGCCCAGCACGCTCGTTGGAGAGCGTAGCGCTGGAGGACTCGAAGACTCGCGACCTAGTCAAAGGCATCAAATACTACCTCACGCCCGAGTGCCAGCGCTTCTATGCAAACAGAGGTTATCCCTACCGCCTCGGATTCTTGTTCTACGGGCCTCCTGGCACAGGCAAGACCAGCTTCTCAGTGGCATTGGCAGGTCATTTTGGCCTCAACGTCTACATCCTGAGCATGAGCGACGAGAACATGACCGACCAGCGCCTCGAGTCCTTGTTCGCATTGCTTCCTTCGCGTTGTATCGTGCTACTTGAGGATGTCGACAGCGCTGGCCTGGAGAGAGAGTACACCAAGGACGAGCTCATGTCTCGATACATGAACAGCAACGAGAGCAGAAGTCAGGGCGGCCAGTACAAGAGCTTCTCAAGGTTCGCGAAAGCCAACGCTAAGGGCTCGCCACTGACCCTGAGTGGACTGCTGAACTGTTTGGACGGCCCGACGTCAAAGGACGGACGCATTGTTTGTATGACCAGCAACGCGCCGGACAATCTAGATCCCGCGCTCGTGAGGCCTGGGCGCTGCGATCAAAAAGTCCTCTTCGGCTACGCTTCCAAAGAGATTTGCGTGAAGCTCTTCACACACCTCTACACCAAGTCTCCGGAAGAGCTTCTTCAAGGAGAAACCAGCGTATCTGACCAGCACGACATTGACCAGCTGGCCAAAGACTTCGCGAGCTTCATGCCCTTCGGTAGCAAGATCTCACCGGCAGAAGTCCAGGGCTACCTTATGTTCTATCGCGAAGACCCCGTTGCTGCTGTCGAGGGAGCACGCAAATTCGCAGAGGAGATCATCGAGATCAAGGCAAAGAGAAAGAACGTTGCAGCTCATGCGAACGAAATCCCTGCGATCCAGACCCGAAAGCCCAAACGACACAGCAACGTTCCGCTCGAAAACTCTGATCAGGAAGATGATCTCACGCTGAAGTCTTCTAGCCAGGAGACTGAGAGCGAAAAGGACGAGGACGAAGGAGAGGAAGAGGGAGCGGAGGAAGCAAAGCAGGAGGATCAGGCGATGCTTAGGCACAGCCTGTTCAAGATCCTTGATCAAGTCAGCAACGCTATCGTGGTCATCAAGAAAGGTATTCCTTGAGAGTCAAACGCATCGGTACATCACGAATTTTCCTACCTCGGAAGTATATTCCGAGCGTCCTGCTACTAGGGAGCAGAAGCATGCTAGCAGAAGTCTAGGAAACCCGAAAGCTAATCGGAAAGGACAAAAGCGCTGCGTTCGCAAAAGCTGATAGATTACATGGGAGAAAAAAGGTACCAAAAATTGAAGGTCAATGCAACAAAACAGGGCAGCGAAACAGGTTCGGGTAGCAGGTAGATCAGAAGTTGCATTCTAAATTGAGTCAGTACTTCGATTGAAATCCGTATATTCCATCGCTCAGTGCTAAGTGGTATATTCCATCGCTCAGTACGCGAGCAGGCCTCACATCGCCCAGCGCATATAAATAGGCACCTCCCCTTGCTTGTCAGCGTCTGACTTGTGTAACGTTGGCGCACAGCGCTTAATTCGTGTTACGTTCGAGGCCTTTCTATTCTTCACCGCTGCTATATCGGCAAAGTACTCCCTTAATGCCCTCAAACACAGTGCACAACACGGACGCTTTATACCCTCGACCTTAAAAATGCCCCAAGCACCATCACCAACTGCACTGGAGCAGCCAGCTGCTATAGCCGTTCTGAAAACAAACGAATTACTTACGCAGATCTTATTTAAGGTCCCGCGTAAGTACAGAGTTAATCTTCGCCGAGTGTCTAAAACCTGGAGGCACGTCGTCTCAAAGATCGGTTTCGCGGTAGAGCCTGTTTATTTGCCACCTCGCCGAGCCCACGAAAGACTATACGCCTACGACACACTTTACTATCCGGCCCACCTGACTTTCAAGTGCAATCCAGCGGTGATACGCGGCTCCAACACCACCGTCAGCCATAGGCGCAGATTTTGCAACTTCAATGTGGCGGACTATAACTCGAAGAGCAAAGGAACCAGCGTGTTGAAGGGAGCGGATGAGTTCATTACAGATCCGCCAATCACACAGGTGGCTATTGCGGCTCTTGGTAACACTGGTTACATTTACATAAGGGTGGTGCGCGGCGCCGGCATGGCAGTGTTGCGAGTCGCCAAAGGTATCCAGGTCACGCACCTGCATGAGACGCTTCGCAAGATGTCAAGTTCAGCGTGGGAGCAGTCCGCCGGCTGTCATGATCCGGTGCCGACGTTAAAAAACCTTCGTGCCCAGTTCGCACTTTCGAAAAGAGTGGTTCTGCCAAGTGGTCGATTGAAATACTTCCATCGATACATGAGCGACTTCAGATACTGGGCAGTCAACGAGCCATGTTCGGACAGCGAGAATGAGTGGACCGATGACGATGCCAGCGACACAGACGGATCGAGCGATGCGAGAGAAGAAGAAATTGAAGCCGCCGAGAGGGCGAAGATTGAATGGAGCCAGGAGCTTTATCACTGAGCAGCTGCGAACGAACTCACATCGAATACGCTCACCGACCAATGGTTTGGACGCCAATGCTCAAGAATCTTGAAAATGAGGCGTGACAGCCTTTTTTTGGCAGCGGAAAAGAGTCTGCGAACGCTCTTAGTTCCTTGGGCTTGACGATCGAGAGTGGGAAGTACGAGGATGCTGTGGTATGCGTTAGCATTCAATTGGACGAAAGAGAAACACCTGAGGAAGTCAGAATGGTGGCTCAGAAGACGAGTCGTGCATACTGGTGTGAACGTGTCCGGGCTTAGGGGCTACCTCCTATTTTGTGAGCATGTTAGGACTTATGTCGGTGAAGAGTAGGGAGTAAGTAAGGTCAGATACCTCGGTCGCTCCTTCACTTGCTTGTCAGCGTTTGTCTTGTGACGTTCACGTGCAATCGATCACATGTATTCGTGCTGCGTTTGAAGCCGGTCTCTTTCGATTCCTCACAACTTCGACATCACAGTACGAAATACAATCGCTCACACGAAATTCGCATCACAACCGCTTCGCACTTTGACATCACCATACATTGCCAGCATCATCGCAACATCTCGCAAAAACCGCAATCGCTCTCGTCGCCGACCTCACGCGCTCAAATACGGGCCTTACTCGCATTCGCATCACAACAAGACACAGAAGCATATTCTCACAGCCGACGTTCGCAAAGTTTTTCGACCTCTTCACGACCCGTAACGCAGGCATTTCTTCGCTCGCCACCATGAACAAGAATGACTTTGCCCAAGAGGCCCAAGCGTTGGCCTTGGAAAAGCCTGCCGCCACCGCCGTTCTGAACACCAACGAGCTACTAAAGCAGATCTTGACTGAGGTACCGCGCGAGTACAGAGTCGACCTCCGCCGGGGGTCTAAGACCTGGAAGCATGTCGTCTCAGAGATCGGATATACGGTCGAGCCTGTCTGCGTCCCTCTTTACATAGACCATGGTTTCCCCAATGCTAACAAGCCATACTATCCAAACCACCTGATAATCAAATGTCATACGGCAATGTGCGACAACCAGTACTACGGCCTCACTGTCAGCGCAACGTTACCTTGGGACATGTTTACAAAACGAACTGGTCTGTTGTTCATGCGCAGGGGTTTTGGTGGAGGTGTTTTCTACGAGGAAACCGACGAGTTCCTCACAAATCCTCCGATAACTCAGGTCGCTGTGATCTCTGATTGCGGGTTGACAGCCACCTTGCGCGTCCGGGATGGCATCCGTATCACGCACCTGTACGAGGCCTACCGCAAGATTGAAGACGTCAAATGGGTCAAATTTGCGGTATCAGCAAAAGTGACACTGCCTGGCAGTCGTACAAAGTACGTCTACTGCGACGGGCGTTGTGGACACGCTTCCGTGTTCTGCGAGGACAAGCTTCATTTGGACGAAACCCTCGATCTAACGAGACGGGGCGGGCTGTGGGAGATAAGTAAGAAGAGCGGCGGAAGTACGAGGATTGACTGGAGTCACAAGCTTCCGCTCGATTCCGATGTCGTCGGCTGCGAAGAAGAGTCAATCGGGGAGCACTGACGCCATTCGCAGTGGCAAAAAGCATCTTGAGGATCAAAGTGGCGTGCGAATGGGAGAAGTTGGCTGCGAGCGTAGAGTCACCTGGAGTTTGGGATAACTTGAAGTCGTTCGAGTACAGATGGCGAGATCGGGTTGGATTGGAGTGATGAACGGACGAGGTTTCGAGTGGAGATTGATGAGGCGAGATGCGCACACGAGCAATGAGATTTCTCGGCGTCTCCAGTCCTGAAGGTCATTCTGTGAGCACGCTTGAGGAAATTCAGGATCGGGATAACTCGGATAGTAGTTTATCTGCTGGTTCGAATGAATCATGAATTTCTACACGATTGTGAGCTTAGGGGAGCGCATTTCTGTGAAGTCTCCCCTCGTCCGCAGGTTTGTCTGCTTTCAGCGGTCTCGATTAGCTGACAATAGCAACTCACGTGATTGTGAGTTAGAACTGCATGGGCTCTGTCCTTGGGACTGAAAACAAGTCTTGTAGTAACAGAAGCAGACAGACTTGCAGGGGACATGACTTCAATGTTGAGTGAAGTGAAGTGGGTGACGCAGCAACCCCACCGCGGGGGAATTGTTTGAACGCGACTTTGAAACGACAGCATTCTATTTCACCGACCCTGACTGGAAGACCCTACCTGGCGCCTGGCATACGAATACAGAAATCAACACCACGCCGTGCGATCAGAAAAAACACACGCACACATTATGGCCGGCGAAGGTAGCGGCCAGCCCGCGGACAACAACAAGGACGAGAGCAAGAAGATCGCAGTCGCGCAAGACGGAGGAGCACAAAATGTCACATCAGCGCAAGACCTGCAACAGCTGCTGCAACAGCTCCAAATGAGCCAGGGAGCGAAGCCCGAGGGCAAGAAACAGATGGACTACAAGTTCTGGAACACACAGCCCGTGCCCAAGTTTCAAGAGCCCAATCTCTTGCAAACGACAGAAGGCTCTGGCGAGGGCAAGAAGCTCCCTGAGGGACCTATCCTACCCGATCACATCTGCAAAGCGAGCGCAAAGCCGGAGCCTGCGAAGCTGCCGGAGGGTTTCGTTTGGGACTTGCTGGATCTGGAGGACAAGGCGGAGACACAAGAGCTCTACGATCTGCTGTACAACCACTACGTCGAGGATAATGATGGCTCGTTTCGCTTCGACTACTCAGTCGGCTTCCTTAACTGGGCACTGAAGCCTCCCGGCTGGAAGAAAGAGTGGCACATTGGTGTCCGCGCCAAAGCGGCCGAAGGAAAGAAGGGCAAGCTCGTAGCATTCATCTCCGGCGTGCCAGCATCGCTCAAGATCCGCGAAAGCAAAGTCGACGCAGTCGAGATCAACTTCCTTACAATCCACCGCAAGCTGCGCTCAAAGCGTCTGGCTCCCGTGCTCATTAAAGAGGTCACGCGCCAGTGCTACCGCAACGGAATCTACCAGGCCCTTTATACAGCCGGTACTCTCCTGCCTACACCTGTAACAACATGCCGCTACTACCACCGCTCGCTCGACTGGCAACACTTGTACAAGAATGGCTTTAGCCACCTGCCTCACCGATCCACTGAAGCTATGCAAAATCGCAAGTACTTCCTCCCGTCCACAACAACGACCAAAGGCCTCCGACCCATGAAGTCCGCAGACGTGCCTGCGGTCAAGGACTTGCTTGTCCGCTACCTCGATCGCTTCCACCTCAAGCAGGAATTCACAAACGATGAGATCGAGCACCTCCTCTGCTCTGCTGCGGCCAAGGATGTTGTTTGGTGCTATGTTGTGGAACAGGATGGCAAGATCACAGACTTCATCTCCTACTACCTCCTTGCCGTAAGTTCCTCAAATCCGCGAAGCTGAAGGCTTCCCAGTCTACTTTTCTTCAAAATTCCAACGACTAACCGATCTCCCAGTCCACCGTCCTCAAAGCGCAAACTACCTCCACAATCCGCGCCGCCTACCTCTACTACTACGCCTCTGAATCCGCCTTCGCCTCCGGCCCCGCCGACAAAGTCCAAGCAGACCTCAAAACCCGCCTCGACTCCCTCGTCCACGACGCCCTCATCCTCGCCAAAAAAGAGAACTTCCACGTCTTCAACGCCCTAACCCTCCTCGACAACCCTTTATTCCTCAAAGACCAGAAATTCGAGCCCGGTGACGGAAAGCTCAACTTCTACCTCTTCAACTGGCGAACGCCGAAGTTGGGCGGTGGAGTGGATGAGAGCAACAACATTGATCAGACGAAGATGGACGGCGTGGGTGTTGTTATGCTTTAGGTGGGCAGGATAGATAACCAACCACGAGTTGCATCCAATTGCGCTGAAATGAGACCAGTCCATCACATTGACAAATTCATTTTGTGGTAGTATGGAACCGTCTCGCTGCAAGCACAGAACATATTGCCAGTGAGATGACAAGGAAAGTTGAAGGTTTTTTCCAAAAGCGGAGTGTTCTTTGCCTCATCCTGGTTTATCCTCTGTATGCTTTTCTAGAAGTTATAAAATGGGGTGATGTACACGGTGTATGATCCTCTTCTCTCTACACAAAAAAGCCCAACAAGTACTCGTCTCTCTCTCTCTCTCCATGCTAATAGTTGTACATGCCAGTAGTATCTGGCGCCCTGAAAATGACAAACAAACTCTTTTTTCCCCCAATGCTCCTGGTATCAAAACAAAAACATCGATTCCTGTCTCTTCCTCGCCCGCGTAGGACGGGACATGCAAAGACCATGCATGATACAGCGCCCTCTCAAGTGCGCGAGAGCGCCACCGAGAGCGGCCTCTTCGCTGTCTGCTTCACCGTGACAATGCTATCTTTTTCTATCCTTCAAAGAAAGTCACTCATACTCTTTACTTTTTGTTCTTCTCGGCCCTCTCCTTCTCAGCCTTCGCCACAAGCTCTTTCTGGAGCTGCATGGGTGCAGGCGAGTAGTGGGAGAACTCCATCGAGAACTCACCCTTGCCCTGTGTAGCCGCACGGAGCTGGCTGGAGAAGCCAAACATGCTGTTGAGCGAGCAATCGGCGGTGAGGGTGAAGTCCTCGGGTCCGATCTCGGTGTCGTTGATAGTGGCGTTGCGCTTGTTGAGGAGACCGACGATGTTACCCTGGAACTCGTTGGGAGCGGTAATGACTGTCTTCATCAAGGGTTCAAGGACCTGGGGTTGAGCGGCGAGGAAAGCCTTGCGGAAGGCTTGCTGGGTGGCGTTCTTGAAGGACATTTCGGAGGAATCAGTCATGTGAGTGGCACCGTCGTTGATCTGCATGTATGTTCCAAGAACCTTGTGGCCGAGGAGAGGACCAGTTTGGCAGGATTGGGCGAAGCCCTTGTCGCAAGCAAGAAGGAATTTCTCGGAAATAGTACCACCAGTGATGGTCTGTTCGAACTCGTTCTCGCCGAGCTGGCCAGTGGGTTCGAGGAAGCCAACGACGCGAGCATAGTCACCAGCACCACCGGTCTGCTTCTTGAGGGTGTGGTCGAAGGGAACGCGTGATTGGATGGTCTCGCGGTAGGCGACCTGGGGCTGACCAGTGACGACCTCGACCTTGTACTCACGCTTCATGCGCTCGACGTAGATGCTCAAGTGCAGCTCACCCATGCCGGAAATGATAGTCTCGCCGGACTCGGCGTCGTTGTGGACACGGAAAGTCGGATCCTCGCGTTGGAAACGAGAGATGGCCTTGGAGAAGTTGGGAGTGTCCTTGGTGTTCTTGGGCGAGATGGAGAGCGAGATGACAGCGTCAGGGACGAACATGGAGTTCATGCTGTAGCCGAGACCGCCTTCGGTGAAAGTGTCGCCGGAAGCGCAGTCAACACCGAAAACGGCGCAAATCTCACCAGCGCCGATTTCAGGGACTTCCTCCATCTCGTTGGAGTGCATACGCACAATACGGGGGACCTTGACCTTCTGACCAGTGCGGGCGTTGAAGACGTTGGCGCCCTTCTTGAGCGAGCCCTGGTAGACACGGATGTAAGTGAGCTGACCGAAGTTGGACTCTTCAAGCTTGAAAGCCAGGCCGACGAAAGGAAGGCTGTTGTATGAGACAAGCTTGACGGGAGTTTCGGCACGCTTGCGGTCAAGGGCGAGGTTCTCTACTTCGGCAGGGTTGGGAAGGTAGTCGATAACCGCGTCAAGCATGGGTTGAACACTCTTGTCAGCGAGAGCGGAACCCATGAGCACAGGAGAGAACTTGAGCGAGATGGTAGCGCGGCGGATGGCGGCCTTGATCTCGTCCGGCGAGGGTGTACGCTCATCAAGGAACATCTCTGCAATGTGGTCGTCGACGTCCGCGAGAGTCTCAATCAAGAGTGCTCTCTTCTCCTCAGCCAAGCTCTTCAACTCCGCAGGGCACTCATCCTCTCTCACGATCTCGCCGTTTTCGCCCTCAGAGTAGATGGCCTTCATTCTAATGAGATCCACAACACCCTTGAACTCGTTCTCGGCACCGATGGGAATCTGCACGGCGGCGGCGGGGATCTTGAGCTTCTGGTTGATTCCGTCCACAGCCTTCCAAGGGTTGGCACCCGCGCGGTCCATCTTGTTGACGAAGCTGACACGAGGGACGTTGTAGCGCTTCATCTGCCTGTCGACTGTGACGGTTTGTGATTGCACACCAGACACGGCGCAGAGAATCATGACAGCGCCGTCCAAGACACGCAGAGCACGCTCGACCTCAATGGTGAAGTCGATATGGCCAGGAGTATCGATCAAGTTGATGTGGTATTTCTCGTCCTTCAGCTCGCCAGTGACAGGATCCGGGGTCTTCTTTACCCAGTCGCAGAATGTGGCAGCAGACTGGATGGTGATACCCTTCTCCCTCTCCAAGTCCATGCTGTCCATCTTTGCGCCGACGGCATCTTTGCCGCGAACTTCGTGGATGTCCTTGATGCGACCAGTGTAGAAGAGCACGCGCTCGGTGGCGGTGGTCTTTCCGGAATCAATGTGAGCGGCGATACCGATGTTCCTGACTTTGTTCAGGCGAGCGGCCTCCTGGGGGTTCAGGTTCTCAACGATGGCATCCTGGGTGAGACTCGTGGGGTCGTGGGCGGCGGCTTCCTGGATGGCGGCAGCGGTGGCATTCCATCTCCGGCTCTGCCATTGTTGCACTGATCGCGGCGCTGATTTGGGGAGAGTCTGGAGGCGGGTGGAAGGGAGGGCGGAGGAGGCGAAGGTTCGGAGGGAGGCACTGCGCAGGGCAGGCTGGCGCAAGGCGTTGCGCGCGAGGGCTGTGGCTCGCATTGTCAAACGAGTGTGAATGGCGATGTGGTAGGGATGGAGCGAGTGGGGATGGCCTCACATACAATTTTTTGGATTCTTCCCCGTACTCGATGGAGAGGCTTTGGGATCGGCGGTTGAAGGATGCGCAGGGTTAGGGTTGCTGTATTTTCCCATGCAAGGAACCGCGGCTCAACGACTTCGTCATTGACTTTTTATTTATCAGCACGACTATGCCTATCAGCACATGTAGCAGTCATACTGTCAACGACTTGGGAGACAGCACCATTCCTTGCAGTCTTGCTATACAAGGTAACAGATTTGCATACCTCAGCCCAAAAGAGCAAGGCAAGTCAGCATTGTTACTCTCTCACACAATACACTGCGGAAAACGCGAGCTTACATCTCGCCTACAGAGGAGTGACTCCCATAGTCGGCGTCTCAGGAGAATCCAACTTGACACGACAAACGGTTCGAACCTTTCGCCACCAGGATGGCCGACGGCAAGATCAAGTGTGCCGTCGTTGGTGCAGGGCCTGTGGGTGCGTTAGCTGCTCTATACGCAGCTCGCCGTGGCTACGAAGTCGATGTTTACGAGTTACGAGGAGGTGAGTGCCTTGCCACATCGATGAACAACCAACCACCTCCCATACTAATATCAGTCACCAAGATCTGCGAGATGCCTCAATCACGCCACTCAACTTCACGAAATCCATCAATCTGGCCCTCTCCGAACGAGGCATCAACGCCATGCGCCACTCTGACTCGCCCAATCTTGTCGATGCCGTTCTCGCAGATACCGTCCCTGTTTACGGCCGCATGATCCACGGTCTCGATAAATACGAAAACCTCACCGAAGAAGCACAACAATATGATGTCCACGGTCGTTTCATCCGCGCCGTCGACCGCGGAAACCTCAACAAGCTTCTACTCAACGAACTTGAAGGCCTACCCAATGTCAGACTTCACTTCCGGAACAAGCTGACCGGAGTCGACTTCAACGCACAGAAAGCATGGTTTGAGAGGAAAGACACCCCTCCGCAGACTGCTGACGGTGCCCAGGCCGACCAAGAGAAGGATCCCCCCAGAGCTCAAGAGTTCGAAATCGATTTCGACCTAATCCTTGGATGTGACGGCGCCCACAGCAGCGTCCGCTATCATATGATGAAGTTCGTCCGCATGGATTACTCGCAAACCTACGTCGACACCCTCTGGTGTGAATTCAAGATCCCTCCTGTGAGCGAAGTCAAAGCCAGTGAAGGCACACCATCACCTTCCGCCAAAGAAGGCTTCGCCACCTCCCCAAACCACCTCCACATCTGGCCAAACGACGACAAGATGTTCATCGCAATCCCCAGCAACGACCAAACCTTCAACTGCCTCCTCTTCGCTCCCGCCGCAACCTTCTCCTACCTCTCGCAAGACCGCGAAGACCAAGAATCCGTCATCCAAGACTTCTTCCACGAAAACTTCCCCGGCGTCTCCCCAAATCTCATCTCATCCTCCGAACTCATCAACCAACTCCAAACCAACCCGCACCTTCCCCTGATCTCCCTCAAATCCTCCCCCCACGTCCACCCATCAGGCGGCGGCGTGATCCTCGGCGACGCCGCACACGCCATGCTCCCCTTCTACGGCCAAGGCATGAACGCAGGCCTCGAAGACGTGCGCGTCCTCTTCGACCACCTTGATGCTGAATCCGTCCAAAACCGCGCCGGCACCCGCAAGGCCCACCTCGCCGCAGCGCTAGAATCGTACTCGACCGAACGTGTTCCCGACGCACACACAATCAACGACCTCGCCTCGGCGAATTACTGGGAAATGCACTCCGGCGTGCGCTCGCCGCTCTATCTCCTGCGCAAGCGCGTAGAAGAATTCCTCTCGGACAAGTTACCGTCCACCGGCTTCCGAACTCAGTACGCTCGGGTTTCCTTTAGCAATGAGCGATACTCTGAAGTCCAGCGCAATGTTGAGCGACAGAGCAAAGTCCTCCTCCGAGCAATTGTTGGTTCTGCGCTGCTTCCATTCGCAAGTTGGGCGGCATGGTGGGTGTGGCGTTATAACCGCGCGAGCGGGACAGGGAGGGTTGCGCTCAAGGGCGGTGTGGGACTGAGTGCTTGGGTGGGAAGTCTGGGCGAGAGAATCGGGAGGATTTTCACTTGAGGAAGGGAGATGGCGGAGAGATTACTACTGTAAAATTAGGCGACGACGCGTAGGAAGGAAACATCGCTTGTCCATTGAGAAAAGGAGAAGGGAAGAGACTTTTCAAAAGTCCACTCAAAATAAACCAAAACCAGCATATAGATATATGCGGTATGAATTTGTCCCATGTATATCTTAAAAACAGGATATCGAACCGTTTCAACTCCGATGATCTAACAAAAATGCTACCACTTCCGATTCCGAGATCTGTCAACAAACCTCCCATCACCTCCTCTCCACCAAAAGCACGTGCAGCGCAGCGTACCCTGCGACCAGGAAAACCGCGCACACCACTCCCAAGCCAAGCACGTCGTCCCAAAGCGCCAGCACATCAAAGCCGAAACTGCTCAGAATCGCACTGCCGGGAACCTCAATATTGAGGCCATACTTCTTGTCGATGAGGGATAAGTAGCGGACTTCGTTGACGATTAAGCCCTCGAAGCCGAAATGGAAGATGGAGAGCTACGAAATCAGTTAGGTTGAATTGTCCAGGGAAAAGGGTGGCAAGGAAGGGGAGCTAGCTTACCGATTGCAGCCACAACAAACCCTTGGGAATGGTTTCGTGGTTGAGCAAGAAGCCGCCGAAGAGCAGGGAGAAGAGCATGACGAGCACGCCGAGCAAGTTCGCCACGCCCTGATTCCGCACGCAGATGCCGATGAAGAGGCAGATCATTGCTGCGGCTAGGTTGAAGAGGACCAGGAAGAGCATGAACTTGAAGAACTCGGGCGCGGTTGGCACCAAGCCTGTCATCGGGTAGACTATGCAGCCCATGATAGCCGGCGGCAGAATGCGCAAAGGCACGATGTCAAAGACGACTTTGGCGGAATAGTAGGCGAGAGGGTTATAGTATCCTTTTGCGCGCTCGCGGACGAAGAGGAGGCGTTCTGTGGCGAAAGTGGTGAGGGATGTGAGGGTTGAGAAGCCGAAGAGGGCGAGCAGGAAGAAGAAGAAGCCGAGGCGGTTTTGGAAGCCCTTCAGGTCGTCTGTGAGGCCGTAGAAGAGGAAGCCGAGGAAGACGGCCAGGACGATGGCGATGGCGTAATGCGTTAGCATTAGCTGTGGGTTGCGGTAGAGGTTGCGCCAGGTGCGGCGGGAGAGAATGATGAATTGCTTGGGGAGCATGGGCTTGCGGTAGCCGCGGACTTTGCCGTTTGAGTTGCCATTGGCAGCGTGAAGAGGGTTGCCGTTGGAGTTGGAGGCGGTGGAGACGGCGGATTCGATGTCCGAGTGCAGTTCTGATTTGACGTCGGAGGTTTCGTAGGACGATACGAGGACGTCGAGGTTGGTATTGCCGTCTGCGTCGGGAGGAAGGTCGTGTGTGTCGTCGTTAATGGATGATGCCTGGGCGTTCTGTCTTGACATCTTGACCCATTTGCTCTTGTCCATGTCCTTATCCAAAACACTGTCGCCGTCGCTTCTCAGGCTTGCGGGAGTGGTAGCGTGATCCGTGTTCTTGCGACTGTAGAGCTGTCTTTCTTGCTGTTGGCGGATGCTTGCCTTGCGCTTGTTCTTGGGTCGGACACCACCAGACGAGCCATCCTCGATGCTTGGGTTGCTGATGACGCTAGGAATACTCTTCACAGCCATAGTCGAGCTGGCTACTGTTGCTCTACCATCAAGATCGTCACTGTAAGGCTGGCTGTCTTCAGGTATAGGATTGTCAGGTCGGCTTGCGTGCATTGTCAGATCCACGAGGTAGTCAGCGATGTTGAAGCCAGGAGGACAAGAGTAGCCAATGCTGTCGAAATAGCTCTGACACTTGTGGAAAGGTCCGCTGTAGACGGTGCGACCTTGAGCGAGCAAAACAAGCTGATCGAACAAGGCCACAATGTTTGATCGCGGCTGGTGGATGGTGAACACGACGGTGCGGTTGTAAGACTTGACGAGGGTGACCAGACATTCGATAACGTTGAAGGCGTTGTAAGCGTCGAGCCCAGAAGTTGGCTCATCCAAGAACAGAATGCTTGGGCTGGTGACGAGCTCGCATGCGATACCGACTCTTCGCTTCTCACCACCAGAGATACCGCGACCTGCACCCTCTTCAGAGCCAATGAGCTGGTGACGAATGTGGTAGATACCGAGCTGCTTCTCGACATCCTCCACTTTTTGCGCTTTGACAGCCCAGCTCATGTCTTTCGGAAGTCTGAGCAAAGCGGAGTCCATGATCGTCTCGTGTACCGTGAGTGTAGGGAGCATAGTATCGTCCTGGTCCACGAAGCCAATAGCGCTGCGAAAGTCATCGTCTGAGATCTTCTCTCCATTCACCCAGAAATCACCAAACCCAGTGCCGCGCTTGTTCTTGCGTGCCAGTAAATCAAGGAATGTCGTCTTACCAGCTCCAGAAGCTCCCATGATTGCCATGAGCTCACCAGGATGGACGGCACCAGAGATTCCAGACAGAATTTGTTTGCCCTTGAAGTGGTACGAGACGTTCTCGAAGAAGAGAGCAGCGGGTTTGTGGTCCGCCAGTAATTTAGCAGCATCATCTTCTTCCTCTTCGCCCAGCTGAATAGGACCATAGCGTCTGGCATTGCGACGAGCAATGAAAAAGATGATCAAGAGCACAGCAACAACGAACAGTGCACAGCCGGCGATAACGCCTGCAATAAGAGGTGTGTTGATCTTCTTGACTGGGCGCTCGTAGCCTGGCACCTCAGTCTTGTAAAGACACTCTCCACTGCCGCACTGCAAAGTGATCGTTTCGTCGCCAAAGATGTTCTGGATCAAGCCGTTCATGGCAGGTTCAGAGAAGGCGGAGTGGGAGCCACTTGCGGTGCTGACAGAGCTGAAGCTCGCCGGTCCCTTGATCTCCTGGTCCAAGAAGTCGCCGATGTCCACACTGCCATCTTCACCGCACAAGAATCGATCCGCGATACATGCGCACTGGATGTTCTGACATTTGTAGCTTGTTGTGTTCTTGGTATCCGTCGCCTCAGCGCTCCAGTCGCAGGTGTCCAAGGCGCAGTAGAAGCTCTCCCTTTGATCAACCCAGAATTGGAAGTTACATTCGTGGCGTTCAGCGTTACAGCTGAAAGTCGCTTGTGCCTTCTTGTCCTTGAGCTGATCCAGAATCTTGCGGTTCGTGATATCACACATTTGGTAGTTTTCGTGCACAACCAGACCCTCGCGGTAGCAAACACCATCTTCTCCCTTGGGCATCATAGCGTTACACGCATCGTCGGTCTTGCAAACGTTACAGTTGATGCCCTCCCATCCTTCATGACATTCGCACTCTTTGCCTTCTCTTGGTAGTCTGTCTTTCCCTTCAGGTAAAGATCCACAAAGCGGCTGGCTGCAATCCTCTCCACCAAAGCCAGGCGGACAAGAGCATTTGCCGCTGCTCTTTGTGCAGTTGGCGAATTGCATGCAGCTGAAGTCGTCGAGATTGCAGTTGAAACATGGTGGACAATCGGGAGGTCGGTCGCCGTAGATGGAGAGGTATGGATCGGATGCGAAGAGGTTATCGGTTCGGACGAAGGATTTCTGCGAGCTCAGACTAATGTCTGCGAATGCTGAGGGGAGTGCCAACAGTGACGCGATCGCCACTGCTGTTGTTGATCGCCACATGGTGGAGTGTTTGGTGCTGGCGCCAGGCCGCAGAGTATGGGTATAGATAGTGTATGCAATCGCCGTTACGGCATGGATGCTAGGTTGTCAAGTGCTTACAGCAGGAGAGGATTGTGAAAGCTGTTCGGAGAAACACAGTGTTCAGTTGGCACAGAGAAGAGTCATGATAGCAGGAAGGCGAGGCGTGGTGATAAGAGACGGAGCATGTCATTGCGGCCTTGGTATCTCCCGTTCCCGCCACCTCGACTGGAGCGTGGAGCATCTCGCGTCCAAGCTCCGTCTCGCAGACGCCGACCGAGGCTGAGTGAACGTCGCCGCCGCCACGTGGACATCAGACAGACATGCACAAGCGACGATACATCGGTACCTTGCCATTGTGAGGGTGTGCTGCTTTTCCATGTGTGATAGCTGTAACAGTGTGACTTTGCAATGGATGTTAGACCGGGGTAGAAAGTAGGTCTTTACGAGAGTTAGGACGTGTCCATCGCAGGGCGTGTGCCATTGTGGAGAGCCAAACGCCATCCAAAGCGAGTTGATACAGGAGGGAGTCATCAGCTTGCAACTCATCGTAGTTCAGCATAAACAATACCTGGTCCATCGTATTATCATCCTTGATACCTTCCATTAGTCTTGCGCCAGCCAATCAGACCAGCACGTCCGACAACATGGCACCCATTCCACCCTTCGCCGTAGAACAGGTACGCTGTGCACATGACCCGCAAGCAGATGCACCACCCGACATTTGGCTCAAGAGGATCGCAACTAACACGCATTCCAGTGGATGGACGAGTATGAGACCACTGCCAAGTACAATCTTGCGGAAACATGCTGCGCCAGCGTCTCCATCGACGAGCTCCTCGCCCTCTCGGAGGACAAAACCGCAACGGTCAGCAAGCTACTCGATTCATCAAAAGTGCAAGGCTATGGCGAGATTCGAGGTTCCAACGAGCTACGTGGCCACCTCAGCCGTCTTTATTCTACCAAGGTCGGCACGCCTCTTCTTCCGGAGAACATCTTGATCACGCCCGGTGCCATTGCAGCCAACCATCTCACTTTATATGCATTGGTCGGATCTGGAGACCATGTCATTTGCCATTACCCGACTTACCAGCAGCTCTACTCTATCCCAGAGAGCTTGGGTGCTCAGGTACGTTTCACGAATTCTTCCCGTTCTACTATATCCGCATCTTGCTAACAGAGCTTCAGGTATCTCTGTGGAAGTCAAAAGCCGAGAACAACTGGCTGCCCGACCTCGAAGAACTCAAGTCGCTCGTGAAGGAAAACACTAAGCTCATCATTATCAAGTCAGTCCTCGATCCAGATGGATTATGTCAATCTCCCCTGCTAACAAAATCAGCAACCCCCAAAACCCGACCGGCGCCATCCTCCCCAAATCCCTCATCAACGACCTAGCAGACTACGCCCAATCCAAATCCATTCACATCCTCAGCGACGAAGTCTACCGGCCCCTCTTCCACTCCATCTCGCCACTAGACGACAAGTTTCCTCCCTCAATCCTCTCCGCCGGCTACGCAAATACCATCGCCACCGGATCTCTGAGCAAAGCCTACTCACTCGCCGGTCTGCGTGTAGGCTGGATAGCTTGCCGAAACAAGGAAACGGTCGAGCAGATCGCCAAAGTCCGCGATTACACGACCATCTCGGTCAGCCAGCTGGATCAGAGTGTTGCTGCGTTCGCACTGAGTCCTGATACTATCCATGCGTTGCTCGGAAGGAACATCCAGCTTGCTAAGGCCAATCTCGAGCTTGTTGAACGCTTCGTCGTCAAGCACGACGAGTACTGCTCCTGGACCAAGCCAGTTGCTGGCACCACGGCTTTCATCAAGTTCGAAAGGGATGGCAAGCTTGTCGATGCGGTGGCGCTGTGCAAGGCTTTGCAGGAGTCGACGGGCGTTATGCTTCTGCCCGGAAACTGTTTTGGAGATGAGTTCAAGGGTTATGTTAGGATCGGGTATGTAAATCGGGAGGAGATCATCAAAGAGGGATTGGAGAAGTTGAGGGTGTGGATGAGGAAGGAGTTCGACGATGTGCCTGTTCTTGGATAGTATGTCATTTCCAGATCGATTAGCCGCGTGCGCATTTCCGCAGTCATATGCTCAAGTATGCAGGTTACGACCACTGAGACATCATCTTAAGCGAGCCATCTCAACGAAAGGCCATCAGGTATCTCCATGCCATGGCGGTATGGGTCTTCCAATGATTGTCTTGACTTCACCGTCTTACTTGGGCATAGCTCTTACTGCGGTGTTGGAAGGTGCTGCAAAAGGCATTGACACTCGTTGAGCCTGTCCTGCGCTCAACTTGGAGCCGATCATTGACGAAAGAACGCGGAACGACAGCAATCTACAGATGTAATATTCGATCCTGACGGTGCAGAGTACATAGACTTTAGCTTCTTCGGGCACAATCCCAGTGAGATGACTTTGTTTGGTGTACGAAACATGGCAATGTTGAATTGGACCAACTATATCGCTAGCTGTCCTCGTCAAAAAACCTCCACTGCTGTGAGGAAAAAGAGTGACAGCTCGAACAAAGAAAAGCGCTATCAGTAATCAAACACCAGTAGTCGCCCCAGCCTACCCAATCAGTTGAATGCTTGAGCTACTCGATCACGAATACTCTCCAACACACTCTTACGTCCACAACACTACAACCACATTAGTTAACTTACCACTCGCATCGCCCCGCTTGCAGTCGGATGGGTCGTTGGCTATGGCTCCCTTCACCTTCTCAATGACGATTGAAGGGCGAGCGAGCCCCGAATGCCACCCTTCAGCCCAACTCAAATCCTACCTAGCAGCGCCACAAGCTTGAGAAGGGGAATGCGCCAGGCCTCTACACGCCTTGCAAGACGAGGAGAGACCCAGCCCATTCCCTGAACGACGCAAGTCGAGCGACGCCGCTAATAGCAGGATTTGGGTCGGGCTGAAGGACAGCATCCAGAGTCCGCTGATCGGTAAATGCGCACCGGACGGTTTCATTAGAGCCCTGTGAAGACAAGTGTCATTGTATGAACTGGTCACAGGAGTACTTACCTCGCTTCCGGGGTCCTCAAGTTTCTGTCGAGATTCCGAGTCGTTTCATTGCGCCGTTGACAACTTGCGTGTTCTTGCCCGAGTCCACGTAGATAGCACCTAGGATGGCTTCCATTGTTGTCGCCATGGTCTTGTCGGAAACATCGCCGCGGTGACCAGGATTCAGAACAATATGCTTCGCGAGGCCGATTTTTCGCGCAATTGACGCCAGGTTGGCGTTGCTTCCTAGTGCCGAGACCAGATCATTCCCTTTCCCTGTGAACGAGCGCGAGCATTAGAAGAGCAGTCTTCTCTTTCAGAAATTGCGTTGGCTTGCCTTTGGAACTTCCTCTTTCATACCATTCATCCAGGATGACAAGCTTGAGGCATGCATCACCTAGCATTGCGAGGCGTTGGTTCGATTCTGGAAAAAGAAGACCCGTCGTATCTAAGGCCTTATTGGACAACGTAGCGTCTTCGAAGGTATACCCAAACGAGTCGTAAATGAAGTCTTGAGGGTCTCTACCGAGTCGGAATGCCATTCCAAATTGCAAATAATACGAGATCGACTAGCTGTTGAGCTGCTGGCAATGCAGAAAGGACGTTCGTTGGGGGTGTGTCTTCTGCGACTTTGGAGAAGTACTTGTACCACCAAGAGAGGGGAAGCTGTCAAAGGTCAGTGACTTCGAGAGTCTACCGACAGCTCCAAAGCTTCTTGCAATGGGGCGTGATCTCTGCGGCATTTTCACCATTCGGATCAGGCTCCGCCTCTTCTGTTGATCAATCTCAGTGTGAAAGGAAAAGTATCATGGTGCTCGACTTGCGTGTATCAAGGTGCTTCTTTGCCTGAGAAATTTGCTAACCCTGACCCTACTAACACCGGCTGCTGGGAATTTGGGCCGCAGACTGGAAGAGAACATTCAACAGAGGAATATATTCAATTTTGGCGAGATCCGGATACATACGGCCATAAGTCAGTGAGAGCTGGGCGCTCAGTCCAAGGTCCCCCATTCTCACCCTCGTTCTTAATTACAGGATCCCGGCGTGTTATGGCTGGAAAGCTGTAGGAGCCCAACTTCTGTCCGACCCATCATACTGGATCAGGTCTAGCGAGACTCAAGGACATAGCATTGATCATACCTGGACTTCAAAGTTTTATCTATGATTGTCTAATCAAAGCCGCTTAATCGAAACGGCACTTCCCCAAGCCTTTCACGCACAGAGCTAATGCCTTCCGGAACCTCGACTGCGAAATTCTTTGCGCTCACAGCTTTCAACGGTAGCAAGATCTCGAGCAAAAGCGAAGCATCAACGGGATGCGAGTGTTGTTTGAGCCGACACATCATCTCGATCGTGATTCGCAGATATCCCAGGTGATTGAAGGAGGCAAGCACCTGGCAGGCCTCTTCCCAAAAAAAGCGGTCGTCTGGGAGCTCCCAAAAGTCCGCCGGAAGGCCTTGCGGTAATTGTTGTGGGGGTGGCCACGATCCGTAGCAGGAGAAAGCTGTACTGAATTGCACACGGTTCAATTGCTGGAAGCGATGTGGGAGCATGACGTGCGGCAAGCGGATAACAGTAGCGGACCGGCGGAAGTCAAAGGTGTTTTTGCTGTATAGCAGACCTACGCTCTCGGTATAGCTTGCACGAGTCAGCCAGCTGCTCATGTCCTGGAGTGTGATTATCTTACATGAGCTTGCACGTCAAGAGTAGTGGAAGAAACGCATAGTAGTGTCCGGCTGGCTCATGTCTGCCCTTCCCGCCTCCTACGCGGTATTCCCCCCTCCACATAGCCGACCAGCAGTCGTGCTGGAATCCAAGTGCAGTGCTGTCCCGCTGGTAGCATCGGTTCTGCCGAAGAATCCCATCGCCGACCTCGATGTGCAACACGTCTTTAGCATCTTCGGGTCCGACAACATGCTCCCATATCAGAATACGGATCTCTGGTGGCAAGCGGGCGATAAGTCCAGACTGTAGTTGGGCATGTGATTCCGACGTGTTAGTCAAGCGGCGCGGGCGTGTTGGCGGGAGAGAGCGAAGTGGCGGATCTATGAGATCCTCACGCTCCCAGATGAAGCCTGTTCGTCTAGTGCGGCGAGGTCGACGTCCAGTCATCCAATCCATGAGGCTGCCCATGCGTAAGCGCATGGTTGGATGCTTATGCAGCTGTTGGGTGTGAAGATGTCGAGGTCGCCTTTATTCGCACGCGGAAAGGATATCAAGATCGCACGAAGCTATCCTCGAGGGGGCATGCTGCTATATCATGCCGCTGATGTGCACTTGGGAAGCATCAAATTCTGCCAACATCAAGATGTTGGTGTTGGTGCTGGTGCTGGGAAGGTGTTGGCGATTACACCTGAAAGACCGCACGTGGTTTTCTAGATTATTGTTTTCATAAGATTACAACACGTAATGTCAAGCACATACGACCATAGGTCAGTGAGAACTGGGCATCCCGTCCGCTCTGCCATACATAAGCACTGAACCGGGCGACTAGTACTAGAGTGGGTGACCATCTGGGAATCCCGCCTGTTGTATGTTTTTGTCTTTTTGGGGCTACTGTCCCCAATGGTGCGATCTTAATCTTTTGCATTCAGCTCAGCAGTAGCACCTATCGAGCATCCCACAAGAATCACTTGAGCGTAGACCAATTCGATATTCTACCTTATATACGCTGGCAACTATGCCAGGCATTCCTCAAAGCTGAGTCAGCAAGTGCCCAGTCACGCTACTCGCCTTCGTGCATCCTTCCTCCTTACTACGAAACCGACGACCAAAAGTCAATGCACAAAGCCCAACACTCCGAGCATCCACCGGCAGTGCCACTGGAGTTACGGTACTAGTGAAGACGCCACGACGCTTGTAGCCGACGCCTCGATGGAGCAGTCTATGTGGCCTGCAGACAGCCTACTGCACGACGCTCACCTCCGCGCAGCGCTTCATCCCAGGCGGGCCTTTTCGCTTGTGGAAGCGCCGCTCTTACGCTGAGTGTTGCAAACCCTAAGCTACATCCCTGGTGCTGGACAATGCTGGACAGGCTCGACGGGCCATACGCACAACACGTCTCCGCGCCTGTTGTTGCCATGGCGTAAATGGCCGAGCGGTCTTCTCGAAGGCTTGCTCTTGGACGAAGCATTCTGCAGCTTATATGTCATTGGAGCATTCATTGTGGTCTTGCTCACATATCCCACCGGGTTTCATTCTGGGTTGGTCGCCCTTGACTATCTGGCTTCGCCGACCACGATCAATGGAGCCGGGAGATCAACGGAAGGATTCGAGACCCTTTACTAGATCCCTGTCAGCCTGTGCGGACTTTCTCATCGCTAGGTCTACATTGGGGCTCCATTGTGGATTGACCAAGTAGAGCCGCGCAGACCGCGTTTGAAGATGGCAGGACCTCATGAGTACAAAAATGCGAGTGGCTTGCCATCGCTGAAAGACCGAGCTGGTAACTCGATCTTCGTCTTGAGGCAAGCACACCTCCTATTCAACAACAATGGCAACCAACGGCAAGGACATCAACGGCAGTGGATCTCTTCTCCCAGCATTAGCAGTGGATGCAGAAGACTTTCTCCAGCATGTATACGACTACGTGATCATCGGTGGCGGTACTGCCGGTCTGGCACTTGCTGCTCGTCTCAGCGAGAACCCCGATGTGACCGTGGGTGTGCTTGAGGCTGGCAAGAACAAGCTCGATGATTTCCTCATCGATACGCCTGGTATGTTCACACAACTTCTGGGCAACGATGAATACGACTGGAAGTTCAAGACCGTCCCGCAAGCCAACGGCAAGGAGTACCATATCCCACGCGGTAAGGTGCTTGGAGGCAGCAGCGCTATCAACTACATGATGTACGTTCGTGGCTCGCAACAGGATTACGATGACTGGGCTCTTATTTCAGATGATCCATCCTGGGGCAGCGAAAAGATGAACCAATACATGCGGAAGCATCAATCTCTAGATCCTGTGGACGAGTCCGTCGCCCACCGATCAGCAACACCATATGTCGACATCAATCACGGTACTTCTGGACCTGTTCACACATCGTTTAATGATTTCTACCTACCAATTGAGGACGACTTCCAAAAGGCCTTTGACGAAGTTACTGGCATCGACAAGAAGCCGGTCGATCCGTACGTGCTCTCAGTGGAAATGAACAGCCAGAGGATACTGACACTTTATACAGATGGTCAGGTGATCACATTGGCATCTACAACACTCTGGGAACCGTCATCCGGGCAGGCCCACACAAGGGCAAGCGAAGCTATGCTGCACGAGGCTACTTGGGCGACAATTCCCATCGACCCAACCTCCATGTCCTTTGCGAGGCCCCTGTCAATTCAATCGAGCTCCAAGGTGAAAAGGCGGTGGGCGTCAACTTCTTGTACGGGTCAAGCCTTTGCACGGTTGATGTGAAGCGTGAAGTGATGGTGTCTTGCGGATCAATCCAAACACCTCAAGTTCTCGAGCTGTCTGGCATTGGCGACCCTGAGGTTCTCAAAGCCGCCGGTGTGGGTTGCAAGGTCGAGAACAAGGCGATTGGTAGAAACCTGCAAGATCACTGTTTGACCATGGTCTCATGGCAGCTGGTCGGCGATAACCCAACTCTCGAAGTCATCTACGACCCAGAAGTGATGCAAGGTGCGATGAAGCAGCTTGCTGAGACGCAGGGTGGACCGCTCACCGCCATTTCGAGTACCCAAGGATTTTTCCCTTATAAAGTGAGTCTGCCGAGGAGATACATGAGGATCCAGCACTGACGTGGAATAGCTCTTTGCCACGGACGAAGAACAGGCCGATATCATTAAATCTGTTGAAGAGAGCATGCAAAGCGCCACTCCATTCCAGAAGAAACAGTACGAGCGTACCCTCGAGCACCTCAAGGACGACAAGTCGGCAAACCTTCAAGTCATCCTTGTGTGCCACGGAGGCGATCCGGACCAAGGCCACGCAGATCAATCAAAACTCTTCGCACCACTCGCACCGGGAGCACCCATGTCTATCACCGCAGCCGTATGCTTGCAGTACCCACTTAGTCGTGGCTCCGTGCACATCAAGAGCGCAGATGTCTCTGACCACCCAGCTCTCGACCCTGGCTTCTTGAAGCACCCAGCTGATGCCGCCGTGCTGGCCGCCGGTATGAAGATGCTCAACAAGATTACCGACTCGAAAGCCATGGAAGGCAAGCTCGGAAACCGTACACTTCCCAAGAATCAGAATCTCGATTTCTCGAACGCAAAGGAGGTCGAGGCTACCATCCACGACTCGATCCTTACCGAGTACCACCCTGTCGGCTCCTGCGCTGTGGGCGATGCGCTGGACACCAGGATGCGCGTCAAGGGCGTCAAGAACTTGCGTGTGGCCGATGCCAGTGTCTTCCCCAATCACGTCTCGGGCAACTGCCTGTCGTCTGTCTACGCCGTGGCTGAGAAGGCCGCGGACCTTATAAAGGAGGATTGGGAGTATGCTGCTCTTGCGAAGGGTGCCAATGGACTGTAAAGGAGATATCCAAAGCTTGCCTTGTAATTACACTTGTTACGACCGTCCAAACCTCGATGCCTCTCAGAATTGAGCCCCCAGATAGGCCGTCATGGCATCGCTTAGTTGGAGGAAACAGTTTCCTTTGTTATTGGCGCCATGAATTCGAAAACCCGCCTTTGCCGGCGCCACTCTATGTTCATGAACAAAGAAGAACTGCATCTGAACACAATGGCTATGTTGAGAGGGATTTGCGCAAGCTAGAGAGTGCAACAATAAAGAAAAAGTGTCACGGAATACAATAGCTATGTTGCAATAGCGTTAGGCAAAGAGTGCAAGTAGCTTCAGCCTCTGACTTGATGATAAAGGCACTATCGCTCTCCACATCGTTTTGGGCTGCCACGCTCACACACTTGCAGGACCCCATTGACTACCAGCCATGAGCGTCTGCCAAAACATGTCAGTTGCCCTCGGTGCGTCCACAGCGACGACCGTACAGATTACTGCTACGTCTGGAAGCCCCAGTCTCGATCTGACCAACAGTCTGACGAACAGCGTCCCGCCGGCCGTGACGCTGCATCGCAGAGTGGGCGATTTATGCAACCCGGTACACCCCATCTTCAAGAGAGAGAATTTCAAAAACATCTCCGACGGTGAGTACGCCGCTCTTCTACCCGCCCTCCGGCTTGCGACGAGGTTGCTGATAACTTCAGAGTTGGCCGTGTTCCCGCACGCTATCCTGGTCGCGGAGTATGGACATGTGAAGCATCCAGATAATGAAGAGCTCGACGAGTGGTCCTTCCAACGTAAAGCCCCAAAGCTGACCAAAACCGACATGGCCAAGTATAACTTGGCGTTGGCAAGCATGGTAGACATGATCCAATTCATCGCCGACGATAAAGAGAAGCACCACTGTGGCTTCTGCGATGGAAAGAGTCACGATGTCACCCAGAATACTCACCTATGGATGGGCTCGACAATCCACTTCAGCAGGAAAGATGTCGAACTGCACGTTGCTTACGCTGCTGCCCTCCCTTCCGATGACCCGAGAGTTTTCGAGTCATGTTTCTTGACTGCGAAGATCCTCCTGCACGAGTTGATGCATGCATTTACCTTGGCTCGTCTGGGTCCTCTTGACTACATCCCTTTCGAATCCAATCAGGTGATTGAGTCTGGTTACGAGTGGGAAGACTTCGCGTTCAGCGGAATCATCAACAGGATTTCCCTGAAAGAAGATGCGTGCCAATCAGGTGTAATGCTCCAAAATTGGCCGTGTGCGTCCATCACACGCTACTACAAGCACAAGGAGTACGATATCACTGTCCTCCAGGAACCACCCGATGTGGAATTGTGGTGGTTTGTCGGAGGTGTCGGAAACAAGAACTTTAGTAAGCTCTTTACCACTCATTTCTGGGAGGAGACAGTTCCTCAACAGGGTGTAAGTGCGCTGGCGCCTGCCAAAGTACGAGGATATTGGGTAAAGGTTGCGGAAGATGGGAAGGCTCGTCTATTCGATCCATGCTGCGAGAGCCTTGAGTCTTATGGTCAAGTCGTTCCGACCGGATATGTTGAGGACTTCGATGGAGAGGTTGTAATAGATTTGCTCGAAGAGCAGGAGTCTTAGATGCTTTGATGGAAGACACACCATGGGTTGGGTGAAATGTGAGTATCAGTACAAAGCAAAGAGAGAGGTTAACCAAATATACATAAATCATCAGCAGTTATTGCGTTCTCGAGAACAACCCTTGACTTTCGGCGATTACGTCAATCTCCAGATCGTCAGCCGTGTCGGCTGTCATTGAGAGATTGAGTTTACAAAGCACCTGCCTAATTCGACGAACGGCAGTCTATCAAACGCTCAAGTCAACAAATGAAACGTCATTCCTCTGCATATGGGCGACGTGGAGCAGTGTTCAACAATGAGTGGCATCCGGCTTCTCATATTTATAATCATCATTGTCGATTCATTTTAGTATACATATATGTTTCTGCTTCGATGCAGCATGCTTGATATGAAGCTGGCATTTACATCCGATCCGGCTACATGGGTACCGGCAGATGTAACAAGGATCTTGCACGTTTCGAGCTTCCCGTATAGGCTAAGATCGCCCTAACGCTTCCCATGTCTTGGTAAAAACCCTGGGCGGCATCCGGCACCTTATCGACCAGGTCAACGAGCCCTGGAGTGTAGGATCATACAAGTAGACATGTGAGCCAGTGCGTTCTTGGTTCGTATCTCTCGTTATCGCAGAAACACACTTCCAGCACCTCTCGTTCACGAAGACGTAGACTGTGGAGGTCTGTTGCTACCGGAAAGATGCAGTTCTTCTTTGCTTCTGTCGTCCAGCTGCTTTCTCTCGTTACACTCGTCTCTTCTCGAGTCGTACCTCCATACGCCACAACATCTATAAACGATACCAGCTTTCCGCTCCTGCTGGAAGCCACACTGGACGATCTTGCCGCCGGCCTGGCAAGCAACCTCTTCACGTCTGCTGATCTGGTGAGAGCATACAGCGCCCGCATTCTCGAGGTCAACAGCACGTTGCACGTTGTCCATGAGATCAACCCGGATGCCATTGCCATTGCCACTCACGCTGATGAGCTACGAAAGAATGGGACGATCCTCGGACCCTTGCACGGCATCCCAATTCTGATCAAGGACAACATTGCCACTGACGACGCTATGAACAACACTGCCGGGTCGTTCGCTCTTCTCGGCGCTAGACAGGGCGAGAGCACCGTTGCAGCTAAGCTGAGGAAAGCAGGTGCTGTGATCTTGGGCAAGACCAATCTCAGTCAATGGGCAAATTTCCGCTCGAACAACAGCACCAATGGGTGGTCGGCTTATGGCGGACAGACTGAAGGTGTTTACTACCCTGAGCAGGACCCGAGTGGGAGCTCGTCGGGCTCTGGTGTAGCAAGTGCAATTGGGCTAGCTCTAGGCTCACTTGGAACAGAGACCAGTGGATCGATTCTCAGTCCTGCGGATGTGAGCAACCTGGTTGGCATCAAGCCTAGCGTTGGATTGACATCAAGACACCTGGTCATCCCCATCTCCGAGCATCAAGACACTGTTGGCCCGATGACGCGGACAGTGAAAGATGCCGCTTACATCTTGCAAGCAATTGCTGGACCTGACCCGAACGACAACTATACTTCTGCAATTCCCAACAATGGCTCTGTCCCAGACTACATCTCGGCTTGCACAACGGACGCTTTGCAAGGAGTCCGCATCGGCGTGGCTCGCAACGTACTCGACATCTGGGGCTCTTTCATCGACGCTCCAGTACTTCAAGCGTTTGAGCAGGCGGTCTTCGAGATTGAAGCAGCAGGCGCCACAATCGTCGATGCAAACTTTACTGGCTTCGAAGCTTACCAGTCCGATGGAAATGGCACTCTGGTTCTGAACGCAGACTTCCTTGTAAACCTAAAGTCGTACTTCAGCGAGCTGACTTACAATCCGCACAATATCAGCAACTTGGAACAGCTGACGGCGTTCACTCACAGTTTCCCCGCCGAAGCATACCCAGACCGCGACACTGCTGTGTGGGACGGGCCAGATGGCGCCTTGACGCAAGGATGGGACAACATTGACCCTCGATTCTGGGAGGCTTACCAGGCAAACCTGTACTACGGCGCTGAAGGCGGTATCCTTGGAGCATTGGAGCGCAGCAACACCTCTGCTGTCTTGTTGCCCACGCAGCTCAGCCCCGGAATCCCAGCTATCGTTGGCAGTCCGGTCATCACGGTGCCGATGGGCTTCTACCCGGCCAACTGGACTGTGACGAGGAATAGACGAGGATCGCTGGTGACCGGCGGTCCCAGTATTCCTTTCGGCCTCTCGTTCATGGGAGACATGTGGTCGGAGCGGGACTTGATTGGGTATGCCTACGCTTACGAACAGCAGTCGATGCACAGAGGTGATGTACTGCCGTACCTGGTTCCGAATATCGAGTTGGCGGACGTCTTGTGAGGGCAAAGCAATATTCGAGTATTTATGCTATTCTACCCGATACTATCACAGAGAAAAACTCACACTCTGACCAAGAAGAAGGATACATTTTGCTCACACTGTCAAATGGCCCATGGTGTAAACGATTGTTTCCACAGAAAGCGATTGTACTTTTGCCAGTGAGGTACAACTGCACATCCTTGCGCTTAGAGCTTGCGGCTATATTACTGCTTGCAGTATGGGCGGTGAATCCAGCGAAGGCGTACTTTAGGTGTTATCGACCACGCCGAGGAAACAAATTCATAGTCTTACTAGTGGCATACCCACTCGAGATCAAGGCGCTCTCACGGGCATTTGCGGGAGTGCCGTCCATTCTCGATCGAAGAAAGTCACGGGTTCGCCACCGAGATAGAGGATCACAGTTACGAGCCTCTCAAACTCACAAACGGCGGTGTCACTCACTCTCGCAGGAAAAGGCGAATTGGATGCCGCCGAGATAAGGGCAGACCACCCCAGCAATCTCACACGTATCCAGATGTTATCATTTGCTTCCGTCTAAGAATACTACATTCCTGCCATTGAGATACACACCGTCAATCTTGACCATCTCAAAGAAATGCGCGGTGCCGTCAGACACTTCCGTGAGGAAAAGCTATACATTTGCCGCTGAGATGCGTGCAAGCCAGTATGAGCATCTCATAGGCATACACGATAACATAAGTCACGCCTAAACAGCTACGGTACACAGTCGCAGGTGTAAGAAATTTGGTTGAACATGATCTGCGTTGCTGTTTACTCCACACAGAGATACCCATTCTCTCAACAACGCTCATCTTCTCAAGTAATGCTCCTTGACCTCCACGTCTGGGCTCCTTAGCTCCCTGCCCGGATTCGCGGACCGAGCAAACAACCTCTGTGCGTAGCTGCGATCTCCTGTCCTGAACAAGTCTCTGATACTAAGCGGGAACCATTGATAAACATTGCCTCTGTATCCACCATTGTTACCGAGGCGACAGACTTCGGCGACAGCATCTGGCACTAAAGCCACCGGTCCGCGTTCCAAGTACTCGCCATGCCAAAAATCGTTATGAAATAGCTTCAGAACGAAAGCGTCGTCGACCTCATATGCAGTGTAGTTCGTGGGAAGCTTCCAATCGCAGCGAGTGAGCATATTCTGATCGAATTCGTGGTTGAAGTGTTGCCAGGTGTGCCAGAAGGTCTCGGTAGGTTTTTCGAGGTCAACGTGGAATATCACCCCAGTAATGCCGGACTCGACTGTGAATCCGTTCTCTGTGATGAGTGCTCTTTCGCAGAAGTCCTCACCTCTCTCGCCGAACAGATGATTGTGTGCAGCATGACCAAGGATCTCGTGAATCAAGGTGAATGCAACCAGAAGGTCGATGCGTGCAGTTTCTTCTGGTCTGCGCTTTTTGTTGATGGCTGTACGGTAGACTTTTTCACTGATGTAAATAGTACTATCGCAGCCGTTGATGCCCTTCTTAGGCAGCTCTATAGAGCACTCAGCCGTGTTATTGCTGTCCAACTTGGCAATCTCGATTTGAATACGGTTGGCGAGTAGACACCTTTGCTGGTCGACAGCGCTAATGTCGCCTTGGTTCAGTTCTCCGACGCCCTTGTTGCATGAATACTTGACAGGTCTGTCGATGCGACCGTGTTCTTGGAGGTCGAGCTCACTTTCGGGGTCAAGACTGGCGAGCTCAGACTTTCCGAAGTAGAAGCAGTAGTCTTGTTGGTATGCTTGAGGGCTGTTTATGAGCCGCGTGGCGAGTAGTGCTGGCTTGAGAAAGGCACTAGCCCAGTCCATGCCATCAGGCATTGAGAATCTGCTAGGGTCGAAGAGAGGATGTATGTTTTCGTGTTCCGGATGATACGCATTGCTTGCAGCACGCTTCGCCAGCTTGGCCGTGCTCGCCTGTGGTAATGGCATGCTGTTCGACTTCGTTTAGTGGTTTTGCGCTCCGAAGTCAGGTCGGCCGGTCTGATAACCGCGTCCATGGGCCCAGCCGCCGCCTGGCTCGCTGCAGCAAACATCTTGAAGACAGTGAAGAGTAGGATAAAAGTTAAGGAACTTGTCCACAAGTTAAGGAAACTGGCGTAGTGAAGTGTGCTGAAGCAAGACTCGGCCTCGCTTTCACTCTTCAGGCATCAAAAACAACGTCGTAGAGGTGGAGTCGTATATACTGAAAGTGAAAGTCCAGCAGTGGGCCATAGTGAAGATGAATGAAAGAAGAAGTTGTATCGTTGGGGACCGGATTTAGTGTGGAGGTTGGCATGACTCCGAGGGACTCAAGCTCAATAGACTCCTTTCGGTGTCTGACTACGAGACCCTTACCTCTCTGATGTCCTCAGACGGTGTGACCCCGTGTCAGTTTCTCTGAAGGATCGTAGTTGGAGCTGTGAGGTGTCAAAGGCCCGGTATTTCTGGGCCGCGTAGCTACCAGCCTCAGAGTTTCCGTGGAAAAGGTCCCAAATGCTTTCGGGCAAGATGTCCCAAATGCTTTCCGGTAAGCTGGTACCATTTCCGGTCGAATAACCCCATCCCTGATAAATCCATGCAATCTCAGGGGCAATCATGGCTGTGGGGCCCTGCTGAGCCATTGTTTCGTTCCAGAACTGATCAGTGAACAATTTCTGGACAGATTGCGCGTCGACGGGGATCTGGGTCTGAAAACTAGGCAGATCCTCTCGATTGCGGCAGTCGTTGTCGAGATCGAATCTGAAGGGATTGGGTACGTCCTGCGTGGTTTGCCAAGACAACCAGATGAGATTGCGCTTATTCGTTTGCTCGTCGGAGCAGTAGTGAGGCACAAAACCCCAGATGCGGCTCTCGTACTCAAATCCGGCTTCGGTGAGCAGAGAGTTCTCGAAATAAGCCTTTGCATCACCAGACGTTCCAAAGAGATCGAAGCCCGCAGCGTGAGCAATTTCGTGCACTATAACGGAGGCGATGAAGAACTGTAACATCATACGAGATTCAGACGTGTGCTGATCGTCGAGTAGACGACTGTATAACTCCTCGCTCAAGTAGACGGTGGAATCACACCCGCCTGTCTCGCGCGTGGTTTCGTAGTCCTCTTCGGGTGACGTTTCGGCATCCACTCCACTATCACAAGCTTTCAATTTGAGCTTTATCCGCGAAGCCAGACCCTCAAGACGATCCAAAACGGCTTCTCGTTCTTCGTCATCAACTTCGAGGACGCCTTTGTTGCAAGCGAACATCTGAGGAGCGACGTCGGGAATATCTTTGTACACCTCTGGCGGATCTGCCCAATCATTCTTGCCGAAGTAGAAGGCGAGATAATAGTGGATTGACTGAGGACAGAGAAGAACAAGGCTAGCGAGCCGCAATGAGGGCAACAAGATGTCGTAGTCGATGTCATCGTCAAAATTGCCCGGGTCCAAAATAGGGTGGATGTCATTAGTAAGGAAATCCATCTTCGTAGCTACTTCGAATTTGTTGGGTCGCCGTCGGATTGTCAGATGGCAGTGGCCGCTCGGCATGGGGAAGTACCTTCTTTGCTGTAAGGACGGTGGATGATGATGGTACGACGGGAGAGAGCGCGTGCAAGCGAAAAGGTCTCGCTGTAGCTCAAACCGATTTTTGTTCGAGCGCGAAGATCGCAGCGCTTACTTCATCCGCCTTCTCGCTGCTTCAAGTGCGTTGTGTGGTCGTAAAGTTGTCGGCTAGTTGGTGTCGCTCAGAGAGAAAAGATACCGTCTTTGCTGTTGGAACGATGGTGCTGGTGAGACGGAGAGAAAGCGTGTGCAAACAGAGACCGCCTCGCCGTGGTGCAAATCGAGCTCTGTGCGAGCGCCCAGAGAGCAGCGCTCACTTCATCTGCAACGGCATCCAGCCGTTAGTCTGCGAGCATTGGCCCGCTTCAGACTGAGGGCAGATGGCAGCTTGGGTCCAGCACGGGATGAACCACGGCGTACATGCCGTCAGCGATTAGTGGGAAGAGACCAATGCTAATCTCCGATGCTCAAGCATGCCATTTGACATCGGCCTTACAAGCGATCTTCAGTACTGTTGCGAGGAAGAGGTCCATTGCCGCAGAGAGCGAGGCGACGCAAGTAGAAGTCAGCTCGCCTTTCTGACTTCTGGCGATGCAATTGTGCTCGATGAGCGACCCACGACTCTTCACATACAACATCCGCGAAGCCGACAGCCGCTGCTGAGGTTGTCGTCCTACATGAGCAACGACACCATGCTCGAGCTCATATTTCTGTCTTGCCAGCGAGTCCTGACATGTCGGCAAAGGCAGTGGCTGCTGGCGAGCAGGGCAGCCGAACCAAGGAAAGGTCTCTCGCGGTGGGTTAAGACGTTTGCTCTAGCCAGCGAGTGCTATCCTGTCGACAAAGGCCATAGACATTGGTGAAAAGGCCAGTCGACACGATCAGTAGTCTTTTACAGCGGCCGCAGTCTGCTGCTCTGCCAAAGAGTGCCGACATGCAACTCCGAGCATAGCCAGAAGTCCAGAACCAGCGACGAGGCCCAGGACTGACTGTAGTACGACGAGCAAAGACATGATCTTCTCACCCTTTGGCCCTAGATGCCAACAATGCGCTCGCCTTTGTTCACGAACCAGCAAGCAATGCCATCACATACACTTCCATGCGCTCTGAAAGCTTCATGTACGAATGCGCCAGCAGTCTCTTGCAAGGCTCGCCAGTGCTCAGGCCATCTACAACCCTAGACGAGGGAGCATAGTGCAGCAAGCCCTCGCAAATCTTCGTCACGCAAACACTGGAATCCTGGAAAAAGAGTCAGCTATGCTCGGCTGGACAAGAGCGGAGGAGACAGACCTTGAAGGCTACGCAGTGATACCCGAGAACACAAGATAGCCTAAGAAAACTGGTGGAGGTCTCTACCGAAGAAGCCTCTGGAGCCTGGAGATAGTCAGGCATGGTCGCCTCTTGTTAAAGACGGAAGAGACATCCCTTGCAAGATGTACCGGAAGAAGGAAGAGAAGAGAAGAGAACAGCATACGCCAGCGACACTGATATTGCCACTATCGCGGCTGGACGCTCGACGAACCCTGCTATTGCATTCGGGAAGGAAAGAAAGAACAGCACCGACAACAGCAAAGCGATGCGATTGAGGCAACCGAGAAAGAGAAGGCGACGTAGCGATGCTGGATATAAATCTCGAAACAGAAGATCGAAGGACAGGATCTTAGCACATACTAAGGAATGGAGGTCTCTCCGTTGCGGCTGGGAAGCGCCATCAATATAATGCAATTGCGCGGAGATGTTTGCCGCGCTGCATGCTGCCGCCAAGACGTGAATGCTTCAGTTCTGAGCAGCATACCCGACCATGCAGCTGCGCAAGCAAAAACACGCCGTCCGATGCAGTCTGCCGACAAACCTCCTGTACGTCGTCAGCGACGAACCGTTGTTGCGTAAATGGAGTGCCTATAGTATCCAAAGCCTATTGAACGGCGTCAGCGAACGAGTCACACCAAAAACCATGGCGTTGGATCAAACCCCGACAAATCCATGCCCGCCGGGGAACAGAACGAATACAGAAGGAAATCGGTTCAATACTTGTCTTACCACAACATGCAGCCGCTCGCAGAGCCGCTGCCATGCTCACCTTACCTATCAACATCCGGATCTGCGAGCCCGCGCAGTCTCGGAGGTCTTACTCATCAACGTCAATATCAAAACAAGTCTCCGACGTGGACTCAGAGCTCTTCTCATGAGAGCCAGACTTACCAGATTCGCTCTCAATCACTTGCTCATCGTCCGCATCATCACAAAGCCGTCTTCTCAGCTTCATGTGAGGATTTCGAAGCGCTCGGTAGGCCCGCGCCGCATAGCTTGGCGCAGCAACCTCGTAGAGGTCCAAGATGCTTTGTGGCAGCTTAAAGGCGTATTTTTGGCGCGCCCAATGCTTTTTACCGGGGTCCAAAAAGGCTGCCGCGCTCTCGTCAATGAGGCCCAGAGGGCCACGACTCTGCATTGTCACGTTCCAGAAATGGTCCGTAAACAGACGAGTGACGAACCAAGGCGTGATCCGCACTTCAAATCTGGTTCCAGGAAGAGCGCCTTGATCGCAACAAAGTTGATTCAGATCGTATGAATCGGATTGCATGGATTTCTGTTGCCAGGTCACCCAGTGCGCGTAAGGTGCTTTACCTTTGAGTCGGCTAATGACTGGAGTAAGGCCGAAAACGCGGGCCTCGTACTCGAAGCCAGCTTCGGCAATGATGGAATTCTCGAAAAAGTGTTCCGTTTGCTCTCCGAACCAGATCCAGGGTGCGGCATGAGCCAGCTCATGGAGAAGTGTTACTGCAATGTTGAATTCTTCGAGTTGACGAGACTGCCTGGTGCGGTGTCTGATCAGTAACAGGTCATATCTGGCTTTGTTAAGTCTGATTCGACTGCCGCGCATACCATTCTCAAAGTCCGCGTGCCAGGTTTCTCCTTCAGATTTCGTATCAACAAGCACAAATTCAAGTCGCGTGGCCAAGGAAAGGAGCTTCCTGCGTACGGCTGTCTTGTGGCGTTTAGTGAGCTCGTTGATGCCTTTGCTACAAGCGTAAACCTGAGGCGCTTCGTCAAGGGGCACGCTTTCTAGAGCCAATGGCCGAGGGGAGACCTTGTTCTTGCCGTAAAGAAGTACATAATAGTGGTGCAGCGATTGCGGACAATCCAAAATTCGGGTAAAAAGCCGCAAGGAAGGTGCCATCAATTCATAGTCGAAGTCGGCAGAAAAGTTTTCCTTGCAGACGATCGGGTGGATGTCGTTTGTAAGTGAGCTCATTGTTGCGATTTGGCCAAGGAAGGACTATGTGGGTGCGTATGCGCTCGATTTGTCTCTGTTGTTTCTGAAGAGCCATCTTGAGACTGGGGTGCCGAGGCCTTTAAGAAACCAAGTGAGGTGACTTGTCAAGCACACTCGGTTGCTAAACATAGCCGCCAACGACGATCTGGGCTTCAGCCAGGAGCGAGAAGTCGACACATTCTTTCATGCCGGAGAGGAAAGGCATTGTTGCTCTCTCCCTTGTCAATGTCGACGCTTTGTTCCCTCCGAAGAAGAAAGCCTTTGTTGAGGATTCCATTGTCCAGGACGCTGATTCAGCCAAGAGTTCCTGGCTCACGTTGCCCGGTCACGGAAGGCTGAGGTCGGCAGTTCAACAGTCGTCGCTGGCAAAAGGGAAGGTTAAGGAGGAGGATGTTCGCATCCCCCTTAGTCCTCGCTGAGCGGGCAACAGGCCCTACAGAACTCGGATCTCGAAAAGTCATTTGCGTGGACCAGCGAAGAAGGCCTGGTATCTGGATAATAGTCAGCTGCAATAAAGCTGGAAGGATATAAGAGGGACACGCCTTGCCCAATGGGCATCGATCAGCCAAGCGCATTGCAAGGATGTCTGGAACTCCAACTATATAGTTCCACAAGCATCGAACTCTGTTGCTGTACGACCACCAGAGCGATACAAAGGTAAGCCGCATGCCAGGATGTGGTCAGCCAGAAAATGAAAGAACGATGACCAGCGTAAACATGGCATACCTTTGAAAGTTAGAAGAACAGGCAGAAGGCAACAGAACTGGGAAGGAAAGCATTAGTACTCAGTACACGAAAAGAGAGTAGCTTCGCTGCATCGAACAGCAGACTGGTTCTTTGACCAAAGAGCGCAGACTGCTAGCCCACAAGTCGGGTCCCGCATACCAATCGACGTATGCAGATGCGCAAACTAAGCAAGCCAACCGAAAAACCTATCATACATCATGAACCGGAGACTGCAGCTCAGACGATGGGCGGTGAGAGTACTCAACACGAAAACCTATTGCGCATCACCAGTGGGTGTTGGAGCAGTTCATCCAGCTTTGCCAGATCCCCGGCTTCTTTAGCCCACTGTCTCTCATTTCTAACATACCCGCGAAGACTCACTGATGGTCGATAATCCAAAGACCAGCGACGCCCAGACCGGCGAAACCATGCTGTTCGAGTGCGACAGACGGCCTGCTGGCTTTCAGTTTCAATTGGAACACTCCTTTGGGCCGTTCTCGCTTCCCTCAACTTCTGACCAGGATGATTCTTCGTCGGTTTGCTCCTCGATGTCAACGCCCTCCCAGGTTGATGAGCTTTTGTCATCGCTGTTGTCGCGGAGAAGAGCTCTCAGCTCCAAGTGTGGGTTCCGAGACTCACGGTATTTCCTTGCGGCGTAGCTTAAGCTCGAAGGGATACTGTACAGATCCAGGATGCTTTCTGGCAAGATGGAAGGGTACATCCTGGAATAAGACTTCTTGTACTTCGCCAGGTAGAACGTGATATTGTCATCAATGAGTGCTAGCGGGCCACGGAGCATGGCGACTTCCCAGAAATGGTCTGTGAGGAGGCGCTAGACAAACGACTGAGACATTGCGATCTTGAATTTGCGCGCAGGCAGAGCGTTTCGGTCGCGACAAAGCGCATCCAAGTCGTAGATGTCTCCCAAGCTTGGCGTCTGCCAAGGCATCCAGTATGCAACTAGTTCGTTGCCTTTCAGTCCGAACGCAGGCTGAAGACCGTGGACCCGAGCCTGGTACTCGCATCCGGCCTCAGCAATAAGAGAATCTTCCATGAAGTCTTCCACGTAGCCTCGCGGGGATCCAAACCAGACATGGCCTGCACCATGGGCAACTTCATGAAGAAGGACCTCCGCCACATGGAATTGCGCGAGTTGACGAGAATTCTCAGTCCAATCGGTTCTCAAGAGTTGGTCGTAAAGATCTTTTGAAAGAGTAATGGTGCAAGTTTTGTTCTTACCGGCATTTTGATCCTGTTTGCAAGAGCCACCGAGTTTGTCCGAGCTCAGGTCTGTCATCTGAAATTTGACTCCATCGGCAACACGAAGCAGGTGTCTGTGCACGGCCGCTTTGTCTCGTCCGGTCAGCTCGAGAATCCCTTTGTTGCAAGCATAAGCTTGCGGAGCTTCGTGGAGCGGCATTCCTTTGAATACGAGCGGGCGGTCAGCAACCATGCTCTTGCCGAAAATTACCGCGAAGAAGTAATGCAGAGACTGGGGGATGGTGATTATCTGGCTGAATAGCCGCACGATCGGAAGCATGACTCCATCGTAGTCGAAGTCCTCGGAGAAGTTGCGCTTGGCCACGATCGGATGAATGTCGTTGGTTAGCGGCATGGCTGCGTTCTGTCGGAGAGCTTTGTCGAGGTAAGTGTGCTGGTTAGGCGAAGGATGTTTGGGGGTGGGTTGAAATGCGTTGGCACGGTTCGACGCGCCTTTTCAAACATCCAGGTGAATTGTCGCGTCGCGCGGCCGCCCGATTGGCAAACGTAGCTGAACATGCCAGTGAAGCAACCAAGAGCAGCTTTCCTCTTCGACGTCAGTGGGCAAGACGCCCCTGAGCAACGACATTGGCTTTGAACTTCGTAGCGGGCGAGGAGCGTGGCGCCGACGACCCTTTCGGCCTGGCGAAAGAAAGCCGTTGTTGAGTTTTCGGCTGACTGTGATAGTTGTTCATGCTATCGACGGTCATCGGAGGCTGGCGAAAGGTGCCCATTACTCTGCCGAGCTATGAGAGACCTCCATCAACAGAACCAACATTGCAAAAAACGGACGATGAGGCTGCAAGCTGTGGAGCAAAAGGGTTAGACACCTCAGTGGCTGATGTTGAGCAAGCGGTAAGTCCCCTCGCCGCCAGCGGCGTCAAGCCTTTGACTGCTGACTACCGGGTCGTCAGCTGCATTGCATATCAGTAATGGTATATATGCAACAAAAAAGATGCATAAATAATGAGATAACGAAAGGAGTATCAGCAGCAGTGCTTCTCCCCGGGCTGCTGAAAACATTTATGGACACGGCTCCGCAGAGAATATGCATGACTTGGAAGCTGGCCAAGACCTTTGCTTTGTCTTGCCGCAATCGAACAAAGAAGGGACTGCGAGTTGGCGCAGCACAATCGTGGAAGGGCTGCGTGAAGTAGCTGGAGATATGTTTGCATGTTGAGACATGCTGAAATGACCGCAGGAAGCTCCATCCATCGGGACTGCGTGAGGTTGCCTTTAGCGAACAGGACTAGACCAGCGGCTCTGTTACGGGTGGGTCGAGGGAGGAGACAGCATATGATATTTAGAAACATTCTCCATTTCTATTTCTCTGCCGAAGGACGACGTCTGTATCATCAGACAGCATGCGTGTTGCTGGTCTTGGACCCAATGACTGCCCTTGAACCCACTGATGTTCAGCCCGGGGCGGACAAAGAAATGGAGACGACAGAGAGGCCGGACGATCATGGTTGAAAAATGATGTATTGCAGACTAATAGCACAGTATGCTTGTAAGGAAGAGGCGAGACTGAAGTGTAGAGGCGGAGTCGGAATCGAAGGCAGAAGTCGAGGTGTGGAGTCGGAGTCGAGGGCAGAAGTCGAAGTCGGGGAAAGCCGAGCTCATTGTTGACGATGACGTACGGCCTCCTTTTTTGATGTCGCGCGGCAGAAGATTCAAGGCATGGAGAACATCTGCAGGTCACCGCTAAATCAATCCTTCAGTCCTTTTCTCACACGGTAGTGACACGGCTACAGCGCCACACATACCAGCCACTACTTGATCTTGTAAGTTGTCCCCCTCCCTGTACTTACAACATCTCCTGCCCCAACATCCTTGCCCATTGAAATCCCCATGGAGGAATAGGGAGGACGCGTGAGAGGTCAGCGGCCTGGCCAGCAGCGAAAGCTTCTTGTCCCAACACAGCACATCGAGACTCTCGGCTCCGGCAGGGCTGCCTCCGATGTGCGTGGGCGGACAGTCTGCAGGCTTAGGATCAAGCCCCTGGCCTGTTTCAGCCGATGCTGCTACACACCACCATCCCTCCAACACGCCGGGTCGGTGCACGTGAGATCCACGCGGTCTGTCCATTGTTGCGCCAAACAACCAATGCACTCTGGCACCCAGATATGCACACCTTCTCGTCGCCACCCTGATCGTTCCTGCCCTTCTCTCTGCACCTTAACGCTCCTTCCCTATTGCGCATGCGAAACGTCATACCCGGAGAAAGTGCGAAGAGGTCCAACGCTGATTTAGACCCTTCTTCCACCACACAGCTATGTCCGAACACAGATCGAGTTCTGCCGTCCGCAACCTCCGATCCATATTCGAAAACAAAGCCAACCAGGACCTCGACGACCAAGACGCCCGCGGCCGATCACCCTCTTCAGCTCGCCTGAGTGTCTCCGACGCCAACGGCAGGCCCCTTTCCAAAGTTCGAGCCAGCTTCATCAACGTCCAACATCCCACCATGTCTTCCGAGTCACCGCCCCAGATGCCTCCCTCGGTCGCCGGCAAGCGCGCCAGTGCCTTCGAGAACAGGACCGAGAGCTTCAGCACCAATGCCATCTCCAAGGACGCCGTCTTTGCTCTCAAGCAAGAGGTGCAAGAAGAGCACACCCGAAGACAGTCACACCCAGCCTTGGAAATCGCCGACGAAGGAGCAATGGAGAGCACTACCAACACTCCTGCTGTAGAGCCTAGGGAGGACGAAGCAATGGGTGTCATTGACCATGCCGCCGCCAAGCTCACAGAGATGGAGCTACCACCTCCCGACGAGGAAGAGGAGGAGAAGCAGACCGAATCTGTACCTACAAGCGACTACAAGGCGGTCGCAAAGGGTGAGAATGAGCCTCCCGTCAACCCGGACAAGCCTACCACTGGCATTGAAGAGGAGCAAGGCTCGATGAAGCCCGCTTTGCCCGATAGCGAGGACACAGTGAGCGGCGGCCAAGGTCTGCCACCTGTCGCGGAGGACTTGAGGCCTCACAACAAAACTACGGAAAGCACGCCGAACAAGAACGAACAAGCATCGACAGCCACACCCAAATCCGTCAACGATGTCAAGTCTACACCTTCAAAAAGACCGCCAATGAGCCCTCGCAACAGCCACAAGCCTGAGCCCGTCTCCACTTCATCGCCACAAAAGGTATCCGAAAGCAGCCTGAAGTCTCCCGTCTCTGAGAGGAAGTCCTCGTCTTCCAGCAAAGGGCCTCTTTCGCCGCTGGGAGCTCCCAAATCCATGGGCCGTAAAGCAAGCCGAAGCTCCCTTGCCGCCCCGACAGCAGCATCCTCAGCCCGCGAGAGGCGCGAATCCAGCTCCGCAAAGCCTGCTGCAGCCGCCAGCAAGCGCGAGAGCACCAAGGCCGCGAATGTCCCTTCGCACCTGACAGCTCCTACTGCCGCTTCCCGCGCTAGACAAGAGTCTGACAGCTCCAAGCCTGCCTCCAGCACCGGTCGTCCCTCCATCTCTGCTCGCGCTCCGCCCAAGCAGCAAGTCTCGACTTCCAAGCCCGCCGCACCGCGTCACTCCACTGCTGGATCTGACACACGAGGCGCCCAGCAGAGCGCTCCAAGGAAGAACACTACCTCCACAGCTCCGTCGGAGAGCTTCCTCGAGCGCATGATGAGACCTACCGCTTCGTCTGCTTCGAAAACCCACGACAAGGCCACTGAGCAAAAGACTACTCTCCCGCAACGAACCAAGTCCTCCGCAAAAGCACACTCCGCACCGAGGACCAACGGAACCGCCAAGCCTGCTGCAAAGTCAGGTGCAGTGTCCAAGCCAGTGACCTCGACCAAGTCATCCGAGGAGAAGACTGCAACGAAAGAGCCTGAGACTGTCGCAGCGCCTGAGGAAAAGAAAGTGGAAGAGACTGCGGAGACAAACGGAAAAGCTGAGCCAACCGAGATCCCGGACATCCCGATCCCGGCCACCGAGAACGGCAACGCGACGCCAAAGCACAACACCGACGAAAGCCAGCCCGCAGACGCCGCTCTGGAAAGCACCCCTGCGTTTGGCGAGGACGAGATTCGCTAGACCGCGGTCAATAATACAATGACCGAGGACCAAGGAGAGCGATTTGCAGCTATTGCGTTGAAGCGAAATTCATATTGTGTTTAAACTTGCAGAGGCAAGAATGGAGAGGATGAACACCGTGCGATTTGTTACTAGTAAGAAAGATTTCCAAGTCCCCCAAATCCGAATCGCGATTCTTTACCTTTGTTCGATTGTTACACAAATTGTGTGGAGATGAACGAGCTAGAAGTGTACGATATGTTTTCTGGCCATTGCTTGTCTGCGAACCCAGTATCAGAAAGCCCAATGTGGGTTTGCGTGTAATAACTTTGAACCCAGTCCGCTAAACTTCGAGACAGCATCTATCTCATCAACTCCGTCGCAGTGCATTGCAAAGCTCTTCTCCGGGCATCAATCGAAAGTTTGGATTGCAGTATACTGCTTACATTGCGTTAGCTGCAAGAAGTTGATCGCAGAGGAAAATAAGGTTGGAACAAGAGCTGAGGTAGAGCTTTGGGTTGGCGCGCCACTTGAGCTTGCTTGAGCTTTACCCCGAGCTTACCAATTGCTGACTTGGCTTGAGACATCACTTGTGTCCGTCGGCCGGAGAGACGGATAAGCGAGGGGGCTTGCAGCAATGCCTCTCACTGGCGAAAGTTTTGAGAGGCTCAATGGCATCGACTTTTCGGACCTTATGCGGTAAGGTGGTGCCATAGCTATCTCTGCTCGTCCAGGGACAAGGTAAATGTCGATGGCGACTTATTCTGCAATCACACGTAGTTTCCTCTTCCTCTACGAATGACAAACAACATCAGCAATGGCAACTCAACCCCCCTCGGACCCCGAAAAATCAGCCGGCCTCACTACCTCCCAGCCCGTCTCCAGCACACCGCATCAACACCACCACTTCACCCGCCTCCGCCACTTCCTCCACCCCTCCGGCACGCGCTTCCACGTCGCCGACTCCCCCGTCGAAGCAACCCGACTGCAAACCCAACTCTCACACTCCCCACCTCCAGAGCCCTTCAAAATCTGTATCTCCGGCTCGCCAGAACACCTCTCCGCCGTCCGTGAATCGCAATCACATCACGAAGCAAAGCAATCCGAGCTCCGCGAGGAGCATGGAGAGGTCTGGGAGCGTTTTGCGGAGGTGCAGAGAGAGCTTGATGTGTTAGGAAGAGAGCTTGGGAGAGTGGCGAGTAAAGGTGTTAGTTTGGAAGGGCATTTTGGGCGGTTTGGGTATGATGCTAAAATAAGGAGTTATGATGATGACGAAAGTGGAGAAGGTTCAAGGTCGCCGTCTTTGAGAGAAGGCGGTGCGGAGGCAGAGCCGTTGAAGTTGTTCAAGGTGCCTGTTGTGAGGCAGTATTTTCACAAGGGAATTTTGTGGAGGGCGAGTGAGAGCGAGGAGGTTAAGAGCTTTGAGTTGTTTGTTGGTAAGTGAAGAAAACTTCCAGTAGGCTCGGGTTGACTTGCTGACGTCTGCCTTTTTTTCTTTCCAAACTAGATCTTCTCTACGTTGGTATTCTCGCCATCAACGGGGACGCTGCTGCGGAGCACCCGACTGGGTACTCGTTACTGAAGTTCATCAGTATGTCTTCCTCAACCTCTGAGGTTCAGGATGACATATCAACGATCGAAGCTAACGACATCTCAATAGTAACCTTCACCCTCTCCTGGAAGATTTGGAACGACATGGCCATCATCATCGCCTGGTTCGAGACCGATGACATATTTCAGCGTCTATCGATTCTCTTCCTCCTTACTTGCCTGTTCGGCTACACGACCAACGTCGTCGAAGCCTTCGACCACACCTACGCTACGCTCATAGGGTTCTATCTCGCTGCTCGCCTCTACATGACAGCTTATCTTGGTCTCGTAGCATGGCTCGTTCCAATGGTTCGTCCGGTAATGCTATACTACATCATCGTCTCCTTGCTCAATGCCGCGCTCTGGATCGGCAGCATCCACGTCTCGTATCCAAACCAACTGGCTCTTATCTTCATTGCGCTCTTCCTTGAAATCTCCGGCCAGACGTCCTACATTGCCCTCCTCACGTTGGCCCAACGGCTCCGGAGCTTCAGAGCGTGGGCGGAGCGGGCGTTAGACTTCCACCCAGCACTCAACATCGAGCACCGCGTCGAGCGCACCAATGCTTTCGTCTCGCTAGTCTTCGGATACACAGTCGTCGCTATCTTGTACCAGTCAGCAGTAAACGGCATCGATGCGATATTCGGCAAAGCCATCCTCGGCCTCATTCAGCCTTTCGCGTACAACTGGCTCTACTTCGAGCTTGATGGAGCCAACCTGTCTTCGCACGCCATTCGTAGGTCGAAAATGTCTGCAATGTCGTGGAGCGTGGCGCACCTGCCTTTCATCATGTCCTTCGTCCTGGGTGGCGGAGGACTAGCACGTCTTGTCCTCGCGACAGATATCGAAGGCGCGCATGCAGATCTGCTGACTGAGACGTACCAAGAGCGGTCAGAGGAAGAAGGAGCGCAGGGCATTCGTTGGTTCTACTGTGTTGGCTTCGGGCTTGCGCTGCTGTTCATGTGCTTGATCTCCGCCTCCCACACACACAAAGATGAAGTCAATATGCGATTGCAGAAGAAGTATCGCTTGGGCTTCCGCGCTGCGACAGCAATTGTGATGATATGCTTGCCTTTAGCGCACGAGGAGTTGAATTCTTTGGATCTGGTAGCTACTATGACGGGGTTGATCGTGTTGTCGCTTGCGGTGGAAGTTTGGGGCGTGAGTCGAAGAGGGACTGGGTTTGAGGGAAGAGGGAAACCGTGTGCTTACGTGGGAAGTTGTGGGAAAAGAGAACTCAGAGATGTCTTGGGTAAAGGCGAAGAGGTGGATGTTGATGTGCTGGGCGGGAAGAGTCGATTGAAAGGGAGTGGGGTTGCGAGTGCGCCTATGTGATACCCTCTCACGAAAGAAATTGGCCTCCGGGGTATCACGCTGCTCACAGACTGCCATGTCATAGGATGAAAAGCTCGGAATAAATGGAGATCGAAAACAGGTTTGACTACCCGCCGTGACAACAGATGCTCGACACATGTCTCTGTCCACCCTGCGTTGGTCTCAACTACACTTTCGCCCTCACACTGTCCGCACCCGCCTGATATTCTGCTTTCCAAGCCCAGTACTCCTTCAGTCTCAACCCAGCGTAATTTTTATAATCAAAATCGCCAGACGAAAGCACAGCCTGATTCATTGCCCAGACGGCCCAATAGAAACCCGGGAATCCACGGAAAAGTTCGACTTGCTCGAATAGCAACTCGATGGCGTATGCGACGTCCCGTTTGCCGCTCTTGGTTCCTGCATATGAGTCTGCGGCCGAAGTGAAAGATTTCGCATAGTACTCCAGGAATTCCTTGCGTTGAGCAGCTGTCGGGTAGCACGAGTGGTCGCATGCAAAACCCGCCCATTCCGCAAAGTGATTTGCAATGTCAAAGGCGGCTGGCGCAGGGATCGCATATTCGTAGTCGATGAAAGACACGGGACTGGGAAAGGGATTGTTTGGCTGACAGCCGGACGGATGGACAAGGAGGATATTGGCGCTCAAAAGGTCGCCGTGCGAGAACACGAACTTGTTCCCCCTGGGACCAACAACCTTGGATAGTCTTGGAATGATCCAATCCAGCTCCGAGCGCAGTTGAGCGGCCTCCTTCTGCTGCTCTAGCGTATCACTCGGAAGGGCATCGATCCATTGTGGAATCAAGGTCCAGATGTTGGGTTCGGGATCGCTTTGCTGTCTCGTGGTTGAGCAGTCGCTGATGGCAGAGATAGGAAGCCCTCCATGCCACTCTCCCAATCTCATTGCGGTCTGGCGATACACCTCAGGCCGGCGGAGATCTTCGGCTCCGCACACGCTTCCCTGGCAAAACCGGTATAGGATACCATTGTTGAACCGCGCGAGTAGAGATGGGGCCAACCCTCGACTGGCAAGCAGATCATGGGTCTTGATTTCTTTTTTCCGATCTATGAGAGCTTCTGTCCCGGCTCCGTATGCTCTTAACAATATTGCGTTTTCGTCGATTTCGCTTTTCGACTTGCCGGGCACCTCCAGAGTTACTTTGATCAGATTGTTGGTAATGCCTTCTGTGAACCGCGATAGTTTGACTTCTCCATTGTTATCGTTGTTGAAAGTCTGGTCGTATGCGTGAATCAAGTCCAAGGCAGATGCATCCGGGTTTTGGTGGTCAAACAATAAATCGATAGATGGGATGTTGGCTACATTTTCAAGGCCGTTTCGTGGTTGTTCTGCGTAGATATCCGTAGCTCGCATTGGTATTCGGTTTCGGCTCGTCTCAACGACCCGGGTTTCCTAATCGTGTCCAAGCGATGGTGCTTGGGGGTGGTCTTCGACGAGCGATAACTTGATGCAACCGGAAGTCGTTGGGCGGAATAGGCTTTCCAATCTGGAGGACACGCGGCTGACCTTTCATCTTTACCTGAAGATATGTAGCGTCCAAAAGCCGCGACCTGAACCGGCAAATTGGATACAATTGAAAGGCATTCGAGGCCGAGCCAAAGAGGTTTCGTCATTGGCCAGTGCAAGGCGTGTGATCACTTACCCTCTTGGGTCTAGCTCAACTGTCCCTTTTCGCCGAAGCGAATCATACAGAATATCAAAATGTCCTCTTTTGCTTCCGAGCTTCGCCATCAAGCCTATACATATGCGTGATTACCCTTCTTGGTCTAGACCATGGACTGCACGACGTATGTGGAGCAAACCGCGATACCGATGACCCGGTCGTCAACGTCTTCATCCACTCTACGTCCTGCATCACCATGATCATCGGCTGATCTCAAGGTCCCAACTTGCAACCACCAACAGCCGTTCTCGAATCGACAAAAGCAGAATGAACCCTAGAGCAGGAAGCGGCCTCAGCAGCCTCGTCCTGCCCCGTCATAACATTTGTGCCGATCGCACCGATTAGCCACTTCATGACTTATGACCTGGCGCAGTGATCCGATTAGAAGTTGTAGCAACAACGCACGTAACCTCAATTCGGTCATTGCGTCCATGACGTGGCAGCGTCCTGTCAAGCGCGCCACTAGTGGTAGGAGGGAGGGAGGTAAGTCAAGGCAAAGAGATCTTCCCAAAACGGATGTTTCATCATAGCTTTACGAGAGTGGAAGATCTACGAGTTTGGGGATCGAAAAAAGCCCATCAGGTCATTGGAGGTGAGCTTTCTCTTGTGTGAAAGCTGCTTTTGTATTCAGTCCAATCATCTGACTCGAGAACGAATATCTGCATGACTTTGATCAGAACAAGAAGCCGATCACGAAATGTCTCAGTCTGATGTCGAAGAAAAGCAGCACGAGAGCCATCATGAACAGACCGAAAGCAGTCTGCGGGCATGGTGAGTAGGCAAGCCTACGATGTACCTGTGTTACGCTGACCTTATTTTCAGGCTTGTGGTTCTTGGAGCATGGTTTGGCATCATCGCCGCCTCTGGTTCACGATCAGCGCTTGGGACGTACCAGACCTACATTCTAGATCATCAGCTTTCTGATATGCAGCCGACCTTCGTGGCCTGGATCTTCTCATTTTACACCTTCAACTCGCTTGCCTGGGGACTCATCGTTGGACCAGCCTTTGACGTCTACGGTTCACGCTGGTTGTTGATTAGTGGAAGCATCATCCTCTGTTTGTCCTTTTTCCTTGTCGGAATATGCACCCAATATTGGCACTGTGAGCAGCCCTGCCATCTCGTCGACATTCTGGGAAAATTGCGTGAGACGGGCTAACGAAACTCTAGTCTTTCTTGTTATCGGGCTTCTTGGTGGTACTGGTTCATGTCTGGTGCACACGACATGCTATGCCACTATAGGCCAATGGTTCGAAAGGAATCGCGCGACTGCTTCGGGATTTGCAGCCACTGGCAGCTCCGTCGGTGGAGTCGTGTTCATTCTCACTGTGCAGAACCTGCTACCTAAAGTGGGATTCGGATGGAGTAGTCGGGTGATGGCCTTCATCATGTTAGCCCGTAAGTCCCTCGGGAGCGTTGAAGTTAGGATGACAGCTGACCTGCTCAGTGTGCATTTTGTCGAACTTGCTTGTTCGGTCTAAGTACGTTGGACAGCTGGAAGCCGGGTCTTGGAAGCCATCATTCCGTATCTTCAAGTCTCCAACACTCAGCTTGACGTCTGCAGGCATCTGGTTCCTAGAATGGGGTATGCAGATTCCTCATTTCGCAATCATGGCTGTACAGTGCTGACAGGATTTGATTAGGCTACTTTGTGCCCACTGGCTACCTTTCTACCTATGCACTGGATCATGGCTTCGAGGAAGCCTTCTCTTATCAGATCCTTGCCATATTCTTTGCCAGGTTCGTATGCCGCTCTCATCTTAGCTTGGAGAATCTACGCTAACATCATTGCTATTCAGTGCCTTCTTCGGCCGATTCATCCCGGGCCTTGTGGCAGATCGTCTTGGCCGCTTCAACACTCTAATCGCAACCGTCGTCGTCTGCACCATACTGCCCTTCACACTATGGTTACAAGTGGCAGATTCTAAAGCATTGCTCATACTGTTTGCGGTTCTCTTTGGCTTCTGGAGTGCTTGCGACACCAGCCTCACGCCGCCATGCTTAGGACAACTTTGCGAATCAAAAGACTATGGACGCTATTACGCTGGTGCGTACTCGGTGTCCAGTTTCGCGTAAGTATTCCTCATGGTATTGCTCGGAACGTGGAAAGGATTTGCACTAATTCGGTATCCGCTTGCAGACCGCTCACCTCGCTCCCAATCGCGGGAGCTCTTATTACAGCAACAGGAGGTGAATATTGGGGTCTCATTATCTTTACCGGGCTTAACTATGCAATTGCTGCAGTCTGCTTCATAGTAGCACGGGGAGTTGCTGTAGGATGGAGCCCGAAAATCATCTTCTGAAGATGGCTTTTGGCTTTCATCACTCCTCATGTTACGATAGGGCTACTAGAACATATCTGGGCTCCACACACACCCCATCAACCTTTTTCCACATCAGTGATCGCCCAAACAAGTGCTGAGGCAGTCTCGGCAGTCCATTTGACAGCTTGCTATATGATATCGCCATCCATATCCATGATGGCCTAAAAGGCTACAAGCCTGAAGGGAGTAGACTACCGCATTTAGTGCGAATCCAGGACAACCCACTCGCAATGATGATCGCCAGCGTATGGATTCCGGGTGTTGAAGATCTCAGGGTCCCAGTAGCTTCAACAATGTTTCGGCGTTTGTTCGTTGGACGTTATTCAGAACGCGTCCACTCGTCCTCCAATGATGCGCTAATCAATCGGGAATGACGTGGTCTCACAAGTCTGCTCCAATCGCATTTCTTTAGCGTTGGGGCATCAAGCCCTATACGTCAAGCGTTGGAGTTACGAATTAGCTGATGCAAAATTCGGAAAGGTTAGCCAGCCGTAACGGTCGACTAACAAAGTGAACAAGGCCATCAATCGCGATTGGTACTAGATGGTAGAGCAGTGACGCATCGATGTGGCGCGAGTCCTAAAGGCAAATCACTAGAATCGATTGGATTGATCCCGCAGCACGTTTGTTTGCTTCCTTCAGCGTTCACGACCTGACAATAATATTTCTAATGCGGAGTTAACCCCGTTCTATGAGACGCCCAGGATTTTGGAACTCTTGCTATTGTTGACGACCGAGGACTGTACAGAATGCCTAAATACGCACCTGATTCGACATCCGAAAAGGACGGCTGGATCTTATCAGGTCCAGAGATACTCTCTATTCGTTCACGAGAGTACCATTACAACGCTTGGTCGAGCACACTGCTTGATCCGTACATGCAGCCGTAAGTGATACTCACTTCGATTTGCTATCAAGTGAGAAACTCGATAAACTAACAACGTCGCTGCAGGTTTTGGCGTTATGTCGTTGTATGCGTTCCAACAAGCGTTGCCCCGTCCACATTGTCCGCCTGTGGACTCTTCTGCAACATCATCGCCACGGCTGTCACTATCTACTTCGCACCCACTGCGACAGAAGAGCTGCCAGCATGGGTCAGCTTGATCAACGCTGTCAGCATCTTGTATGCTACAAACTCGCATCGTCCGTTTGTCCGTCAAGTCACTGACATAGTGTTCGTACAGTCTATACCAGACCTTCGATGGCATTGACGGCAAACAATGTTTCCGAACCCAAGATAGCGAAGTCGAAGAATACGCAGACCACGCCGTCGACTCGATTTCAGTGGTGCTGAATGCAGTCTTACTGGCTGCCGCCATGCGCCTTGGAGATTCGCCGATCGAGCTCGGTGCTAACTTACTGCTAGCATTGTCTGCTTTCTTTGCCGCTCATTGGGCCGCTCAACGGACGCATTCACTGGTCTTCGGTCATGTCGATGTGACGGAGGCTCAGTTCGGTATGATGGCCATTCACATTGCTTCAGCGTTGGGAGGATCATCGATGTGGGATCACCAAATCGTTCAGACGCCATCAATGACGATAAGGGTCAGAACTGCGACTTCCCTCGTCAGTGGGGTTATACTGCTGTCCTCGACAGTAGCGAGTTTACTCGTTGCATTGGGCATCCAAGAGACACCACTCGAATCGCATGGTATCCGTATTCCTCGAAAAGCACTCTCATTGTGGCCAATGCTCGCATACGGCATCATCACAACAGGAGCCTTCTCCAGCATCAACAGTGGTCTGCTCACATCTCTGACAATTCCTACTATGCTTGTTATCGGCTTAGCAATTGGGAAAGCCGGTACCCAGATGATCCTCCAAAAACTCACAATGCGCGCAAAGCCGACGCTAGACATTAGCATCCTGGCCCCATGGGCCTTGTCCCAACTCCAAGACTATTGCGGTCCCCAATCAGCAACCTTCCACACCGCAGCATGGACTCTCGTCGGCCTGCAAGCAATAGACGTGGTGACCTTCCATCTGCTTGCAACGGAAGATCTTAAGAGAGCACGAGACATACATCGTTTCAGCGTCAAGAACAGAGAAGGCAAGGCAAAGCTCGTTAGCACCGGTTTCTACGTGGCGGGCAGCAACGTACAAGATGTGCAGAAACAGTGGAGGGCGTTCGAGGCAGATGAGCCGCGTGCGCGAGCAGCTTATTGCTTGCGCGACTAGCTGTTCGCCTTTCATTCTAGAATGAAAAGATGGCATGGAGGGAAATGAGATTGCGAGTCCGCCAATGTGATGATCTTGTAATCGTATGAGTAGCTAATAGCAGGCACGGTTCCGTACCTTTGTATACTACTCAACACCATTATCGCTGTGGTGCGCTGACTTTCCAGTTGCTCCATCATCCTGGTCGTCGTTGAACGCCATAGGCTCGTTCGGAAATCTTCACCGCATCCAGCTGGTACATGACGAGAGGGTTGAAGGGCCTACGAAGAACGAGGTGGAACCTACGATATCAAAGAAGACTCCCGTTATCGCGATACAATCTTCCGCAAGCGCTTTCACGCACTCAACTGGGATCATTCCTATCCCCGACAGACCAGACGGGGCACCCAACCCTCTCACTTCATTCGCTTTTGGCGCAGTAAACCCTTACGCTTTCATCAGGATTCCGCTCGGAGGATCTCGTAGATTTGTCACCTGTATCTTACTGGCCAACCTTCCGCAAGCCTGTCTCTCATATCTTTATCCACTCTACAATGGCCTCTTCACATGCATGCACCTCGCCTACGAGTACAGTGGTTATGCGATCACTCGGAAGTCACTTCGGGTCACTACACCCACAGGCCAGCAGAGGACAACTTACTGGCTGCAGTTGCTGTACAGGTACGGCGTGCCCTTGATCGCGACATCAGCAGTCTTACACTGGCTCGTGTCACAATCCATATTTCTGGTACAAGTGTCTATCAGGGAGAATAACGAGGTGTTGAATGATCAAGCCTTGTCGATTGTTGGATATAGCTGCGCCCCGATGATCTGCACGACCGTCATCTCTATTTCTATGCTCGTGGTAGTGTTGTATGTAGGCCAGAGGAAGCTTCAAAGCTCCATGCCTCTTGCGGGAAGCTGTTCAGTTGCCATTGCAGCAGCAGCGCATAGGCCGGTCGATGACATTGACGCGGCGATTTTACCGCTTCGATGGGGTGCTATGGCAGACTCGAGCGATTCAGGAGTCGGACACTGTTGTTTCACGAGCAAAGAGGTCAAAGTACCTGAAGAAGGAAAGCCATATGCAGGGGCTTCATACACTTTAAGTTGCCGAAGCCAGCGTCAAACTCAATGATGCCAGCATAGCTAAGTCGAAACAAGAGCAGTAGCGACGTGCTGAAGTAGAGCCAGAGCAAGGTGAGTCCACTCGTCACTGTTTCGCCTCGCGATGGCAGACACGGTGCATAGTGCATCGACGGTAAATTCAAAGGTTCGCAATAAACAGTGACACTCACCGCCTGTCCAATGATGAAGATGTGTCTGCGGCAGGATGGCAAACACCGCTTTTGATCGAAGCCACATCGGGTTGTGATGGGGAGACGTGGTTCGATATGTTCTCAACTCGCCGTTGATGTGAGATTCATACACCGGCTTGACACCGAAATGACCATGGAACTGCCGGATACGGGTACTAGTTAGGTCCAGTCTTTTGTACGTTGACTCAAATGTTCATGGGCTCGTCATAACCGATTGGCATCAGCATCCTCTATGCACGGCTATGTAGACAATGTGTATAATGATTGCATAATTTGCTACAAACCTGACTCACTGTGAAATGCTTACTACGAGCACTAATCCATCGGATCAACTATGCAATGACTCTGAATAGGCCAGCTCCATAAAAGTTGCACCTCTTCATCACATTCGTAGATGATCGATCTACCTTTTATCCTCTATGTAGCCAAATCCTTTACTTCGAGAATCGATCATGGCATTCGACAACATCGCCATCATCGGCGCCGGTCTTTGTGGTCTAACCCTGTCAGTTCCATTACAGCGGAGCGGCATCAAGACGGTGATCTACGAGAGTCGACCCAAGAATGCATCAAACACGCCAGGAGCCATCATGTTATCCCCCAATGGTCTGCAATCGCTCGACGCGTTAGGTGTCTGCGACAGCTTTGCGAATCAAGGCTATCGTTTCCAAGAAGGGATCTTCCGGAGCAACGAACACGAATTCATCGACTCGTATGAAATGGGAAATGCGGAGCGCTACGGATATGATGCGCTACGCATTTACCGTCAAGTCCTACTGGACAGCCTGCGTGCAAAGGCAATTGAAGCTGGGGTTGAGATCCGATACGAGAAGAAGTTCTCGCACGTCACTAGCGAAGACGACGATGGAATCAGTTTCGCGTGTGCCGACGGACAAGTGCAAAGGTTCGACATGATCATTGGAGCCGATGGTATTCACAGCTCTGTGCGTCCATACTTGTTCTCGGACGTGAAGATCACCTTTTCGGGCATCATGTCAATCATCACTGCGGATCCAACATCCGCAATCCGGTTTCCGTTCGCTCCCTACGAGTTACCGACATCACTCCACGGCGAGACTGGCGCATTCATTCTCGCACCTCAAGGAATCCATGGGCAAGAGCTGCTACTAGCCACTCAACAGGCAACGCACGACAGAGACAGGAAAGGCTGGGATGCGCTCCAGAACGACAAGCGATATCTTGTCGACTTGGTGAAACGAGGCTACGATCGCTGGAACACCACCGTGCAAGATGCTCTCGATGCGGTCGATCCAGCCAAGATTTTCGCATGGCCTTTCTACTCCGTGCCGAAACTGCCCTCATGGACGTCAGCCCATGGGAAGCTCGTCGTGCTCGGCGACGCAGCTCATGCCATCCGTAAGTCCACGACCCAGACCATTTAATGAACAGCCATGAAGCCGGTGTGGCTGACTCTCATAGCTCCCGCCGCTGGCCAAGGAGTCAACCAGGGATTCGAAGACGTCCATTCATTAGCTCTTCTGATCACTGCTGCTAGAAAGGGAAAGGCAGACTGGGACCAAAGCTTACGTTGGTGGCAGCAATATCGCCAAGAGCGGATCGACTGCGCCGCTGAAGTCACAGAAGAGATGAGTCGACGTCGTCAGCCCGGTTGGGTTGGTAGAGGCACATCTACCATTGACAATAGCGCGCTGTATGGTGTGCAGGTCGATGAAGACGTAAAGCAATGGCTAGCAAACGAGGTCTGATATACCGAGGGTATAAGACGAGCCCAAGAGGTTCAATTTGGTTTCAATAATTAGATCTGAGCCATGTGTGCAGATTTCCGAATCCACGAACACCCAATGTGAAGCACAGTACTTGAGATTCGAAGAAAAGGTCAGTATGGATCATTTGTAAAGCGTCAGAGGACTCATCTGTGAAAATATGACTTAGGAAGCGTACGACTGCCCGTGGGCAATGACTGTAACAAGATACACGTAAGTCAACGAGCTTTCCCTGCTTGATTAACGACAATACGCCGGGACCATGACACCTCGTCTTTCTGCCGCCCTATCCAGCAGTGACCGGTAGGCCATTTGCTTCGCGGGAACGGCCATGATGCGCTGCAGGGCTCAGCTGAAGCTCGGGATATAGTTGGCCCATGTCGACACGCCAAGAGCCGTTTCTGGGATGTGAGCGAGGAGTATGAAGCATTCCACAACAATGAAAGCCCTGCAAAGGATGTACCAAGGGATCAGGAGCGCGAGGATACCAAAGGTGAAGTACACTGTGACATCAACGGACACCAACACCAAACCTGTCATGAGAACAGCAATGCTAGCACAGAAGGGTCCAGTCACAAGGATGGTAACGCTAGCTGCACGCCAAAGCAACATCTCCGTTTGCGAAGGAAATGCACTTGCCCATGCAATGAGATGCAAACCGCCATAGCAACCGCCGGCGAACGTCACCCCGGCTGTGATCCGAGCGAATCTGGGTTTGAATAGGCCTTCAGTCGCGAAGAAGAACAGATCATCCCAACGCAGCGTCCAGAGAGAACATCTGTCTTGTGTACCGAAACCTAGTCCCCACGAGGCATTCGGGATAGCATTAAGCCCTCCAAATGATGTGGCTGAGATGTTTGCCCTGTAAGCTCTCACTAGTCGTTCGATATCGCGACCAGTAAGTGCGACAGTAACAGCATTCGATTCCCAGCTTTCTACTTCGAGCCGCCAGTAAGTGTCTCGAACTCGCAGAATCTGTTGCTTCTGTGGTCCCAGTAGAGCGTTTACTCGGCGTTGTGAAGAGAGAAGATTCTTATGCGTTACTGGGATTGAAGGAACGAAAGTCGTGGGAGTGGTCACATAATAGCACTGATCCAGTGGTTGAGAATTGAGAAGGGCTTTGAGGTGGAATCTGCGCCGACCATCGGGGGTCAATAAATCGGGACCAGAGAGGTAGGCACAAACGTCCAGAGCTTCTTGACCGAGAATCAAGGTCGGTTGGCTGACATCCCGTGGCTTGTCCCACCAGATGAGAAACAACAACAGGGCGCAAATAGCATGCGCGAAGACATTCAGCTCTAGTAAGGTAATCGAAAGGTGCTGCGATAGTCGGAAGATGCATTGGGTACAAAAGTAAGCGGTTTGCCAGCAGGTAAGGCCTTTTGCGAGCCAGTCTGACTTGCTTTTGTCCTGTATGTATTCACGGGAGATGTCCGGAATGAGGTGAGGCCACCGTTTCACCAAGACCTCGAACCCTTTTAGGGTAGGAATCTGTCGGGATCGGCCTTCAGGCATGAATTGTTGGTCTTCAGGCGATGTGTCGCTAAAGGCCATGCCTCCCATCACAACGAACCAACTGTGAACGTCGGTCCAGGCATGAACACGACCGTTATGGCGAACATTTGATTCGGCCGCTTGCAGATGCTCCTTGTTAAACAAGGAGATGATAGTCTGCCATTTTGTTGCCTCCTTGGGCTTGAACCCCTCCTTTTCCATGAGAGCACTGAGTCGTTTTGCCTTCTTTCTTTGCTCCCACGCATTCCACACCACAAGCTCCGGAGCGAACAAGCCGAGTGTCATCCAGCCCAGTTTGCGATACTTCTGTAGGTGTTCCTTCTCATGCTCAGGCAGATTCAAATGTAGTGAGGTCCAGATGCATAACGACATAGTAATCAGACAGCTAGAGAGTATGCTGAATGTGCCTCGAAACTGCGGCTCCGTGTGCCACTGCGCCGGCGGAAGGTCTGTGGTATTACCGAGCGGTTCCCACATTGTCTCGAGATGCTGTGAGGATAATCCAGCTTATTGTAGCGTGCTGTCCTTTCGAAAGTTTAAAGAGCGGCGAGGGAGTAAGACAGTTAATATTTGCGGTGCTAGCAGCCGCAGGCCTCAGCCTCGCGCGGCTAATAATACCAGAGGGACACTGAGGCGCATGCAAGCCCCCTGCATCATCACGATGGGCTGTGCATGCAGACAACCTCATCTGCATTATCGTGCTGGACTATGCATCCAGACATTCTCGAGCGACTCTGTCGGCCTTCAGATCGCAAAAGAAAGCAACATGAGGGAACGAGCTAGGGGTACGGTCAGTATTAGTCGGCTTAGTTGAACATAGAAGTACCAGTTTGAGACTCTATCCAGCATGTGATGAATCCCATATGATTTGTAGATTGGCGCATGCACCTTGGTAGCTCCGTATGGCCTAAATCTTTTGCATCGCGACTGTGAAAGGATGACAGACGCTTTGTGTATGGCAAGTCTGTAGAGAGAAACTTGTATCGCAGGTCTTCCCTTGATGCTCCGTCACAAGGTGTAAGAATCTCAGTCAGAAGGCGACCTACAATGGAATATACCGGCTTCATTTGTTCTGACAAGAATATCCTAGTCACCATTTCTAATCCAGCTAGCTAACTTCCACGAATCTGCAATAATCAATTTCCCTTCAAGAGATAAGTGTTCATGCTCATGAAAACAGACAACGAAACGCCCAATGCACAAAAGAAATAGATGTTCGGCCAGCCCAACCCGGCAAAAGCCCTGCTCCGTGTCACAACAGTGATCTCCCGTTGTTCACCTTCATTAGAACTCAATTCCCATCATCGTCGCCCTCAGTGCGCAATGCTGTCGCCATCAGCCTCATCGCTTGCAACCCCAAAGCCGGAGTCATAGACCCTCTTCTTCCTTCCCTTAGCCGCGCTCTTCTTGCTGGCACTGGCACTGGAAGAAGAAGCGTGGTGCACGGTCTTCTTCGTGGAGACCATCTCGGTGACTTCGTCGAGGCTTTCCAGCTCCTCCAAAAGCCCATTGCCCTCGTTCTTGAGCGCATCGCCTTCGTTGGCAGCGGTGTTGCGAGCACGCTCCAAAGCAGCTTGCAGCGAATCGATGACGCCAGCAGAGCGACGGATGTACGCCTGGAATTGCTGCTTGACACTGTCGCGCTGCATGCTGACTTCCTCGAACGTGGTGGTGCTCTCCTCAGCTTGGGCGCGCATGGTTTTGATCTCCTCGTCGCGGGCATCGAGAACTTCTTGCCATCGCCTGTCGGCTTCGACGGCCTTCTCTTCGACAATGAGAATCTTGGACTGCTTGTCGCGGATGATCTGCTTGAGCGAGTCGATCTCGTCTTCCTTCTGGGCGGAGAGCTCGAGCATGGCTTCGGCTTCGGAGTTCACACGGGTTTCAAGACCGGCCTTGTCCTTCTCGAGATCGGCGACTTGGCCTTGGAGGACGACGATGTTGTGGTTCAGGGAGGCGATGGCTGCGTTGCGGTCTTCCATCTCGGAGTTGTGAAGATCAGTTGATTGGGTTGCCTGGCGCTCCATGTTCAAAATCGTCGTCTCGTGGGTCGTAATGGTGGTCTGGAGCAAGACGATCGAGGCGTCGAGCTCTTCGCGACGCTGCTGGTCCTCGGTCTTTTGAAGGCTGAACTGTGACTCGACATCACGGAGATCAGTCTGGAGATCAGCAATCTCATTGTTCTTCTCGACCACCTCTGCCTCAAGCGCATTGATCCGTGCATCGCGCTCAGCAAGAAGTGTGGCCATCGTCTTCTCAGTTTCAGCCAAAGTCTCCTGAAGCTCGAAGATTGTGGCGTCGCGAACGCGGATGAGCTCTTCGGCATCCTCGCGTCTGTCAACCTCCGCAGCGATATCTTCCTGATACTGCGTCTCACGTTCAGATGCAGCGTTCTCCAAGCCCTTGACGGTGGCAGTGTTCTGTTGCTGCACCTCGAATAGCTTTTGACGAAGACCGTTGGCCTCGGTGCCGCGCTCCTGCAGTTTCGCGTTCAGCTCTTCGATCTCGACATTGCGGTCGTCAAGATCAGTCTCGGCGGCCTCACGCTGGCGACGCTCCGCTTCGTTCATGGTACGGAGCTCTTCAAGCTCGCTCGTCAGGGTGTCAAGCTCGGTCTCGAGTGTGGTGACGCGAGCCTCGAGATCGCCGACCTCAACATCCTTCTGGGCCGCATCGGTCTCAGCTTGCTCACGAACCAAGCGCTCCGCGGTCAGGTCAGCCTGAGCCTTTTGGAATTCGATGTGGAGGGCGTCACGCTCGGTCTCGATGGCAAGGATACGAGCCTCAAGACCTGTAATCACCGTCTGTCTGACATCCGACTCCTTTTCGACCTCGTCACGAAGTGCAGTCTCGGCGTCAAGGCGGTTCTCCATCTCCAGGATGGTGGCTTCGCGCTCGGTGTTCATCTGGACGATCGTCGCAGCGTGAGTCTCCTCCATCTTTGTGATGATGTTTTGCAGACGAGTCTCTTCATCCCGGTAACCTTGCAGCGAGACAGTAAGCCTCTCAACGCTTTGGTGGACGTTGGCAACGTCGGTCTCAAGAGTGGCGACGTGCTGGTTCCTGTCCTTGAGAGCAGCCTCAAGGGCTCTGTTCTCCTCTTCGGCGTTCTCAATTTCTTCTTCCAAATCCTCCAGCTCGCGCTCCTTGCGCTCAGAGCCCTCATCCAGCTCGCGCCATCGCTGCTTGAGGGTTTGGATGCGAATCTCAGAGGCGGCGAGATGGTCGATGAGCTTGTCGACCTGGATGCGTAGATCAGTGGAGAGAGCAATCTGCTCCTGGTTTTCTCTGTCACGAACACGAAGCTGATCGGCGAATTCTTTGTTGTTGGCGATGAGGATATCAAGGATCTCAAGGTTGGAGACGCCTTCGGGCACCGTACCAGGAAGAATGAGATCAAGCTTCTCGCGAGCGAGTTCGAAAGACTCGCGGATGCTCTGAACGACCTGCGCGCCGTCTGCCTCATCTCCTTCAGAGAAGCCGAGAGATCGAAGCTCGATGCCCAAGATTTGAAGATTGGTCGTAGCCTCGTTGGCTTCCTTGCTGAGAGCCAAGATGGAATCCTGGAAACGTCGACGCTCCTCTTCCCAGAGCTTGTGTCCAGGGGTAGCGTGCATGAGCTCGCCGCCAGAAACCCTGAGCTCTTGAGAGAGTGTTGACCTCTTCGAGGGACCCGAAGGTGTCTCAGGAGCGCGAGGCTCACGGGCAAGGCGAGGGTATGCCACCTCTTCCTGGCTGTCGATAACCATCATGTTCTCATCCGGGTGGTCGTCGAGGAGACCGCGAGCGCGGTTGAGGAGGACCTGCTTACGCAGAACCTCAAGTTCGAGCTGAACTGCACGGAGCTTTTCCTGTTCCGTTTTGGAGTCGTAGTTGGCGTCAATGCCAAGCTGCCTTTGAGACTCCAGTTCAAGGACAAGCTCATTGATCTTTGCCTCCTTTTCTGCAGTCTCTTTTCGGAGATTCTCCAGCTCCTTTTGACTGAAACTGGTGGTACTCAGGTCATCTAACTCGGTTGAGATCTCCCCGGCTTGGCTTCGGCGCATGTGACGGCGGATGCGCTCGTCCAGTGCCTCGCGGAGAGAAACAAAACGGTGCTCTTGCACGACATGCACCGGCTCGAGGTGCTCTTCAGAGAGCGTGGCGGGTAGAGACGTCCGGTGGGTGATCGTACGGTATCGCTTTGGGGTGCCTACAGCTCCAGCCTTTGGAGACTCCGTGATGCGGCGCTTGATCGCCATCTTGGTATGCGGAGTCTTGTGAGTAGCAGTCGACTTTTCAGCGACATCGTCGGAGCCAAAGTGTACGTGTCGGCTCTCAGTATGCGTGATCTCGTCGGACTCCATCTCATCTGCAGCTCCAGCTGTGGCGGGCTCAAGCTCGCTTACAGCCTCGAGCGTCGGGTATACGACGGCCTGCGGCGTCTGGGTAACAATTTCTTCCTCCTCGACTATGGTCTCTGGCTCGTCGGAGACAGCAACCTTCTTCGTCTTTCGTTTTTTGGCAGGCGCCGCAGCTCCTTGGCTGCTAGCGGGTCGCTGCTCAGACTGGACGCTGGAGGCATCACTGGCTCTCCTCTTTCTGCCGGAAGTTCGCAGCGGCTTTTGTGCCTCGGGTTGAGGCTGGCTCGAGCTGGAGCTCTCGGTTTTCTTGCTGCGCTTGGGCGGCATGGTGTGCTGTGTGTGTCTGCTGACTGAAGTTCGCGTATGCTGTGTGTATGTAGATGCGGTGATGCTATGCAGTGTAATGGAGGGCGCGTCGTTACAATTAGTCGTGAAAGTGTGGGTGGTGTAAATGCTGCAGCAAGCAAGCTAGCAAGCAGATGGATGTTAAGTACGTGGTAGTGAAGAAGGTTTGGAGTGTTGTTTCGGAGTGTCGTCAGAGGCTCACAGGCGCGGCTTTGACTTTTTGAGTGGCTGGTCGAGCTTTCCCTGGAGCTGGAGCTTCCCTGACAACGCGAGAACGCCGCGTCTTCAGCTTCATCCATTCACTGCATGTGTTGACTTGTCCTTCACTTTACAGCTACTCGAATCGTTGAAGTGTTGCCTCTCCACAGCTCGTTTAACATTCTCACGCTTACTCATTATCCCATTTACTTACACTTACAATCATATTGTCCCTTCAGTGACATTGTCAAGACGATCGGAGCGATGTCGACCCCGCAACGTCATGTTACACTGCGAATCCCGGTATTTGGGCTCCACCAAGGCGATCGCCTCCCGTCTGGATCTAGATCATATGCAGGTACTGCAAGAAGCAACTTACATCTTACTTAGCGTCCTGTTGCCGTGTGTTCAGCCGTGTCTATCGCCAGAATCGGATTATACTGATTCTGGCAATTCCATCATCTGGCGATCATGAGCGGCAGAATGTGACACTTCATCTCTTGCCGTCGCTACATATAGCACTAACCACGGCAGCACTGATATTGATGTCTATTGACGGGGTGATCCGTAGCTACATGTAAGTAAGGACGAAGGACCGCCAATGCTGCTGTACAGAAGATCGAGTTCTGCCATGGTGTGGCGGAAAAAGCCCCGAATAGTCAGCCACAATCCTCCTCCGCGGTTTGTCGCCTCTTACAAACTCATCAGCCGGACCATTCAACACACGCTCATCACAGCACTGCAAAGCTACGACAGCCATGATATCTTCTCTCTATCACGCGCCCGATTTTGTTATCAGCTGCGGAACAGTCACTCTTAATCTGCGACTGTCCAAGGTGCTTCTCATTCGTTGGCGCAATGCCAACGGCGATATCGAGCTCATGCTACCCAAAGGCCGCAAGAATATTGCGGAAACGCTAGAGCAGGCTGCTATCAGAGAAACCTCAGAGGAGACGGGCTACACGGCCTCCCTGCTCCCATTGCCGATCCAAACCCTGGCCACGTCGAACGGAACCACCGGTCCAGGCGACCTGGTCACAGAGCCTATATGCGTAGCTGAACGCAACAGTGGCAGCGCGCGAAAGATCATCTTCTGGTTTGCAGCGCAAGCGGATATGACCCAAACCCCTCAGCAGATGCTGCAAGAAGACGAAGACTTCGAAGCTGTTTGGGAAGATGTGGAGTCAGCCAAAGAGACCATCACCTTTGATTCAGATCGCGAAGTGTTCATGGCAGTGGTTGCACTTGCCAAATCTCAACAATGAATTGGACAGTTCTGGATCGAATCGCGAGCGCGTGGCCTTTGTCCAGAACTCAGACAATGCATTTTACCTCCGTGTATACTGACATCCAACAAAGGCCTCGAAGCGCCAGTGAATTGTGACAGAACTCGATGGCCCATACGCAGCTGTGCGAGACACTCCCGTAACTATCTCACGTGGGATCACCTTCACACCAACACTCAGGATCACTATTCCATCGCACGATAGTAAACGATCTTCGAGCTGGGCTCGAAGCGTGCAGAATGGAGTCCCACTGGTTACTGTTCTGTGCACATGAACACTTCAACCTAGTCGCAACAAAGGATGAATGCCAAAAGCAAGTTTGTGTCGAGGTCCAGGCTCCAGGATGTTGTTGAAAACCAATATCCCGCAGGCGCTGCGCAGGCAAGTGTGATTCTAGATCAACGCATCATTCCCATCTTTGGCCCACAGAACTTTCCAACGCATATCGATTACCACGGAGCCTTTGAAAAGGCGGCGTTGCTAGCTTCCAGGCTCTTGAAGAGCCAGCAAGCTTGCCATTTCCTTTACGCAGTGTGGTTCGGAAAGAACCGAACATCAACGGTGCCGTCTTCTCACGCGAATAAATCGCCTCCTAAAGTTCCGCAAGAGTACGCAACCAACAGGGGTGTCGGTGAGCTCACGCCTCACGGAATATCAGTCATCGACGAGCACCTCGAGACCTTGTCCAGGTCTGTGCGATTCAATGTTGCGGAAATCGACAACACCCGTATGGGTCAGACTGAATTGATCAAGGAAACAGACGAACAAGGCCAGTCTAGAGACACCATCGTAATCGAAACCTCCCAGTCCTTCTACAACATCATGATCCAGGAGCACAGCCCCGCCGAAACCGCCGTCCTCCACTTCAGCATGTCCTCACTCCTCGTCCACGAGCTCGCCCACGCCGCGACAATATTCGTCATGGGCGATCGTGCGGAAGATTTCTTCGAGAACTCCATCTTCGCGGCAGCTGGCTCCATGTTGCAGACTGCAATCTTCGGCATGACCTGCATGGAGGTCCCGCACAATCCTTTGAGGACGCATTGGGCCAACTGGCAGACGACAGAGCTCGTCAAGCCAGCAAGCTACGCGCCCGATCGACACTGCAGGTGCGTGGCCCGATTGCCGGAGCAGAGCGATTTTGCGTTACTCGACCCAGCTTTTGCTGAGAGATTACTCGATGACACTTGGTGGGAGGAGAAGGAAGATCGCAGCGCTGACCTCATTCCAGATTTTCTGACGAATCACATTGAAAATATGGATCTGTTCCTTGAAATGCCCGAGTGTCTTCAAGAGTGGATTCTAGGAAGAGACGGCGAGAGTTACGCTTCCCAAAAGTACGCTTTCGCAGAGCACCCGACCCTCGAGCTCAGAACTGTGGCGCCCCACGATGGTACGCCTCTGGAAGTCGACACACCCTTACCCTCGCCTATACAGGCAGACGAGCAACCCTCCGCAAAGCCCGAGCCTTCCACCATCGTGCAACCTGAACCTGCGCCTGAGCCAACTGCATGGATACCTCTTCCTGTGCCATCAATCGATGACATCCGGGTCGTGATTGAGGATGGCATCACCACCATCTCGGAGATCCACAGCATATTCGCACCACGCTTGCGGCATACAGATCCAACTCATGAAGCTTGCCGAATCGTTGGGTTCCTCTCTCGGCTGCGGCAGGTGTGCAAACTGGAAGAAGCGACTGGGACTCTGTTCTTGAACTGATTCTTGGAAGTGAAAGCCCTGACGGTGAGATCATTCGCCGAATTATCCCGTGAGTGGGTGATGAGGCTTGGTGCAGCGGTCAAAGCGGTTGATCCTATTAAAAGATTCGGGAGCTCCAAGTAGACAAGTAGGGTAACAGCTTCAATCACGTTTCATCGGGCCGTGTCTTCCTCGACCCGACTATCATCAGATTCCTCGGACTCTCCTTGTAGTTGAAAATCGGCACAATATCCACGTCCTGTAGCCCAGCTTCTTGCAAGAAAAAAACTCTGTCCAGCGCAATCACCGACTCGACGACGCGGCAAAGCAGCACCGACAACGTCCACAGAATTGCCGTCTCAGAAGCCCTATCACGATATCTCTCCTCGTACTCTACGATTTCTTCCTCGGTGATAGCAGTGCCAATCTCCAGCTTCAGACTATGCAGAGCGCGAGCAGCATACGCTTGGAAACTCTTCAGGTCGCAAGTTCTGATTCCCCATACAGGCCTCGGTCCTTGATTGACTAGTTTCTTGTCGTAGAGCAGCTTTTCCAGCACAGCGCGGTAGAAGTACTTCCGTCCGAAGAGGGAGTCAGGATTGTGTGTCCAATTTGTGGGGGCCTGGCAGCCTGTTATCAACGCCGGAGTTGATAGCTTCAGGTTGTTGCGTCGCATGAATGGAGAAATCGGGAAGCCGAGAGAGTTGGAAGCAGATAGAGGTGAGATGTGATTGTAGCAGCAACCTACTACTGCGAGACGTGAGATGGATGGAACGGTGGTTGAGAGGCGTATCATGTGCTCCGACAGCGAGCCGCAAGCGTGAAGTCCGGTGAGCAGACATGCTTCTCCAGCGGCCCATGTTTCGATCTCTGCGCCAACGTCTTCTGTGCTTGTCACGAATCGGATAAGATGCGTGATTTGCTCTCCCTCTGTGAGGCCGGCTTGTCGAGCCGCTGCTCGGGAGCCTTCGATTTGCTTTGCGCTGCCATCGATAGCAAGGACTCGCAGTCCACATGCGGCTGCGAGAGTCAAGGAGAGATAGCCTTGTCCGCTACCAATATCGACGACATGAGTGATGCCATGCGTCTTGCAAATGTGGTTGATGTAGCGAGCGCCCGCGCGGACTTCCGCCAGCTTCTTCGTCGCCATACGACTAGCCATGATCTCCGGGACTTCGACCTCTGGGACGTCTCCAGGCAGAATCAGTTGATCTCGATCAAGACTCAGATTTCGAATTCGTTCCAGCCAACTTGACAGGCTAGTCGGTCGGCCAGGCAAGTCATTTTCTCTGGCTTCTGGTTCTTTACGCAAGCTGTTAATCAGATCTTTCTGTGCTTCCTGTGCGCTGGACAATGTTTTCCAAAAGGCAGTCCATTCGGACGGCAGACTTGCCCAGGCATCATAGATGAACGCATCGTTCACGTGTATGCCGCCAGTAATTTGCACTGAAAGCGGCTCATGCATGAAGGCGATGACATCTTGTGCATACTCGTGGGTATTGGCGTAGCCTGATGGTAGATTGACCATTGCGCGGGAGCGCCAGCTCCAGGAGGTCCAGGACGAGAAACGATCTTTCTTGTTTATTCTTATATTTAAGATTAGTTTGTTGAAAGTTGTTGCTCTCAACAAGAACAATGAAAACCTGTGCCGCAAACCCCAGCTCTTCACATGCAGACTTCAATTGACGATAACCCTAACCCTTTTCGATATCTTCCATACAAATACAACCTATTTGATCGACATAGTATCTCAGCGTTACTAGAATTGCTCAAGAGGAATTACCATTTACGCCAAGAAGATTATGAGTTGGTAATACCATTGAGATACTGCTTCTCGAGACTGACCATTCCACGCAACACCCCAAGACACAGCGCTAATCTCCGGAGACATGTTGCCATCGAGCCCGGTTTGTGCCACTGAGATACCTTTTTCCAGAACCGAGTATCTCAGCATGTTAACGACTGTTCATGTGGTATCACCATAGACTGCAGGTTTATCAAGACATATCAGAGCTTTTGAGAGCTATTGCGGAGACGAATCGATCAAGAGATAACACTTAGCTTCTGGTATTACCAAACCCGTCAGAAATATCAAAGGCTATCAGCACATGTGAGAGACATCGCAGAGACGGATGTTGGGCTGAACGTGACATACCGGTAGACATGTGGTGTTATCATGTCCGCCAGAAATATCAAAAGCTATTATTGCATCAGAGAAATCACATGGAGCGAGATCCAAGGTGAGATGTCGACGATCGCCTGTCATGAGGTACTGTCGTATCCGCCATACGGATCAAAGGTTTTCATTGCATATGAGAAACGGCGTTAAGAAGCGAACAAAGTGGGACGTCGGTTGTCGTCTCTCATGAGGTAGTATCATCAGCTCCAGTAGCAGCGAAGACTCTCAGTGTCATTGAGAGACTGTCTAGGATCTTTTACTGCGGCCGATTACTTTCATTGGCCGAGCATGTGGTGTTATCAACGACTTCATTTTCATACATTGCGCTCAATACCAACGGGAGACTTGGTTTCAATTTTCAATTCGTTCAACATATCTTCTCGTGCTACTACCTGCCTGACTGCCACAATTCTAAAAATACAGGGGAGGGGAGAAACTTACTCATTATTTGAACTTTTGTTGGAAGAAGAGAAGAATCTCTTCAGCCTGCTACCCCTCTTCTCTTTCCCAGCCTCCTCTCCCTTACGCGCATACTCGTCGACCTGCTTCTTAGCGTCGATAGCAGCGTAGATATCGTCTCTGTTGGCACTGAAAGTGCCCGTTTCTTCTCCTACATTGTCTCTGGGGAACTGGTAGTTCCCAATGACTGTGCGCTCAGATAGCGGCGTATTGCCGCCCGCTGGGACATAGCGCTGCTCGTTGATACTGCGAACGACAGGCTCGAGAGGGTTGAAAGCGCCGAACGGAACCTGACCAGCCGATTCTGTGTTGGACCGGTGGATAGCAGCACGTTCTGGCATACCAGTTCCACCGAGAGACCTCGCATGGCGTTGCTTGAGTTTCAGGGTAGGAAGGTCATCTTCTACCTCTTCAATGGCCTCCTCGTTCTCCAGAGGAGTAGCTGGGAGTGGACGATTATCATCGAAGCTTGTCGTAGCCTTGTTGGAGCGGCGGGTCTCGTCAATTTCTTTCTGGAATAGCCCTCTGTCGCTAGGTGAGGCCGCAGAGAGCTTTGGAGGGGTAGGTGTTACGGCGCGACTGGCGGATGACTCCGTTTCCGAAGCAGCAAGTGCGTCTTGTGCTGCTTTACGCTGCACTGAAACTTGTTTGCGGCGCAAGTCCATTGAAGCGCGCGCATCGAGCACGCCTTTGATAGCTCTTAGGTCACCCCGAACAGCGACTTTCACATCAGGAGCTTGCTTCAGAGCGAGCTGTTGGAAGATGTGTTCGGGCTCCGTAATGTCTAGTTCCGGAAGACCTGAAGCCTGGAGTGTGCTGATTAGACTGGGAATATCTCCGTGAACGAGGAAAGCCTCGCGCTGCTTGATGGCAAAATCGATGGCTGCGTAGAATAGTGGATTCATGATTCTGTCCCAGCAGCGCTCGAGCTGTTGTGCAAAGTCATAGACTGTGAAGAGACGTCTGCCGTAGTTGCCGTCGTGGCCATGCTTATGCAAAACCGTGTCGCCTTGTTCGAACCTCGCGCCGTAACGCTGCTGGAGACTGGAGTATATGAATTTGATTTCTGCTGCTATGGCGTAGAATACGCCATCCCAGTGCGAGAGCGGAAGTGTGTCGGTCGGTTCCAGGTCAGGTAGGTTGCACTCGCCCATCTTCTCGGGCTCATTGAGGTCAACGTCCTTGTACCACGGCGGCATTGCAGAGTAGTGTTCCAGCGGCGCATTATGAGAGCCTTCCGGGAAGTTGGCGTACGACTCGCTGCGCGGCGGCATAATGCGATGAGCGGCGCAGATGAACCAAGCAACAGGCGTTTCTCCAGTGCGCACCTATTTGGTCAGCCATGTTCGTGCAATAATGCCTTATTACTTACTCTGTCGCGGTACTCCGGTGTGAGCTTTAAATGCTCATGGAGGAGTTTGGCGACTGCGGTCAGATCGTCCTTGACCTTGCAGTCCGGGAACGGCTTGAGGGTTCCTTCGTGCATAGCGGTGCGAATTGTCGCGAGGTCCACATCGCCGACAAGGCCATGGAGAATGACCAGGTCGCCTTGCTTGCTGTAGCCGTGGATCGGCGGGTCAAGAGGACTCGACATGGTGAGGTTGGGGATTTGTGCAGTGAGTGAGGTGGTCTTGTGGGTCTTCTGCAGTGCGTGAGGTGGTGTTGGGGGATTTGTGCAATGTGTGAGGTGAGGTTGAGTGAGGTCGCGGAGGTGGTCAGCGGAGAGAGTTGAGCGGAGCAATTGAGAGAGTCAGCACCGCCCCGTCACTTGCAAATGGCATGTGATCGCGCTCATGCAGGGCTCCACGGCGGGAGGTACCCGCATGCAGGGCAATAGCATCGCAAGAGACGCACTTGGACAGACTTCCTCGCTCGTCAATTGAGTAGCACGTCCGGGACAATGAGAGACGTCGTTAAGGTGGTTACATCTCCATGATCGAGACGCTGGGCTTCGATTGTGTAGGATTCGGGAATGGGATTGGAGCAGCGCAAAGTTTTTGGGTTAGCAACGTGCATTGGCTTGTCAATAGGTGTAAGAGTCAACCATCAAATGAGGCAGGGGCGCGATAGTGAAGATCGACACCACAGGCAGTTCTGTGCATGGGAAGGCCCAGGATGTTGCACAAAGGTCCCACATCTCCGTGGTCGAAACTCTGGGGTTCGATTCTGCAGTGCCAGGCACGAGCTTTAAGCAGCATGAAGACGAGTCAAGCAGATGGGCCAAAGGCAGCGGAAGAGACGACGTCGCAGGAACCGCGTGCAAGGAGACTTGTCGCACGTGGAGACGCACTGAAGACGCATCTCCACAAGCGCAGCGCTCAGTCATGTCTTTGCAGCGTCAGGTATGAGCGGTTGAGCATCACGAATATCTTGGGTCAGCCAAATGTGTCTAGTCAGGAGGAAAGCAACAAACATAGCGAGACAGCGACATGCTTCACACCCAGCTCTGGGTGACAGTTCTTTCTTTCTGTGAATCACTGAGACTCTTCGTCAATAAGAAGCCCTGCGACGGGATTCTGCGCAGCGCGGCTCTTCTTTGCCTCGCATTTGTATGATCGCGCAGTGTATCCAAAACACGCGACGATCGTGCCGCAGCCAGGAATTTGAGATTAGATATGCGATAATGGCACAAATTTAAGAGACGACGAGCAGAAGATGATGAAAGAGCTTCGAGCTCGATGAAGTGAGGTCGAAAGCCGTGCCAAGCATTTCGGCTACGGACCACCCGGACTGACTGAAGGCATCCACGCAATATTGTCAAATCAACATACCTCATACTGCGTGCATGTAACCAAAACACGTCATGCTCTTGCGGATGTCATAAGATCGGTTGATCTGCCATACTTGATGCGCGCCCCATGTATCTATCATAAACGCGCCACTGAGTGGAAGGAACCGGACATGCATGGAGTACTTTACAAATACATATAGTATACAATGTCTGATACAAGAGAAGCCTGCGGCATCAGATTTATGACGCTGAGCCAGGCCGCTTCTTCCTAAACACACCCAAAAAGCCGCCTCCAACGACGCGCTCTCCAACTTTGGGTCGGCAGACCACATGCCATTTGCCCTCTTCAGCAGCCTGAGGAGCTGAGTCTTGCGACGTCGCAACAGAAGCCTGCTCCTGTTCCACCTCCTTGCTAGTCTCCTCACTACTAGCTTCCGCATCCGCACCCTCAGCAGCGACCGGCTCGGCTGTCTGAACCTTTTGCTGCGCACGGGGCTTCACGGGTCTAACATCCCATTCTCGCCCTCCTGAGCCACCGTTGACTCCTAGCTCGATAGCCCGGTCAAGGTCCAGAGGAATTCCTTGCTGTTTGATTTTGAGCGCGCACTCTGTGATTTGGGTGATGCTTGGGTTGAACACGATCAGCATTCCATCCACTTTGAGCGCCTCTGCGACATTTGCCACGTGCAAGTCCGCGTTGGGTAGATCGAGGAAGGCGTGTGAGAGGAAGGGCTCGTTGCCGCGTTCTGACAAAGCAGAAGCAACCCAGTCGCTTACGGATCCGGTATGGAAGTCAATGTTGTGCAAATATTGTCCGTGGCGGAAAGCCGCGATTGTGTCGCGAGCATGCGCGGAGTATTGCGACGCCACGTCGATTGTGTGGAGGATGGCTTGACGGCGCTGCTTCCATTCTGCCAGCTGCGTATCTTCTTTGAGAGACTTGGGCACGGGCGGATTTCCTGCGTGAATTGCTCGACTCAAGTGGATTGTAAGGCCGCCATGGCCGGTACCAGCTTCCAATATCTCAAGCTTCTCATCTCCAGCCCTCTCGGCGTCGTAGACCTCGGGATGTAAATCCAGTAGGCTCACAATCAAGTTCGCATCCGCAGGATAGATAGGCGTCACCAGCCTCCTGCTACATCGAACGTACTCGTCCAATGTGGCTTCTTGTATCCTATAGTCGGAGCCATCCTTGCCCGACTTATTGGTCTCCGTGCGCACGAGTTCGCGCGGCCGTTTGCCGATGATGTCGTCGTGCTGGATCCTTCCCTTGTGTGAATCTATCCTTTTGCCAGGTTTGAGAGGTCCTCGGAGGTATGGCGCGGCGTTGCGATCCCAGCTAGGTCGGAGGACAACATGGTCGCCGGCGACGAATGGTCGGGCGTCGGCGTAGGTTCGTCGGGTCTGCGAGCGTAGAAGGCGGCTAGGGATGCGGCCGGCGCGGAGAGAGGATCGCCATGAGTGGCTCATGTAGAGTAGCAGTGTGCTATGGTACTTCTTGTCGGATCAAGGGACTGCAGGATCACGAGAGGGCAGAAGGATGGGCAGAGTTTCTCGTTGTCGATCATGGTCTTGTTTCCCCAGGTCGGGTTTCACAAGCCTGTGCTGCCCTGATCCTTGTCCGAGCAGTGGAGCTGGCAGGAGACCCTTCGCATCGCTGGCTCGCGTGCACCACCCAGCACGTCTATCGTGTAACACTTGACCTTGCCTTGAGGTCGAGTCGTCTCCATGTTCTGCTTCTAGAAGAGCATGGCGCATGAGGATTTGATACAGTACTCCTTTCCTTGACAACTTCAAGTCAGAAACACCAAACAAGCCGCTTCCTTGAACTGGATTACGACTGATACTTAGAATAGCCAGAATGGCTAAACGAATTGTACGTACACTACGGAATAATCACTTTCGTCGCATCATGGCTAACATGTTCGTCAAGACCCGCGCCCTCACCCAAGTCTGCGCCTTCGTCGCCGTCGTGTGCCTCCTCGTCTTCATCGCCGACTCCCGCTATCGCGTCCTACCGACCAGCATACACTCCGCTCTTCCCACACACCATGTCGGCTTCGTCATAACAGACATCACAGTGGCCTATTGCTCGACAATCAATCCTCTCTCCAGCTGCCGTCTGGACTCGAACAAGTGGCATCGCGTGGAGAAGGATCTTTATCTGAACTCGGGATGGGTCAAGAGCGCTTGGGTGCATGTGCAGCGGAGGAAAGAGGAGGAGCTGACGCCTGAGGACAGGATAGTCATTGGCGTTAAGATTGGACGCTTGGATCCTGGCGTTGGAGAGAAGGGACAGCAGGGCGAGAAGTGGGAGAGCAGGCCTGGTGGAATTTGGATATTGAGGAGCAATCGCAGACATGATAGCGATTCGGACAAGGCTGTGACGGCGGTGGATGTGCTATTTGGGTCGGACGCTGTGGACCCGAGACCAGGCTGGACGCTGGCCCGGACACCACTTTTGATCGAGGCAGACAAGAATCTGCTGACACCACGGTTGTCAACAAGACACGGTCAACCTCATCCCGATCACAAGGAAGTCGTACCCCGGGTACGAAAGGATGGCAAGTTCAAGATCTTGCAAGTCTCAGATGCGCATCTGGCGACAGGCACAGGTGTGTGTCGAGATGCAATCGACGCCTCTGGAAACGTGGTACCAGCTCAGAACTGCGAAGCAGACACTCGCACCTTGGACTTCATTGAGCGCGTACTGGACTCGGAGGCTCCAGATCTTGTGGTGCTTTCTGGCGATCAAGTCGAAGGTCCGCTCGCGCCCGATACCCAGAGCGTCATCTTCAAGATCGCAGCGCCCCTTATCGAGCGCTCAATTCCCTACGCCGCCATCTTCGGCAATCACGACGACGAAGGCGGTCATCTTTCACGCGACGCGCAGATGGCGCTCATGCAGACCTTACCCTTTAGCCTGTCTCAGCCAGGTCCAGAGCAAGTCGACGGCGTAGGGAACTACCACGTCGAGGTCCTCGCTTCAGCCGGCCATCACAGCGCTATCACTCTTTATTTGCTAGACACACACAGCCTCACGCCAGACGAAAAGAACTACCGCGGTTACGATTGGCTCAAGGATTCACAAATCGACTGGTTCAAATCCACCTCCGACAGCCTCAAAGCGGCACACAAGAAGTACTCGCACATTCACCTCGACATGGCTTTCATTCACATTCCTCTTCCCGAGTACAGAGAAAAAGGCCTACTAGTGAAAGGCGGCGCCTGGAAAGAAGGCGTCACAGCGCCCACCTTCAACTCACACTTCTATGACGCCCTCGCAGAAGCAGGTGTCGTCTCCGTCGGCTGTGGCCACGACCACGTCAACGACTACTGTGCTCTCCGACCAGCGCCTGAAAACACCGCGCGCGATGCGGATGCGGAACCCCAAAGCTCCCACCACGGCAACAGACCTCACTTGGGTCCTTGGATGTGCTACGCCGGTGGCTCTGGCTTCGGAGGCTACGCTGGCTACGGCGGCTTCCATCGCCGCGTGCGAGTTTGGGAGGTAGACACCAATTCTGGACGAATTGTGACTTGGAAGCGTGTCGAGTGCTGTGGTCCGGATACCGAGAAGAGGATTGATGAGCTTATGATTGTTGATGGTGGGCGGGTCGTTGAGGGGCATTGATTGCAAAAAGTCAACATGAAGACATAATGGTCTCCAGGTACGACCACAGAAAAGGATATAGGTACCGGCATGCTTGCGAGCGAGGCGTTGTGGCGTTTTGATGCTTTTGTAGGATCTGAGTTGTCTTAGGATATCTGTGTTAGTGATGAGCTACTTTCCCCACTTATATTTCCAGCAGCTACGCCCTGATCGTGATAGACTCTTTTGCGTGGCACAGATCATAATTCGATTGCCACTGGCCGCTACGCCTTGTATGAAGTGTTGACCTAGCATTAGTCAAACAGCGTCCACGAATCGACAGCAAAAGTCTATCCGAGTCTTCTAACGAATGGACACTATCTATGACAGCTCAGTATTTCAGGTGCACTATGATATTTCAACATATATCAAAGCAAGAAAGTTGTCCGGTAAGTAAAGATAAGTTAGCATGGAATCTCGACCGACGACTTTGATGTAAGTAGGGTTAGGGTCGGCTCATTCTTCGGAGGTCTTGTCAAGCTTCCAGTCCATGTCCAAATCGATACGAATGAAGTCAAGCATGTAGACGAGCAGGAAAGATATCGATAGGCGACGAGCATACTATCGTTCGTTTGGTACAATCTCTAAGGTCAGTGGTGATTCTTCTCCAGAGCGTTAAGTGGCCTCAACTCGATCATCAGCCCTCGCAGCAATTCGATGCAGCAGTCATGCCCGACACATCAACATCAACCTTCAAAGAACGATCACTACACCTCATGCCCTGATCCTTCGTCCAGAGACGACATTAGAAGCTTACCATCAGTCTTATAGATGGCTAAAGTACCGAATCACGTCCAACACCGTTGGTCGACGGGCGTCGTTTCGGAATGTTCCGCGGAAGCATGAAGTTGAATCTTTCCAATAAACACTATCAGCTGTGCTCTCAGCCCAAGAAAAACGGCAAGTACTTCGAGGACCCTCGCCTGCTTATTACCCAATAATCTCAAAGTTACTCGAATCCCGTGCCATAGGTTCAAGAATAGCCACATGGCAATCTGCCTAGTACTCAAGTATCAACGCCGGCAGATGCCACGCTGTGAGGCTGTTTCACGAAGCGAGTCCAAGGCATCGCTAGTCTTCCTCCCATCCGCCAACTACCAACTGCCAACCACGTGTATGCCATCGGAAGAACACGGCCTCGTCGGATTCTTCTCCGCTAAGGACGAATGGTGTGTCGTGGGTGGCTGGACAGATTCGAGCAATCTTCACAGGCATTCCCCACAAAACGCCGTCGATCATCCGTGCCGTGCGTTCGGGACAACTCTGGAGGTGGATCTGGCGACAGTTCGGCTTGCTTTTGGTCAGCAAGTGGACCTCCTCTAGCGGACTTCAGCTTCTCCTGTTCTCTTGATTTGGGTTCTCAGCTGCAGGCTGCCTCCTACCACCTCTATCTTCCAGATGGTCTGAACAATTGCACGAACAAGTATTGGGCCTCGTCACAATCAGATGCACTTCTGGCTCAAACTCGGCCGCATCGGGAGCGCTCATCGCCGAACCGCGCAGAGCAGGCATCATCTTTACTGACGTCGACTTGTCCGTCGCTGGAAAACCGTTGCTAGCATTATCTTTAGTGTCGCTCTACCGATCTGGCTCATCACCATCTTGCCTAGCGCTTGTGACAGCAGAACCTTCCTCTTGGAACGACAATGCTCTCCTCGGCCGTCCATGGCATTCGAACCAATGAAGACGATACTTCCCATGCTGTTGAACACTACTATCTCCTGCATTCTGCGATTAATATCTCAGCTGCTCCCAGAAAGGGCCAATCCAATTGTAGCTTTGGCGCAGAACTCGCTCAATGCTTAAGATTATCGAGTCCTAGCGCAGCTTATGCTCAGGTGGCAATGATACCAATGCCACACTGCGAGTCAGGAACATGAACGCCGAGCCGACTTCCACGTTGATCAAAGTCAAAGAAGTACCACCTACGTGGCACACCATGGTCACCACCTACTCCAGAGAACTGAGGAGCCACAATAAACCGTTGTTCTTCGCTAGACCCTTGCCTCCGTTGCATCAAAAAAGTACATGGATGGCACACGAATCATTTCTCTTGGATGCGTGGGTACCGCTTAGTCTGAAAATCATGCGAACGGTAAGCTGACACTTAAGGATTCCCCTTCGCCCTACGCCCGCGTAACCCCAAACACCCCACCCTCTCTTTGTCTCCTTGCGCTATAGGCATTTGGTCTATATTTCCCTTTTGTCTCAATCGCGAACATGAAGCTCGCCGCTCTCTCAGCCCTAGTGGGCTCCACTGCTGCCTTCCCAGCCTTGCTCAACCTTGATGGAAAGGGCCCTCTGCTCGACCTCAGTGGCGAGGGTGGCCTTCTTGATCTTTCCAAACTCATCAACTTGTCGAACTCTTCCATCCTCGACTTTCACCAGGAGGCGAACGGCAACAACACATACCCCGCTGCCGACCCGAAGAACTGTCCTGTGAACCCCGACCACAAGCCCGCAGCGAAATGGAACCCGGACTTCCCTTACAACCACGCCAAGAACGGCCTTCCAGGAAAGGGTAAGGGTGGCTACCTGGTCCCAGCCCCTGGTGATGAGGACCACAAATTCATCCACCCCAAGGAGACTGATATCCGTGGACCGTATGTAACACTGCCTGTTGATGCGTCTCGTGTCCCTTGCTAACGATAGTCACAGATGCCCCGGCATGAACATGCTTGCCAACCACGGCTTCATTGCTCGTGATGGAATCACCAACTTCGCGGAGTCAGTCGACGCCTGCCAAAACGTCTTCAACATGGAATGGGAGCTCGCCACACTCATCACCCTCATCGCTACTGTTCTCGGAGACGGCGACACCATCACTCAGAAATTCTCTATCGGCTGTGACGCCACCGATCGCACCGCTGGCATTAAGCTCCTTGCTGGCAGCCAGCCCGGCCTCAACGGCCATGGTAGCTTCGAAGTCGACGCCTCTATGAGCCGCAATGACTACTTCACTAACGAAGGCGATAACTTCTCCCTCAACGGCACCCTCTTCGCCCAAATGATCGAAGCCACCGACGGCAAATTCACGAAGTCGGGCATCTCCAAGCTCAAGCACCAGAGATGGCACCAGAGCCAGCAGTCCAACCCCCAATTCAGCTACACCCCTATCGGCCTCATCTCGTACGCCGCGTCAGCCTTCTTGCCAGAACTCTACGGCAACGGCGAATCAGCCGACGTCGAGACCATCGCCACTTTCTTTGGCGCATACCAAGAAGCCGACGGCTCCTGGGCTTACGGACACAACGAGTCCATTCCCGAAAACTGGAGAGCCCGCGAGACATCCTACGGCACCAACGGCGTTGCTGTCAATCTGCTTAGCATGTACCTCGAAAACCCCGTCCTCTTCGGCGGCAACACAGCCGATGGAAACTTCCTTGGAGTCGACTTTGGCGCCATCAAAGAAGGCAAGCTGGATGTCGACATTAGCGTCTCCAACACCCTCTGCCTTATCTACCAGATCCTGCTCTTCCCCATGCCTAGCTTGCTGAGCGGCGTTCTCAGCATCGGCGAGAAGGCCATTGAGCTTGTGACTGACAAGGTTGCCGGCGCGATCACTCATTTGGGCTGCCCTGCGCCTGTCAACGCCTTTTAGATCACGATGATCTTTCTTACTGCTCTCCCGCAGAAGTGACGTCTTTCTGAGGCTGGTTTACTCTCTCTTTCTTTCCGGAACATTTGTACATTGTTTAATTCGATGGCGGCTCGCTCAGTCGCGCGGTATATACACGAGATAGAGTCATTACGTTCGTTTCTCCAGCATTCTCACACAACTTCGGAGCCGCAATCATTTATAGGTTGATCTATCTACGCTCACTTGTCGCTTTGAACATCGAACTGCAAAGCTGGTAGTCCTGTTTCTCGTCCCTGTAGCTTCTCTCCCATACGCCACAGAAGCCACAAACCTCCTCACACGAGCGAACGTGCCTTCGGGAAATCGCCACTCTTGACAGCCGGCGGTCTGATGCCCTTGTAGAAGATGCGAGCACGCACGGTATCGGCCCATCTCGCCCAATCCCACATCTGCCGGGAGCGGAAATGCGAAGTTGCGATGCGCAATGGCAAGAACATCGCAGTATGCCCATATGCGCCAGTGGCGGGCTCCGCGAAGCCAGGTATGCAGCGGCAGAGGCAAAATACGATATTGTCCAGCTCAATTGCGGAAGTTGAATGGATTCCGGCGTTCGACGGTCTGGAAAATCGTTCAACGGCATCGAGAGACTGTTGCTGCAGATAGTTGTGAAGATGGGAGATGGTGGTGCGGAGGAAGTAGAAGCTGCTCCAGTATTGCTGATGGAGAAAAGAGTACTTCTGATCGGAGAAGAGGTACCCAGTCGTGAGATTCCGGTCTGGTATGAGGGCGGCATAGGTGGGGAATTGATCGATGTTCGCGGTTGTGTAACATGGCGTCTCACTTGCTGGGACGGTGCGTTGCAATCGAGCGTACCATTCTGAGTATTCGGTATCAAGGCATTCGCAGTCGCCTAGCAGTCTGTTGACTTCGGAGACCACCAAAGCGGTACCAGCATGCAAAGCATCGTAACGTTCCAGAAGCTCAGGCACCTGCAACGCCAGGTTCATCACTTCGCCAGACATTCCCAGTGGCATCTTTCGAAGCACCGCTCGCCATTGAGGTGAAGAAAGTGGGTCTGCCTTCCGGCGTAGAAGAGACCTTGACAGAGCAGGGAATCGCGATTGATAGTACAAGAGCATTGAAAGCTTCGTGTTTAGTGACTCAGGCCCACGAGCAAGTAGGATCTGATCGAAACCTCCCATATGGCCAAACCAGGCTGATGGGTTCTCCTTCATGTGATCGAAGAACTCACAAATGGCAAGGACACTGGCGGTGGCTAACACTGTGTCTTCAATGACAGATGTACCACTGAGCGCATGTCGAATGCCGCGCAGAGTTTTGCCGTACCTCACAACTGATTCACTTAGTAGGCGTTGATCGGCATGAGTGCTTCCGACTTGAATAAGGCTTAGGGCATCGAGGCCATCGCGGAGGATCAAATCCGACGGTGCAAGCACTGCGAGCATCCTCATGAAGTCGAAGCCCTGGGATCGCGTCCCGATTGTCTTGGGATTATAGATTCCCATAAAGGTCTCGTAGAGCTGCTCACGGTTGGCTGTAATGCTGATGATCGTTGGTGGCATGTCGAGACCATTGGCGCCACTCGCATGAGGTGTACCATGCTGCCGAGTCTGAGAAGGGAGTGGAGTGGCCGAAGTCTCAGTGGCATTGAAGCCGACGAAGGAGCTTTCGAACGAGTGCTCAGAGCCTGTGAAAACAGTGGTCTTGAGGTGGCGTAAGTTGACGCGGCGAGCTGTGGCGTCGGTTTGGTCTTTAAATTCGAGCACACCTATTTCACTTGCATAACCAGGACATGGCACTCCATGCCGTGAGCATCGCTCACATCCAGGGCGGCGTAGATCGCAGCGGACTCTTCGTTTGCGACATGTAAGACAGCCTGTCGACTTTGGGGGCATCGGATCAAGGAGGTGGCCGAACGGTGGCCGTACGGGCCAACAAGTCGATAGGTACCTGCATGATGAGCTTTGTTCGTAGCTCTGTATTTTTTACGACGAGCTGAAGGCGACGAAGTGGTAGCGGTGGACGGTGTTACATTGGTCCATCCTTCGACAAGCCACAATGCTGCGGAAGTGACCGCCGAGCCTCTTGGCGGCATCTCCTCTTTAATATCCGACCAATCAATCCCTCCTTTACAATCTTTACCAGCACTCTGCCAGCTCATGTCCTGATCTAAGCCTAAACGGGGGCGCATCGCGAGAAATACATATATGGCTTTGACCTTCAATGGAACCTATACGCTTCTAAATAGCAACGATCCACCACATCAAGCTCACTTTGGACAGCATCGCGAGCTGGTTCGTCGGAGTTCAATAACCCTTCAGCTGTGACTAGTTCCGCTTGTGGTCTGTGTTGCCAGTGTATTAACCGAGAGGTGGTGTATATGAGTAGCAGTAGCTCTCCAAACGACAATGAAACAACACTTGGACTTCGAAGCAACATCCTCTTTCCTTCTCAGCTGATACTTAGACCATTAACGATCTCGAGAGCTCTCATCGGACGCAATGTCGCCAGAGAAAAGTAGCAGCTCTGAAGAGAGCATTATGCAACGCATCTACGGCTCAGTCGGCTTCTCGAAAGGCTACAATTTCTACCTTTGTGAGTGACATGAGGCATTTCACAAGCATCCCAGAAGCAAGCTGACTTTTTCTAAGGGTTCACTTTCGCTGGAGCACTCTTTGCCTTCAGTCTGGCCCGGATGATGTATTTCGACATCAACAATGTCTTCTGCGGTCCCGGCTCTGGTATGAGCCACGCAGCACCCGGCGAGTGCTATCACTACATGAAGTTCGATCGATATGCCATTGGCATCCGGCTGCATCTCTTTACAGTCCTGCGTGAGTGATTCCATCAACAACGACCATGAGGTTGAACCTTGGTTGCAAGCTCAACAGACTGACATAAACACAGCGGCCGGCTTCCTCGTCGTATTCCAATTCACGCCAAAGATCAGACATAAGGCCATGCTGTTTCACCGCGTCAATGGTTATCTCCTCGTTCTGCTGGCACTGGCCGCCAACGCCGGAGCTCTTATGATCGCGCACAAAGCTTTCGGTGGCTCACTCGCAACTCAGGCTCTCGTTGGCGTTCTGTTCATTCTAACAACAGTGGGACTTGGACTAGCATATTACAACATCAAAAGGCTACAGATCGATCAGCACAGAGCTTGGATGTTGCGGACTTGGTTCTATGTGAGACACCACATTCCTTTTGCTGAATCTTTGGTTCTGTGTGTTGACAATCGGCCATCAGTTCACCTCCATCATCAGCTTGCGTATCATCATGATCATCGCAGCCAACATCATCACCGCCGCCGGCGACTTTTGGTCCATCCAGGAGTGCGCCAAAGTCCTAGACGTTCTCAAAGACGATGCACAATTGCTTGTTGACGTTTACCCGACATGCGCAAGCCTCGTCAACGAAGGCAACATCCATGCTGTCACTGCAGTCCACGCCAGCATGAGAGGTACCGCTGTCGAAGTGATGGCAGCTCTGAACGAATGCTTCGGCATGTCTGGCTGGGTGGCTTTAACGCTTCATGCAGTTGGTGTCGAGATTTATGTACGTATTTCCTTGGTGTCGAAACAGTGAAAATGGTTCGCTGACGGTGGTAGTTGCACCTGACTCCCCAGGAGAGCGCACGCCTGCGCCAAGTCAGTTTCGACAGACAACTCAAGGCAGGACATAAGCGTCCAGGCCGTTCTGGGCGGGTTACGCAGCACCCTTCTCCGTACGAAGGCGTGTCTATGACACTGACCGAAGAGGAACAGAAAAGCATGGCCGTCAGACAGGACGCTTGAGCTGTTTACACCTTGGACGCATGTGCGCAATTGTGGCTATATTATACTGGAAAAGGACGCAGAGGTGTAAGTGAGATCTCATAGTTGGCATAAGTCAGAAATGTCGTGTTCGGGTTGCCAAAGCTCCGTTACCATGCTGCCGTTTACCCAATGCTCCTTGAGCCAACATGCTCCCAACGCCACGCTGCCCCAGCCAGTGCCAAACGCCAAGAGCTCGAAATGACAGTCAAAACCATGTCTCATGCTCTCCTTGTAGTCGTAGCAGTGCGTGCGGTGGTTGTGACTCTCGCGCTTGAGCTTGCGCCGGTAGTGACAGCAGCTCTGCTCGAAGTAGATGCGCCACCAGCAGCACCACTGGTGGTCGCACTACCAGAGACAGTCGACCTGGTCACAGTGGAGAACGTGCTACCTCCGCCGTTCGATGTGGAAGGTCCACCAACGGCGCCAGCGGTTGCTGTCTTCCAGTACGCACTCAAGCGGGATTGGATAGCACCGACGTTGCGGTACGCATCGAGGCCGCTGAAGAATGCCACTTTCGACGCAATAGCGTTGGGTGCGAAATCACCGGTGCGCCCTCTGAAGTCGTTCTCGGCGAACGGCTTCGGTCTGTAGCGAGGCTCCATTGGGTCGATGAAGGTAGTTGTTTCGGGATACCCGAGGTTCGCTAAGGCGGTGACGTTGAAGGCTGCCATCATGTCGTGATCCTCGTGAATAAGATTGTGGCAATGGAACTATCATCTCGTCAGTACGCGCTTGTGCGGCTACTGCTGGCGTGTACGACTTACCATGTAAAGACCATCCCAAGGTGCATAGCGAGCGATGACATTGACCTGCTCGTTCTTGTTGAGCCAAACGACGTCCTTCAGAGCAACCTTCTCGTACGGCAGCACGTTATTTCGGGTTCCACCGCTACGCGAAACGATCTGGAAGTCGATGAGGTGGATGTGAATCGGATGCGTCCTGCGAGGGTATTAGTCATGCTCCGAAATACAGACCTCTGAGCCTTGTACTTACCAGCCACCTGCGCCATTCTTCAAGATCCAATTTTCGACAGCGCCACGTTTGGGCTTCGCGAGGACTCGCTCTTCTGGACCGTCGTCCCAGACAACACCATTGATCGCCCATTGGCCGCCTTGACGTTCAAACTCGAATTGATGGGAGACGACTTTCTGGTCCGGTGGGAAGTCGACTTCGCGGAGCACGGGAGGCAGATCTCCGTTGTTGGAATTGTCAGTCACTGTGTCTCCTACAACAAATCTCATCACTGTAAGACGTTAGCCAGGAGTTCTATGAGTTACAGAAACATGTGTGATTGACTTGCCTTTGTCTGTGTGAAGGTAAGGGTCGACGTCCGCAATGCGGGCGTTACTCTTCAGAGTTACGTTCTGGTTGCGGAATTGGCTGAAGTCGAAGACGATCTCCCAGCGTTCCGCGATAGCAAAGTCGAGCTGGGTGGTGTCCACCGGATTCAAAGTGAGACCAGAGTCAGAGCCGACGACCTTCATGTTTGCTCGCTTGCCGGCTGAAGTCTCAAAGTATAGCTCCCAAGTACGGGACACAGCGGCATTCAAGAAGCGCAAGCGATACTTCCGTGGCTCAACTTTGAGGAAAGGCCAGGGTTGACCATTCGCATGGATAATGTCGCCGAAGAGGTTCTGAACCTCGCCGTTTGCTTCGGGACTCCAAAGGGAACCATCGGGGTTGTATCTCTTCGAAGTCAAAGCGATCGGGATATCGTACTTGCCTTGAGGCAGACCCTGCAAGTTCTGCTCAGTAGAGTCGCGAATGAGCCAGAATCCAGCTTGGCCGAAGTAGGCGTTTTCGGCGGTATGCGAGACTGCGTGGTCATGGTACCAGAGGGTGCGACCATTCTGAGAATTCGGGTAGTAGTAGTCTTTGTACTGCCCTGGGAAGGTGGTGTCTTCCGCCCAGCCGTCAAACGGAGCTCTCGAATAAGACCCATGCAAGTGCACAGAGTTCTCTCGATCAGCGTGGTTGATGAATCGAACCACCGCCTCGCGTCCTTGTTGGACCTCGAAAGTTGGACCAGGCGAGAGTCCGTCGTAACCAACGAGACGAGTCTTGCCCAAGTTTGGGTAGACCTGTTGCTCAAATGGCTTGATGTCAACTTCGAAGTAATCGATTGAGGGCTTGCCAGGAAAATCCTATGGGACGTCCAGGTCAGTCACGTTGCTGCTTAGATAGAACCCGAGCATAGGCAGGAAAGGAGGGACGTACTGTGACATGATTAGCACACATGTTGGCACTTGATGGATCAGCGATGAGACGTGCCGAAGGTCCTCAGAGGCTTCTTGACCGTAGCAATTGGCATTGGGAACTGGTATAGGTAGTTGTACGGCGGACTCTCCCAGTCTTTCGCACGTGATAGTTGGGCTGTGAGCCCAAGTACCATGCACAAGGCAGTTTTGATGCTGCAAGCCATGATGTATCGACAATGTGAACGATGGGGAAAGCGAATGAATTGCTCCGACCAAGGCTTTGAAGCTTGGTGGTGTCGAATTGGATGGTTTTGAAGCAGAACAAGCCTCTTATATCCTCAACACTGTCGCTACATTAAACACATGGCCATCGTTATTCGAAGGCTAGCAAAGCCACCGACATCTCTGTGGAAGTGTTCTACGACGAGCCAGGCCATCGTGTACTTTCACTACACGAACCAGTATGGGTCGAAGCAGTGGTATGGAAAACAATATTGCGAGTTGTGGACTTCATCAACCCTGCGATGGCGTTAATCTGGACTGAGATCTAGGATGGATCCCTTGGACTGCCATCATGCAACAGCGAGATGACCTAGCGAGCCTTGCGGGCTAAGAACGCTCCTTTTGCAGGTGTGGTCTGCAGACAAGATCAGCCAAGAAAGTATGAAGTACAAGCAATCGGGGACTTACTGGCATCGTTGAGAGGCGACTATCGTGACGGGCAGTATGCCAAATGAACTTGTTTGGTGCACAACTTCGAGTTGGAAATCTGCTCAACTCAAGCAATGATATAGAATAACGCAGTCTTGTCGAGTGTTCGTTCAACAACGATGTCCTGCGCCCATGCAGTCAGCACCTGCCATTCTGTGGGCACTTCCAAGTTGCTGGAGGCGCATGTATACATGCATAGCGACTCCACTGTTGGGATGTTACTACTGAGTAGGCCGCAGATAGATGCAGATACCTTCCGCGGAAGAGCAAACCCCTACACGGCAACATTAGTCGGGCCTGTCTGTACTCTGAAGTCACTCGTAATTAAGCGACTAGGCCAACAAAGGATGTCACAGGAAATGTACTGCTCATGGATTACGACAGATACAACTCAAAGTCACGACTTCTTGGCCATCCCATGACTTCTCATGCCGTCCTCCGACAGGGTATGCCATGGCGAGGACGGCTACACTTTCAAGTACTGTTGTGCAGGAAGCGAAAGCGCATTAAAGGTGTCGCCAAGGCACCAACATCTGGATCGATCGGATGCTGGGCGTAACTCTATCGCCATCCCAAGTGCTCGGTATGATAGACCGAGGGCTCGGGGCTTCACGGTAGAGGTGCCTAAAAAGTGTTGTTGTACACATGCGCCAATCAGCCCACCTGTAGTTGAGCCGCATAAGCGATGTGTGTGGTCTTGAGGCTGATAGCGGCGAGTCTCGACCCCTACAAGTTCTGACTTGCATGTGCGCCTCGCCCGCTTTTGGCGAAAACTCTAAACATAGCGTCAGTGAAGCAGATTCCAGACCAGCGATGAGGCTGACTTTTAGCGTAGAGATGCACTTCGGCGGCGGAATATTGTTTGCCTCATCATGCCCTGATAAGCGCTCGGTGACAGCTTCGTAGCACACCTCGATCATGAGATATCACGCTATGCATGTGCATTGCATTTCTACACGTCTGCCAAGGCTGCCTCATTGCGAGCAGAGAGGTTCAAGGCCTCCGTCAACCCTAGGTGGCTTGGGCCTGGAAGAATGAGACACTGCAATTTTACCTGTATGGCGGCTTATTTTTCCGCGTCTTCACCGTCTTCGTCTCCCAATAGGTAGTCTCCAGTCTCGCGGTTGTTCTTATGTTCTTCACAGCTATGCCGTCTCCAGGTGACCCTGATGCGAGAACTGTAGCCATCACAGAGGTGGTTGGGCGCACTTCAAAGTCGCATCTTCCACAGAAGTCACCAGCGGTGCCATCGAAACTGGGACTATTTGGTGTTGAAGAACCCCCACGAGACAGCGACCTCGAGGATGAACTGGCAAAACCAAGAGCCTAGGATCGACTTAGTCATCCTCTTATCTGAGCTTAAAATGTGCCCTGCGTTTTCCCAAACCTGCAAATACCAATGGACGCTAGTAAATCGGCACGGGAACCTGCGGGATGTCAAATGGTGCCAGCAGCTAAAGTCGCCCGCATTTGCGCTGCAAACTACCAGCAAGGTCATGCGGTATGTCTTGCCACTTGAGTAGTATGCTGCAAAGCAGCCGCTATCGGCTGGGCAGTAGCTCTAGATTTGTGGCCAAGAGCTTTTGCCTGATCAAGTACTTGACATGCAGAATGGCATGCAAACGCCCGCTGCAAATTCATTACTGTAGACCGTCGTAGGCAACATCGAAGAACAGGTGGGATGATCCAGGAGCCCTCTCTCGATATGGTCATCAATGGTGTGATGCAAAATCCCGTCTGAACCATGCTCTCGACCCGGGTTGCTCGATGCAGTCGTGACTTGGGTACCCGATATTACTGAGCCTGGATTGTGTCCGGCGCGTTCAAGGGCGGAGGAAAGAGGTGTCAGCGATGCGCCGTACTCGAAACTCGCATGGGAGATTTGTTCAGGCGGAAGGCTGCATATCAAGCGACTGATCATCTTAGAAGCAATGTAACGCAATCGGCCTGCGCTGAAGCCCCAGTGCCTCCTTCATTGTGGCGACATTTTTCCTCTGGTACCGTAACGTGAGCAATATTAGGTCCAGACTCCATAATCTCTGCATCCATGGATGGATGGCATTGTCGTGGTGAGGCAAGTGAGAGCACTGGCAGCGCCAGGTCCTTCGGCGACGTCCAGGAGAGGCTCTCTGTCGCAAGATCGCATTTCATAGACCGAGATCACCGTCAACCTTGTATTGTCATTAGTCGCCCATTTTGGTTTGTCCGCTGGTGGTGGTCACAGAAGACGCGACTTCCACGAGCGAGCGAAGGGAGATGATTCAAACCCCGCGCTTCAGTTGTGCGACCAACCTCACATTTACGCCAAACACCACATTCCTACCACACGACCACCTCGAACAACACCAATCCCGCCTTCGCAATCATGGCAACCTCAACCTCAACCGCCTCAACCTCCAGCAGCTCCGCCACAGCAACCTCCTACCTCTCCACCCTCCTCAACCGCAACCTCCACCTGCACACCACCGACGGCCGCATGTTCGCGGGCCAAATGAAATGCACCGACCCAGAGCGCAACATCATCCTGTCCATGACGCACGAATACCGCCAGCCCTCAGCCGCAGACATCAAGCTTGCAGCAGAAAGGCACGAGAAAGCAGGCAAAACCGGGAATGTGAAGGTCGATATGAAGAAGCGGTTTGTTGGGCTTGTGGTTGTGCCGGGGAAGTATATTACGAAGATAGAGGTTGAGGAGTGAAGGTGAGGTTTATGGTTATGTTGGAGGCATTATTATTTGCAGTGCTCTATGGAAGGAAGTGGGTTGAAGACGCGCTGGGGTACGTCTTCTCGCGAGAAAGAAGGAAACATGGACTGGCTGTCCACCTCAATCACCCAGGTACACGGGCACGCCATACACCACAGGCGCTGCGCCGTTGAGGTATCGCAAATAGCAGGCGTCTCTGCTCTTGGCCACCGCATCGGCCAGACTGCGCTGCACGCTCCGATTTCTCACCGTTGACTGACTGCGGCTTCTCGCTGGAGTTTTCGCAGCAGCAGGTGTCTGGACTACCCTTGGTGTCTTGGGCGTCTTAGGTGCTCGCTGAGGAGTAGTAGGCGCAGCAAGTCGTTCGCGCTTCTTTGGGGTCTTTGATGGGATTTTTGTAGGCTCTGCTGCGGCTGGCCACAGACCCCATTCTTCGCCGATGGTGAGAGAGAAGCGGTCGATGTCCTTGTCGGTCACATCCCACAGAGTCGCCACCACAGCTAAACATTTGCTGTTCTCGGGCAAGCTCTCGTCTGTTGATGCAGCTGTCTGTTTGCTGCCTGCGTTCAAATAAGCCAAAGGCACTGCCTGCGGCTCCAGCTCGCCATACTCTGTCACGGCACCCGAAGAGCAGCCCATAAGCCAGACGACTTCGCTGCACTTCTCCAGCTTCTTGATAGCTCGAGGGCGGATGTACTGCGAGCCAGCGCCATGCCCGAAATACAGCGTCATTGCTGAGCTCTGAAGCGTAGATTTGAATTCGTCCTCGGAGGGTGCTTGGTTGACGATCGAAGACCAGTGCGCGCCTTCGATAGCAGCAGCCTTAGAGAGGGCGGGCTGCAGCGTGGCCTGTGTGCTCGCAAGGTCCGCAGAAGGGTTTAAAATGAAAGCTCCAGACTTGCGAGATACCTGGTGGCGGTGAGTCGCATCATTCTGAGTGCGCATGGCTGTTATGCAGTCGCGAAGAGAAAGCATGCTGCCAACTCTGCTCACGCTGATCTGCTCGAGGCACGGCAGGTTCTCCCACGGGAAAGCTTGGAGCCGCTTGTCCAGAACCAAGACGACATGCTCGTCGTCATTCTTCTCAGCTTCGATAGCTTCGTGATACGATCTCAATGCATCGAGCACTTCAACCGTCAGCTCGTCAAAGTCGATCTCATCATAAGCGTTGCGCTCGCCATTGAATTGTAGCATGTCGACCACAAAGTACAGCAGATCCGAAAGTGGCTCGTCAAGATCGACTGTGCCATCATTGTCGCTTCCCAGATTCACGAACAGCTCAAGCACATTGTGATCTAGTCTAAGCTTCGCGGCGCGACTCTTTGTCGCGTTCCGCGATGGTAGATGTCTGTCCAAAGCCGCTTCGAACGAAGCGCGGAAACGAGCAAGCAAGCCAGGCTGTCTCCCGCGCGGCGAAAAGACACCTTTGAAACCACCGAACCACAGATCTTCGATATTGATGAGCAACTCTTGGAGGCGACGATCCAGCGATTCGCGTTCTTTCCACCAGTTGCTCTTGGCTCCTTTGGCGGACATGTCGCCGTTGTTGTGGCAGCTTGTGTTGGAAGCCTGGATGATGTGGCGGAGCTCTTCTTTGCCGGCTGCATAGTCGAAAGCCTCGTTGCCGAGCTCCTCGTCTTGATGTCTTGAGAACGGGAGGCGGACGATGAAAGGCGTGTGATCGGCGCGGTATCGTGCTACGTAGAGCGACGTACAGGACTCGTCAAGGGAAAGGGAAACGGCGGTCCAGGGTTTTGGGATCGAGTTGATGTACTCGTTTTGGAATGACGCTGCGCTGAGCTGTGGGTGCTGGGTGTCAGTGAGCATGGTCGGCCATTCGAAAGGTGCTGCTTTCTGGTCATGGTGTGCGTCGACTGCCACCGCGCTTTGCTCGAACTGCAAAGCGTTGATGCGAGGGAAGTCCAATATCAGCCCGGTCTGCACGGGGTTTGGGCCGGAAGCGGTGATCGTAGAGTCCACGGACGAGTACAGAGTGGACACGTTGACCAAGTCGCTGCTCTCGATGTAGGCTTCAGTTGACGTGCAATACTGGGAAACCAGTGGGTTGCCTGAGAGCAGACAGACGCGAGCTTCTTGGAAGATGTCTTTGAACCCAGACTTCGCCACTGCTTTACGTTGACCTGCTCTTGTACTGCCTTTGCTAGCTGCAGTCTTCTTCGTCTGGGTGGCTGGCTGGACAGCATCTTCAGTCTGGCCTGGCGCAAGCAATGCAGGCACCGATAGCGTGGAGTCGAGTAGAATGTTGTATGCAAAGTCCGTCTGCAACGCCGCCGTAGCCTTCGCCATCAGCTGGCGATACTGGACTCGCCGCTGCCTCAGCGTACCAGACACTGCAGACTTCAGAGGCATAAGTCTCTGTAGAACTTCTCCCTGCTCTGCACCAGGTTCGAGACCCAACAGCGTTTTGTCGAGCAGGAGCGAAGCCCGCAATTTTTGAAGCACATAGAAAGACTTCTCTGCCGGCGATGCCTTCGCTGCGTGAGCCGAAGATGCTGGAACCGGATTTACCGTAGCCTTGCGTGTTCTGGCAGTAGGTCTAGGATTTCGTGTTGCTGCCGCTGGCTTCGATGGTTTCGCTACGTTTTTCTTCGCTTTCTTTTGTTGCTCGGCATCTTCAAAACGGCCGATGCTTGACATGAACTCTTCACTCTGCATCGACGAAATGAGATGATCAGCTTGTCCATAGAAGGTGGCAGCTTCTTCAATCGAACCATCTTGGCTGCTCACAGTTGCTTGCGCTTGCAGTCGATCAATAGCAGCCATGGGCGAGCTAGAGAGATCAATGCTCTCGCTTTCGACAAGGCAAAGTTCAGCGTCTTCCACCTTGCCAGCTCGTGACAGGAGCACCGCATGGTGGCTTCGAGTGAGCGACAGTAGAACGGAGGCGCCGGCTGATTCTGCGATCTCGATAGCTTTGCTGCTGTAGTAGTTGGCCTCCGAGAAGAGACCATGGTGGGAGTACATATCCGACAGGTGCATCAATGCTTTAGAAAGCAGAGGTACCAGAGGCCAGAAAGCAGCGCCTTTAACATTGGCACTTGTATCTTCCTTCTGTTTATGTTGAGGTAGAAGCTGGAGTTTACTAACTCCAGTGGTGAGCTCGGCCAGCTCATTGTCATCTCTAGAATCCGAAGTTGTCTCCAAACGGTCATCTGGTCCAGGCGTTTCGTCCGGCTGGCCCTTCTCGAGTCGGCACCACGCGCTGTTAGCAATTTTCATCGCATGCTTCGCTGACGCAAGAGAGTCGTGTGGACATCCAGTAGCCAGGCTGTGTTTGGACTGTAATAGCCAGGCCTCGCTATGGGCTCTTTCGTAAGATGCCCGCTCGTCTCTAGAGACTGCCTTGGGCGGTAGGCTGTCACGCAACGCTTGCGCAGCGTTGAGCGAAGATCTACACTTATCCAGATTGTCAATTGAAACGAGGTACTCTGCGTATGACAGATGCCATCGTATCCTTGTCAGAACAGATGTGTCATCTGATAGCAGACACTTTTCAGATCGGGCGAACATCGATCCGGCCCTCTCGGAAAAGCCTAGTGCTAACCATTGACTGGCGATCTCAATGCAATTGGCAACAGCCTCTGGCTCAGTGCTGTCTCGGACCGAAGCAAGCTTGTCGACCAGAATCATCGTAGCAAGTCTGTGGGTGTCTTCTCCGAGCGCCCCAAAGAAAGCTGCAATCGATTTCAGCGACACGTGTAGAGCTTGCGGGTCGAGCACCCTGCTCTCGAGCGAAGCAAGATCATCTACTTCTTTGAGTAGTCTTTGCCATTTCACAAGCAAAGGCTTCAGAATGCGGATTGATGGGTGACCCGCATGGAGTATTTCAGAAAGTTGCAACGAAGAGCAAATATCTGCAGCGTAGTTTCGGAGTCCCTCGTCGTTGCCAAGCGTCTCAATGTCGAATTGAGTGTCGGACCATGATTGGAGAAGGCGTGAGGACACCAATGCAGGGTGCTCTCCGTGAAGGCGAAGCACTTGTATTGCCAGGTTGGCTCGTCTTATTGGGTGTTCCCGTGACGAGAACTGTTGATCTAGCAGCTGAAGCAGGTGTGGGATCACTGCTCGTAGTACGGCCTGGTACCTACTTCGTCCAGCATGCTCAATTGCAACACCTAGCTGCAATTCAAGTAGTAAACCCCTCTCAAGCTTGCTAAGCTTCTCGTCATCAAAGATCAGTGCAGACTCAAGGTCAGAGCTGGTCTTAAGTACACGGATGACGAGAAGACGCAATGCTCTGGCCAGTGCCATCGCAGCAGTGGAAGATGACCAAGCTTTCTCGGTCGAAGCAGTCGCAGTTTGCTTTGTAACAGTTTCAAGTGCTCCAGTATCTACGAGGACTTGAATGGCTTCTTGGCTGATCCATGAGATGGCGGCATCAGCAGGCACGCTCTGTCGCAGTGCTTGGAGAATGATGACTTGAGCAGCTTCGAGACCCTTACCAGGATACGTCCTTACGAATCGTAGAGCGAAAGCAACTGACGATGTGCCGTACTGTTGACGGTCGGCACTGCTGCCACAGTCCATAGGTAACTTGGCAAGCGATCGTGAAAGATCTGCCAAAAGACACTCGTAGTCTGTGGGACTTCCAGACATGGCAGTCTGCAAGCCACTGATGAGTTCTTTCAGAGCTGCAGAAGCTGCTTCAGCGCTCAAATTTGGCAGACGCCTAGCTGTTCCAGCGACCCTCTGAGCATGATTTGATTCCAGGCCTCCACATTGCTCGTCCAATTGTGTGGACCACTTTTGGGTCTCCTCGGTCCTTCCAGTCTCTTCAGCCAAAGAAGCCAATGTGCGGCTGATGGCCAACACCGCTTTAGAATCGATAGTTCTGTACTCAGAGATAAGGCTTTGTGAACACTGACACACATCATCGTAGATCTGCTGGACAGTCCGTCGTTTTCTTGTTCGTCGGATGCATGCGCTGATGCATCGGAATGCTGGATCAAGTAGCTCCTTTTCGAGGTCAGGTTGGTGACCAACAAGCGACCACCATTGCTTCCTTATTCGTAGCCCGATGGTCTGCAATCGCAGCACAGCTTCTGGCGCAGGGCTAGCGTCGCGATTGATGGCGGCTGAGTCTGCTTTCGAGCTGAGGCTTGGGCAAAGCCCGAGGATGGTCGAAGAAAGCGCCTCGAGCAGTCTGCCGGCCTTGGCTTTGTCTCCAGACTCCTCGCTATGCAGATTGATAAGTGCAGCGGGACTCGATGACAATGTCGGTTCTAAGAACTCCAAGCTTGCCTCGATTGTCGCGGGCTTGGAAGACGAGGCTATGACCCGTAGCACAAGATTCTGGTATGTGATGAGCAGGGGTAAAGCAGCAGGTTGTTTCTCTAAGTCCACTCGAACATGCAATAAGCCTGCCAGTGTTTCTTTCTCGGGTGGCCCGGCTGCCTTGATTCTTGCGGCCGCTTCGAGTCTGCCTTTCACAATTCGGAGCTCCTTGATGGCCAGCGAGTCCAATCCGTGGGCCAAAAGCTTCCCTGCCAATGCCAGCATGCCATTGTCCAGCTGAAAGATCGGAAGATCGCGCACACCAAGCTGTTTAGTGTTGGCAGAACGTAGGAAAGAAAATGCAAGCCTGGAACATTCACCAGTGGCGAGCACATTTGGTGAAGGACCTGCAGGCTCCACTGCTGTGGCATCGGATGAATGTCTCGGGGAGCTTTTGGGCCTTGTTGGGGTTGCTGTAGTCGGCGTCGAGTTGCCGGACCTTGGTTGCAAAGCGCGTTGCGACACAGATGAGGATGTCCGATTAAGCTTGCGCGGTGTTGCAGGCGCCGGCGCATCTCTGGCTTGCGCAGTTGCGATTTTCTTCGGTTGTTTTGCCTTGAGCTTTAGGCTCTCCGTAAGATACTTGAGAGTGATATTCACGATTTCGGTGGCGAGAGCGTAGCGCTCTTTCGGCGTGAGAGATCGCTTGCCATCCTGGTGGACATCGATTTGGTCATCTTTTCGTGATGGTACCTTGGTCTCTTTCGTCTTCGCAGTCGTGCCCGGTTTTCTTGTTGTTGTTTTGCGCTCTGGCTGAGCATTGGTGGTTGTTGGTTTTGGTTCGGCACTCAACAGGCTTTGAAGCGTGGTGACCGTCGAAGGCGTCGCACTGCCAGAAGAGATGGCAGTCTTTACTGCATCCGACTGCGCCTGTGGTGTAGCCATCTCTGCTTGTGGCTCCACTCAATATTCCCATGCACCCATGCCGCATACACGCGTCGAGGAAATGGCAGTGTTCAGCCTATCATCTCGAAGTCTGGATCAACAAATAAACAGTCCAGTCCGTGAGCCGGCATCCGAGCCGAGAGCTTCGACCACCGACCTGGCGCCTCTAGCCCACTACTGAATGTCTTTGAAGACTGCAGCAATACAACCACATCACGATGGCACCCTCACGAGCGCTCCAGCAAACATTCAGCATCTGCGCACGATGTGCGCATCAACAACCGGTACTGCGCAGGACTTTTGCGACATCCGGCCGCCTACAAAATGAAACTTCACATCTACCAAGAGTCGCAAGCCCCTCATTATGGCGCTCGCTCGTACCCAAAGCATTTAGAAAGGACGGCCAAAATAGCTCAGAACCGAAACAGCCTCGATCGAAAGAATGGAATCCAGCAACCATCTTCATAGTGCTCGGCATTCTGGTCGGATCAAATGCGATCAACATCCTTGCATTACGGCGGGAAATGCTCAACTTCAGCCGCAAGACGGAGGCGAAGCTCACAGTGCTCCGCGACGTTTTGAAGCGTGTGAAGAACGGCGAGGATGTGGATGTGGAGAAGCTGCTGGGTACAGGCAATGCGGAGCAGGAGAAGGAGTGGGAGGATGTGATGAATGAGATCGAGAAGACGGACATGCTGGCTGAGGCGAAGAGGAAGAGGGAGGCGAAGGATGCTGCTAGGGAGGCTGCTAAGGCTGCTGAACAGGAGGCTGCGTCAAAAGAGGGAGGTGGAGATGGCAATGAGGGTGGGAAGGGCGGAAGGCCCAGGTTTATGATGTGAGATGAAGGAGGCGCCATAAGGGCGCATTTTGGATATGACGGCTTTCAAGGACGCAAATGCCTGCATCTCTCACGCTTGCATGCAGCTATTCACCACTGAAAGTCAGCCGGTCGTGAGTCTTCAAGCAGCCCAGAGACTGAAGATCGCATACTGGGCCGGGGATGGCATGCTCACACCTGATCCGTAGAGAGTGTGCGGAGGTCCAACTATGCAAGCGAGCATCATTTCGCCGAAGAGCTCTCGCGCCGTTCAAGGCTGATGCCGCCTCAGCTTTGGTCTTGATCAAGTGGCTGGACTGTTAGCATGACGACTAAGGTAGCCTATCAGATGCGCAAAACACATATGTACTATACTGTAAATTACGATGATGCTGGCGTTCACTGCATAAGTCTCTCTTTTATTTTCTAACCTTCGCGCGGTAGTGCAGGAGCAAATACATGAAATCATACGCTCAATGACCTATTCATTTCACGCGCCATTCATCGATTCATATGCACACACTTTCACAAGCTGATGAGATCGCTGGTGATGCACGACTAGCGGCCGCTGGTCGAGACACGCACGCGTCCAACGTCGCACGTCCTGCCGCCCGTGCTTCCCAGACTTCTCACCTTGCACCATCAACCTCCCGTCATCACGAACACCACCCACCACCACCACCTTTCATCCTCGCAACTTCCATCACACTCGCCAACCGCGCGTGTGTATTCCATCAACCTCACCAGCCCACACTCCCTCACCGACCGCCCACCATGGCCGACATGGACACTTACGACAACGAGCCGCGCACCTACGACGGTATGGACTACACCTACTCACCTTACAGCAACCGTCGCATGCGCACTTTCGGTGATCTAGCCTGCTCCAACAATCACAGCCCAGATCCTTGGTCCCACGCAAGTGAGGTTGAATCCAACATCAATCCTCACTGCGGCCACAGCCGTCATGCGACATCTTCATCCCTCGACAGCTGCTAACTATACTCCTTTAGACTACCCGCGTGACGGTGGCCGTTCGCGCTCCCGCTCTCCTGGCGCCGACCGTGATGGCGACACTCGCATTCGCGACGACTCCTACAGCGGCCGCGGCGAGCGGTATGTTTCCCACGAACCCAAGTTCAGCTAGCAAACAATTGACAGCCCATCAGCGACGTTCCCCCTCCTCGCCAGAACGGCGGCGGTGACCGCGGCGACCGTGGAGACCGTGGTGGACAGCCTGGCGACGTCAACGAGGGCTCCAACCTCTTCGTTACCGGCATCCACCCGCGCCTGACCGAGGAAGAGATCACGGTCCTTTTCGAGAAGCACGGTAGAGTCGAGAAATGCAACATCATGCGTGACCCACACACCCGCGAGAGCCGTGGCTTCGGTTTCGTCAAGATGGTCGCCGCTGAGGATGCCGACCAGGCGAAGGACGCCCTCCAGGGCGAGGTCTACGAGGGCAGGACACTCAGCATCGAGAAGGCGAGGCGTGCGCGCCCGAGGACTCCCACTCCCGGCAAGTACTTCGGCCCGCCCAAGCGCGACGAGAGAGGACCTCCCCGCGGCGGCCCCAGGGACCGCTACGACGTAAGTTGCATATCTCGGAATTCTTACAGAAATCGAATCATGCTGACCTTCTCTAGGACCGTGGCCCTCCTCGTCGCTACGACGATCGCCGTGGCGGTTACAGAGACCGTTACGACGTAAGTATCAATCCTCGGAGGTCTCAGTCTGATCCTCACTAACTCATCTCCAGGACCGCGGCTACGGCGGTGGCAGGCGCTACGACGACCGCGGAGACCGTGGAGACCGCTACGGCGGACGTGACGACCGCTATGGTGGTTCTCGCGATGATCGCCGTGGAGGTTACGGTGGTGGCTACGACCGCGCGCCTCGCGGCCCTCCGGCTGACAGGAGCGGCTACGGTGCTGAGCCATCTGGCAGCGCACCTCCCCCTCCCCGCGACTACGACGACCGCCGTCGTTACGATTAGAAGTCTACGCGCGTGCGTAGATTTGATCCGGTCATCACTCACTAACAAACAGGCGTTTCGTGGCTGGCTTGCATAAGGAGACCAGACGGCAGATGCTTTCAGATTGCGACTTCCGTCGCAAAACGACGACGGCAGCGATTCCTTTCCCAAGTGTAATACTACAGCTTCCTTGCCTCCTGGTGCGACTGCATCATGTTTAATTTGCAACGGAGACGGCGTACTTCGAAGGGCACCCAGAATGACTATCGGTTCGGTTCGGTTTTTGCAGCTACGGCTTTTCGGCATCTCAGTAGAAACGATCACTCAGCCTTTCCCACTATCCCCTCGCGCGCATTCCCGGCAGTACTCAACTACCTCACCATGCTCAACTATCTTCAACTCGTCATGAACGACTCCGATCACTTACGACGCCACCCTCGTCCATCTGTCTTGCACTCGCCATTCCCAGTAATCTCCAACCTGCGCAGCTTGTGGAACAAGATCAGCCTACAGCGATATCTCGATCCAGTCTCGTTGACCCTTGGCGATCGCCCTGCCACCGCCCAACAGCATTGACTGGGCTGAACGGGAACTGTAGGTCTCTTGGTGTGGAGGACATTGTCTGACATCTCTCAGGTCACTCGAAAAGTCCGTTGGCTTGGCTCATCAATCCTGTCCCAGGAGTTGTTCGACTTGCAGTGCGTCCGCATTCTATACTAGCACCACTCGCACCAAAAATGCCCCAGCGCACAGCTACGCGACCTTGTACATTAACTTCACCTTTCGCGTGGACCTGTTGCTTACAACAACCATGTCTTCTACTAGACGTGCTTCTGATGCCTTGCGTCTCGCGCATTGATATTTCGCCGCCTTAGATTCTGGCCATTGGCAAGTCTTCTGCAGTTACGAACATTGCAAATGCCAACATGCGGTAGGTTATCTCAGCCTAAAGGCCGACCAGCACCTCTCTCTTACTCCAGCCTTTTCTTTCTCTTTGGGTTCAGAGCACTCTGTGTAACGTCTAATTAAGCGCGGCCTTCTGAGGATGCGGCATAGCGACGAATTGTCACTGGTGGGCGGTAGACTAGCCATTAATGGACGTATCCAAATCTTGTTCTTTTCAACTCACCGCGCCGAGTTGTTGTCAGCAAATGTGCCTATCGTGTCGTCCGGCTGTCGCACTCCCGGCTTTTACTTTCGGAGTGCGACTCCCCAGCTTCGTCCCGGCTGTATTCGAATTAATGCGGGGCCAAGGCCGAAAGTAAGCATGATCGTGGATAGATTACTTCCTGATCCTCTAAACCTTCTTTCAGGCCATTCTTCATTGCACTCTACATCCGATCGTGTCTGCTGTTTGAGCAGCGCAGACAAATTCATCTCCACGATGCTGTCCTTCACCATTGATTCATCTTGTCAATGCGCGCATCATTGGCGATTGGTTGCGAGGCGAACAAACTTGGGCCTGCGCGTGTAATGTCGTACAGATATTTTTCCGTCGCTTCCCCTCTCCGTCTTCATCGGGACTAGACGTCATCCACGGCACGTCTTAAGGCTCAATTGTCTTGCATTGATGCTCGCAGACCGGATGCAATCGATCCTCTAACCCCGCTGCTTACCTGGCCATATATAGCGGTGTACACCACTCGTCCCGTCGAGCGCAGATCGCTCAGGACATGTTCACCGACTCCTTTGGCGCTGGAAACATGGGTTTCACAAACTACTCGTTCGCGACGTGGGCTGTCTTCGCTTCAGGCGTCCTAGCCCAGTCTACAAATTCTTCTTCTGGCCCTGTTGTCGACCTCGGATACGCTCAGTACAGAGGCAACACGAGCTACAGGGCCAACTTCAGCGTTGATGTCTTCTACGGCCTTCGTTTCGCCCAGCCGCCGATCGGTGAACTTCGCTGGCAACCTCCTCTCAATATCGAAGCACACAACCACTACGACCCAAACGAAGTGATCGATGCACAGGCTCCCAGCATCCCTTGCGTTCAAGGTAACCCAGCATGGCAGTTACCAGAGAACCAAACGATTCCGGACCCAGTCCAAGGTCAGGAGGACTGTCTTATCGCAGATGTCTACGTGCCGGAGAACCCTAAGTCGAAAGCCCTCCCGGTCCTCGTTAGCATTCACGGTGGCGGATATACTCAAGGCAGCGCGATCCAGAACGGGTACCAAGCGCTTGTCAATGCCTCGGGAGGAGAATTCATATACGTTGCCACCCAGTATCGTCTTGGTGCTTTTGGGTTCTTGTCAAGTGCGGAGGTCAGAGAGAATGGAGTTGCGAACGCAGGACTTCTTGACCAGAGGTCTGCGTTGGAATGGGTCCAGCGCAACATTCGGTTCTTCGGTGGTGATCCTGCTAAGGTCACTATCTATGGAGGCAGCGCGGGTGGTGGATCTGGTGAGTCGCTTTGAGATTTTGAGCAATTGGCAGGATGCTGACCGTGCTGAACAGTCATGAGCCAAATGATCATGTACGGCGGCGTTGCGAGCCCGCCGTTCAGGGCTGTGATTCCTGAGTTTCCATGGTGGCAGCCGTACGTAAATCCTTCCAAGCCAGTGAATGGACCCAATGCTGACATAGAGCGCCCGGCAGGTTCCACAACAACACTATCTTAGAAAGCCAGTACCGCAACCTCCTAGACACAACCGACTGCAGTAACATTCAATGTCTCCGCAGCCTGAACGAATCAGCTCTCAAGACCGCAAGTCAGCAAACATACGTCAACGCCTACAACACGCAACCTCAGGGAATATATGGCTTCGGCGACTTCTACTACGGCCCGAGTGTCGATGGCGATATCATTCGCGACTTGCCTAGCAACGAATGGAAGCAAGGCCACTTCACCAAAGTGCCCATGTTGGTCGACCGTGACGGATACGAAGGCTTCTATTTCAGCAATCAAAGCGTAACGACCACCGAGGGAACCACGATGGACTTGCAGGAGCTGTTCCCTTATGCTAAACAGCACTTCTTCGATCGCTTATACCAGCTTTATCCAGCCGACGCCTATAACAGCACTTTCTGGCAGCGCCAAACTTTGTTCGGCGACTTCATTATCAACTGTCCGACATACTATATGGCTAGCGCTATGAGCGACATGGGTGTCCCGACGTACAAGCTCATCTTCAATGCTGGAAACCAAAAGCATGGCGCTACTGGAACCTTCATCTTCGAGTCAAATGATTCTCCCAGTAAGATGCTTTCTCCTAAAGTGATTCTTTCACTCCCAGACTAACAAGTATCACTAGATGCCAACAACGTCACCATTTCCGAGTACATGAAAGACTGGTTCATCTCCTTCATCACCGACATGGACCCCAACGCAAACACCTACCATAACCTCACTGACAAGCCTCATTGGCCGGTCTACAACTCTCGTATCGGCAGTGATGAGGGCGTGCCGGAGTTCGCGATCATGGATGTGAACTACACCCAGATCGGCGTGATTCCGGATCTCGATGCTTCGGCGCAGTGCGACTTCTTCCACTCGAGTTCGTATGATGTGAGGAATTAGAGCTTGCGTGTGGGAGAATGGATGGCGAGGTTAGAAGAAGGATATGGTGGTACTACTACATGACGCAAGCAGCTAGAATAAAGCGTTGTTATATTTTGATAATGTTCGATGACAAGAACGCTAATGCGAAAGATGAAACCTAGAAAAGCCACCCGAAATTCCGAAATGAACAGATTCCCACTCCCATGCTTCTATAAGCGCCGTGCAATGGATACGCTAAACATTGAACCTCGTGCATCCCTCCATGCTCAGGCCGGGGCCTTCTGACTCCAGGCTTCCGAGTCGATAGAGCTCTTCCTGCTCATCTTTTGCGACTTCTTGGCCACTTTAGGCTGAGGTGCTCTCACGCCATTGCTGGCATTGATCATGCCCTTCATAAGGAATGGCCATCCGACTGAATCCCAAAGTCAGCTTCCGTCATATCGTCCATCAAGACATCAAATGAAACTTACAAAACATCACCATAGTAGGAACAAACATCGATCCCGCGCGCCCTAACCTTCTGAAGTAGTACGCCGCGCCAGGAAGGTCATGGGCCTTGAGATACTTGGGGACACGTCCAATGGGGTGTGCTTCGCGGAAAACGCTGGCGAAGCGTTGCCAAGAGGAGAGGACTCTGATGGGCGCCTTTGCTGCCGCGGAGGACTATGTGGCCATACGGCGTCAGTATGGCGGGGATCCCAGGAGAGAGCGGTGGTTCGCAGTGTGAGGACGGGACGTACGGCTGCCATTGTTGCCATTGCTGGTTTGGAGGGTGTGAAGTTGGTTGGGAATGGTGTTGTTGGTCTCGAGGCGAGAGATTTGCAGCTCTTGTTTTTGCAGGAGGAGCACTTGGTTTTGAATTGAGGTGCGGGTAGGTTATTGGTTGTGGTGGTGGAGGGATTCATATGCAGATGTTTGTTTGGATGATGATGATATGAAAGTCATGACAGACCTACCTAGCGAGGCAGATATATAGTAGCAAAGGAGAGAAGCATCGTTACCGTCAGCGATTACCGTCGTCACAGTCACACGGTGCCGCAACGAACAAGACTCGTATCGAGCAGCTCGACAGGAGAGGTTCGGAGTCGAGAGTAGGCGGGCTGCGACAACAATCGTATGACAGCCTTCCTACAATCCGCAGGAGCGGACAGACGAGCCAGAGAAGCGGCGTTTAGGCGGAACAAGACCAGGAGCTGAAGACGAGGGAGCCGAAGAGTCGTCAGGAATAAGCCGGGATTGCAGGACTCCCAATGGCCAGCCTGCGGGCGTCTCTGGGTGAAAGCCAGGCAAAGGATTGGCACCCTTGCCTTAGGCCGGAGCCGATGTCAGACCTTTGGTTACCGATGGTTATTCCTAGTACCGTTCCCCCAGGTTGATGTACGCGGTAGCGGCTTCGGTGCTCTCCGATGGGTCTTCAACGGTCGGCCATATGCATCAATGCTCCAGAAATGTCGGAACGATCCCCCGACAACTCGTGAACCAACTTCTTTTTCGTCAACTGACGTCTCCGTTGTACGCATCGAGACTACGAACTGGCTTTTCACGGCAAGCAGTCGCATGGATGATATAGACTAATAAAGGCAACATTGCATGGCTACCATTTGCACCAGCCCTCATCCGATACTAGATGACAGATCACAACATGGAAAACCTACGGAAGCACCGAAACAACATGGGCATTCGTTGAAATGACTGAAACACGTCAGCTGTCTCTTACGTGCCTGTCGCCAATTGCCAGGTATTATTTAGATCATAAGAGATAATGGTCGACATCAATGTATGCACGTTACAAACTACTCTTTGCCTCATGTTGAGTATAATATTGCGTAAAATCATGCATCACGGCTTTCTGCTTCTAACAATGAATGTCAGTATGCGAACCTTGCATCAAGTCGTCGAAACTCAATAGCACTCACCTCAGCCATCTCCTTCGCGAACTCCCGATCACTCTCAGCCCTCTTGATCGCTTGGAAGAACTCGTCCCTCTCAACCTCTTCTGGCGACGAACGCCAAAGCCGTTCGAGATTTCCACTCGAGACAGGATCAATCACCGTCCAGTACTTCTCTCTCCGAATAGTGTCATACTTGTCGAAGATGCTATCGTCTGCGCGTCCCGTAAACAGTCCATAGAAGCAGTCGAACAGCCCTCCTACATCTGCGAAACCGCCGGTGAGGCCCATGCCGCCGCTTGAGTTGCTCGTTCAGCTTGATGTTCAAATTTCCAGAAGCGGCGGGAACTCACAATGGATTGCACAAATGCGCAGCATCAGCCGCAAGCAAGAAGCGCCCTGACCTCAAGCTCTCTGCACATCGCTGATGGATCTTGTAAGGACTGAAGTTGACCATCTCATATTCGCTAGGCTCGGGAGCGCCAGGTACAAATTGCTTGAACTTCTCCGGCTGCCTCGCGAGCATCTGCTCGCGCGTCAGGTTGCCTTCTTCGCCGTATGTAATTCGCAGTAGTCCGTCGTTGGAGATCTGTGCTATCATAGGAAAGTGCTCTGGGCTGACGAGGAAGTTGGTGCTTTGCCAGCCGTACTTTGCGAGGCCCGGGTAGTATGTCTGCGAGGTGTCAGACATTGCGTCAGGAAATGAACGATCGCTGAGAAAGGGGCCAACCTACATTCGTCGCCACAATCTGCACATCCCACGTCTTGCCAGGGAACTTCCCAGCCCCAAACACCTCCCTCCTCACCTTACTATTGGCACCATCACACCCTACAGCATATGTAGCAAACAACCTCTTCTCCTCATTCGAAGTCTTCACATCAACCCAAACCCCCTCCTCATCCTGCCCGAGCCCTAGAACCTCGTGCCCCAACAACGTCTTCGCATTCTCATAGCGATCTAAGTGAGACTGCAAAAGCGGCAATAACGCATCGAGCGGCAGCGACAGCCTTCGATGTTCCTTCGGCATATCGTCGTCGATGATTTCGCAAATCTGCTCTCCGTTTGCCGTTCGCCACGCCATCCCGTTGGCATGGAAAGCTTGTTTCTCGACATCCTCGAGAATGCCTGCACGAGCGAACTCGTGCAGTGACGGTGCGCCGTAGTACGAATCGCGAGGTTGGCGGTCGAGTTCGTGGCCTTTTTCGAGGACTGTTACATCTATGCCTTTTCTAGCTAATAGCAGGGCGAGGAGGAGGCCCGATGGGCCGGCGCCGACGATGATGATGCTGAATGGATCTTGTGGCATTTCTACTAATGGTAGGCGATGAACAAGAACTATGTTGTATGTAGGGATCGAGTATTTGATGGAACGATGAACAAATGTGTACAGCAAAACTTCATAAAATACCTCCGTATGCCCAATTGGCAACACCACCAAAAGGCCACCATCTCTCACACAAGACAAGCATCTCCGCACTTCCTGCACCTCGTCACATCATACCTGTGGATACCGGCAGATGGCAAGATGGAGATTGATTACTGCCGGCGGCACGAAGCGAAGTTCGTTCAAAAAGCGGGCTTCGAGCAAACAGCCTAGCTAAACACTCTGCCTGGACGGACGATGATAGCTCTCCAAGCAACGCAAAACAGAAGAGTAGTGTAAATTGACATGTTGAGCAAATCGCAAAAGGATAGATGCCCTAAGACGGAGTTGAACCGGCGACCTCGTCATTACTAGTGACGCGCTCTACCAACTGAGCTATCAGGGCTTGATGAGATTCTCATGACAGCTCGCAATACATATCGCTTTAAAAGATGGTAGCAACACAGATCTCCGCAAATCAAGTCCAGGGAAAAGGCATGTGAAAGCAAAGATACACACTGATGTGCTGCTTTCGGCCATTGTCTGTTATTCTTACAAACAATACTATACAGTCTATATTACAACCCTCCAACTACTCTCTTAACTTCAAATGATACGTCTCCAACTGGCCCTCGGTCATCTTAGTAGGACTCTTGACCAGCATGTCCTCGCCCCTGCCGCTCTTCGGGAAAGCAATAACATCGCGTACGCTCTCTTTGCCCATCATGACAGCTACCAGTCGATCGAAGCCCAGCGCCAAACCGGCATGCGGCGGGCACCCAGCGCGAAGGACTTCGATCAGGTGTGCAAAGTCTTTCATGCGCTCGTCGCTCATCTTGAGCACCTCTCGCATGATGAACTCCTGCATCTCGGCGCTGTGGATACGACGGCTGCCACCGCCGAGCTCCACGCCGTTGACTACGAGGTCGTAGTGGTCTGCGCGGACGCTTAGGGGTTCTGTGATTAGAAGGTCGACATCTTCAGACGACTTTGGTGAAGTGAATGGATGGTGGGTCGCGGAGAGACCAGCACTGCCGCCCTGGCCAGGCTCGGCATCGTTGCTGGGCGAGAACAGAGGGAAGTCGTTGATCCAGGTAAATGCGAAGCCTTCCGGAGCATCAATGTAGCCATGCTTGACAGCTGCCCTGTGAAGTGCAAGTCGAAGGTTACCGATCGGTGTAGAGCCACCAGAGAAGTCCTCCTTCGGTCTGGCTTGGATGACAACGAGATCACCATCTTCCAGATCTAGCATCTCTTCCATGGCCTCGGCAGCTTCAAAGCCAAATACCTGAAGACCTTGAAGTGGCTTGCGAGTATCGAAGATAAAAATTCCAGGTTGGCCGTGCGGGTTTTGGTTGAATGGCTGAGATTCTGGTGAGTCCATGAACGTGTTGACGAACTCTCGGGTTTCTTTGGCATCATCTGAGATCCGGAACTTCATGGCTTCGACGATGGGATCGTTCAGAGGCCCAATCTTCTTGACAAGATCCACAGGGATCATGTATTCGATCCGTTGAATTTCCGAGCCAAGTCGTAGGTCAGGTTTGTCAGATCCATATCTTGACATTGCCTCTTCGTAAGACATGCGTGGGAAAGTCTCGGGAAGGTCTTTAGCTGAAAGTAGCTCGGTCCAAAGCCTTCTGATCACAGCCTCAACCGCGCGCATAACATCCTCCGCCGATGCAAAAGCCATTTCCAGATCGACCTGAGTGAATTCGGGCTGCCTGTCAGCTCTGAGATCTTCATCGCGGAAGCATTTGGCGATCTGCATGTAACGAGGGATGCCGCTGCCCATCAGAATCTGCTTGTACTGTTGAGGACTTTGTGGCAGAGCGTAAGCCAGCCCTGGTGTCCGCGTGGGAACAAGAAACTCTCTTGCGCCTTCTGGTGTGGATTTGAACAGTAATGGAGTCTCAATTTCGGTGAAATTATGCTTCTCGCAGAGTTCAGTGCGAACGATACGAGCGGCCCTGCTTCGAAATGCGAGAGCATTGCGAACATCGGGATCGTTTCTGATTTGCAAATGTCGCTGTTCAGGAGAGAAGACGGTGTCTTTGGACATGATGATATCACTTGGGAACGAGTTCAAGGGCGTGATATCGTCGACTTTGACTTCGACGCTGGTGATAAGGCCGGCTCTGGCTTCGTGGCCTTTTCCTGAAGGCACCTTCCGAGCCTTGATCGTGCCATTGATAGCGACTGGAGAATGTTCTTGTAGTTCGCGTAAGGTTGCATGTGGCGAGTCGCTGCCATCGACGCCTTTCGTCGGAGTCGAGACGAGCTGTACTGTGGAGCCTAATGTCATGTCGTGGAATTCCGCAAAGGTGAGAGATTTCGAAGCATCCCGTCTGGATCCAATGTAGCCATGTAGGACGACTTGCTGGTCGTTGAGGTCCGTACCATGGCTGGCAAGCTGTTCGAAGGAACATGATGCGGCGGGAAAGTTCACTGTTGCAAATGTCAGTGCTGTTAGACGGGAGGTCGCAAAGAGAAACCTACGAGATCGTTTGAAGTCTGCCAGCACCTTTGCAGCGTTCTCAGAGCTATATGGCCTCCGTCCATTGGCGCGAACATGATTAGATCGAGAGAGGGTAGCCCTTTTCAGGGCGGATTCCACAGTTAATGCTCGACATGCAGGTGGCAAACTCAGCACGCGTGATTGCAGAGCAGATGATGCAGCTACGCCTAAGGCACGATTTTGAGGTGGCATCGATGAATGACAAGATGGATAAGAATGTTCATCTCAATGCTGTCGAGGACTTGAAGGTCGACCCGGAGGACGAATGAGCTTCCGGCGACGCCCAACACGGCTAGCGCGTCCCGGCTAGCGCCGCCCCGTCGAGCACTTTTCTCGCAGCGCGGTGGCTCTTCCTTTCTGATCTCTTCAATGACCCTCCTATTCAAAAGGATGTACGTATTGCTTTCCGCCCCAATATTCACGACATATTGCTAACAGAAGTGCAGGTGATGAAAGCTTAGCGTGTAGCAGATGAGCAGTGTTTCATCCTGGGTACTCAAGCTCTCCTTTAACCAGGCTTAAGGGCGAAAGTATCCGGATGGAACCAGCATGATATCTGCGTTCGGCACACCTCCTTGTTACTTAACGAGCGCGAAGAAGCACCTCTGACTTTTCCCAATGAATACGAGGGTTGTTCTGGCTGGCGGCGAAGACGTGCCGTTCAGCCTCTCACCCGGGATCTTGCATCCGATACCTACAATCGTCGATAATCTTAATGAACTCCATTCCTTCCAAGAAGAAGCAAGACCGCCTTTACAGCTCTCCACGCAGAGTAGAGCACCTTCTCTGCTATGATTCCAATCTATTCGTGATGTCCCACCGCAATTCGAGGTACTTCCAAGAGGCCGGCTGTTCTCAATCGCGGTCTTTTGCACCTCGGCGCGGAAGAAAAGAAAGCCGCATCAACAAGTTGAGGTCAGCCTTTCGATGCTACCTTGACTGTAACATGTTCGCGACATTATTCCTCTTGACCTGTCTATAGAACAGAGAATAGCCTCCAGTAGTGACCTTCATGATTGCATAACATAAAGCACTACCGCCATCGTCAGCACCCTGCCAAGACGGCTGTTCGTCTGCGCTTCCGAGAGCTGGAGAGTGAACCAACGCCCAGGCAACCTAAGGCCATCCAATCTCCCGTGCTCCTTGACGAGTCGTACATAGTCGCCCCGCAGGCTGCCGTATACCACCGCGCATACCTCTCCGTGTCTGGACAATAATGCTGCTGCTGCCACCTTGATCGCGTACCCGAAACACCTCTCCTTCCAGACGATCGCCAAAACAACCCGCCGACTGCCCGAATCCCAACAACACCAGCTCATGTCGAGCTCCTTCGAGAAGTCCGTCAAGGGCGGCACCAAAGTCAAGCTCGCGCCGCCCAAATCGAAATATGTCGAACACATCCTCATGGCGACCCAGTCCGGCGAGGCTGGCGTCGCCGAGGTCTTCCGGACATTGACCCACCGACTGCGTGATTCGACCTGGACCGTAGCTTTCAAGTCGCTCATTATTGTGCACTTGATGATCAAAGAGGGCGCACCGAACGTGACCCTCAGCTATCTGAGCGCTGCACCGACACATCGACTGGCAATTAATAGTTTCACCGATGTGCAGACTCAGGGACACAACATCCGGCGGTACTCCGAATACCTCCTCGCTCGAGCGCAGGCGTTCGAGGCTGCCAAATGCGATTTCGTTGCGAACGGACAGGATCATGTGAAGAGGCTGTCAGTGGACAAGGGCTTGCTGAGGGAGACAGAAATCATTCAGGTCCAGGTCAGAGCGCTGGTGAAATGCAACATGCTGGACAATGATTTGGAGAACGAAATCTCCCTTACGGCTTTCCGACTGCTCACTCGGGACTTGCTGGACCTGTATGCGGCGGAGAACGAGGCGGTCATGAATGTCCTGGGTCATTACTTTGAGATGTCGCGGACAGATGCCGAACGAGCGATCAAGATTTACAAGACATTCTGCAAGCAAACAGATCTGGTGGTGCAATACCTGGGTGTTGCGCGCCAGTTCGAGCATGCCACCCGCCTGGAGATTCCCAAGATCAAGCACGCACCTACAAGTCTGGCAGCTAGCTTGCAAGAGTATCTGGATGATAAGGAATTCGACATCAACCGCAGACAGTACCTGGCCGAACAAGAAGCTAAGAAGACCGGCAAGCCCTTTTCGAAACCAGCGGCACAACAGAAGAATCAGTCGGCCGCAGCAAAACCGGCACAGGGTGCAGCTGCGGCAGCGCCAGCTGCAGCTAGTCAGCCTAAAGGGCCGGCTCCTGATCTTATCGATTTCTTCGATAGCATTGAGCAGAAGCAACAGCCAATGGCGCAGCCCGTGCAGCAATATCAACAGCCACAACAGTCTGGGTTCATCACGACGCAGCAGACAAGCTTCGGAGCACCTCAGCTTGGTTTCCAACAGGGTTTCCAGCAACCTGTACAGCAACAGCCTACAAACGGTTTCATGGCCAACGACCAGTCCACCAATCCGTTCGGCCAGCCGCAACAGCAACCGCCTACGAATGGATTCACGGGCAACGACCAATCAACGAATCCATTTAGTCAGCCTCAAATGCAGCAACAACAGGCCCAGCCTCAGGCGCCGCAACAGCAACAGCAATTGCAGCCCGTGCAAACAAACTACACTGGCGCTGGATTTGGTGGCTATGGCCCGCAACCTTCGCAACAAGCATTTGCCACAGGCGGCGCCTTCACGCAAGACACCCAACAAGCATTCGGCGGTAATACTGTGCAATCGCCGGCACAACTGCAACCACAACAAACCAACCCGTTCAGGCAAAGCATGATGCCTACTGGGGCTCCTACGGGCGCTTTCGGAAACCAGCCTCATCAGCCCAACACAGACAACACTGGCGGTCTCCAACGGCAATCTACCAACCCATTTGCCAAACACACTCAGCAGCCACAAATGTCTTCCTTCCAGCAGTCGATTCCAGAAGACGGCTTGCCACAGCAGCAGCAATACCCGCAATCGACCTCACCGTTCGGCCAACAGCAACAGCAGCAGCCGCAGCAGACTGGCGTGCAGCCTCTGCAAGCCCAGGCAACAGGCACAAACCCCTTTGCCCGTCCCACAACCGCATCCCAGCAGCCGCAACAGAGCCTTTCGCCCCTCAGCGTGCAAGCTACCGGTACAAACCCCTTCAGACAATCAATGTTCGTCAACCAGCAGACCGGGCAAGGCTGGCAAAATGCTCCGCAAGCCACAATGGGTGGGCTCGAGCACATGCAAACCACACCGGTCTTCCCTCGACCTGGGCAGCAGCAGCCTCAGCAGCAGCAGTCGCCGTGGGGCTAGGAAGCCAAACAGACAAATATACTCTTCTTCTCAAATGTGTGATATTAGCGCGGCGTTTTGACTTTGTTAAGGAAAGAGTTGTGGATGAATTGAAGGGAAGGAAGAGCAGGATTCTTTTTATGGTGTCAGTCCTATCGGCATATTTGTAGTGTTATGCTCGTGTGGGCATAGAGCAGCAGAGTGACGCATACCCGGTACTTTCTTCGCATTAGCGAGCGATGCATCGAGTCATTTATAGTCTTGAACCACGCGAATCATGTCATGCGAAATAGAATGCATGTGTCCCAGCCCAATGCCTTGAGAGAAAATTGATGTTGGTATCGCCACAAATACTGTACAGAAATCATGTACAAGGAAATATACATACATACATTCATGAAGCGAAACTTTTGCCCATGGTCTTTCAATTTGTTCCCAATCTTCCTGCCCTTATCACCTCCTCCACAGACCCCTCACAGCAGCCATAACAGGCCCCTCCTCCCCAGCCTCAAGCACACTCAACACCTTCCCACTGCCACCAGCATTCCTCTTCGCCTCTTCCTCCGCCTTCCTCGCCGCACCCTCCGCCAATCCACCACCCTGCTCCGCCGCGCGCCCTCTTACAAGGTTATCGCGAATGCGCCTCAATTCCTCCTCCTCCGCTTCACGCACCTCCAGCTCGCGAATCCACGCATCCTTCTTCTCTTTCCTCCTCTTCTCCTCGGTCAACTCGTCGAACTGCCCGCGCTTGGCGCGGTCGGACTCCCAGTATGCGCTGCCGCCGAGCATGGCGAGGATGGTGAAGCCTTGGGCGTAGATGCGGCGGCGGAACATGCGGTTTGTGCGGGCTTTGTCGCCGGAGCGCATGGATTTTGTTCTGCATGAGTGAGTGTTAGTGCGGCTGAAACGATATCATGTGCGGATTTATTGCAATACGTACGCTTCATAGAGAGCCCAGCATGTCAAGGCGCAGCCGAGCGGAATCAAGGGCTCTTCGACGATCTTGCGGCGGAGCTTTTGCCATCTTGACTCTTCGTAGAAATCGGTGTCGTTGTCGAAGGACGATGGCGGAGGGGCGGTGTTGATGTTACCCGGGACCGACATTGTGGGTGTGGTTGTGTGGTTTGGTGGAGGGAAGGTCGCGTGCTTGGTTGCTTGCTCTAAGATGGAGCTTGATCGTTTTCAAACGGCGTTTGATATGCGGTTGATTGATTGATGGCCGTGCGATTTGTGTGATATTATGGCCGGAGAATGGGGTGAAAGGTGTTCTCGTGTCGCGCAATTGCTCTGGTATGAGGCAGTTTTCACTCTGCCCGCCGTTAGATGGAGCTGTTTCGTCCTGCAGGTCATGGTGACATGAGCAGATCTCCCAAGTCGAGGTCGTCATGAGAACGGCCGGCCATACATAGCGGCTTGCCATCGGAGTCGCTCGCCCATCACTTTCACCGCCCTGCAGCCCGATGTCGGCAGAATTTGGCTGACTCCGAAGTGGAAGATCGCAATGGCATGGCATTGGCGAGGAACAATCTCGATTCTGCCATTGAGAGATCAAACAGTGTCTCTCATCCTTCTATCGCAGCAACATGACTGACATAGTCACCAACAACGGCGCTCAGACGCCCGAAACGCCCAAGCAACACCATGCCAACCTAGCATTGACAGAATACTCGGCCGCGCCTTCGCCGCCGTCTTCAACGCCCAAATCAACGGAGGCGAGAGTGCCTAAAGAATTCTTGTTGCCCACAGGCTACCCTGATGCAGGTGCATGATCGATTGCTTGTCTCGAGTGCAGGCTAACGAATCACAGTACCTCCGCTTGATCCTTACATCAAGAGTATACGATGTCGTCGAAGAGACGCCTTTGACACATGCCGTCAACATCTCCAACCGGCTGGAGTGCAAGGTTCTCCTCAAGCGCGAGGACCTGCAGCCCGTCTTCTCGTTCAAGCTTCGCGGTGCTTATAACAAGATGGCCCACTTGACTTCACAGGAGAGGTGGAAGGGTGTCGTTGCTTGCTCGGCTGGTATGTATCTATGACTTGTCTTTCATTGGGCTCTCCAACCATCTTGGAATTTCAACTACGATCAATCATGTCCCGGGATCTTGAGATCAAAGCAATGCTAATGCTCGACCAGGCAACCATGCACAAGGTGTTGCATACTCTGCCCGCAAGCTCAAGATCCCCGCCACCATCACCATGCCCTTGGGCACTCCCGCGATCAAGCACTCAAACGTTTCCAGACTCGGCGGTAACGTCGTCCTGCATGGAGCAGACTTTGATGCTGCAAAGGCAGAGTGCGGTCGTCTGGCCGAGACTCACGGTCTGACTAACATTCCGCCCTTTGATGACCCCTACGTTATTGCTGGCCAAGGCACCATCGGTATGGAACTCATCCGCCAGACCGATCTGAGCAAGCTCGAGGCCATCTTCTGCTGTGTTGGTGGTGGTGGTCTCATTGCTGGAATTGGTGTTTACGTCAAGCGCATTGCACCTCACGTCAAGATCATCGGTGTCGAGACACACGATGCAAATGCAATGGTCCAATCTCTCAAACTTGGCAAGCGCGTCACACTCAAAGAGGTTGGCCTTTTCGCCGACGGTGCGGCAGTTAAGACTGTCGGCGAGGAGACTTTCCGTGTGGCAAGTGAAGTCGTCGACGATGTCATCCAGGTCGATACCGACGAAATCTGCGCTGCCATCAAGGACGTCTTCGAAGATACCCGCTCCATTCTCGAGCCCGCCGGCGCTCTCTCCCTCGCCGGTCTGAAGAAGTATGTCGCCGCCAATCCATCGCAAGACATCAACCGCCAGCTCGTCTCCATCGCCTCTGGCGCCAACATGAACTTCGATCGTCTCCGCTTCGTCGCCGAGCGCGCCGCCCTCGGTGAGAAGAAAGAAGCCCTTCTTTCCGTCACCATTCCCGAGCGACCCGGGGCATTCGCCGCCCTTGTCGCGGCCATCAACCCCATGGGCGTCACAGAGTTCTGCTACCGCTACTCCACCGCCGCAGCAGCGAACATCATCGTCGGCATCCAGCTCTCTGCTTCAACCCGCGAGCGTGATCTTGCAGACCTCATGTCTCGCCTGCAACAAGAAGGCATGCAAGCTACCGATCTTAGTGGTGACGAGCTGGCCAAGAGCCACATTCGCTACCTCGTCGGTGGTCGCAGCGATGCCGCGAATGAACGTCTGTTCGCTTTCGAGTTCCCCGAGAGGCAGGGAGCTTTGCACAAGTTCCTTACCACATTACAACCCGGTCTGAACATCAGCCTTTTCCATTACCGCAACTATGGAGGCGATGTCGCGAAGATCTTGGCTGCGATCCAATGTCCAGCTGGCGAGGTGAGTCACGCAGCATAAACCAACACGCTTCCATCAGTACGGTATGCTAATCAAATACAACAGGAGGCAAGCTTGAACAGATTCTTGTCAGAAATCGGCTACCCCTGGAAAGAGGAAACCGAGAACCCAACGTACAAGACCTTCATGAGGCAATAAAGATTTATGTAGAACCAAACAAAACGGCAAAACCAGTGGGTATCATAACCTGTCAAACCACGCTCACCTCTCTCTCACTGCTCACTACTTGCTCCTATCAGCGAGTTGCTGCTCCCACGGCTGTCTCTGGCTGATCTCCACGCCTCCCAGAGCAGTGGTAGCATCCTCCATTTCGATCTCTCCCTCCACCTCCCCCACCGCAGCTCTGGTCTCACTCCACTGCCCGAAGGCCGACTTCCTCTCTTCTTCTTCCTTCTCCTTGGCAGCGTTGCGCTCACGCTCCAACTTCTTTCTCGACTTGTTCGAGAGCTCGTGCTCTCGCCCTGCTGCTACCAGCATCTCGTCGCGCTCGTCTTTGGTACAGCAGAGCGAGCGAAGGTACTTCTGCCCATTTTGGAGCGCGAGGGTATCTGCACCAGCTGTTAGCAGCGAACCATCGAGATACATCGGTGCTACTGACTCTCGGCCTCAGGGCGCACGATCACGCCTCCTTTCACCCCATCGCCGTAGCCATTATCGCGGTAATCCTCCATAAGTCCGATGAAGCGGACGACGTTCAGCGGCTGCTCGCGCAACACAGCCTTCACTTCGAGGCTCTTCTCCTTGGCTCCCACGCCCCACTTTGTGCCGGGAGAGGCCAGCTTCTCCACCTGCTGGCAGCACCAGTTGACGAAGGACCCGTAGAAGGTGAGCGGGTCCTTCTCACCCTCGAGCCACTTCTTGATCGCGGTGCTACCCTCTGCGTCGGCGGTCCAGTACTCGACTTTGAAGACGGGATAGGCGCTGTCTTGGATGCCTGCTACTTCTGGGCGCTGCATGGTGGTGGCGGTGGTGCTATCGGCGGCGCTGTTGTTATTGTTGTTGTTGTTGGTTGGAGAGAGAGAGAGAGAGAGAGAGAGGTGCTGGCAGTGGTGGTGGTGTCTGGGGGAAAAAAGTAGATAGAGGATATGGAAGGGTTTTTATCGTTCACGTGCGCCTGTTTGCAATCGCGTCACATGCGGGTGGGCGAGGAGGCATGTGAAAGTGAGGTGCCAGTTGAATCTCAATGGGCTGCGTTGCGACTATTGTTTCTGGAGGCGCTGGTACTCCTTCGGGGTCCATTGAGATGCTATTTCGCAAACAATAACATCTCAATAGACCGGCCGTTTTTTTTTTTTTTTGGATCCATGTCTATTGGCAATACTTTCTACTGGCTCAGCATAATCCGCAGAGAGACTCTTGACCAAACACCAGCATCTCGATAGACTAGCTTGTGATTGTTCTATCCATGTCTGCTGACAGCACTACCTACACAAGCCGACATAAGCCACGGAGAGGCTGCTGACCGTATAACGGCATCTCAATGAACAAAGATACGATGGCTCTACCCATGTCCGCTGGCAACACCACCTGCACAATTTTTGGCAGTCCATGGAACGGCTTGTGAACGAACGCTTCCAATTCAATGAACTATCGTGCGATTGCTCCATCTATGTCTGCTGAGATCATCGCAACACCCAACAACATCTGCCGAGAATCCCTGGAGACCGACATTTCAATGGGTCGACATAACATAGGTTTGTCCAGGTCTGCTGATATCATCGCATGATCCACGGAGATACATGTACCTATAATCGAAGACGGCCATCTCGATAGACTGACATGCTTCAACCGCATTCATGTTCGTTGACACTACCGTGTGAGCCGCAGAGATACAGTCGCACAATCTCTAGCATCTCAATGGTCTCCCATGTAATAGATACACTCAAAGTTGCTGACACTACGTAACGATGCGCAGAGATTTTCTGGAACGATGGCTGGCATCTCAATGGAAGGGCGCGCAATAGCTGCATTCAGAGCTGTCGATAATTCCTCATGGCTCGCAGAATTGCAACCAAACATCTTGCACTGGAGTCTCACTAGGAAGAGATGCGATAGTTCAGCCCGTCTCAGCGCAAATGCGCCAGTTCAAAAAGTCTTGTGAAGTCGGACACAAGGATCGAGTTATTGAGGCGCAGGACGCAAATGCGGCAGCAAGAAAGGAGAACGATGGCTGTCTGTCAACATGATATACTTAGGAGGAAATGAGAAAAAAAAAATCCCATTCAACCTCCAAGCGAACAACCCCGGTGATCGAATTGTAGCCGAAGCCATCTATAACCATGCACTGCTAGGATTGCTCCGCCAAGGATTCGAACTTGCGTTCGGTGGTTGCGCAGCGACTCTCGATGCCGAACTCTCGTGCTGCCGTTAGGCCAAGAGGGCTAAGAAACCGCTTTTTGCGTTTGGATGACCACCTTGGCGCAAAAAACAGTAAATAGCTTACCTGCACGGCGCTTTCCCTTCCCGCACTTAGCGACCAGCCGACCGTGACCGCAATTAAGGCCACGGCGCGGTGATCAAGGGTCGAGGGAGAGTCGAGGGAGAGTCGAGGGAGTGAGGTGTACATGAATTGGACGGAACCAAACACCACTCGGTAAGAGATCGCGGAGAGGCAAAGCGCATTCTGTCGTCACCATTAACAACCTGGATTAACGTGTAAGTGGAGTACAATATCCTCGGTGTTCGACAGTTGAGGCCAATGATCTCGTTGGTGAAGGTAGGGCATTGGGAAACCTCAAAGAATGAAGTGTCAATTCGTGACGGCAAAAACAAAAAGCAACTCTGCAACTCCCGTCAGTGCAGCTCAGATAATACGATGATATCGTGCAAGGTAAAGAGAAAGACCAAAAAAAAATCCCATTAACCTCTTAGTCAATGCAACCCCGGTGATCGAATTGTACCAATTAAGGCATCTATAACCATGCACTACTAGGATTGCATTCGTCAAGAATTGAACCGGAGTTCGTGGCGCAATGTAACGCTAAAGCCTTACGACTAAGCCATAAGACTCGCTTTCCTGCTGGATGATCACCTTAACTCGGCCGCCGTTAAGTAGCTTTGGTGCACGGCAGCTCCCTCCCGCGCTTGGAGAGGGGTCGGCCGTGACGTGGGTTGTGGTGAATGCGGCGACCTATGCAGGTTGGGACAGGATGGCGGATACCACGCAGCAGACGACAAGCTTAACCACGCCGACGACCTTGTCGAGGCTTGGGGCTGAGTGCGACGACGGTACAGCGTAATTGACGAGGCGATTGCAATGATGTATTGCTTGCTGCAGGAGGCGCTCGAGTGTGTGCCGAAGTGACCAGCGAGGAATGTGAGCAGTCCACATCAACAGCAAAAGGGGTATCAGCATCAACATGGCCCGTTGACATCTGACGACTTAAAGCAGCTGACAAGAGGGAGCAAATAAAGAACACACCTTTGCAGACCTATCTCATTTCTTGGACCTTCCACCTTTGGACCGGACCCGTGGGGGCGGCGGTGGCGGCGACTTCTTCGCAGCGCCAACCGAAGGCGACACCGGCGTCGACCTGTTGGCCATGAATGGAGGTTTCCTGTCCACAGGAGCCACTTTCGATGCTTCCTGGCCCTTGATGGTGATCTGATCCCACATCTTCTCCCACACGCCGGGAGCCCGACTCTTGTTCCTTGCCGTCATGTCCACCCAGTATCTTCCATATACCCGCATTGCCAAGCGTCCGCCAAAGATCTGATTGGCGTTCTGAGCCTTAGTGTGGCCCAATGGCACATGCTCCAAGTTGGCAGAGACTCTCGCACCAGGCAAGCGTCGAAGGTCGGCAAAGAAGGCCTCCTTGTGGGTGGGCCAGGGCAACCAGCGCATCGACTGGATAGAGACTCTGGTCTCAGGTGGCACGTGTTCGGCGAATGCCATGAGTGCTTCGTGGTTCTTCTTTGCACGGGCCGGGAGGAGGATCCGGATGGCTGTAACATAGGGCGCAGACATGAGTGCAAGCGCAATGAATGGGATACCGCTTCCGATTGCAACGGCGGGCACCCACCACATCGAGGTGTCAGGGTCGAAGAACATGCGTGGAGCTACAATGATGATACCGAGACCCCAGACGACGATGGTCACGATGCGAGACATGCCAACAAGGACGGTTCGGATCTGGCCTCCCTGGTAGACATTGAGGAGGTCGAGTGAGGCGATGACTGGGGTTGTGTTAGCATGTGGTACACACAAAGCATCGGCTGGACATACCTCTGTTCAACTGAGCCTTGGAAGCTGCCGTGACAGCATTCTGTGAAGCATAGCGCCGTGCTGCGGGCAGGCTCTGTTGTACTATGCGCTGAGGGCGGACAAGAGTCTTGAGCGAGGCATGGCGTATGGCAGGAGTGCGCAAGCCGGCCAGAGACCTGCTCAGCAGACTGAAGGAGTGACAATGCCTAGCGGCGTGTGTAGAAAACATCACATGACTATGCGTAGCAAGCAAGCAACGGAGGAAGCAGGTCTTCTTTTTCTGGGCACAGGATGAAGTGAGGTGAATCTTGCCCCGGACTGGCTTCCCCGAGCCGAGCCCCTGCGACAGGGTTGGGTGGTTGCAGCATGGCTCCACACATTTAGCTTGGAAGGCTATCAACTGCTCTACGTAGATCTAACCTGGGGATCACGTCCTCTTTCTCCATGCTGCTCCCTTTCATTTCATAACACGCGTGAACTCTCAATCCACCAAGATGAAACTCCTTCGCTCACTGCTGGTCTTCCCTCTGGCTCTCCGGGAAGCATTGGCATATTCTGCTCTCGGCGACGAAGCACTCCAATCACTCTCGGTGTCGAGCGACGACTTCTCCATTACGAACGACGATGGCCTTCTAGCCCCTATACTAATTCCTCGTGTGCCCGGAACACCTGGAAACGCCAAAGTTTTACAGCATCTGCACGACTTCTTCGCGAACAATCTCCCGGAATGGAAGCTGGCCTTCCAGAACTCTTCGAGTACTACGCCTACATCCGGCGGCAAGGAAGTGCCCTTCCGTAATCTCATTGCGACACGCGATCCTCCTTGGGTGAAAGGCGAGGGTGAAGTAGGAAGATTGGCGCTCGTCGCGCATTTCGACTCAAAGCTCACGCCGAAGAACTTCATCGGAGCAACAGACAGCGCTGCGCCTTGCGCCATGCTTCTGCATGCTGCCCGCGGTATAGACGCCGCATTGACAGCTAAGTGGGCCGATATTGAGGCCAAGGGCGAAAGAGACGACTTCGATGAGCACCAGGGCGTGCAAATACTGCTGCTGGACGGCGAGGAGGCTTTCGCGACTTGGACACACACAGACTCGGTTTACGGTGCCAGGGCATTGGCTGAGGAATGGGAGACCACCATGAATCCGGCCATGTCTACTTTCAAGAACCCTCTGGAAAGCATCGACCTTTTTGTCCTTCTGGACTTGCTAGGGTCGTCGCACCCTTCCGTGCCTTCCTACTTCAAGACAACACACTGGGCGTACAAGAACATGGCTGCCGTGGAGGAGCGTCTGCGCAAAGCAAACAAGCTGAAGTCGAAGCCCGAGGGTAATTTCCTGTGGGAAGGCGACAAAAACGAGGGCGATCGATGGGCTGGCGGCATGATTGAGGACGATCACATTCCCTTTATGGCTCGCGGCGTTGATATCTTACACATCATTCCGAGCCCATTCCCTGACGTCTGGCATACGAGTAAAGACGACGGCAAACACTTGGACCTCGACGTTGTGGAAGACTGGGCTATGATCACGACTGCTTTCGCCGCAGAGTGGCTGGAGCTTGACGGCTTCATGGGGAACAAAGGAAAACACGAGAAAGCTTCCAAACGCGCTACTGACGCGCACGACAAAGATGAATTGTGAGTATGTCTGGTGCGCTGATATTGCACGCCCTTGGAATTGCCAAGCTAACCATATTGCAGCGAGAATTAATACACCTAAAGCTTGTAACATTATGCATGAGATACAAGCTGTGGACGACGCTCTGTCTCCACTTTCGTGACATTTGGACGAGCTTCTCTCCAAACAAATGTTACCAACGCCAACGTGCGCGATCGTGGACCCAGCGAGACTCGACTCCTTGCTCATGATTACGGGCCTTGTCCCTAGCCGATTGGAACACCATGCACGTATTCAATAGCGGGCTGCCAAGTGTGAAGCGCCATTCATTGTCTACGAAAAGTCGCAAGCACAACAACACCACAACCACGACAACTCCCTTTGTTTGCCATAGCATCGCCGGATCCGGCGAAATGGCTCGCCATTGTACGATACGCCCACCGTGGTCTCTATCGCACAGCACCAGTCTTCTGCCTGGCATGTCAAACGCGAACGTCAGACCGTCGACCACACGCTTCTGACATGGGTAACGCACAAACCAGGTTGGCAGCTATAAACATGAACCGTCCAGATGCAGATGAAGACGCACCTGCACCACGCTCTGGGTCCAGGCGTCGCAGCACGTCCCGGGCACCGAGAACGCCTTCGCAGCAGAGGTCACCAAGCATCAACCGATCAAACTCGAGCTATCAGCCAACGTCGCCGTGGTTTGACGCCCCAGCATCTAGCCCGCGTCCCAGGGAATCATCAAGTCCCCGCCCGCCATCCGCAACTTATCACCCAACTTCGCCAACTCCTGCAATGTATGCAGAGGCGGCAGCCGCAAGACTGGATCGTGACCAGGTCGAGAACTCCCCAGCACGCGGCAATGCGGCCAATCAAGACGAGGTCGTAGCCACGGAGAGTCCTCGCGCCACTCGCTCTACCAGAAGTCAAGCGAGGCGATCTCCTCCTCGAAGGTCACCAAGATCACCCAGTTTCGACCCCAACAGAGACTTGGAGGATTATGAAAGTGAAGAGATACAGCGCGAGCCGGTTCTGCCTACTGTAGAGAATCAAGATGAAGATATCTACGATCCGCATGCGGAATATCGCGATCATATGCAACACCCTGATGAGGACGAGAATTTGGACCAAGAGGAAGAGGGAGACCAACCTGTGGAAGAAGAGCAAGAGGAAGAGGAAGACCCTTGTTTTGAAATTCGCCGAGAAAGAGATCTATTGCTCGTGCAAATCGGTAACGCTGGAGAGCACATCCGCGATCTTCGAGCCACTAATGACGCATTATCTCGTCAAGCCGAGAGTGCGAGGTTGAACTACGAAAATGCAAATGAGAGGCTCGCATATGCCACTCGGGAGGTCGAACGTGTGAACCGGCAAATCGATCATGCTGAACGACAGCTCCGCCTTTTTCAAACCGAGAACCACAGGCTGCGCCGCGAGCGCGACAATGCACTCGAAGATCACGCAGTGGCGATCGAGGAGCGTAACCAACTCAACGAGCTGCTTGACGAATTCGTGGATGATGCTCGTCACCACCACGACCAGCTTAACGACACGAACAACGATCGAGCCCAGGCTTGGGAGAGCGCCGAAAGGGCTTGGGAAGACAACGATCGACTCCGCGCAGAGAATGATCGGCTTCGTGCAGAAGATGACGCCTTGCGTCGTTCTGGCAGATCTGGATCTGAACTATATGCGTCAGAGCCGTCGCAGCACTCTTCAGGCTTGAGAGACTCGGAGCCGGACGTGCAATGGGGTTCCTCTCCACCAGCGTCGGATGCTCCAGCTTCAAACAACTTGCGACGATCGGCCCGTCGAGGAGCAGGGAGAGGAACACCTGTGATTCCTTCATCGGGAAGTCGAGGACAACGTCCTGATTCGACTCCGACCCGACGTCGTGCGCCTAGGCCGAGTGCCATGATGATCCCAGTAGTTCCGGTAATGTCGCCGAGAACACGCGCAGATTTTGATGCGGCCCCATATATCGCAGCGTCACCGCCAGCGCCAGCGCCTGCGCAAAACGCCAACAGGCCGCCTGCACCCAATCCGCCCAGGCGTATGAACACCAGGTCGGCAGTGACACGTGGTAACGGTACGCCTCCTGCCGAGTTGTTCAGTCCGCAGCGGAGACGTGCAGCAGCATCTGCACGTACGACTGGTGCAAGACCTAGCAGAGTGTCGAAGGCAACAAAGAAACGGAAGGGTCGCAAGTGAAGGCATTTTCATGACATGTTCTTTCGATTTGATTAACATCTACTTCAATTCGATTCAGATATCCGTCAGAGTTTAACCTTGTATTCATACATTTTTAATCAGATCTTGCGCCAAACGAGAAAACTATTTGAGCACGCTGATATCAGTTATGCCAGCTACGCAACCTGGATCACACTTCATCGCTGAAGAGTTCGCAACGAAAAGGCAGTACGATTAATTGGTGAGCATTGTGCGATTGGGCGCGAGGGCTCCGTCTTCTCCTCATACGTCTTTGGCACTCACAAAACAGATGCAGCCGGATGGGTAGCACTCACAGGCTACACTCGACATACAATTAAGACATTGAGACGCCCGTGCATGTGTGTCGCCGATAGCATGTCACCGTATCACAGTTGTCGACATGCCTTTGTTCTCTCCTTCCTTTGCTCGACAAGAATTGTGTCCGGATCCGGCGACATACATGCCTTTGTCTCTACCTGCTCAACTACAGCAAACACACCACGCTGTTCACAGCAGCGAACCCACCCCAACTCCAAGCTAGTATCGCCAGCACGTTCACGCCATGTCTCGTCGCAACACGCCTCCTCAGGCTGCCGATCCGGCCTACGAACCTTTCGATTTCGACGAGCTCGATGGCACCTTCGATCCCAGGCCTGACGATTATGACTTTTTCGCCGAAGAAGCTGGGTTGGACGCCATCGAGAATCCAACACCGCCTAAGAGGGGCAGGACTTCTGCTTACTCAATTCCTTACCATCCTGAAGCTCCAAACGTGCCAGGAAACCAAGACCTGTATGACCCCGACGTATGGCGGCGCACAGCCTCCTCAGAGTCGAGACATCGGCGCGCTCAGAGGGAATACGATCCTGCGTTGGCGCACAATATGTCTCCGGGGCGATCGCGCTCTATCGCTGGCAGTACAGCTTCGTCTCGATACAGAGCTTATGCCAACCAGATAGGATGGCACTTCCACGAAGAAACGCAGGATATGGCGGCACGTATTGCAGATCTTGAAGCTCGCCTTGCCACGGTTGAAGCTAGGCTTGCTTCACGATCGAAGTCCAATGCTTCGTCGAGCAGCAGCAGCTCCTCCAGCAGCGGCGATAGCTCTTCAAACGGCGGTAAGCGTAAGCGCTCTGCAAGCAAGAAGAGAGTGTCGTTCGACAAGAATGATGACAAGCACAACGACAAGCACAACGATGATGGCGATGATGATGATGATGACAACGATGATGACGAAGCACCAGCTTGCCCATCCAAAAAGCAGAAACAGACGCCAGCAGCCCCAGCTCCATCGCGTACGTCCCAGCAATCCGTATCGCCTCGCACTCCCGCCAGAAAGGCCTCCGTAAGCCCGGCCAAGACCCCAAAGCGGCCGACCAAAGCAGCTCCACAGACCAACCAGGTCAATGACAGAGAAGAGCCAACAAGCCCAACACCTCGCAGGGTCACGAGACAGAATGCTCCTCGAACTCCGCCTCGTCAGAATCAGGCCACGCCACCGACTCCTCGTGCCCCGAGGAAGGCTGCTCCGAAGAGACCCACGACTAGGCCTGCACCGATTGCAGCGGCTGCGTTGACTCGAGATGTGACCGCAGCGCCTGGCGCTCCGAGACGGAGCTCTAGGATTCGAGCGCAGGCGCATGGGCAGGCTACTCCGGCTATGAAAGGCGTTTCTAAGAAGAAGGCGGGTGGCAAGAACAAGTGAGAGGACTGTCATGCTTCTGCGTTGATGTCTAGGTTACCGTTCCATATAGTCTTGTCGTATTATCCGTGCCGTTTCATTTGAACGCGGTCTACACTATCTTCTCAAAAGCTGTTTTCCCTGCTTCATGACACTCCCCAGCCCACCCTTCACGACTGATTGAAACTCTTGTAGGCCGCCTACTCTCTTCACGCCAAGGACGCCACCAGCGAGTAACCCAAGAACGACTGCTGCCGTCTGAATGTTCTTCCAGCCGCCAACGGTCAAGCTCTTGCGTCGCTTGTTCTCGTCCTCGTACTCGAAGTCACTTCCTGGGATGAAGATGCTACGAAGCCAGAACATGAACTGGTAGCCAGGGTACATGGCGATGTTCATTCCGGTTGAGGGATCGAGAGCCCAATTTGTGCAACCAGAAGCCCAGACAAGCTTGCTCAGCTCCTTTTGCATCCAGGTACTGTCGTTCTTCGCGGCATCGAACTTGACGTCCACGACGTTCATGACTGTTGACGGCAGAAGGGATCGGCTCGCTTGCTTAGATCTGATCAGAGGATCGATGAGCCGGAGGAGGAAGTTGATCTGGCATTCCACGGTGTAGATCACGGACAGATGACCTGTCACGGTGTTCGGACCCATGAGCGTGAAGAAGTTGGGGAAGCCGGGAATGCATGAGCCCAAGTATGCTTGTGCCGCACCTTGGTGGTGCTCGTCCCAGAACTGTTGCAGATTGAGGCCGCTCTGTCCGTGAATCTCCATTGGGAAGAGCATACGGAAGACTTGGAATCCAGTCGCCATGACGATGGCATCGGCGTGAAGCTCTCTGCCGCTTTTGGTCTTCACGCCACTCTCAGTCAGCTCCTGCACCGGGTCTTCTGCAATCAGCTCGACGTTGTCCCGGTGAAGGCATTCCAGGTAGCCCGTGTCCATGACCTTGCGCTTGCAGCCGATCTCGTGCTTTGGAATAAGCGCATCCCAGTATTTCTCAGGAGCCATACGTTTTACATAGCGAGCGTTCTCTTCAATCAAGCCCTGGCGAATGCCTTTGCCGCCTTCAGTCTCCATAGAAGCAAAGTCCTTTTCCATGTCTGCGTAGAGTTTGAATCGATACAGCTTCATTGCAAAAGGCATGTACTTCATCAAAGCCTTCCAGGCTGGTGAGTAGACCGGATTTGGTCGCTCCGCCAGGTATTGTGCCTGTCGTGCAAACTGCGTGAGACTCTTCGAATGTTCAGCCATGACTGGTACGAACTGTGTTGCGGAGCATCCGTTACCGAGGACAACCACATCTTTGTCCTTCCAGTCGAAGCTGTGGTCCCATAGCGCCGAGTGGAACAATTTGCCTTTGTATGTATCTGCTCCGGGAAGCTCACAGTCGCGCGGTACAGACAGATTGCCAACACCAGATACTAGAATACGGCTGCGTTTGGTGTAAGTCTCTTTCGTCTGTTGGTCCTTCAAAGTCGTTTCCCAATACTGGCCAGCATCGTTCCAGTCTGCTCTCTCGACAGTCGTATTAAAAGTGACGTGAGGAATGATCTTGTACTTTTCAGCGATTCCACGAAAGTATGCCTGAATTTCTGATCGCATCGAGAACTTTTGGCTCCAGTTTGGATTCAGCTCGAAACTGTAGCTGTAGAAGTGCGAAGCAACATCGCAGCCGCAACCAGGATATGTGTTGACGAGCCAGGTGCCGCCGACGTCTGCGACCTTTTCGACGATCTCGAAGTCCCGGTAACCGTAGTTTCGGATGAGCTGGACAGCCAGGCCAAGGCCAGACATGCCGGCTCCGATGATAAGAACATCAGTGTCGAGGTCGACCATGTTCGCAACCAGAAGTGCGATCTCGTTGTATCACAAGAGAAGATGAGCGATGAGATGGAAGGAAGAGAAGATGATGGGAAGTGTCGACTTATACTGCACGGTCTCTGGCGCAAGATGAACCGGCATACTTACTGCAACTCTCACATATGCATACCTCGTCTCGAGTCAGTCAATGGCCCTGTGGCGCGTGGAGGCGCGGGGATGTGTGGAGACGAAGAGGAGTGATGTTGGTCCGGCTTTTGAACAGTTCGAGCATCGGTAATTGAGGCGAAGGGAAGGTACGCCTGACTTGCCTGTTCAAACCCGGCAGACCTTCTTCCGTTTACTTCGATACCGACCTTACCTTGTGCGACATCAACAATACCATCAGGCCAAGGGCTTCTTCATGATGTTCAGATATACGCCGACGGAAATGGCAGTCTCTGGTCTGGATCTGGTGGAACCAGCTTGACGGTCTGTCAAATGACACAAGCAAGTTCCTATCTTGCATCGCTCCGGTACTCTTGACGCCTACCTCCCCTACCGGGGCTGCAACATCGCTTTGCAAGGAGTGAAAAGGTAAAGGGCCATGTGAAAGTATATCGTGTTCCGTTTTGTTTGAGTGGACGAGACGCTCGTCTTCCTGCACGCCTCGAGGCCAATGGTTCTTGCTAATCATCTTCGCTGTTCCGCTCCTTAAACCGCGCTTGTAGAACTGAAAGGACTTGTCCGGGCTCATATGCAAGCCATAGTTCTCGGAGACAGTCAGTCCGGGTCGTAGTGTTCGGCAGACTCGCGTGCTAATGTCTATGCGTGTTGCCATACTGCCCATGTTAACGAAAGGCTCCAGCTACACCACCGTCATATCCGACTTGCTACTTTGGGTCATCGAGCGCGCCACCAAGTGCAGACTTTGCCTTGCTGTAAGTAGTAGAGAGCGCACTGACCGAGTATCAGGTTGCGGCAAAGGTACACAGATGCAACAACGACCAAGCGATCAAATATATTGAACATATGACGTTGAGTATACTGAACACATGACCGTCCGGTTGCTGCTGGCTAAATCGATAACAGCTATATATACGACTACCAGAAAATCAAGCACATATGACCATAGGTCAGTGAGAACTGGGCATCCCGTCCGCTCTGCCATACATAAGCACTGAACCGGGCGACTAGTACTAGAGTGGGTGACCATCTGGGAATCCCGCCTGTTGTATGTTTTTGCTTTTTGATATGAAGCTGCGACTGACTAGTCGGCCAGAGGAAATCCAGTCAGAGCAATGGTTGGTGCTCCTGTTGAAGAGAAATTTTTGGTCACCAGTCGCCTCAGCAATCATCGAAGCCTTTTCCATGCCCATCCCACCCGATCAACCGATTCGCAATATCATTCGCGTAGCCCTTCACTCCCCACTTGGCTTTGTCCAAGTTTCCATCCTCCGCTACTGAGCCCGAGTTATAAGCCCTCGCCGCAGTATAAGGATTCCCCAGCTCTGGGTTCTTCGTCCAGCCTAACTCTCCACTCTCGTCATCAAGGAATTGCGCCAGTCCGGAACCGCCTTGACCAGTTGGGCCGCCGGAGGTGGTGCCTTGCGTGCCTTCTTGAATCATTTGTTTTATCGATGCCTTTGATTTGGAGGCGTCGAAAGAGTGGGAGTCGTAGGATGCTTGCATGAGGCCACAATTGGGCATGTCGCCAGTGCAGGCGACTGAGGCTTTGCCGGAAGACTACAACGAAGAATTAGTATGCGTGCATTTTGTGGCGAATAACTCGTAGATCGAAGGACGCACCTCTTGCATGACCACCGCGAGGATCAAGCAAGAATCAACATTGCTGTCACTAGCAACCTCAAGTATCGAGTCGTGAATGTAGCGTTGAATATTTGCATCGCCATCGTTGTTGGACAGTACTGTTTCGCTATTGATGTCCCAGAGCGTATCGAATGAGAGCCAGTCTTTGCTAGTAGGATATTTGGAGATGTCGCCTTGATAGCACTGATAAGAGCTGAAGTGAGGTGTTTTGGGCGCTCTATGGTTGTCGTTGTTCCAGAAAGCAACAGCTTTGCTACCGATGCGGACTTTCGACTGCCCATTGTGGCCTTTGTAGAGGGTAAGACCACCGGGTTGATTATGGGCCTCGCCAGATCCGTGATATCTAGGCGCAGCGGAAGCCATCGCCAGTAGGACCGAGAAGACAAGTGATTTCGCTGAAATTGCCATGGTGGGTTTGTGCAAGGGCGCAGAGCTCAGTAGGATCAGTGCTTATGTAACGAAGGAAGTATTCTGCTTCGTAGTTTCAGATCCAGCTGGAAAGCAAACGACAAAGGAAAGAAACCGCTAGCGACTGTTATTAAAGAGGATACTTCTAGAGGGCTTTCTTCAGTCCTAGTAATATACTCATCTTGCTAGAAGGCCGTGGATCTTGTTGAGAATCTTCTAGTAATTCCTCACCGTTGCTCACCAACACCGCATTATTTCTCTAAGCGCTGTAGCTATACATGGTACCAAAGTCATAATTGCAGGCACAGCCATGGTTGGCCTGATCGCTGAGATCAGCTTGGGCGCTCGCAGGCGCAGTCAGCTGCAGGTCCGGTGTTGGATGAGGCTGAGGCGATCTCGGCAGAGCGACTGCACAGCTCACCATCTGCCGGGAACAAGATCTGTACGCAGGAACAGGCAAGGAAGGGTCATAATCGAGCATAGTAAGGCCCAGATGGACTGCCAGCAGGGATGGAGGCGGCCGGGAGTTGGTCCTGTTGGGTTGCTCCCACACACCCGAGTCTCCTGTCCGGTGCGTTTTAGCACGGCTGTCCAAGACCATGGACACGCAGAGCACCACATCAGAGGGCACAGCTCGATGTGTATAGGTATTATTGTTCCCGGTCGATGTTGGTATTTTTCAAAAGTCAATAGGGTAAGATAGTCGAGGAAAGAAGAGTAAAGCATTGGCCGTTTCCTCCACAAGGGCGAGGCTGGAGAAATGATGCGATTCCTGGGGAGATGCGAGATCGGCGCGCGTCTTGAACAATTTCCCGGCCAGTCGCAGTCACCGAGAGCTCACAACACACCCATACAATGGCTTCTAAGACACTTCGCATTGGTGAGCCCTGCCCGGTTCTCCTTTTAGAGCTCGTATTCTAATCAATCCCTCCCAGGTCTGCTCCCCGGCGACGGCATTGGCCGCGAGGTCATCCCGGCCGGAAGGAAGATTCTCGAGGCTCTGCCCAAGAGCCTGGGCCTGAACTTCTCCTTCGTGCACCTCGACGCTGGCTTCGACGAGTTCAAGAAGAATGGCGTTGCTCTGCCCGAGAAGACGGTCGAGACCTTGAAGAAGGAGTGCGACGGAGCCCTGTTCGGTGCAGTCAGGTGAGGACGATCCAGGCTTGGTAGCACGGACAAACCACTGTCGAGCCAACGATATATCGCTCATACCCAGCCTGCTGACATACCGGCACCTGCAGCTCGCCTTCGACTCCCACCAAGGGCTACAGCAGCCCCATTGTCGGCCTTCGTAAGCGTCTGGACTTGTACGCAAACGTGAGACCCGTCAAGTCTGTCACTCCTACCGCCGCCTTCCCTGACCCTATCGACCTCGTCATTGTCCGCGAGAACACTGAGGACCTGTACGTCAAGGAGGAGAAGACCTACGATGGCCCTAACGGAAAGATCGCCGAGGCCATCAAGCGCATTTCCGAGAGCGCTAGCCACCGCATTGCGAACATGGCTGGTGAGATCGCAGCAAGGAGACAGCGCGTGAGGGAGAGCACTGGCGCCGACGCGTCCAAGAGCGCTCTCGTTACAATCACACACAAGAGCAACGTTCTCTCGCAAACCGACGGTCTGTTCCGTACCACCGCGCGCGAGGCTCTCCAGCAGTCCCGCTTCAAGGACGGCGGTATCAAGATTGAGGAGCAAATTGTCGACTCCATGGTCTACAAGCTCTTCCGCCAGCCCTCTGCATACGACGTGATCGTCGCGCCCAACCTTTACGGTGACATCCTCTCTGACGGTGCCGCCGCGCTCGTCGGTTCTCTCGGCCTCGTGCCCTCCGCCAACGTCGGTGATGGCTTCGCTATGGGTGAGCCTTGCCACGGTTCTGCTCCTGACATTGAGGGTCAGAACATTGCCAACCCTATCGCAACCCTCCGCTCCGTCGCTCTCATGCTTGAGTTCCTCGGTCAGGAGCAGGCCGCTGCGATGATTTACAAGGCTGTTGACGCCAACCTCGCCGAGGGCAAGCTCCTCAGCCCTGACATGGGTGGCACCGCAAAGACTACTGAGGTGACCGAGGACATCCTCAGGCGTCTTTAGAGGAATGTAAGAATGTATAGATACAGATCTGGGTAACAACTAAATTACATTCAAACTGTATGATCTCGCACCAAATGTTCACATGCACGTAATCAAGAGCATCACGCGCTCCCACGAGCAGATAGACTGTTCTTGCTGTTAGCTTCTTGTAATAGTCAATCGATGGTGATGGAATGAGTGTCTTGACATTGACAAATGCGCGAATCTAATCAATCAAAGACCCTGCAGCCAGAAGGAATCTGCCAAGGCGTGCTATGACGTTAAAAAGTCCATCATGTGAATGCGGGAGTGTTGACTCTACATGTAGTCGTAGATAGAGGAAGTCGATCCTGCGACCGTTCGAAACACGCAACTATCAAACACTAAAACACTCTTCAATTCAATACCATCCAACATGGCGGACAAATACATCCTCTCCGTCACCGCGGGACCGAACTACACCGACCAAAAGCCCATCCCCGTCAACAGCGAGAAAGCAACCCACATCGACTCGCCCAAATGCAGCGCCAGCATCACCGCCCGAGTGCAAAACTACCGCGGCCTGCCCGAAGGCTCCGCCAAAACCTCGCCCTACTTCTCGCACCCTCTGCACACTAGCGACCTGTACTCGCTGGCCTTCGACTTCACGCCCAAAGAAGACATCAGCGGCCACGACCTGGTCTTCGGAAACGACTTCGACCACCCAATCAAGGACAAGCTGCCGCCAGGCTTCAACCAAGCCTTCAACCTTGTTAAATGGTTCATTGACCCGGGTCTTTATGGCGATGTATACTCCGACGAGCCGTACCTGTACGGCCCTCTGCTGAGCTCGATGAACACGCTGCGGATAGGGCCCAAGGACGATAAGGCACAGGAGGCGCTGGAAGAGGAGCGCGCGAACCAGGAGCTTGTTGTGATTGAGGAGGGTGCGGATGGCGACGGACAAGAAGTGCGGGAGGAGAACAAGATGCCTGACACCGGCCCGGCGAGGAAGAAGCATTACTTGACGGAGAACAATTTGCAGAACTTCACGTTTGAGAAGGGAAGACAGTACAGCAACGATTTCTATAACCCTTACTTGGACTTCAACGGTAAGTGTGCTGGAATCCCTTTTCCGCATGAGCAAGGCTTCCCGAGGAAGCAAGACAGGATCGGTTCACTAACACCCTTACCCAACACCAGACTTCGCCCTCCGCCTTCCCGGCTACGGTCTAATCCCCGGCATCACAATCCCCATCATCTCCTTCTGGGACGGCCAACCACTTCGGTAAGTTCGCACTTATGGAGGAACCCCCAAACTCAACACCCTCTCTCCTACACTCCATTTTCTATTTGTCTCGCAAGAAAGGAAGGCTGATTTATACCCCGTTCTTGCTGACGCATAGTACGCACTCGCTCAGATACGTGCTCAAAAACCGCGCTACTGACGAACCGCTGTTCGTTGTCGTCTTCACGCTCAAGCCGAAGGATGGCGAGGGAGAGGTTCCTGAGCCTGCTGAGAAGAAGGAGAAGGTTGAGGAGGATGAAAACAAGGAGACCGGAGATTTGGACTGAGAAATTTTGTTTCCTTCCTTGTAGGGCATGGTGGCATATGTGGCATACGATATTTATTGGGCTTTACACGATAGAAAAGAATACGATGAATATGATGGGGTCGAAAGCTTCGATAGAAGTATATGAAACACGTTTCTCGAATGGTTTTTCCTTAGAAATCGCACGAAAGAGTCGCGAGTCGAAGCATACATGAGCGAGAGCATCTGCCCCGAGGGACTACTCAATTTTGAAAAAAGGTTATCCACTGTCAAACCATTCGTACAATAGAGAAGGAAAGACTATGTATCGTGCCTACTCAAACACCGCCTTCTTCCTTTTCCTTCTTCGCTGCCAACAAACCCCTGTAATCCATCAAACTCGGCACAACATACTTCTTCAGCTCTTCCTAAGGAGCCTGCCTCATCAGGAACGTCGCATTGTCCAAGAATCCGCTCACGACATCCGTATAAGCCGAGTCCTCGCCCCTCTTGCCCCGCTCAATCTGCTCCCTGAGGACGTTGGCGTCGACTTCCAGCTCAAGCTCGTACTTCGGCGGAACACCCATGCTCTCGACTTTAGTCAAGTCCACAGAGTAGGCGAGATGTTTGTAGCTCAGACGATCCTTCCTACGCTCAGGCGGAGCGGGCCTGTCGTGTGTTGGCGGCTCGATCAAGTCGGCGATGTTGACATTCGGTGGGAAGTTGACTTCAAGGTTCATGGAGATGCGGCAGTCGTAGGGCTCGCCCGGGTTCTGGATGTGTAGGTCGCCGAGAGGTACTTTGATGATGTGCGCGATGACTTGGCCTGTTTTCGTGTCTCGTGATGTGCGGAGGCGGAGTTCGCGGCCCACTGGACGTTTCCTCACGGATTCAGGGAGAGAGGCGAGGCCTGCTGGGGAAAGGGTGGCAAATGTATCGGTTTGGAAGTGGTGTTTGTAATCCACGCGGACACGCCCGGGCGCGTGTGAGCCTTGTGTGATGCCGTTGAGGAATTTGTTCATGGCTTGGTGTTCGGGCTGGAAATTCTGTTAGTATCGTAGTTGCATGGTTGTGATAGTGTTTCTGCTTACCTCCTCCATTCGACTTTCGAAGCGGTATTGCTTGTTCAAAGTCGGGTGAATCACACCTGCATTCAGGTATTGCCCCTGTGCTCTCTCGTTTTCACCCGAGCGGATGAGCGTGCCAATCTTTGCCTCAATCTCAATAACGCCCGTCTGAGGATCATTGCCAACATCGCTATTGGCCTCGAGGTTCTGCCACAGCCAGTCTTGCACTACCCTTAGTAAAGCGGGCAGCGGCGTGTTCCACTTGAATGTCTTCTCCCAAGGACCCAGGATGGAACGCGCGTGCGCAAGATCCATGTCGAGCGGCTGTTGCTGGAGCCAAGGTTCCGAAGGGTGAGCAGGTGCGCCATTGCTGTGACCCGCGCCATTTGGTTGCTGCCGGGATTGTTGCATCGGATGTTGAATGGGTGGTGGTTGCGGCGTTGCTCGAGCTTGCTGGCGTTGCTGCTGTTGTTGTTGCTGCTGTTGACGTTGAGGAGGCTTGCCGGTCTGCCCGTTGTTGCCGTTTGTGCCGTCATAGTTTGGGTTGCTCCTAGCAAGAGTCGCCCAAATGGGGCGCTGTGTATACTTGCGCTTTTTCTCGCGTTTCGAGGGTGGCTCTGAAGCCAATCGGTCGTCAGCGGTGCGTTTGAGCGAGTTCGCAGCTTGGGGAGCTGCAATCACTGGCTGCACGGGCTGTTGTAGTAGCGTATGCGAACCTTGTTCTTGTTTGGTCTGCGCGGCTGGGCTCGCACGTGTGCTGTGTGAAGGAGGATACTGATCTATGTCCTGTCTTTGCGCCATGGCATCGTTGCGCTCTGGCTGAGAAGTCTCTCGAGCTGGTGTAAGAAGATGGTTCATTCCCATCTTTGAGTTGTTATGATGTTGCGGAGGTGCTGCGTTAGGGAACAAAGGAGTCTGCGGAGCCGGCTGAATTGGCGCATCTGATTGCGACAATTGTGAAGACCGTGAGGCCATCTGTGAAACGTCGCTGACCGAATGCGCGAATGAAGGTTGCACCACACCCATCTGGCGTCCCGAGACAGGGGATTGCACGTGACTTTGTGCGTCCTGTGGCGGCAGCCCATTCGAGTTGATGGACGTGCGCCCTCCATATCCTTCATTCACGCTGCTCTGTCGGGAACCATGCGAGGGAAGTCGCGGGACAACTCTTGTCTTGGGACTAACAGACAGGCTTCGCTCGCGCTCCCCTTGGCCAAGGTAATCGCTCGTTCGTCGCACTTGGGGTGACTGCCGGTTATAGGCACTTGGTGAATCAATGAGGTTGCCTACACTTGGGTGGTGCTGAGCCGGAGATCCTGCAATCATGCCATTGGATGCACCCGAAAATTGCCTCGAGTGCTGCGGACTGAGGATCTCGGGATGGCTTCCATGGCCAGAGGTCCGTTGATACTGCAATGAGGGCGGGCCCAGTGGCGTACTTGGCTGTGAGTGCTGGTACGGGTACTGCTGGGCTTGAGGTGGCTGTGGAGGGTGGGCGAACGTGGCGAGTGGACTTTGGCGAACAGAATGCGGCGTCTGGCCATGTTGCGATGGAGGTGTAGGAGAGTGAGAAGAATATTGCTGGAAGCCAGCCGGTACACCACCATGATGCAGATGGGGTTGAGACGGCTGCTGCGGGTAACTCTGGCTTATTGGCCTACTGCCGGGTGCAGCTGAATGGTGGGCAGAGTATGGCGAGTATTGCTGGCCAGGATGTGTCGCCACAGGGCTTTGAGAAGGTTGCTGAGGGTACGGATACTGGCCCGGCGGTGCGTGCGAGGGTGTCTGCAATGGTGTTGGGCCTTTACTACCAAAGCCTAGAGATCCCGTTGGTGAGCGATGTTCCTGCTGTGGAGGCGCATACTGCGGTGTCGTCTGGTGGGACGGGTGCTGCGCGTATGAAGAAGCATGCGGTCCGTTTGCGCCAGGCGGAGGAGGGAAGGCCTGAGCCTGCGACTGTCTTTGCGCAGCAGGCGACGAGCTTTGGGAAGGCCTCGGCTCAGGCGCCGCGTTTGTCGTGTTGACTATCGACGAGAGATCCATGATGTGCGCCAGCAGATTTTATATACTCGAGGTATGGCCGGACTCTTTTGTCATTACTCTTTCCAGGATGCGCCGACCGCGTTGCGCCGCGACTTCTTCAACACATCAAACCCAAGCTCTTGTCTCGATAATTCTAGTCCTTCCAATGGTGTAACAGTGCGCGCGATGAGATGATATGGCGATTTGCGCTGGCGTTGGTTGAAACAGGAGCTCCAGACGGCGAGCGGACAGCCCCTCGACGGGCGTGTTGCGCGTGGACGAGTTGGTTATGCTGGATGAGCGCGCAAAGGCAGCTGCAAGATAGCAGGCGACAGGACAGTAGACAGACGGCGATGCGACGGAAGGGCGAGGTTGCTGGGCATGTACTGGGCAATTGATATGGGATGTTTCTCTACACTCGAGCCGCTTGGCGTTTGAGGGTGTAGGAGCGACGTGGAGCCCTGCTCAGCTTGGAGTGGCGGCCAGAGGCATGCAACAGTAATGATAGCGACGATAACAACAATGATGCCACCGACTTGTCGCGTCTTGGACGCTCACAGCGCTTTGTAGGCTGCACGTGATTCGCGTGTAAGTGAACATGCCGTGCAGTAGCCCGCCGTCTTGTCCATGAGGGCAGCGGGTGTGTCCGCGGCAGTGACGTCCGAGCTGTATCGCTCGCTCGCTGTCTGTCTGATGTGCTTGACTGACCTCCAGCAGCAACGCCTACACCCTACCAACACCCATCACCCTCCGCCTCCGACCACCCACACCACCCCTCTCACCACCTCCGCCCAAGTCTGTCATTCTCGCTGGCCAGACTCCTCACCCTAAACACCCACAACAGCCTCATCCGGCCGCCCGCCGCGACAGCACCTCCAGCGGTTGCAACACCCGCCATCGCCACCCATCTCGCATCCCACGCGGCCACATCAGTGCAAGAGCCGGAGTGAGGCATCACATCAATACCACAATGCCCGCCCTCACATCTGCCGCCGGTCTGGTGGGCTTCCTTTCCGAGCCCGACCCAACCCTGCAGGCCTTCGCCCTCGAGAGGCTCAACGATGAGATCGATAGCGTATGGACTGAGGTCTCGGCGTCTATTGGACAAATGTACGTGTTTTCTTTGTGAGAATGAGAAGCTTGGTTGCAAGCTCCGGAGTTGTTGGATCTCGTGCCCTGAGCATGTGCATGGAACACCCGAGAGCCTTGTCCAGTTACGCCTCAGAACAACTTACTAACAATAGCTTCCCAGAGAATCGCTTTACGAAGATGAGAGCTTCAGCCATCGCAAGCTTGCTGCGCTCGTCCTGTCCAAGGTCTACTACCAGCTGCAGGAATACAATGAGTCCATGGTCTTTGCCCTAGGCGCCGGCGAGCTTTTCGACATTGAGGACCCTACCGAGTACGAGGAGACCATCATCGCAAAGTGCATCGACACCTACATCGCCCTTTGCGCCATGCACAACCCACCCACTCCTGCCTCCAAGACAGCATCAGGTAACGCCGAGTTTAACGACACCTACACCGGCGCAAAGGGTTCGACAGCCGCAGCAGTCTCCTCCACAAGCCCGACAACGCCCTTTTCGCAGTCTACCTTGCCCAGCAAATCACTGCTCTCAAGAGATTTCACAAATGTCTGGGATTCAAACGCACCTGGTGGCGGCAACGCTGGCGTGGCCGGCGCGCACCCTCACCCTTTGACTCTGTCCACCACTGTCAAGAAGAATCTCCAGAATGTGACTCGCCGAATCTTTGAGTCTTGCTACGAGGAGGGCGAGTATAAGCAGGTTGTCGGAATTGCAGTCGAGGCTCGCAACATCGAGGTCCTCCGTGAAGCTATCCTCAAGTCTAGCCAGGAAGAGGGCGGAAAGGGCAAGCAACGCGTCTCAGGGCAGACCTACGAGCTTCTTGAATATGTTCTGGATATTTGCATGAACGTGATCCAAGAGCGCGGCCTGCGCAACGAGATTTTGCGCCTAATTCTTGAGCTGCTCAACGACATCCCCAACCCCGATTACTTCGCGATCGCCCGTTGCGTCGTTTACCTTGATCAGCATGCCATGGCCTCCAACATGATCAAGCAACTTATCTCGAAGGGCGACGGTAAGTCACTTGCTGTGGCCTACCAGCTATCATTCGATCTTTACGAGAACGGCACCCAGGAGTTCCTGCAGAAGGTTATGGAAGAACTGCCCGAGGATGAGAAGACGGAGGAGTCGAACACAAACGGCGAGGCAGTTGCTCCCTCGACACCTCGCGCAAACGAAGATGAAGATGCGGAAGAGTCGAGTCAGTTGCTCAGCGAGTTGAACCAGAGCGCCAGCAAGGCTCAGAAGACAGTGGTGACTTCAAGAACGAAACCGAAAGCCGAGTCTGAAGACCAGTCCAAGGCATTCGAATCTGTGCGCGACATCCTTCGCGGAACCAAGAGCATCGATTTGAACCTGGAATTTCTGTTCAGGAACAGCCGGACCGACAAGGCAATCCTGCACAAGGTTAGGGACTCGCTAGAGGCTCGTAACAGCATCTTCCACACATCGGTCACTTTCGCCAACGCCTTTATGCATGCCGGCACAACCATCGACAGCTTCTTCCGCGAAAACTTGGAATGGCTGGGCAAGGCTGTCAACTGGTCCAAGTTCACTGCTACTGCAGCGCTTGGTGTAATCCACCGTGGCAACTTGGGCCAGGGTCAGAAGCTGCTCGAGCCTTACTTGCCCAAGGCCAACGGTGTCGGTGCTGGCAGCTCCTACAGTCAGGGCGGCTCTCTTTACGCTTTGGGTCTTATCTACGCCAACCACGGTACCCACGTTCTCGACTACCTGCGGGAGCAATTCAAGTCTACCCAGGAAGAGGTCGTCCAGCACGGTGGTGCTCTTGGTCTCGGTGTTGCTGGCATGGCCACTGGCTCCGACGAGATCTACGAGGAACTCAAGAACGTGCTGTACACCGACTCCGCTATCAACGGTGAAGCTGTTGGCCTTGCCATGGGTCTTGTCATGCTTGGCACCGGCAACGTGAAAGCCCTTGACGACATGATCCAGTACGCCCACGAAACCCAGCACGAGAAGATCGTTCGCGGTCTTGCCATTGGTATGGCTCTTATCATGTACAACCGCCAAGAAGGTGCCGATGAGCTCATCAACGGTCTCCTTGACGACGCCGACTCTGCGCTTCGCTACGGTGGTATCATGACACTCGCTCTCGCATACTGCGGCACAGGCAGCAACAAGGCTGTCCGCAAGCTGTTGCATGTTGCCGTCAGCGACGTCAGCGATGATGTTCGCAGGAGTGCCGTGATGAGTTTGGGCTTTGTGCTCTTCCGTAAGCCTAGCGCAGTGCCTCGCATGGTTGAGCTTCTTTCCGAGAGCTACAACCCTCACGTGCGTTACGGTGCCACCATGGCCCTGGGCATCGCATGCGCTGGCACTGGTCTTGACGAAGCTATCGATCTCCTCGAACCTATGATGAAGGACTCTGTCGACTTTGTCAGGCAGGGTGCTTTCGTCGCCGTCTCCATGGTTATGATCCAAGTCAACGAAGCCCAGAACCCTAAGGTGGCCAGCATCCGCAAGCAATTGCAGAAGGCTGTCAGCGACAGACACGAGGATGCGATGGCCAAGTTCGGTGCTGGCCTTGCGCTCGGAATTATCGACGCTGGTGGAAGAAATGCGACCATCGGCCTGCAGACACCCACTGGCAACCTTAACATGGCTGCCATTGTCGGCATGGCGATCTTCACACAGTACTGGTACTGGTTCCCTCTCACCCACTTCCTGGCTCTGTCTTTCACCCCTACAGCAATCATCGGTATCGACCAGAATCTCGAGGTTCCCAGCTTCAAGTTCCACTCCAACACCAAGCCAAGCATGTTCGACTACCCTCCCGAACAAGAAGTCAAGGCAGAGGAGGCCCCCGAAAAGGTCAAGACTGCTGTTCTCTCCACCACTGCTCAAGCGAAGCGCAGAAAGATCGCAAGGGACCGCCAGAACCGCCGCGAGAGCATGGACGTCGATCAGCCGACTACGCCCAAGCCCGATGCGGACTCTGGCGACAAGATGGATGAAGACAACGTCATTGACACATCGAAGGTTGAGGAGAAAGAGAAGGAGGCCTCGCCTAAGGCGAAGCTTGCCAAAGAGAAGGTGGGCCACGAGCTCGAGAACATGAGCCGCGTGTTGCCAGCGCAAGTGCGCTGGATCTCATTCCCGAGTGAGGGCAGGTATCAACCAGTCAAGAGGGTAAGCTACCCTATTACTCCACGCATACGAAAATGAAGCTAACACTTTCCTAGCCCACCGGCGGCGTCATCCTTCTCGAAGACACCACTCCCAACGAAGACAAGGACCTTCTCGAGCTCAAGGCACGGAAAAAGGCCACTGTCTCCGTCCCCACGCCCGGCCAACAGCTCGGCGGCGGCGCTGGTGGCCCCAATGGTCGTGGCTTCTCCGATGTCATGCAAGGCATGGAAGGCTTCAACCCCGTTACTCCCGGCGGCTTCGGCGCTGGCGCAGGTGGTGCCGCTGCTGCTGCGGGCGTTCTCAATGCTGTCGACGAGGACGACGAGGGCGGCGAGGAGGCTCCTGTGCCTGATGAGTTTGAGGTCGAGAGCGAGGAGGAGGAAGAAGGCGACGATGATGACGAGTAGACGTGTAGCGACTAGCGAGAAGTATGCCCTTTAAAGATGTCTTGTTATAATCTTAGGAGCCTTTCAAAACAGGAAAAGGGCTGGTTCTTGTGATAAGCGAGCATAGAAGGGTTGTAGCGCTATTCAATGTGTAACAGTATAGCCTCCAAATTTTGATATGAATGTTGATGTTCTAACAATAATTGCGTGCCTCGTGATGTGCTGCAACCCACGGCTGCTTGAGATGCTGGAAGGTAGATGTAGCTTCGAGAGCCGCGGCAGTGATTTGAGATACCATGTCCATCGTCTGCGGATCTGTTGAACCACACCCGTTTTCCCCATCGAAGAAGCGCCTTCGGAGATGTAATCTCATCTCATCTCCTTTAGCTTCTTCTGCCGTAAGATCTCTGTACCGAGGTACCGGGATCACAAGTCACTTCAGGCCGCTGAGCCATTTTAGGTAATTTGAGTATTCGATGTTAGCCTGCTCCACGTGGAAAACGGAAACGGAAAAGGAACATGGGAATCTAGGCCACGTGGAGTCTGAGGAATGCTTTATCGTAATCTTTGCTGCTTTGGGTTGCTGCTATTGACGCCTCTGAAGACTAGGTATTGGGGCTAGTGAAGCCACGAAAGCGATCTACCTTAGCAAGCCGACGTGCGGCTACGAGGAAGCTAGGTGTGGATGGTCGGGCAAGATATAGCGGGATCTGGATCTGGACTTTTTGTAGGAGGACTTGCTGCTGCGAAGTTCTGTGGGAAGGCCGGTTATGCGGCTTGTGGAAGAGTCATGTCCTTTGTGAGAATCAGAACGGTGCGGTGTGATTATTGGAGCGAAACAGTGGTATACATGGCCTGCAGAGGAAACGCGTGTTCGACGTTCTTCGAAGGTCTGGCCTCTGAGCACAGCTGCGTTTTACTTGGCTGTATGTCTTCGACTTGTTACAGGAAGTCGTTTCGAATAGAGTAGTACATTGGAAGTCTCTTCGAGCTAGTTGAAGATCTTTGACAAGTAGTAATGCCGCCCTAGGCCGGCATCCGAAGTATCTCGCGATATGGCTAGGTCCGACTCCGTTGCGATTTATGAGCGATCAGCCAGCCGTTGAGACTTACACCAAGAGAGAGAGCCTTGCGTATATTGTTGACACGGACGGTGGCTCTCGGCATGAACATCATTTGGGGAAGTGGAGCTGAGGGAGGATTTGTCAAGACTGTGCACGCTTTGTGCTTTCGGACTCGGACGTAAGAATGGAGATGGAACGACTCGGCATTGTCGGCGACTCCTGATAGGAGGTAGCAACGTAGTAAACACGAGGAGATAGGAGGTAGTAGATGTACTGTGCCGCACGTTTGATCATGTGTTCGACTGCAGGCGTGAAGATGATGTCTGAGAGGGGAAGGAAGATAGATCTGTATAATACCGTACCTGGCATCACCCAAAGACTACTCGATCTCAACGATGTGAAGGCACATTGACCGACTGAGGGGACTCGTGAGGGGAGCTCAAACGGCGCCACAGTGCGGTCGCTAGTGGCTCGGACCTGGCGATTATCCAGAGTCATGTCGGTAGCTGGACTCGGTATGCATGCCGGTTTGGGGTAGAGTAACCTCCAGACCTCTCCTGTTCCTTCGGTGGATAGAGCGGAGCATCTGCAGAGAAAGGCCAGCGAGAAGAAGCCTCGACATCATCAATAATACGAACGCCTACTTGCCGAATGAAAATCACTGTCGCTACCGCGATTCCTATTTGCCAGCAGCAGGCGTCTTCATCAGCCAACGGCGCACCAAGAGCTTCGGCTAGCGCCTTCGTGCGACAGTCGCTCCCGCTATCTAATTGCCAGCCTCTCATGGCTGCTCTTCATCCTCCCGCGGCGCTTCACAACATCACCTCGAGTCGTGTCCTCATGCACGAAACGCCCTCACATCAGTGGGGAATCCCTGCGGCGATGTGCCTTGGAACGGCAGGGGTGCTGCCAGAGAGGGTACGTGTGCGGTTGTGACCTGTCGCATCTTCCAAGAACGACCAGATTCTGCTACGCGGCTTGCGTGCATATCGTGGCTGCAGAGCCATTGGCGGCAATGCTCCTGAGCAACCCGGTCGAGCAGCTGTACAACATGACCTGCAGAAAGACGGTCCAAATGCTGGTTGACGGGACCGATAACGCCATGATTCGCTACCTGTTGCTCTCCTCGCTGCGGTGTTCTGCGAGTCTTCTTCGCTGCCAGTGCTTCTCCATCTGGAACACGCTGCCCACTCCTAGCGTCTGGAGCGTTGGTCTTTTGTTACCGGTAGCTGGATCTTCGCCATAGCGCGCCTCAGCCGTCAACGGTCCACGGCTGGGTCCATGACTTTGACTCCTCCCTTCTATTATTACAAGCGATTCATTCCACATCACATCAGGTCCTGTGACCCTCGCAGCGTTTCCTTCGTTTCAACTCTGTTCTCATGCATGTTTGTTCTTACGTTCAGTTCAGCACCTGGTTCACGTGGAGCGTTGGAGCTCATTGACTCCATTGACCAAAGCATCGAACACGCAGTCACTACCGCGGCAAGGGCCTAGAGCTGCACGCCACCGTCGGCTACGAGGAGTACCCTGCGATCTACTCTTACTGGACTACAACACACCTCGACACTTCGACTTATCACGATGAGGGAAATCCCCTTGAGTGTTTACTTGCACTGGCCGGCACCGAACTATGAGAACCCGACTACCCGAGGTGGCGCCCTGCTCGCCATCAACATCGTTTTTTTCATACTGGTCACTTTGTCCATCGCCGTCCGGCTCTACTCGCGGGTCATGGTGAAGCACCAATCAGGCATTGACGATGTCATGATCGTTCTGGCCTACATATTCACCATTGGCATGGCCGCCGTCGTTCTACTAGCAAATCGAAACTACGGATGGAATCGACACATGTGGGATGTAGAGATTGGCATGATTCAGAACGCAAACATCATTGCCTTCGTCGCAAAGATCATGTTTTCTCTTGCGTCGAGTTTTGTCCGTCTGTCGCTGATCTTTCTCTACTACCGCCTCGTGAAAGACACGCAAATCAGATGGTATGCATGGACATTGCATATCAATCTTGCCTTCAACATCATCATCATGATTGTGTTCGTTCTTCTGGTTGTGTTTACTTGCACGTAAGTTCAATTTATGGCATTAGTTTTATGGCGCGTATGACTAACACCGCACCAGTCCAGTACAAGCATATTGGCAGTTCCCCGATGTTATCGAAGGAACGTGTATGGATGAAGGTGTACTCACCATGACATGTGGCATCATCACCTGCGTTGCTGACTTCCTTTGCACCGTCATACCGATTCCAGCGGTTCTGCGCTTACGCATGCCACTGAGACAACGCATCGGTGTTTGCTTCTTGCTTTCCGCTGGCATCCTTGTCACGATTGCAGGCGTCATCAGAACTTTGTTTATCTGGAAGAGCCTCATCGAAACGTACGACGAGACCTGGTATACATACCCCTTATGGATATGCGCAACGCTGGAAATTGACATCGCAGTGGTAAGTGTCTTCAAACAATCGCACGTGGAGAGATATTGATTGACACTGCAATAGATCTGCGCCTGCGTGCCTGCCATGAAAACTGTTTTGTGGAAGCCTTTCAGGCGCTGGACTGGCGATGTGTACTCCAACTGGACCTCATCTCACCGGGCTAGTAAAAGCCATCACAAGTTGGAGGAAACTTGCTCCCAAGAGCCCATTGTTGAGCGCTCTGGTCGCGACCAATATCAGCTCACCGACATGGAAATCGAAAAAGCAGCTCATTACGGTCGTAATGCTAACCCGTCTTTGCTCGAGAGAGCCATCGCGCAACTGCCTCCAGCCGGACATCATCATCATCCTCATCACCATGTCAGCCCTAAGTCTGCCGCTCAAGACTCTGTGACTTGCTCGGACGACGGTCAGCAATTACCAGCATCGACTTACAACCCTGGAAGCCTATCGGGCATCAACAAAGAAACCACCGTGGAAGTCACAAGAAGTGCCAGTGACAAAAGATACCACACGCCAAAGAGCCTACCCACGGTTCCACCACGAGGCCAACTCCCACATCGGCCTCGCCACCAGCCCTTGATGCCGAGCCGACAGCAGAACAACGTCACACCTCGTCCATGGGATGGAACCTCATCAACACGGCGAAGCGCGCCAGCAGCTCTTGCACCCAGCTCCCCAGTACCACCCTCGGTCTCTCAGTATGCCACCGAGCCCCTGCCTCCGCCAACACCTCTATCAATGTCGTCAGGCGAGATGTCGCCAGTCGTCTCGCCGGCGAAAAAAAAGCGGCACGGCGGAACATTTTTCTTTGGTTGAACAAAACAAAAGTAACACTACGAACAACGAACGGCCTGCTCGAAGAAGGATTTACAATACTTAATTTGGATTTTCGTGGGCAGGTTTCCCACGATTGATGCCCGATATAAATGATTTTGGAGGAGAGAGGTTTACCGCGGGTCCGTGGTACTTGAATGTCGTGTTGTGGGAGGAATGGCTTTGTCTGCGAAACAGCAATATACCCTTTTCTTACTAGTGTTATGTATGGAAATAATTAATTCAATATGTTGAGAGCATTGAGCAGATCTGTTTGTGGTCAGATACGTGATTCTCTTGTTGTCTGGGTCTCTGCATGACCTTGGGAAACGCGTATAGAGTGCCGAGCTACCATGGAGGATATGATGCAATTTTACATGATACTTCACTACATGTATGCAAATAAGGACGGAAATGTAGATCGAGTTGATGTGAACATGAAGGAGGAGACGAAGTAAAGAACTCCTATGTACCTCCTACCGAGCAACAACAGACCCCGCCATGATCGTCACGACTAGACAATCAACTCCAAACGCGGGCACTTTTCCGCAATCAATCACGAAAACACCTTGACACAACAACAATGGCCGAGCGAGCACCCTCTCCTACGCCTTCCGAGCGCGAGCGTCTCGACAAGGACGTCAAAGCAAAAGAGCAGGAAGAGCAAAGCAAGCTGCCATACAAATGGACTCAGACAATCGCCGACCTTGAGGTCACCATCCCCATCCCGGCCAACTTCAAGGGCAAGGATCTGGATGTGAAGATTGCGAAGAGCAGTGTAATGGCTGGCATCAAGGGCCAGGAGCCCATTATCGAGGTAGACCACATCCCATGTCCACTTCTTCAGTACAGCATTCTAACCGACCAAATTTCGCAGGGCACCTTCCCTCACCCCATCCTCCTCGATGACTCTACCTGGACACTCGAAACCACCCCTTCCGGCAAGGAGCTGAGCATCCAGCTTTCCAAGGCAAACAAGATGGAGTGGTGGGAGCATGTTGTGACTTCTGCGCCGCGCATCGACGTCAGCAAGATCAACCCGGAGGACAGCAAGCTGAGTGATCTGGACGGCGAGACCCGTGGTATGGTCGAGAAGATGATGTACGACCAGAGGCAGAAGGAGGCTGGCAAGCCCAGCAGCGACGAGGAGAAGAAGGCGGAGATTCTGCGCAAGTTCCAGGCACAGCACCCGGAGATGGACTTCTCGAATGCGAAGATGAGCTAGAGCTGGCGGTGGATATCATGAAGAAGAGCATGGCATCAACACAGAGACCAATGAATGCATGATGAGATAACGGCATACATCAGAGGATGGGTAAATTGCATGGCGACAGGCCGTTCTCCGCGGAGCAGTTGGCAATTTTGTCGCGGTATGAATACCACCGGGAGACAGGCCGCCAATTCTAACACAATGACATACACGTCTTAGATCTCATTTACACTATGTATAGCACGTGGTGTCGCTCGCGGAAGCATGGCAGTGAAGCCTTGCCAAGACATTCCTCGACATCCGCTTGAGACATCGCTTCCAACCTGACAACGCCTTGGACAACGGCTGGGAATCGAGCAACATGTATCTCCATCTGACACAGTATCGCTTCCAGATCTGTCATGATGCTGTTGCTGTGTGCGAAATGGTCAATAGGCGCTGCCGAAGACCCGCAAACAGCCGATGTCCCTTTCAGTTGTCGTCCGGGCATTCTTGGACAGTTGGCGGCGGCACTTCTTTGTTCTCGCTACACGATTCTAGCGCTACGGTGAGGTTACGAGGGCAACTTCTTCCCTTTCTTTGTCATATCCATCATTCCAACTGTCCAGAGTCTTGCCGCGTTTGTTGACAATGCTAATCATTGTCCGCAAGCTGTGAGCAAGACTGGTTCTTTCTCTCACTACTATCTTATACGTCTTGGCCAGTGAACCCCTCCTTCTATGTACACAAACTTGACAAGCTAAATCCACCATGACAGGTTCTATTCGACACTTCGCTCTCTGCGTGCTTGGCCTTTTCCTCCTTCTTGGCCAGGTCCAAGCTGGATCCAGAGGCTGCGGCAAGGCTCTCAACTCTAAGCTCAAGAAGGGCGGTACTGGACAGAGCAACAAGATCAACTTCACTACGTCCAAAGGCGTCAAGAGGTCATTCCTCTTGCACTTCCCTGCCAACTATGACAAGAACATGGCACACGGCCTGATCTTCTCGTTCCACGGTCGTGGCGGATCAGGAGCTGAGCAGGAATCACTAAGCAAGCTTTCGGAGTCTGAGAAGAACAAGAACATGTTGGTTGTCTACCCCAATGGAATCGAAAAGCAATGGCAGGGTGATCCAGCAGCCAAGACCGATGATGTCGGCTTCACGCTTGACATGATCAATTCTCTTCAGGATCAGTACTGCATTGACACCAACAAGATCTTCGCCACTGGACAAAGCAACGGTGGTGGCTTCTCTGCCAACATCCTTGCTTGCGACCCTACGGCTTCGAAGCGCATCGCCGCCTTTGCCGGTGTCTCTGGAGCTTACTACCAAGGAACCTCGGATGCTAACTGCGATGCTAACACTGTCCCCATCAAATGCAACCCCGGCCGCAAGAACGTTCCTGTTCTGGAGTTCCACGGCAGAAAAGATGAGACGATTCCTTACAACGGTGGCAAGAGACGCAACCGCTGCTTGCCTAACATTCCTCACTTCATGAACGCGTGGGCCAATCGCAACGGCGTTGGCGGTAAGTCTGCCGATACTAACCAGAACAGTGGCCACGTCAAGAAAATGGAATGGGGAAGTGGCAACCTCAAGGGTATCAACACCCACTATGCCATTGATAACATGCCTCACACCTGGCCGAACGCGAAGAAGGTCAGTATCCCTGCCCACCCCACTATGAGAGACTTCATAGCTCACTCGCTCTACAGTACTACATCAACGCCACCCCAATCATAATGGACTTCTTCAACAAATGGACCCTCGCCACCACGCCCGGCGCCCGCACCGTGTCCTCCGTCGAACCACCCCTCTGCCCAGCAAAGAACGGCCAGGACCACTTCGCCGGTGGCAGGAACTTCAGGATCAGCTGCAGCGCCGACACCAAGGCACCCGCCTATACTGGCGCGACAAAGCCTGGTAACTTCCGCAATTGTATTGCAGAATGTGCCAGAGAGAGCCAGTGCGGTCACGCTGTGTACTTCAACGACAAGTGCTGGAAGAAGAAGGGCAAGGGGAGCGTTGTGAAGGCTGGGTCGAATGCTAGAGTTGCTGTGAAGGCATAGGTGGCTTTGGATGGGTGAACTCCTACTGATAGATATTAATGTAATTTAATGATAATGACCTACCTTGTTCGAACTAAGTCTAGTGGTTATAATCGATGATGCTCCTTTGAAGATGGACGGGCTACTGTTGGGGTTACCTAAGTCCAACAGTCCCTCAGAGCGCAATTCATGGACGGCGACACGATTCAGTATTGCAAGGTGGGATGATAGCGCCACTAATATACTCACCAGCTCAATATACACACCTCAATGGTCACACGAACAACACATGGGAGTGAGCCGATTTCGACAGCACTGTGAGTGGTTTCGTACAGGGTTAGGGTTAGGGTTAAGTGCAATTCCCTCCGTCACGGATGTCGACATGGACTTAATCAACCCAACATACCATCTTGTAGGCGTGACCTCTGGGCAGTCCGATGTGCTTGAGCATTCGAACAAGATGATTGTTACGTCTGTAAACGTTCCATGGATTATTCTACACGCATTCACTTTCGAATACCTTGAGGCTGTCGAGAGCTTCTGCGTTGATGAACGCCGACTGGGCGATTGAGCAACCATCAAGGTACGGGATGGAAACGGTGTCAGGGTTCAGATGGGAAGAACAACGATCGGAAGGTGCAGATAGTCTTCGTCATCTCAGTCGAAGGCTATCGGGAAGCATTTCCTCGTAGGGGCATGAGGCTGCGTGGACAGCAGAGCCCCTCGGCAACGACCCGAAGAGCTTTAGTCAGGGCTGCTGGATCAAGAGTGGCATCTTGTGCCTGCAAGCGCACGCCATCTACACGAAGAGTGCTGTAAACCGCTCGAAAGCACCGAGGCCGAACGAGGGAGCAGGGCAAGTCGCTGGACACCTCCTCAAAGAGGCATAGCCGCTGGGTCCACACCCCGCTACCCCACCATCGCTCTGTTTGGCCGACAAATCACTTGCGCTTTGATTCGAGCTCGGCAATAGTCGAGACCTGGTTATCGCCTCTCGCCGCCTTTTGCCAAACAAAAACCGACCACTCTCTTACTCGCCCTCTCCGTTCCCCATCTCACACCAATCTCACATACACACACATCGCAATCACAATGGGTAGCATGGGAGAAGAACCCTCGAAGTGCCCCGTCCGCGTGGCCAACACCGGCGGTGGCGGCACCAAGGTAAGACAGCAGCATCCTGACAGGCAACACACGCAATGTGCTGACACGACACAAAGAACCGTGACTGGTGGCCCGATGAGCTCAGGCTCGGTATCCTTCGCCAGCACACTGCCGCCAGCGACCCGTTCAACAGCGAGTTCGACTACGCCCAGGCTTTCAAGAGCCTCGATTATGAGGGTCTCAAGAAGGACCTGAAGGCCTTGATGGTAAGAGCATTCTGCTGATCCTTCTCGCGAAGACCCATTGACTGACTTCAATCCTTCCAGACCGACAGCCAGGACTACTGGCCCGCCGACTTTGGTCACTATGGCGGTCTGTTTGTCCGCATGGCATGGCACAGCGCTGGCACTTACCGTGTCGCCGATGGCCGTGGTGGCGGCGGGTAAGCATTGTCACTCCTAGGCTCGCAAATCACGACAACTGACATTATCTCTTCACAGTGGTGGACAGCAGCGCTTCGCTCCCCTCAACAGCTGGCCCGACAACGTCTCCCTCGACAAGGCTCGCCGCCTGTTGTGGCCCATCAAGCAGAAGTACGGCAACAAGATCTCTTGGGCTGATCTGCTCCTCCTCACTGGCAATGGTGCGTTGACAGCCTCGTACTCTACCGTTGTAGATAATAGCTTACTAACTATTTCGCAGTCGCCCTCGAGGACATGGGCGTCAAGACCTTCGGTTTCGCTGGTGGCCGCCCCGACCAGTGGCAGGCCGATGAGTCTGTCTACTGGGGCGGAGAGACAACTTGGCTCGGCAACGACGTCCGCTACTCCGATGGAAAGGCAGGTCTGGCAGAGCGTGGTGTCGTGGACGGTGACCAGTCGAAGGTGGACGCAAAGGATACCCACAAGGAGGATCTCGAGGACCCATTGGCGGCCGCTCACATGGGTCTCATCTACGTCAACCCTGAGGGCCCCGACGGTGTGCCTGACCCCGTTGCTGCGGCTAAGGATATCCGTGTCACATTCGGCCGCATGGCCATGAACGACGAGGAGACCGTTGCATTGATTGCTGGTGGTCACGCCTTCGGCAAGACGCACGGTGCTGCCTCCACCGACAACGTTGGCGAGGAGCCCAACGCGGCCTCCATTGAACAGCAGGGTCTTGGTTGGAACAACAAGTACAAGTCTGGCAAGGGCCCCGACACTATCACCAGTGGTCTCGAGGTCACCTGGACATCGACACCCACCAAGTGGAGTAAGCCTCGTGTCAAGATTGGAAAACCCGTGCAGAAGACTGACATAAACCAGGCAACAAGTACCTTGAGTACATCTACAAGTACGAGTGGGAGAAGGTTCAGAGCCCTGCTGGTGCACACCAGTGGCAGGCCAAGACCGACGACCTGATCATTCCTGATGCCTACGACAAGAACAAGAAGCACAAGCCGACCATGTTGACCACCGATTTGGCCCTCCGTTTTGACTCAGACTACGACAAGATCTCGCGTCGCTTCCTCGAGCACCCCGAGCAGCTCCACGAGGCCTTCTCGCGTGCTTGGTTCAAGCTGTTGCACCGTGACATGGGACCTCGCTCCCGCTGGCTCGGACCCGAGATCCCGTCTGAGGTGCTCCTCTGGGAAGACCCTATCCCCGAGGCTGAAGGCCCCGCCATCAACGACAGCGATGTTTCGCAGCTCAAGAAGGCCATCCTTAACCTTGGTGTCGACAACAGCAAGCTCATCAGGGTTGCATTTGCCAGCGCTTCCACCTTCCGTGGTGGCGACAAGCGCGGTGGCGCCAACGGTGCTCGCATTCGTCTCGAGCCGCAGAAGAATTGGGAGGTATGTAGTATCACATTCCCTGATGCTAAAGAGCCCAGCTAACGTCTTTACTACTAGATCAACAACCCGCAAGAGCTCAACGAGGTCCTCTCCGCGCTCGAGAAGGTCCAGAAGGACTTCAATGGTGCTGGTGGCAAGAAGGTCTCCGCTGCTGATTTGATTGTCCTTGCTGGTGTCGCTGCATTGGAGAAGGCATCCGGTGCATCTGTTCCCTTCACGCCTGGTCGCACCGACGCCACCCAGGAGCAGACCGACGAGAAGTCATTCGAGCACCTCAGGCCTTACGCCGACCCTTTCCGCAACTACGGCCATGGCACTCGCCGCATTCGCACCGAGGCCTTCCTTCTTGACAGGGCCAACCAGCTGACCCTCACCGTCCCCGAGACGACTGTCCTGCTCGGTGGTCTTCGTGCATTGAACGCCAACTGGGACGGCGCCTCCACCGGTGTCCTCACCAAGAGCCCTGGCAAGCTCACCAATGAATTCTTCGTCAACGTCCTTGACCCGTACGTCTCTTGGCGCCCGACCGACAAGAACCAGGAGATCTTCGAAGGCCAGAACCGCAAGACCGGCCAGAAGTGGACCGCTTCTCGTTCCGATCTCATCCTCGGCTCTCACCCTGAGCTGCGTGCCACCTCTGAGGTGTACGGCAGCTCGGACTCGCAGGACAAGTTCGTCAAGGACTTCATTGCTGTCTGGAACAAGGTCATGAACCTCGACCGCTTCGATCTGGCTCGCACTGCCCAGCCTCAGAGCGCTCGTTTGTAAATGAACAGTGTTATACCTTACTTCGTGCGACAGGAGGAGTAGCATGATGTGTAGCTAGAGCACCGGTTTAAAGATTGAATGAAGCATGCATTATGACCGTAAATGATAATGATTCTGTGACACTAATATAGCTGAGGTGCTGGAAATACTATCGTCTCATGCACTGTAAGCAGGTACAAGATGATTAGTATTATCAATTGTGCAAGCTTGAATCAATTCATGAAAGCGAGTTCAAACTTGCCCTCTTAGTTTAACGGTTAGAACAGAGGTCTCATACACTGTATGACTACGGCTCAGCCGCGGATATCCTCAGATATGAGTTCGATTCTCATAGAGTAAGTTATCATAGATATTCTCATACCTCAAGAATTCTCACTAACAATCCCTCCAGAGGCACAGCAATGCGATCCATCGTGAATTTTCTTTTTCGATTTTTTGGTCCTAGTCGGGGATAGCTTCTCAGCCACGGTAGTGCCAACGTGCGCCGACCCTGACAGGTTTCATGCATGTTTTTAGATGGCCGATCGGCATATCTGCATATTGTGCCTTGTCAAATTTTTAAACACTTATTTGACTCCCTCTGTCCACTTCAGCGACGGCCTGCGCGAATTGCCGGGTGAACGCTTGCCTTTCCCACGCCTACAAAGGCCAATCTCGTTAGTCGCAGACGCGATCGGATCTCGGTGATGAAAGGTCCGTCGGCGCTATCTTGGCGTGTCTGCACATAAAGTGGCGCATCTGTGATGAGCGGTAGGTAGACTTGTGCGCTGCTCGTGTTCGGATAACGATCGCACACGCAACACAGGCAGGTGCGACCACCAACAAACAGTTGAATGCTCATGTCACACGATTCGAAAGCTCAGCAGATCCCCATCGCTTGAATCGCTGGTGCAGAAATGGTCAAACATGTCCCTTGACAGGCCATGGGCGATTACATCAGAGTGCAATCTCCCCCGGAGAAGAACAGGATGTTTGGGATGAAACGGAGAGCTTAATCTCCTAGCAAGCGACCAACGACCACCGCTCGTGGGGTTCGTCTCGGACCTGTATGCTCGGCACGCCCTCTTTGTCGCTGCGAAGACGCCGTTTGGACTCCGTTGCGGCCGCGGCGTCTGTTCGTCTGCCGTCACCACTACCAACTAGCCCTCCCGCCGTATGTCGCAGCGTCCGTAGTGGAGCCTCCGCCAGCAAACAGTGAGCGCGAGGGTTGCCACCACCGCTCACGACTCCGGTTGACCTAACTACTACCCACGCCGGCCCTCTTTGCGCGACGCCTCTTTCCTTCTGCTCTCTCTTGCGTGTGATACCCCGTTTGCCTTTTCTGTATCTTTCTTCGCAGCCGTGCTGTGACAGTCGCTCGCTAGACGCTTGATTTGTCTCTCATTCGCTACCTTTTCTCTAACCGCATTTTCGCCCGGCGCAAACGATACACTACACCTGAAGCACTCCCCAACCTGTTCTTCACCATGAACTCAGTGAGTATCACATACGCCACGCGCAGGATTTCCCATGCGGTTGGCAAGTGACTAACATACATCCAGCTCATCCGCAACGTTGCCGCCCTCGGCGCGCTCGCCACCTCTGTCGCCGCATCCAACCCCATTGTCGTCAAGGGACAGGACTTCATTGACTCCGTGACCGACAAGCGTTTCATGGTTCTCGGTGTCGACTACCAGGAAGGAGGCCAAGGCGAGGACTTCAGCAAGGGCGACCCTCTCACCAACGGCACGCGCTGCCTTCGCGATGCCGCATTGATGCAGAACATCGGTGTCAACACCATCCGCTCCTACAACCTGAACCCGACTCTCGACCACGATGAGTGCATGTCCATCTTCAACTCGGTCGGCATCTATGTTGTCCTTGACGTCAACTCTCCGAACGAGGGCCAGCACATCGACCGTTCCAACCCTGGCTCGACCTACACCAAGGAGTACCTCGAGCACGTCTTCACCATGATCGAGGCTTTCAAGGACTACCCCAACACCCTCGCCTTCTTCTCCGGCAACGAGATCATGGATGCAATGGACACTGCTGAGAAGAACCCGCCATACATCCGCGCTCTCACTCGTGAGATGAAGTCCTACATCAACCAACATGCCAACCGCACCATTCCCGTCGGATACTCTGCTGCAGACGTCCGCAAGATTCTGGAAGACACCTGGGCCTACCTGCAGTGCGACAACACCGGCGATGGCACTGACGATCTCTCGCGTTCTGACTTCTTCGGCTTGAACTCCTACTCCTGGTGCGGCTCTGAGGCGACCTTCGAGACTGCTGGCTACGACACGCTTGTTGAAATGTTCAGCAACTCCACCATCCCCGTCTTCTTCTCCGAGTACGGCTGCAACGAGGTCCAGCCTCGCACTTTCGACGAGGTCCCTGTCCTTTACGGCGAGCAGATGACCGTCATGTCCGGTGGTCTGATCTTCGAATGGACACAGGAAGCCAATAACTATGGTATCGTCGATGCTTACTCTAACGGCACCGTCCACCTTCGCGGCGACTACGACGCTCTTGCCGAGAAGTACGGCAACCTCAACATGACCCTGATCGAGAACCACAACACCACCGCCACCGGCCTCAAGCCCCCGCGCTGCAGCAGCGGCTTGATCAAGGACAGCGCCTTCAGCACCGACTTCGACCTTCCCTCCGTTCCGCAGGGCGTCAAGGAACTCATTTCCTCCGGCGTCTCCAACGCGCCCAAGGGTTCCATCGTCCCCGTCACTCAGACCAGCGTCGAGCTCCCCGTCTACGCCACTAGCGGTGGCAAGATCAGCGGCCTTGAAATCTCCCCTGCCGACGGCAGCGACAGGAAGCCTAACGGCTCGCTCTCCACCGCTGAGCCCTCTAGCACTCCCACTGGCAGCAGCAACGGCTCTGACTCTGGCTCTTCTTCCGACTCGAACAGCCCGTCACCAACCGGCGACGCAGACTCCGCCAGCTCGACCGACAGCGCCAGCGCAGCTGGTAAGGCTGTCGTTGCCAACGGCGCTGCCATCCTTGGCTTCGTCGGCCTCGCAGTCTTCGCGCTCTAAGTCCACCCACAAGACTCTTTGCCCGTTCTAGATGCAGTCGCTGCACCAAAAGGTGTCGATTGCAATCTGTGGCGCGGCCCGCTAGGTTTTAGATACATAGATTTTCCTGCGGCCCTCGCCCTATCTTTCCTTTTTCGTCCTTTGATTCGTTTCTGGCATTTTTTTTTTCTCATGATATCCCGGGGTGTAAATTTTTTTGCGAGTGAGAGATTGGGTCGTGGTGGATGTTTTTGCGTGTATATGTTGAATCCGGAATTATAAGAGTGTTACGAATTGAGTTTGTCCGAACGAATTGATAATTCTGTGTTGAGGTGTGGTCCGAAATAGGCAGCTTTGTATTGCCATCCTTACAATTGAGTTCGTTGCTGGTGATTACCCGGAATCGACAACGTCTAGTTTCCGGCAGTGTGTGTACCTAACTCGAAAGCGATCTCGTCCAGCAGGTCCATGTTGGCACAAGTTGAGATGAAAGGCACGTGAATGGAACCTGCAGGTCAATCAAGCTGTCACGGCTAACTTACTGAGGCATGGCGTGGCGCAGGCTAATCTATCTTCAATCTATCTTTGGAAACAGCATGCTTGCGTGCGGGCGGCAAAGCTCACAACGCCACAACGATTGGAGGTCTCGATTCAAGAGCCACATTCCCCCAGATGTCTCCCCTCAAACCTTCGACAGCTTGGAAACGCTCGTCGATCTGTCAAGAGCATCCTTCTACCTGGCCCGGGACCTGCTGAGATACTTTCACTCGACTCGTCAGCATCCATCTTCATCCTGCGGAGATACCAAGGACCCTATCCGTACTCAGCCACGTCAGCTGCCTGCCATAGCCCGCCAACTCTCCGATCTTACGGATTTCTACACTGCCTTGACCTCTGGATTGATTGCAAGGAACGTCGCACAAGTCATAACTCGCGTGGTCCTCAGGGTTGTCTGTGCCCTTGATTCATAGCAAATGCACTTGTCCCCAAGATAGGGCGCATAGTCGCGATGCTCTTACCAGCCAAGGCGTCCCACGTTACCCTTCTCGCGCGTCAAGAAAGCGGTGGGAGGAACATCACAACAGTCACAATAGTAAGTATATATCATCGCCTTGCTAAAATGCCATACTAACGGTCTGAAAGGTTGTTGTAACCATAGCGATCGTATGTTCTGTCGCATTTCTATCCTACATTGGACTCAAATCGATTCGCGTTCGACAAGACAACCCCCGCTACATTCCGACCGAGTACCTAAAGAACAAATGGAGGAACTGGAGACCAACAGGCCTTACTGGAAGTAAAGGGAACTACTCGTCTCGTCTGCAGGAGGATACCAGCTATGCGCCTACTCTGCACAACAGAAGCGCGAGGGAGAGTGCACAGCTCGCGGATGTGGAAGTAAGCGGGGCAAATGGAAACTCCAACGATGGCACTGTGGAACGCAATACCAGCGTGCGATCCGTAATGACTCTGCCTGCGTATTCCAAGTCAGTCAGAGACAACGAACGCGTTTTGGGGCGCGAAGGCGAAAGAGGAGGCATTGATACTGTTGTCGAGGCCAGCGAGACTGTCGAGGAGGAAGAGGCTCGACGGGAAGAAGAGATGGAAAGCTTGTATCAGATCAGAGAGCAGCGGCGGCGGGAGGTTGCGGACCGCGAGCAGCGACGCGAGGCAAGGAGAGATGCGAGACAGAGGCAGGATTACACTGCGCTTGCAGCCATGCGGCAAGAGAGTATATGGCGACGGGAGCAGCGTGCTGCCCAGGGAGCAGCTGCCATGATCGCAGAGCACCGAGCGAACTCAAGAGAGCGCAGGGTGAGCAGCGTGTCGTATGCTGACCTTGGTGTTGCACGCCACGATGGCACCAGACTGCGTGCCAACTCGACAGATTCCGACAATCGCCCACTCTTAGACTCCGCTGCAAGCATGTCTGAGAGCACCGTCAGACCCAACACGGGAGATTCCCTCAGCGTCCACCGCAGAGGACGCTCGGGCAGCTCAGCATCCGCAATGTCAGGCTCCGATATCTCAGATAACGAGATGGATCTGCCGCCTTTTGGACGCGCTGGAAACGATTTCGAAGTAGTCAACATGAGCCGAACACACTCACGCGACCCATCAGCAACGCGCAACTCAGTCGACAACCGCAGTCGCACAAATAGCGGCGCAGCACCCTTGACTTTGGATACAGCCGACGTGGGCGAATCGAGAATCCCGATGTATCAACCACCATCGTACGACGAAGGCTTCGAGGAAGCTCCTCCATACACCTCACCGGTAGATAGGCAGCAGATCCCTGGCTTCTTGCGGTCTCGATCGCAACAGTCTGCCACTCCTCGGCCGACATCTACCACGGGAGCTCCATTGCTTCCAGAGATCGGACGACTGCCGAGCATTCGCATCGCCGAAGCAACACCTATAGAGCCCAGAGGACCGACGCCAGACTTCCCTGCCACTGTCGCCGAGGGCAACGAGGGCAACGAGGGTAGAGAACGCTGAGCGGAAATGTGGTCTTGCCATTTCGTACCAATTTTGTTTCCTCGCATATATGATGAGCGTTCTGGCGCTGTGCTATTTAGTTGTGAACCTTTTCATACCAAGACTTACGATATTACTTATGCATTGATAGCAACACATTGAGCACTTTCCTTGGCCTGTAAACATACATGACCGATCACTCACTTTTACCCTGCTTGGCTCCTTGCCGCCTTACCCTTCCAAGCTCATTGCCTCACCGACTAGTGCAGTCAATGAAGACTAGGCTATTGCTTGAGCTTGTCTATCCGGGCCATGCATTTGTTGAACATGTTTGTAGCGGTCCAAACCCTGCCCTCTCGAACCACGTGCAGTGTTTCATTGGCAGCCAATCATCCCCACGCTGCAACTTCCAACTCCACCTTCCTACCTTAACCATCAAGACTGGACCCTGCGGACATTCGCACTAGAACCGACTCCTGCGGCAAACCAATAACATTTTACCAGGCGAGCATGATAGCGACACCGACAACGGACCACGTGCTGCTGCTTGGATGAACGAGTTCTTCCGCCGCCTGCGAGGGCAGCAGCATAAATATGCTCCGCTCCGGCAGCCCTACCACCATGGCGACTCTCCAGCACTCGCGCCTAGGAGCACGAATATTTGGACCAGGAAACATATTGGATTGCTTATGATGGTTGGCACTTTGGCTGCGCTTGCTGGCGTTTTGGGCATTGGGTGAGTTGGATGGCTTAATGCCAGATCATGGCCAGACAACAGGCTCTGTGGCAATGCTAATGTCAGCACTCAGTTCTCCATCCGCCCCTAAGCACTCCAAATCTTGCGACACTGTTTTCCGGGGATACCAATGCGAGCCCGAAATCTCGCATAATTGGGGACAGTACTCGCCATTTTACTCGGTTCCCTCCGATATCTCGGCGGATGTGCCGCGTGGATGCAGCGTGTCGTTTGCCCAGGTTCTTTCTCGCCATGGAGCGCGCGATCCCACTGTAAGATCGAAGAAGCGAATGTAATCATGTATTGCTAAGCTAACTCATTGTTGCAGGAATCCAAGACCAAGCTGTACAAAGCTGTAATTGATCAGCTTCACGCCAATGTCGACAACTTCACCGGTCCTTATGAGTTCCTCGGTCACTTCGAGTATACACTGGGCGCAGATGAGCTCACGCTCTTTGGACAGCAGCAGATGGTCAACTCTGGTGTCAAGTTCTACCACCGTTACGAGGCTCTTGCGTCAAAGTACACTCCGTTCTTGAGATCTGCGGGACAGTCTCGCGTGGTGGAGTCTGCACGGAACTGGACGCAAGGCTATCACGCTGCAAAATCATTCGACAGGCGCGCCAGAAACCGGAAAGATTCAACATATCCATACGAGATTCTGGAAATCCCCGAGGATCTGGGTCTCAACAACACTTTAAACCACGAGATCTGCACCAACTTCGAGGAGGGCTGGTACGATGGCATCGCAGAGGAAGCGCAAGCCGAATGGGCAGACATCTTCGCAACTCCTATCCGTGACCGCCTCAATGAGGACATGAGAGGAGCGAACTTGTCGACCATTCAGACGGTCTATATGATGGATCTCTGTTCTTTCAATACCGTTGCATCAGATACGGGAGCCATCAGTCCGTTCTGTGATCTCTTCAGCGAGGAGGAATGGCATGATTACAGTTACTACATGGTATGTGTTGCTCTACCGCTGCGATCGTGACGTTTCTGACATCGAGTAGTCTCTCAACAAGTACTACGGGTACTCGCACGGCAACCCGCTTGGTCCTACTCAAGGTGTGGGATTCACGAATGAACTCATCGCTCGCATGACCGACCAACCCGTGAATGACCACACCACGACCAACAGCACTCTTGATAACAGCAACGTGACTTTCCCACTAGGTCGCAAACTGTACGCTGACTTTACTCACGATAATGACATGACGGCCATCTTCTCTGCAATGGGACTGTACAACAACACTGCCCCTCTCCCGAACAACACGTTGGTAGAGCCTGAAGACGCGGGCGGCTACAGCGCGGCTTGGACAGCGCCATTTGCTTCAAGGGCGTATTTCGAGAAGCTGCAGTGTCACGGGGAACCCGAAGAGTTTGTTCGCATCCTTGTCAATGATCGCGTACAGCCTCTTGAGCAATGCGGTGGCGATAAGCTGGGCCGCTGCAAGCTCGGTGCTTTTGTCGAGAGCCTGGACTTTGCGCGCTCGGGAGGCCTATGGGACCAGTGCTATGTGTAGAACAGACAACATCCTATCGATACACCACACAATGCAGCATCGCCTGACAGATTGCCGTCAGTCACACCAGATCTGCATCGTGGAACAGCTGATGCTCGCCAAGTCAGGCTAACCGACTGCATGGTGGCGCTCAGCCCTTCAGCTCTGACAACACGTGTGCCACCTCAGACCGAATTGTTGTCCACGACAGGCAGGTTCCAGAATCACCCTGGCACCGTCGGCGGACGTAGTCCTGAACTCAAATGGGTAGAAGGGAATAGGACTGTGTGCGGGGCAGACCCGGGGTTTGACATCCGAAGGTGGGGCCTAGGCAGTGGAGTTGGGCGGATAACATAAATAACGAGACCTAGCAACACGTTGCAAACGAGAGCTTTGGTCCTTTTGTATAGTCCAATTGATCAAACATAAAACCGACATACGATCTTGCTAACGGGTTCGCAACATGGTCAATTCCAAAGCACAAGAAGCCGTCCAGAAGTCGCTGGACAGCGTGACTGGCGATGAATCCACCGGAGTCGCAGGTCTTGTTTTCGTTGCCGTCGACAAGAATGGCGACGAGATTGCTGCGAGTGCTTCGGGAAAGAAGGGTCTGAACTCCAATGAGGACATGACTCTAGACTCCGTCTTTTGGATCGCATCCTGCACCAAGATTCTCGCCACGATCGCTTGCTTGCAGGCTGTTGAGCAAGGCAAGCTGAGCCTCGACGACCACAAGCAAGTGTACAAGCTGTGCCCGGAATTGGAGAAGGTCAAGGTTCTGCAGGACGATGGCTCGTTGGTGGACAAGAACAAGGATATCACCTTGAGGATGTTGCTCACTCACACGGCTGGCTTTGGCTACGAGTTGTAAGTTGCTCATTACGTGTCACATGATTTCAGATACTGACCCAGGCGCCACAGCTTCAACCAGAAGTTGAGAGACTTTGGCCGTCCTGTTGGCTTCGACGTCTTCCACGCCAATGACCGTGACATCTTCAAGATGCCTCTGGTGAACCAACCAGGCACAAAGTGGGAGTACGGAATCAACATCGACTGGGCAGGCATCGTGCTCGAGCGCGCGACCGGCTCCAAGCTGAACGATCTGATCCAGAAGGGCATCGTCGAGCCTCTCGGCCTCAAGAACATCACCATGTTCCCCACGCCCGAAATGAAGAAGAATCTCGCCAGCATGCACCAGCGCTGGCCAAGCGACCTGAGCAAATGCGAAGAACGCGACCACGTCTACCGCGAGCCGCTGAATGCCGAGACAGACGAGGAGAAAGCTAGGATCTTCAACAGTGGTGGTGCTGGTGCCTACGCCCAGCCTTCGCAATACGTGCAAGTGCTCGCGGCACTGCTAAATGATGGCAAGAGCCCCAAGAACGGAGCTCAGATTCTGAAGCCAGAGACCGTCAGCCTGATGTGGGAGAACCAGATCCCCGAGCATCCTGACTTTGCTAGAGAGGGCTTGTCCAATGCCAAAGCTGATCTGACGAACCCTGCGCCGGAGCTATATCCCCAAGAAGGTAGGTGCTTGTCCTGCTGACAGTATGTGCGGGCAAGAAAGCTGACGCTGACTTCCACCAGGCAATCCTCCTCAGGGCTGGGGTCTAAGCATGTTCATCACACATGAAGCCGGAGTCACAGGGCGCGGAAGAAATACAGGCTGGTGGGCGGGCATTGCAAACTTGTTCTGGTGGTGCGATCGCGAGAAGGGAGTGGCGGGCATGATTGCTAGCCAGATCATGCCGTTCGGAGACCAGCACGTGATGGGTCAGTGGTTTGCGTGTGAAGGAGCCGTGTATGCTGCGTTGGCATGAGTAATATCCGGTACACGCATCATGTAGCTGCAACGAATTGACAGGGGCTGAGAATCGTTTTCGCCATTTACACATGCACAGCGTGCAGAGGAGAAGCCTCGGAGGTGAGTGACAAAAGTGAGTGACAGGAAGTGAATGCAGAGAGCGTCGCGGGAAAGCGGAAGGTTAAGCGGGGACGAGCTGTAACCCAGTGAACGCAATCCAACCTGAACAACGACATCATCCCTTCCTTTCCTTTCTTTACTCCACCTCGGCCGTCTCAACCTCGCCGCTACATAAACCGTCGACCTCGCGCATTGGCACAACAAGAACACCACCCACGCTCTCTGCGACCATGTCGACCGCAGACCTCCTCAACCAGGACTTCGGCGAGGAATCTGAGGAGGACTTCAACCCGGAACCGGAAAGAGACTCAGACGACGAGCGCGACACAAAGCCCAATGGGAACGCCAACGATGAAGATGATGAAGAGGAGTCGCCACAACGCTCAAGAGGCGCGCAACAAACGAACGTAAACGACGATGCCGGCGAAGACGACAACGAGGAGGGCGAAGAGCAAGATGACGAAGAAGACGAGGAGGATGAAGAGGACGAGGAAGACGAGGACGACGACGATGTTGACGTACGATAACGTATACTTACGCATCACTACCCACACTAACACCTTGCAGGGCCAACCCTCACGGAAGCGCAGGCGAAAGCAGAGGCGCAACCAGTTCATCGATGTGGAAGCCGAAGTGGACGAGGAAGATGAGGAGGAGCCCGAGGAGGACGAAGATCTTCCCGGCGACGAAATGCACCCCGACGATTACCAGGAACTTCCCGCAGGCGCCGACCGCGATGATCGCAAGCATCGCGAGCTCGACCGCATGCGCGATCAGCAGATGCACATGGATGCTGAAGAGGAGGCTGCAAGACTGAAAGAGAGATACGGTCGTCAAGGCCGCGCGGGTGGAGGTGGAGGCAATGCTATTGTCGACCAGAGGCTGCTGATGCCTTCGATTGAGGACCCTCGCATCTGGCGCCTGAAGTGCAGACCTGGCAAGGAGCGCGAAATCGTGGTTAACATCACACGACGTATCTTCGAGCGCGCCAATACTCGCGACCCGGTTCGGATCATCTCAGCATTCTTCAGAGAGGGTGCCATGAGCGGCAACTTGTACGTCGAGGCACGACGCCAGGAGGACATTACCCCGGCTCTGGAAAACATCTCGCACATCTTCTTCGGCACCAAGCCAATGATGCTTCCTCTTGAGGAGATGCCCGATCTACTTCGCGTCAAGAAGACTAGGACACTGGAGCCTGGCATGTACGTGCGCATCAGGAAGGGTCTCTACGCTGGAGACCTGGGACAGATCGACGATGTTGAGGCCAACAATGTCAACATGACCGTCAAGCTTGTCCCCCGCCTGGATTACGGCTTGTCAGAAGATGCGAATGCTGCACCCGGTGTGGATAATAAGCGCAAACGTGTCGCACCTACTGTTGCTCGACCTCCACCAAAGCTCTTCAGTGAAGCTGAGGCAAGAAAGAGGCACAGCAGGTATCTGCAGAGGCAACAAGGCTTAAGCAACGCCAACTTCAACTACCAAGGCAAGGATTATGTTAACGGTTTCCTTGTGGACACCTTCAGAATTAACAACTTGATCACTGAGAATGTCAACCCGACGCTGGAGGAAGTCACAAAGTTCACAGCAAGCACCGACGAAGGTGGCGAAGGCTTGGATCTCACAGCTTTAGCTGCCACTCTCAAGTCCAACCAGGGTGCGACCTTCCAACCCGGCGACAATGTTGAGCTCTTCCGCGGTGAACAAAAGGGCGTTGGTGGCCGAGCCATCCAGGTCTATGGCGAGCTTGTCAAGATTCGAGTTTCGGAGGGCCCTCTCCGTGGGCAAACCCTCGAAGCGCCTGTTCAGGATTTGCGCAAGAAGTTCCAAGAGGGTGACCACGTCAAGGTCATCGGTGGCAGCAAGTTCCAGGATGAAGTTGGCATGGTCGTTCGTATCAGGGACGACAAAGTGACCATCTTGACCGATTCCAACCAGCAAGAAATCATCGTCTTTAGCAAGGATCTCAGAGAGGCATCGGACTCTGGCGGCACCATTGGCACGACACCATACTCCCTGTTCGATCTTGTGCAGATTGATGCGTCCACCGTTGGTGTCGTCGTCAAGGTGGACCGCGAGAGCGTTCGTGTGCTCGATCAGAACGGCGGAGTGCGCCAGTTACTCCCCAGCAACATCTCTACCAAGATTGAGCGTCGTCAAAACGCCATCGCCACTGACCGCGATGGCAACGAAATTAAGCACGACGACCAGATCAAGGAGTGGAGTGGCGAGCAGAAGGTTGGCCACGTCATGCACTTGCACCGCAACTTCGCTTTCGCTCGTAACCGCGAGCGCCAGGACAACGCTGGTGTGTGGGTTGCGCGAAGCAGTAACATCGTCACAGTCGCTGCAAAGGGCGGCAGATCCAACAGACCTGGCGGTGATCTCACCGGTATGAACCCAGCGATGAAGGCCGGCGGACCTGCGCTAGGCGCCCCTGCTATGCCTCCACCTGTGCAGAAGGGTCGCGACAGACTGATCGGAAAAACCGTGCGTATCAAGCTCGGTCCTCAGAAGGGCATGATTGGTCTTGTCAAAGACACTACTGACACAGTCGCGACCGTGGAACTGCACGCGAAGAATAAGAAAGCGCTCATCGACCGGTCCAAGCTTAACATTATCGACCCGAACACTGGTGCCACCATTGGTGATGGCAAGAGCTCTGGCGGAGGAATGCGTCCGCCTGGCATGCCGCCTGGCGCTATGCGCTCGGGCGGCCAGACTCCAGGTCGCGGATTCGGTGGACCTCCTGCTGGCGCTCGCACTCCATCGTACGCCATGGGCGGTGGCAGCAGGACCCCAGCTTGGAAGCAGGATGCTGGTGCTCGCACTCCGGCTTACGGCGGAGGCACCTCCTATGGCGGTGGAGGTGGCTTTGGCGGCGCGACAGCTTACGGAGGTCAGACAAGCTACGGAGGTGGTACCAGCTATGGCGGTGGCACGAGTTACGGTGGTGGTGGAAGTACTTGGGGAGGAGGAGTAAGTGCATGCTCTGCCCAAATATCTTACCAACTTCAAGACTAACATTTTCACAGCAATCAACCTGGAACCCCAGCGGCGGCCGCACACCCGCCCATCAACCTACCGGCGGCAGAACGCCCGCCTACGGCGGTGGTCTCGATGCTCCTACTCCCGGTTTCCACTCGGCGCCCACACCTGGTGCATACGGTGACCAGCCTACGCCCGGCGCCTACAAGGGAAGCGGTTTTGCAGAGACACCCGCTCCGTACTCTGCCGAGACCCCAGGCGGAGATGATGGTCCGAGGTACGATTAGGACTGTACTATGTGATTTTCAAAGGCGTTTTATTGGGAGACAACCAGGATTTGGGCATTTTGCGAGCGAGATCAAGCGGTTCATGGTATTAGTTCGGGGAGGAAAATTGGAGCTTTGAAAAAAATCATTGAGGCTGGAATGGGCTTTTGTCTAGCTAGATCCAAACAATTAGTTGCTGTACTACTATATCTGTCCACGTCACTTCCTTTCATCTCCCAGGTTTAGGCTTTCGCGGCGCATGTTGAAGACGAGATGACCGGGTCTCGAATACTAGGCAAGGCATATGACCGCTTTGATGGAAATAACAGGCAAGAGGCGGTGCCATATGACAAAGAGCAATTTTGATCAAAGGCTGACAAAAGCACGATGCAATATGGATTCTATAAAATCTACAGCCGCCGTTTCACGAAGTCTTCACCTTCTTCGCCTGCCTCCAGCTCTTCAGCTCTTTCAATGCGGACATGATGAGCGGCACCGCCATAGGCCCAAGCAGAGGAACGTACACAGCAACCTTGTGCTCGTCGGGGAAGTAAACCTGCCCAACCATTGACGGCTCAAAGAACGCTTTCTCTGCTTCTTCTTCGGCGATGCGAGCGTTCTCCAGTGCTTGCTGATAGCGACCTTCGCGCAAGTTGCTGCACGCTTGGTCCAGGTGGCTGATTGTTTCATCGACGGAGGTGGCGACAGAGGCTGGGATGGCGATGGATTCGAGCTTGCGTGTCAGGCGCACAAGGGCGCCGAGGGTCGAGGAGGCGGAGAGGATGAGGGATGTTGCGCGCTCGCGCTTGAGGCTTGAGATGCGCATGGGTAGAGAGGGTGGGGAATTAGGGACTCCCAAAAGAGCCATAAGTTGGTCGGCGAAGGTGAGCATGACTGGTTTGAGATCTGTTGTTGCCAGGCGGTCTGCTTGCGTGTTGTTTGGATTGAGGATTTGCACGCCGCCCCATTGAGGGATCGTCCAGCTATTGCCGCCGGTCTCGAGGAGTAGCGGGCTCTGGTTAGGTCCTGGCACATAAAGCACCATGTTGATTGTCGGTCCGGTACCGATGCTGGGACTCAGAGGCCATTCCGCGGCGTTGATAAAGCCACTGAGGTCGGACTGGAGGAGTTTGTAGGTGTTACTCGCTTCGTCGAGCTGCGGGCCTGCGATCGAGGGAGAGAATGAAGCGAACAGCTGGACCTGCGTATCAATGTGGAATTTGCTGATAGGAGCCAACTGATGGAGAAGTGGCTCGATGTACTGCTGGACAGCTTCCTCGATGTCCCAGGCCGATGGCGAAGCCGATGCCGCGAACAGAGAGAAAGTGACATGGTACTCTGAGGCGTATCTGAACGCACGCGTGGTTCGCTTTTCGATGGTCTGGCTCATTTCGGGCTTGAGCTGGAAGCCTTTGCTGCCTGCGCCGAATGAGGTTCCTTGCAGTAGATATGCAATAGCGGCTTGCTCATCTTGGAAAACCTCGCGCACTTCATCAGCTATGGGGCGGGCCATATCGCCAACGCTAGATTTAGCGTCCGAATATGTGATCTCGAGTGTTGAGTTCATGGAGATCTGTTTGAATCTGTACTGCCACGATGCATCTTCTTGATGAAGTGAGATCGTAAGAGCTGGGTGACTGCTAACGTTGTCATGACCACCCTGAGTGGCGATGTTGAAAGAATACAGCGACTTGCCACCATCACGATCGAGAGCGGTCTGTACTTCCGCAGCGACTTCCTGAACTTGCTCGAGAGGGAATTTCGTAGACTCCAAGTTTATGCGAATGGGATACTGAAGGTGACATGCCTGTCCAGGATCAGCATAGATAGCGACTCACTGGAGGGATCGTGAACTCACATTGCCCTCCGCCCATTTGGTCATCTGATCCACGGGCAATTCCGAGCGATATATCGAAGTAGTCCATATCCAATGAGGCAGGCCCAGAGTTGCTACTACTGCCCAGAAAGCGAAGATGATGATGCGGCGTGTCCAGACGGCACCAGGACCGTCCGGCGGAGGAGAAGACGCATGAGCCTCCGCAGATTCGTCGGGTATTACCGTCGTTTTTTGAAATGGCTCGGCCATCTTGGCCGGGACCCAGAAACGTGGTGGTTGAGTCGTTGATACTGTGTTGTAGGCTGACGGCGTTTCGTACTCCGAGCTTCAGGGTCAAACTCACAGCGGCAACGACGTCGCGCGCTACTCAGGACAACAGATTCACGGCTGATCGAAACGAACGCCTGGCTGACGATAAAGTGTTCACGGCATCTGTTCAAAGGTACATTTCAGAGTAAACAACGATCGACGCTGATGGAAAACATCAGAATAGACCAGGGTAACCTGGGCTAGCAAGGTCAAGCCAGAATAACAACAACTGTGTAACTACATGTCATCAGACAAGATTAATCAAGTCACGCCACAAACATTGCTTGGGTTAATGGCAAAGTGCGAAACAGATAAGGTTGGATAATGCACTGGTATTTGTGTTTTCAGAACGACAGAGTGATTAAACACCATGCACGCCTCTCAATCCTTTTCGTTCCCAACCACAGAACGACTTTACCAAAATCCATCCATCTCAATCGTGACACGCTGCGTGAAAAAAGTTGTACTACTGAAGAAAGGGTACCGCCACAATGACTTCTTGTCGCGATCCGCGTTTTGTGTGTCCCTTGTTTTATATCGCCCGAGACTCTATCTCTTCGTCTCTGATAGGTCGCTTTTCGTGCCAGAAACCGGTGGCGCTCTTGCAATGCTTGTGCCCGGAAGAAGCGGCGTCACCGGGCTCGTCGCAAGCTCTTGGTAATGATATCGGAGTCGTGTCGTTTACACGTACTGCGAGAGCCAGCGGATACCCTCGCCGTAACCTTGGCGCATGACGACGGAGCACATGAAGATCTCGACGGGACGAATGCCCTCGAGAGGGACCTTGCCCTTGCCAGCTGTGACAGGAACCACGTCAGTATGCTGTATCCTCACCAAAAAAAATATCCCAAACTTCCACAGGAAGACTTACTAGTCTGGTAAAGACCAAGCTCATGCCTGAGCTGGTCCTCGCTCACAGCGTTCGGGTGGTCGATCTTGTTGCCCAACACAAGGAAGGGAGTCTTGCTCAAGTCCTCCATGCTGAGCAGAGCGTCAAGCTCGGCCTTGCTCTCAGCGAAGCGCTCGGGGTCCTTAGCATCGACAAGGAAGACGATGCCGCTGACTTCAGGGAAGTAGTCCTTCCACAGACGGCGGGCCTGCTGGTGACCGCCCAAGTCGAAGGTGGTGAAGCGGCAGCTGCCGATGGAGAGTTCCTCAGAGGTCGGATGGAGGGTCGGTTGGAGGATTGCGACGCGGTCGTTCTTGAGCATGTGGAGGAGCTGGAGAGGACTGGAGTTAGTGGGGTGGACTCCGGGTTGTTGAGAGGGAGGATGGGCGGACGTACAGTGGTCTTGCCGGCGTTGTCGAGACCGAGGAAGAGCAGCTTAGCGTGCTTGTTGGCGAGCCCAAGCTGGGCGAGCACGTCCCAGACTACACAGCGGTATAGGCATCAGCAAGTGTTTCGTTTCTTGCGCCTAGGCACATCCTGGTTCAGGCATGCGCCAGCGGCGGGATTGCAGGCGGGAGAGCGACTTACACCAGTCGAGAATCCACATGATGTCCTGTATTTCCTTGGGAGACTTCTTGTGGTATGTGTAGTAGGATGGGGCAGGCGGTAGATGGGGTGGGCAAGGCAAGGGTGATGCGGCAAAGGCGATAACGGCTTATGTGATGTATGGGCCACCACTGTCACATGGAAGCCGGCGAGGCCAGACTGCCAAGCAGCGCGACGTCGACTGCCAGCTGGTCCCTGAGCCCGCCAACAGTGACGAGGGGAACATTGCTAGGAACATACAAGCTCAAGCAATTGATAGGGGAATAACCCAATAACACTTTCAATCCAATACAAAATGGGCGCCAACAACCCGGTAAGAACAGTAGTCAAACCATCCCTGACCAAAAAGCTAACCCTCCCTCCCAGCTCGACCGCATCGTAGGCCTCGCAATGCTCATCCTCGCCAGCACCGTCTTCGCCTACTACACCGTCTGGACGCTTCTTATGGTACATGCCTTCCTCATTCTCCAACACGAACAATAAACAAACAAACCTAACACAAACCCCTCCAGCCCTTCGTCGACGACTCGCACCCAATCCAATCCCTCTTCCCACCCCGCGTCTGGGCCATTCGCATCCCCGTTATCATTCTCCTGCTCGGCGGCGCCGTCGTGGGCAGTTTCCTCAGTGTGGTCATGGTGCGAAGCAATCGCAAGAAGGCTGCCAAAGCAGCAAAGGCCGCTCAGCAGAAGGCACAGTAGTTCGAAAGGTCGGGCAACTGTCAAAAGCGTTTGGGAGCGTTTGGGAAAAGGGAGCGAAGGCGTTCACTATTGAATGGCTCAAATATATCATACCAGCTCGTATTTCGGGCCTACTTGATTTCAAAATGGACTTTTCTTCGTCATGGTTCATTCATTGCGGCTTTGCTCTAGTAGCTAGCCGAGCGTATGCTATGGAGCTAATCCTTACCGTTACGGCCTTTCAGTCTTGCCGGTGGTAGTCTACATGACACTGCAATCATCCCCAAGCGCAAGCCTCCCTGTCTCACCATCCTCCGACTGCATCAGAATATCGCCAGGCTGGACGCCAGCAGCCCGAGAAGCCATCAAGCGAGCAGAAAGCTGTGCAAGCATAGAACGCTGTTAATTCCCAACGTCAGCGAGGTTCAATATCAATTGTAGCGAGCGAGCAAGCAAGCAAAAGTTGACGGAGAGGGCGCCCATAGTGTTGGCGGCGCGAACTCTAGGCACGTGCTATTCATCATCCGCGGCAAACATAGCAGGATTCGCTAGGCGTCCAAAGAGGAGCTGGAGCAGATGGCGGTGCGGAAGCTGCGAAGATCAGTCGTGAGAAACTTACTGCAAGCATCGCTCGCTAGGGCCCACAGAGAGAAAAATCAAGTTGGTACAGGGTGGCCAAGCAGTTGTGCTATGGCAATGATCGTGTCTCGCAGGTTTGTTGGGAGTTGACTTACAGTGATAAAAGCGTCCTGGTTGCCGCCCTGTCGCTCCACGTCGTTCTGTTGCATGATTTGGTAGCTTTCGTGCAAGCGTCTGCGGCTGGCGAGTCCAGAAGGAGCTACGTATGCGTCGTCTTCATCTTCGTCTTCTTCTTCACGACGTCGGGCTGCAGCGGGCTCGGAAGTTGCGGCACCGCCGGATTCGCTGTGCGATGTGCTGCGGCGCGATGCTCTACGCCGGCCACCAAATCGTGGCGGCCATGCAAGAGAGGAGAATTCGCTTGCATCGTGAGCCTCGATTCCACGGCCAAGTCTTGCCGCTTCACGCGCGCGAGCATCCGGCGAGAAGATCTTGATGGTGTGGTCGATTCCACTGACTGCTAGCATGGTTTCGTACGGGTGGCCTTGCGCCACGTTAACTACCTCGCCATCACCCTCGAGGATGTTGACCAGCTGGCTGGTTTTTCGATCCCAGATGAAGAGGTTACCGTCGTCGGAGCCGGAAACAACATACTCGTCATCGAGGCCGAAGAAATTGACATCCTTGACAGTCTTGACGTTGCAGTGACCGCGGTAGACTCTGGTATGGGAGCTGCATGGGATAGTGGTGGCAACCTTCTCTCGCATGCGCCGCCTTTCAAACGCAGATCGATACATGAAGCGTGGTAGCCCGGTATTAGGCACGCCATCAACCTCATCCGGCTCAGATGAATCTTCATCTTCTTCTTCATCGTCCTCATCATCGTCTTCATCATCGAAGCCTTCCTCAGAGTCGAAAGCTTCGTCAAATGCGTCACCATTAAGATAGTCGTCATCCCCTTCCTCGTCATCGCTAGACACTTCTTCCAGGTCAAGCGTACTCAGATGCTGGCCAGGACCAGGATAGTTCTCGTCCAGCTCAGCTAGTGCGTCCGGAGAACTTGATTGGCGCTCTTCAGTGCGGTGTGATTCTCCAGTAGCCAGTGCCATTGTCCCCGAAGGCGGCGATGAGCTGACTTGATCTGTTTCCATAGCACCTTGACTTTGCCTAACGAGTTCTACGTTACGGATCGGCTCATCTTCACCCTCACTAACAGGCTCCATACTGGCTTCTTCCTCGGCAGTCTCTCTGACAACACGGCCGAGACCACCAAAAGCGCGATCAACAAAAACGTAGTTCACACCCTCGGCAGCATTGATGAGCACACCTCGAGCAGCTTTGAGGCCCCAGAACCTGAAGGCTGTCTGCCTGTCTTGCGCGTGCACACGCTCCGCGCTATCAGCCTGCACGACCGCAGAAGAAAGATCCGCAAAGGGAAGCTTCACTGCAGCCGCGAAAGCAAGGACAGCGTTTTGTTCGGAAGTGAAGAGCTGCCTCCTCTCTTCAATTTCAAACCTATTGGCCTCGAGGTTTGTGACAGGCTTGTGACGCGCAATACCGAGCAGATACGGGATGAGGACATCATCAACTGCTTCTGGTGTAGCTTCTGCCTCGGGAATCGGCAACCTTTCAGCCGCTTTGGAGGATGGCGACATGCCTTCCGGTCGGGTGAATCCTTCAATGAGTCTACCGACGCCCGACTCCAGCCAGAGAAGGATTGCTTTGAGGAAGTCGTAACCAAAGTGCTCGCTCTGGGTGAGCGGTAAGTCATTCCCGCGCGTCTCTATGGTCGAAAATTGAGAGACGAGGGGACTTGTGGCTCCAGACGGCGTCTGCAATTTTCCACCAAGAGCTCGAGCAAGAGAACCAGCCGCTTGCACAAACCTTCGCCCGCTCTCACGATTTTTGCGAAGGGTTTGTTGAAAGATTACGTCGCTTGGTGCAGGATCTACTGGGTAGCCCCAGTCGCGCATAGCTTGGTCCATGTCAGACAGTATGCTTGTGCATAAGCCTAATGCAGATGTGAAAGCCACTGTTGGTTCATGACTTTCGCTTTCCGTGCTGAAGAGAGACGACCGGATTTTGACGGTTGCTTTTGCTATTCTCTGAGCATCTCTTTGTTTGGATGTCAGTAATGGAGCTGAACGCCGAGGCTGATCACGATCGGTAATGGGAATGTCTTCTTGCTGTCCATTCTGGTACCGGATGCGAAGCGCAGTCCCTCCACCTTCGCCCTCGCTTTCATCTTCCGCAGTCCGTGGCCGCGACGTCGCCCGTGCTGTACCCGCCTGTGCCGTTGAGCTCTCACTCTCATTCGACCGTCGCTTCCGCTTTTTCTGCTTGCCGGCCTTGACTCTTCCACTGGCCTTTTTCTTCTCGGGTTCGAGTGGCTGATCCTCCTCTGCACCAGGACTGCGGATCAGGTCGAAGGAGTAAATGTGGTCGCCACTCCAGCTGACAATCATTTCGTCAGGACGAGCATCGCTGATCTTGAGTGCTGTAATATGTCCATTCTCTGACCTTCCCATCTTCTGCTGCCCTTTAGGCGCGAACTTCCGTACACACTTCGTGGCCTGGGCCATCGCATCTTCTGCATCCATCGACATGCGACCAGAAGGTGACATTGGCGAGCCAGACTCAGTCAAGCGATCACGGCCTGCCATGCGTCGGTCGTGTAAGAAAGCATGCAAATGTGCTCCACCCAGTGCAATGTAGTGCGGCTGCGAAGCGGAGCATGATATGGAGTTGAGGTCCAGGTTGTAGCGTTTGTATGATATCAGAGGCGGTGGCACGTTGCTGTCTCCTCCAGGCCTTCCGCTGCGTGGCGCAGGATACGCAGAGGAAGGTTGTCGTAGATCCCATTGCCTTACTTCGCCATCTTCTGAACAAGTGAGAAACAAGTATGGCGAGCTCTCCGTGACAATTCTCTTGACTCGATCCCCATGGCTCCTGTACACCCGACAATCGGTGTCTCCGTCGCTCAAGTACTTCACTCCGTTGAAAACGTTGTTCCGTCCTCTTCTCCTGCCTTCAGCAGCCATGTGCGATGCCGTTGAAGCTTCTCTTGACCGTCCCGAGTATTCCAAATCGAAAATCCTGACCTCTCCATCTCCAGCAGCTGTGATGACAGTCCTGTCCCGGCTGTGCGGCATAAACTTGACCGAGAAGATGTTTTGAGTGTGACCAGTGGCAACGGTGCACGCCAACTGGAACTGCTTTCCTTCATTGGCTGACTGGTATGTGTGGATGTTTAAATGTTGATCGTCAGAGCCAGAGGCCAAAAGGTTGCCGGATTTTGACCAGCTTAAGGCGTTGACACAGCCGGAGTGTCCGTCAAGTTCGTTGACGATGTCGAGGTTCGCTATGAGGGAGGGATCGCTGTAGAGCTTGCGATAAGACCGGTTCTTGATTGCATAGTCGGAGGACTCCCGATGGAGAATCTTGGTGCTCAGATTATCCTTCATGGTGAAGGCAGCTCTGGATGTATGGACTCGGCCGAAGCACGCTCGCTAAGGTAAAGCTGTTGTTTGTTGGATGTAGTGGCGGAGTCTCAGTGTCAGTCAATCTGGTGTGCGAGGCATGTCTGTCTGAGGCGGCAAACAGGGCGGGTAATGTGATGCCACGAGTTAAGAATCGCTTCGGTGCTGGCTGAAGTGATCAGTGAGCACCAGCGCACGTCACAAACGGCGTTTGCCCCGCGTTGCCGAAGCTTCAAATCGCATGTGAAGATGCCGATAGCACACGGCAGGAATGAACGCATGAACAAGACGATCCGTTTGATACGTGCAATAGTTGAATTTTAGCTCTTACCTTCCTTTCTTTCATTCTGACGCATACGTGTAAAGTTCTCATATATGTTTGTCTTACGAAAATTACCTCGATGTGACAAAAGCGATGACAGACAGGAGCGGATCATGTTGACGTTTTATCTTTTGATACTAAATCAATGTCACAAATGCAGGATATGTCGTTGAGCGTAGTTCGTTTCAATTCATATATACTATCCCGCCGGATGGCAACAATCATGTCCAAGATCGACTGGCGTACTCTGCACGTCCATTTAATCGTCCACGTGAGCACCCCTTTACCCGGAGCTCACTTCCAGACACGTACACTGTAACGACTAGTCCTTTCTTGTTTGCATCTCGATCACGCGCAGTGACCATTCTATGGGCTTTGCAGCTGTTGCCGAGGGTATATGCGAGACCTTTGTCTCGTTTGCCGTGGCGTCTATCCCACGAGGCGCTGATTACCTCGCAAGCAATGCTGCTCATCCGTTACAAGACTTGGGAAGTTTCCTGCTTAACTAACATCCACCAAGACCTTGACTGCTTCAACCGGTGCCATCGTATTTGGACATTGGGTTTGAAGTCGGATAACTCCTAGCGTTGCCGGAAGGAAGTTCATGCTGATACATCGAGAGCGGCGCTGAAACGGGAGGGATATCGGAGTAGCCTACTCCAGAGCTGACGGGTGGGTAAGAGTTGTCCTGTGGGAAACCGACCATGCTAGCCGTTGCGCTGCCAATGGGAGGGCTGCCGAATGGTGTACTTGCGGTGCTGCTGTGTGCGTGGCCTTGGCTTGCACTGTCGTACAAGTCGTCCATGCCCAACCGGGAAGGCGGGCCCATAGGTATCGAGTAGCCATGTGTGGGCATTTGAGGCATTGCTTCATTGACCTTTGACAGCAGCAGGGGCATATAGCGCTGTTGGCCGCCTCGGAGGCTAGAGATGAGAGTCATGAGTTGATTGAGGTAGTCACGTGGACCGTACTCAAAGGTGTGCTGCTCATAGGGCACACAAGACATAACGTCGGTCAATGTGCAAGCCACGTCAAACAACTTCTCAATCAGACCAATACCGTGGACTTCCATCGATTGTTGGGAGAAGGTGCTAGTCGCAGCAATGAGGTCCCGTGAAATCTCAATGGGGTATCGGAAGCTCATGGCGTTTTCGTTGGCAACAGACGAAAGGAAGCCATGGCTTATAGAGAGCTGCCAGACCATTGTTCGTAGCCATTGTTGTGAGCATCGCAGGTCAACTGCTTGGCTTTCTGTGCTTTGTAGGTAGATAGGCAGGGCTTCTGTGAGCTGCTGCTGTAGCCTAGCGAGCCACTCCGTTGTGCAGCCCGTTCTAGCTTTGTTCCATAGGCCGACGAAAGTATCGTCGAATGGCCTGAACAGGTTCACCAAATGGATGAAACCGCTCAGCTCAACCGTTTCTGAAGGGTCTTCGTCGAGCCGAGGTGGGTTGATGGTGGCTTGCAGCGTCAAGGGACGGTGCTGTTGCAGTGCGTATGCACGCTCTGTGACGAACAAGAGCCAATACAAACGGCGCTTGCGGGACTCCTCGATAACGTCTCCGCTCAATGCGTAATGTGACTCATCGTGCATGCCCATTATTTGCGCTAATGTCGTGGCTTCTCTGATGTGGAACCAAGCGGTGTTGTGCTTGTCGAGGCAGAAGTAGCTGCCAAACAAGAAGAATGATGTGATGACCGTCCAGATTGTCGGCGTTTCGACGTAGTCATATGACTTGCGGACACGAAGCGTCTCCTTGAGCAGTAGCTGCCCGAGTTCAAGACTTGGCTGAGGTTGGATTTCAAGGTCCTGGAAAGCTCCAGCAGGAAGCTGCATGTTCGGCTGGATCATCATATACGCGCAGAGCGAGACGACCAGGCAATAGGCCTCGACGCTCTGTTCCATCTGTCCAATGGTCTCGCCGACCTTTTGTCTGTGAAGGATGGGCTGTGTTGGGTACATGTTGGCGAAGAAGTAGTCGACACAAGCGGTGATCATCTCCATTGATAGGAGGCCGGCTTTACGTAGGTAGGCCGTCGAATGAGGTGCTTCATCGATGCCATGCTGTTGGGCGGCAGCAAGCTGCGATTGTCGTTGGTTCTCCCGCAGTTCGGAGATCACTTTGGCTCGGCTTCCTTTGGGACCCTTCTTCTGAGGGATGGCGTTGTAGGTGCAGGTCAGGCCGGCGGAGGTACAGTTCTTGCATGGCCGCGAACCATCGCCAATGCACTTGACCTTTCTCCGGTGACAGGCGTCGCAGGCCCGTTTGACGATAGGCGGCGTGGTGGATGACGAGGACTCAGGCATGTTAGTCGGCGAGCGTCGTATGCCTCGAGGAGAGGAGACCTCGAGAGGTCCTGACGACAGGTTCGATAGCAACATTTTAGCCATGCGGTGTTGCGCCGGCGAACGTTGTATTGGAGTCCGTGCGGGTAGGTGCGGTATGCAATGCAGGCGTAGAGTGTTGGCACTACGGCAGCACTGGCGTCACCGACGAGGGTGTGAGGGAAGGCTAGAAGCAGCAGCGAAGAAGGTAAACGGATGGAATGTAAAGAAAGTGTGTCATCTGCGAACGCAATGAGGGCGTCCAGACAGGTTGGATTGGAAATGTGGCTTGCAGCAGGGCGGCAGCATGTAGCAAGTGATGAGAGGTGCGGAAAGGAAACGGGGAGTCAGATTGGGTGGCCGTGAAGCCCTCCCAACGCAGAGGCCCACCTACCTGCCTAACGTTTGGAAACAGATCTCGCATGTCGCCAGGCACGCAACGAAACTCTGCGCGTATCTCGTTGGGGCTGCGGTGCCGCAGAAACATGAGAAGAAGGCGCAGTCGAATGCGTGAGAGAGCCACCGTTAGCCGGTGATGACGAGTAGCGAGTGCTAGCCACAACCAGCTTATGCCACCAGAAGGCGCAAGCGCGTGTCTAGCTGGCGCCAGCACACTCTATTTTCTGTTGGTGCCGCAAGTGGTATGAGAATGCGAGCCACCGACAAGGGTCTCAGCCCTATGCTATGCTGAAGGAATACTAGCGCCCTGCACTATATTTTCGGTCCGATTAGAGAACCACGCTAGAAGCCGGCGCCGGCAGATCGAGGAAAATCGTGCATGCGGCCTCGGACTTCGACGACAGCGGTGAGGTGAGGATAGCCGATCACGTGCAGCGCCTGTGGCTGTCCTGAGGGCTGCCTCGCCTCACCACATCGCAGCCCTGCGGTCCAGAGTGCTGCGTGCCAGCTCCGAGTCGCACCGATTCGCGCATCCAGAGAGATAAATGTGCAAGCCAAGCCTCGTGAAGAATCACCGCATGCCTGCCACGCGCCGCATGTTGAGACGCGACGAGCGGTGCGCAGCGCACAGTCCTCCCTCCGAGTGTCAGTAGTCCGAGCAGGGCGATTGCGAAATTTTCCAGTTGAGGGCCAGCGCCGTCTCACCCATGACGATGGATCGAGTGAGCGCACCGCGCGTGCGAGGTGCGGCTAGAGGCGCGATTGCAGGCGGAAAACGATCGCAGTCGAAACAATCATCCGAGAGGTAGCCGAGCAAGCCGACGTTGCTCCGTAGGCCGCTCACGTGGCAGAGCTGCAAAGATGGGCAGAAGAGCCAAAATGCAAAAGCAGGGCGGCAAAAAGTGTAGTCTCTTGGGAGGAGGGCGGCGAGTTACACTTATACTCTGCCTGTGACGGCTAAAAGAAGCCTACCCACGGCATCTTTCGCTCCATGTTAGACCGAGTGTGGAGGAGATCGGGTGGCAGGTTTGTTCTCGTAGTGACCCCAGACTGACTCGTTGTGATATCCCCATCTTGACGGGGCAGATTTCGGCGGGAGTCGGGTGAAGTGGTCTCTAAGGTCCAGACCATTGGTTGGAAGGGCGAACAGCGGCCCTCTTTGCTCCAATTGCCCTACTTGCTGCACGTGGCGATGTAACGGCGTTACGGCAATTGCGATGTAACTTGCGTGTCTTGACAAACAGATATGCAGCTTCAATTGTCACGATCACCTTACGGATACCTAGATCTCGGACAACGCGCAGCGGAGAAAAAGCTCAAGCAAGCACAAAAGCCAAGAGCACCAAATACATACTATCTCTTCACTAACAGGTCGTTGCCATCCGGCAAACGACCACGGCTTCTCAGAGACATGTCCAATCGGTCCGGTATAAGAAACCTCCAGACACTCCATCGTCATTTTCATCGGGTATCGTACTTTCCTCCACAGCCCACACGCCTCCTCCGCATTTGCCAAGGGCACATTACCTCAAAGAAACCACCGCCACCAACTAAGAATCCGTCACGGGGTTCTCGTTCTCGTGCAGAATACCTTCCCTGATCAGGTCATCCGGCTTTGGCCGATTCTGCAGCTGCTTCTCAAGGCTATCGGCCCGCATGTGCTTTTCGAGGTCCTTCTGGTGACCCTGGAGAGATGGAGCCGCGGTGCTGTCGGGAAGGATGTTTCCTGGAGCGCACGAGCTTGGTCAGTGGGATGTCTTGCGTGACGTAGATTGGGTATGTATGTGCAGTAGTTGATGAACGTCGCTACTCCGCGGTAGCAACAAGCGCATCCTAGCCTTGTCTCAGGTAGCCCAAGCTAAGGTGCCTCGATCGCGCAACGACAGATAAAGTCGCAAGATGTCAAGCACAAGGTAACAACAAGAACAGGACAACCAAACTTACGTTCAATCAACTCCTCCCTATCAGGCCTCTTACCCAGACCCTTCTTCAGATTATCCGTGGCGCGCTGTCTTTCGAGCTCAGCCTGCTTAGCCTGCAGCGCTGGCGCAGCGTTGGTGTCGAGCAGGATGTGGCGGTTCTTGAGGTCTTGCTCGTCCGGGCGGGTCTGCAAGTGCTTCTCCAGACTGTTGCGACGGTCGGCGGTGGAGATGGGCGAGATGTCTACGCCTTCGGTTGGGGAGCTGAGGGAGGGGGTGCGGTCGGCCATTGTGCGGGGATGTTTGGTGGTTGGCTTGTTGGTGGGAGTGAGAGTGAGCTGTTGGTTGTGAGGTGAGGCTTTTGGTATTGTTTGATGTTGTGAAGATGGGGATATGGATGATCAATAGTGAGGCAAGCGGTGAAGTTATGAGAGTAGGTGCGGTTCGAGCTCGGGTTGCTAAGTAGGTAGCTACTGTTCTAGGTAGCTCCTAGCTGTCTTAAGGTATGCGACTAGGTAGGTACCCTGACGACTGGCGAGCTGGGCGCTTGTTGGTCTCAAGATACGAGGTGAAACACCCGGATGAAGCAATTCTGCTACAAACAAAGGGCCACGCCATCATATGACGCACTTTGTCTACCACTCTGCAATTTGCTCTTGCCATGATCCCTAAACATCATCCAGATGTCTCGCTTCCAAGTTCCAACCCTCGACGCAGCAAGCTTGACCCTTGCATATGACGGCGACGGCGGCCCCAGAACAGAAAGCGGGGAAGGTGTGGGATGGGAGTTCATCACGGAGGGTCTCTTACGAGGGATGAGGCTGTGCAACGTACATGTTCGTGGTGCTTGACGATGCGGTAAGTGAGTATACACGGAAGAGCTATACATACATACATGTTCTTCGAGAATTGCACCTATAATTAGTCAAATACAACTCTTCGTTGCTTGGTCCAGATCTTGGTCCCGACGTTGTCACGAGCTAGCTACATAAGCAAAGCACAGTAAGCTACCAACGTGGAGAACAACACCAAAAATCTAGTGGCTGTCCATAAATACTGTACAGCGTCAAGTTCGACACACTCGCATTATGCATTAAGTGCCTATAGCATTTACAAAACTGCGCCACCTCGCTCTCGGCGAGGAGAGACGAGTCGCAGCGTTCTCACGCTCGAAAGGTATCTTGCTATTCATAGGAGAGAAGATGAAACTCTCAGGTCATTCCGTTCATTTCACAGCCTCTCCATTCACAACTTTCTTCCTCCACTTCCATTCTGATCTGAATGTACGCCTTCATTTACGCCTGAAAGCGCATCAGGTCGTTTCTGTAATTGTTGATTCGCGATGCATTTAGGCACCCTCGTCGTCGTCACCAACGCGGATGGCACCCTGCTGGCCGAGACCCTCGCTCCAGAAGCCACCGAGCTCAACGTTGGTCTCGGGCATGGAAGCGTGGGTGAAGAGGAGCCAGGCACCGAAGACGGGCTTGGCGAGGATGTCAAGGACGGCGTAGGCGATGATCTCCTGGTCAACGTTCATGTTGCGGGAGCCGTCGGCAATACCCCAGACACTGGAAAATGGTTAGCTGATGATTTCACATAGATAGCAGCTGGTTAGAACTTACATAGGGTAGACGGTCCAGATGATGAGGGTGAAGCCACCAATGGCAGCGAAGAAGTTACCAACCTTGCCACCCTTGGCCTGAGCAGCGTTGCGGCCGTGAACGACCAGCTGCCAGATAACAACGAGGTATGCAATGCAGGCAATGGCGTACCATCCCCACTTCTGGGCGGTCTGCTCAGAGCCGAAGGAGGCGAAGAGACCGGTGAGAACCATGATGATGTCGGCAACAATGGCGATCAGGATGTTGGCGCCAGGGAGACCGGCAAGCAGAGCAAGGTCGAGGAGCAGGAGCGGGGTGGTGACGGTCCAGTCGACGTAGCGGGCCCAGTAGACCTGGCGGTAGATGTCGTGCTCGGTGGAGGGAACGTGCTTGTGGTGCTGCTCCTCCTTGGTGTGGTGCCAGCCAATGCCGTGGCCGCTGGCCATGGCGAAGTAGGACAGAGCGGCGAAGGAGACGATGAAGGTGGTGAGGATGTGGTAGAGACGCTTGGACTGTAATAAGTTAGCATTGTGGTCTCGAGCTTCCACTTATAGCTCGAAAGTACTTACGGTCGGGACGTTCCAGGCGAGGCCAGAGAAGACGACGGTAGCGACGGTCATGACAACGAAGACAACCCTGAACAATGTGTTAGCATATATGATGCATCGTGTCGAGGAGCTGGTGCGAGTCGCCGGCAGCTCTCATAGCAATTTCCTCGATTGCCAGAGCTCAATGAGCTATGGACAAGGGTATCCGCCATGATATGCTGCCAGTGGCTTCGCTTCGAGCTGCACTCGGCTTTGCAAGACTTCTTGAGGCGTACCAAAGGGTCCTGTTGCCAGTGTCGGTGGCACTCTCATACTCGGGGAGCGACGGCACCACGGTGGGAAGAGGGACGTGGGAGCTGGAGCTCGAAGCCACAGCCGTGGCGAAGGCCTGTACAGGGTCGACGATCATGGTGATGGCAGCGTAGTGTGATTGCTAGCTGGCCGGGTGTGTGTTGGTGGATGTGGATGTTGGAGGAAAGGAAGAGGAGGAGGTGAGGTAGTAGAAGAACGGTGCTGCGTGCACTGGCGCCTAGCGAAGGCGAGCGGCGAGCGGGGAGTTGCACGAGGAGCTGGATGGGGATGTCACTGCTGGCAGCGATCGCAGGATCGCAAGTGGCTTTCACGATTTAGCGCGCATGGTGAGTGGCTGGCAGCAAATGGCAACGACGCGGGATGGCACGACCTTGATGTTGGCAGCCGCGTTTTGCACGTCTTCTATGTTGTACGCCTTGTTTCGACTCGCACAGGACTCGGCTGGCGTTAGTGTTGCTTCCTTTTGCATGCTATCAAGGTATTGTATGTGTCTTTTCACTCATTTCCAGCCTCATTCTGATGAGAAACAGCACAGCACAGTGAGTGACATCCCGTGATCTCATACCATACCATGTATGACGCCTTCCGGCAGGGCCGTGTTCCAGATGCGTTTGACGGCTCGTGCTCAAGCTCAGCTCTTTCCCCGCAAAACAGCATCAGCAACATCTGCAGGGATCGCCTCTCTCTGGCCTTCGAGATCTGAAGCCAGCGACAGGTCGACAGGTAGCCATGTACCACATGCGATCTCGGTACCCTTCATGCCATTCGGACTTGTCCATCAGATACAGTTCCCGCCTCTAGACAGAAGCAAGCCCCTTGAATCCCACGACTCAAATCACGGCGGTCTCCGGAAGCAATACCTCAGAATCGATGATGCATTGGATCGTCATAGCTGCTCAGCCCCAGCCCAGCAACAAGAACGTGACAACCAAACAAGGAACCCAAGCTTCCCTTATCGGCTTGCCGCTAGCCGACACGCGAATAAACCACCGCCAGCCAGTCCAACACGACTCCAGTCTCCATCTGACAACGAACTGCGACGCTCAAACTACTTGACCGCCGAACACCAGCGTGACTTCCCCTCTCTCGTCTCCCCAGGCACGCTGTCGCTACCATTGGCCGTGCCATGTCACTCATGTATCTGCACGAATCACGCCGCATCGCTTGGCCACGGCGCAAGCGGTTTATATTGCATGCGATATATGGCGCCGCAGCCCTTCGCTTGTTGGCCGCGTGATGGTGGTGGTGCCTGTGAGGTGATTTGAATCGTTACTCCCACCCGTGAGTGTGGGAGCATCGATCAATGCTGTGTAGGCCTGGTGAGCCTGTGTAATCCACGCGATGAAGCGATCATTGTAAAGATACACGTGCCTCTCCTACACTCCATGACCTTCTGAATTCGTTGGCTGGTACATGTAGGCATTCATGCATGTGACCGTTTTGTAGGGTTAGGGTTTGGGTAAGACGAGGAGGGAATGTTGAAATCGCCTGGCTCTTGGTCGTCTCGATCTTAATATGGACACTTTGAATCAACCCAGAACAGCATAAATGAATGGCAGATGTGTTTGTTTTGCACATCGCCTGGGTCTTCAAGCCGATCGGTTTGTCGTGGTCGATATTTAGGTTTTACCTGCTACATTCATGCTGTTTAGATGAACACTATCTCAGACTATCAAGTTTTAGAACACCTCGTTGCTCAGGTGGACCTAAATACCACAACACGGGTGAGTCAAGGCACACAGCGGTAAACGAGGTTGTTCGATTCCCCCTCCGATGTCCCCACCGAGAGTCAATATGTATGGACGGCTAGATCACAGTGTCGCTAAAAGTTGATCTGATCCTCACTTCCAATCCTGCAGGATCTCTCAGGTGAGCCGCGGTTCGGCTTGACCCGGCACGCTGACTTCAACATTGCCTCTGCGAATATTCACTTACCCTTCTACACCAACGTTACACAAGTGGAACGACCCTGCTTTATTTCTGCTTCAATAAAAAAAGGCAAGAAAAGGAAAAGCAGGTATCCAACATTGAGCTAGTTTCGGAGAAATCAGTAGACACAGGCTTGAACCAACCAAACTGACTGGCTGGACTACTTCACGGACGCCCTATAAGCCACTCGTAGCCCGCAAAGAATCACATAGACATCAACCATGTCCGACATCACCATACAAGAAGACTGGCTCGCCCTCCCAGATGGCAACAAACTCTACACCAAGACCACGCACCCTTCCTCCTCAACACCCATCAAAGCCCGCCTAGCTTTCGTCCACGGCTTCTCAGAGCACATCGGCTTCTACGACCCTTTCTTCCGCATCTTGGCCTCCGCCGGCATCGCCACCTATGCCTTCGACCAACGAGGTTGGGGAAAAAGTGTCCTGGAGAAACGCCACCGTGGCCTCACCGGCGCCACCGATCAGGTCTTGGACGACATCACGCAGTTCCTGCAGACTATACCTAGTAGCCCTGCTGCTCCTTTGTTTCTGATGGGGCATAGTATGGGTGGTGCGGAGGTGCTGACATATGCGGCGAGAGGCCCGCCTGCGACAAGCAATATTCGCGGATTCTTGGCCGAAGCACCCTTCGTCGCTCTTCACCCGAAGAGCCGACCGTGGAAATCGACGGTTGTCCTCGGCAGGTTGGCCGGCAGACTGCTCCCGAACTGGCAAATGGTGAACAAGCTGGACCTCAACTTGCTCAGCCGAGACCCAGAGCACGCACGCCGCGTCGAAGCAGACGAGTTGTGCCACGATACCGGCACGCTCCAGGGCTTGGCTGGAATGTTGGACCGCGCTGCAATGCTCGAAGATGGACGAGTTGTGGTCAAGGAAGGCGCGGGAGAAGGCGGCAAGACGCGGCTGTGGGTCGGCCACGGCACTGCGGATGGTATCTGTGATTTTGAAGCGACTCAGAAGATGTTCTCGCGCGTGGACGCAGAGGATAGGGAGCTGAGGGCTTACGAGGGCTGGTATCATCAGTTGCATGCTGAGGCTGGGGAAGATAAGGTCAAGTATGCGCGGGATGTGATCAAGTGGATTCTTGATCGCAGTGGACCGCTCGATGGTGAAAGGTCGAAGCTGTGAGCCCAGACACAGAAGCTAGCATCATATCAAAGGCGTTGAGTTGTCACACATATTCCCACAAGGACATGTCTACCACGTTCCCACAATAATGCCTTGCTCGTCGGCGATTGTACGGCAGCAACAGCGTCCAATCCCGAGGAGATCTGAACTGCACCCACATCAGCACCAGCATCTTCCTTATTCGTCTATTCGGCCATAGCGCTAGCTGCGGTTCGAAACCCACGTTGCAAGATGCCTGTGGCACTACAGATCATTCACAGGCTTACTCAAGCAACTTGCCAAAACATCTGACTTTCCACCAGAGACACTGCAAAGGTCAGCAACAGCGCTGAAAACATCAGCGCAATGGCCGTTGGTTCAATATGTGAAGGCGCTAGCTGCGGTCTAGCTATGACGTGTTGTCTTTGAGAAAAAAGGTTGCCGAACGAATCTGGCTCCCCGGTCGGTTCGAAAGCTCGGCGACAATGATAGAGCTGGGGGCTGGTGAAATCGCCAAAAGCGCACATCTCTATAGCCAGGTCGACAGGCAGCAAACTCGTTGATTCTCTAAAGAATCGTCCCTAGATTGACATGCACAGCCTTCTCGTTCGAGTACGCTTTCAACCCTGCTTCACCCAGCTCCCTGCCGATTCCTGACTGCTTGACGCCACCGAACGGCACCCTGAAGTCGCTGTCGTTGCTGCTGTTGATCCAGACCATTCCCGCTTCGAGGCGCCTGGCTACTCTGTGCGCTCTAGCAATATCCCGCGTGAAAACCGCCGCTCCGAGTCCATAGACTGAATCATTCGCGCGAGCCACCGCCTCGTCTTCTGCTTTGAAGCTTGCGATCACGACGAAAGGCCCGAAGACCTCCTCGCGAAATATACGCATCGAGTCGTCTACGTCTCTGAAGACTGTTGGGGAGACGAAGTAGCCTTTACCGTTGCCGTCGCCGCTTGAGCTAGCTGCAGGGCCGCCGCCGGCCACGAGATTAGCGCCCTCGGATTTGCCGATGGCGATGTATTTAAGCACGCGCTCATATTGAGCCTTTGTGATTTGTGGGCCCTGGAAAGTGGAAGCATCGAATGGGTCGCCAACGACACTGACCTGTTTGACTTGGCTTGTAAAGGCGTCGATGAACTTTTCGTAGATGGATTCGTGTACCAGGATTCGCGAGGTCTAGAAATCTTTTAGTACTACAGCTGTGGGATGTAATTCAAAGATACTTACGGCCGAGCAAATCTGACCCATGTTAGACATGATGCCAAGGTGACTCCACTTGACAGCTTGATTCAAGTCTGCATCGTCGAAGACCAGGAGTGGCGATTTCCCTCCAGTCTCAAGAGTGATATTCTTCATGTTACCACTCGCTTGCTTCATGATTTCCTTACCTGTAGCGGTGCTACCTGTGAAGGCGATTTTGTCAATGCTGGAATGCTGCGCTATAGCACCACCTGCGACTCTGCCATGGCCATTGATGATGTTGACAACACCAGGAGGAAACCCGGCCTCCTTGACCAAGTTAGCAAAGTATAGTATGGAAAGCGGTGTCTGCTCTGCCGGCTTGAGAACGACTGTGTTTCCGCAAGCCAAGGCTGGACCCAACTTCCAAGCTGCCATGCCTAAAGGGTAGTTCCATGGGATAATTTGCCCGCAGACACCCAAGGGCTCTTTAATCGTATATGCCATCTTCGCTGCGCCAGAGTCGATCACTTGGCCATGGATCTTGTCCGCCCATCCAGCATAGTACTTCAAGGTTCCCACCACCTCAGCGATATCCTCATCTCTTGCCACAGTGTAAGGCTTGCCGCTATCCCAAGTCTCGATCGTTGCTAGCACTTCCTTGTGCTCTTCAACTAGCTGACTCAACTTGTAGAGCCGGTCGCCGCGATCTGAGGGCGGCAGATCGCGCCATGGCCCATTGAATGCTGCGCGGGCAGCTATGACAGCCCTGTCGACATCTTCAGGCCCGGCAGCGTGAACAGAGGCGATCTCGGATTCGTCGGTGGGGTTGATGGAGGTGATGGTATGATAGCTGGAGGAAGCCCATTCGTTGTTTATGAAGAGGCCAGTGGGCTGTGTATAGGTTTTGCCATTGGGAGCAGTAAGCTCAATACTCAGCGACTCGGTCTGAGTGGTAAAGGTCCGTCGGAGCGAGATGGCATTGGAGTATGCTGCAAGAGATGAAGAGCGGGCGAAGGAGGAACGAAGCAAAAGGGAAGTGCGGCAGAACATGGCTCAGAAGGGCGTAGAAGCGAGCGTGAGTACCTACTCTGTCACATTGCCGCCGTGCGCTGTCGGTAGGCCTTCTGGTGAGACTTTGCTGTGTCGATGGTGTTCGAAGCAGCCCCGCGATGAAGTCGCAAGAGTGACTTCTTCAAATGCCAAGCAGATGTGCACGTAAGTACGTACATATCGCTCTCACACGTGGGAGATAGACTGCATAGTCGAAGAGGAGTCGACTAGACGTGTCCACGATCTAGATCTAGAGCAAACAATTTAGTTGGTTGGAAACGCTCCGGATTGATTGCCATCGTCAATTGTCCTTTCCGCAAACTTGGGACGCCGATCACACACACCACATCTCAACTTTCTTTCAGAGACAACATCAAAGCCAACATCACCGTTCGCAATTACAGAAAAAGTATCCAGGAACCTACCTCCACAGTAGAACCAAATACCCATTTTTCAATCTGAAAGGAGCAAATCTTCAACAACCAGCATCTACCCAGCATATCTCAAACAAATCCACATTACTACCAACAAAGATGTCCGCCCAACCACCTCCCGACTCCCACATCAACACCGCCACAGCCCTAGCATACTGGTCCTCAACCGAGCCGACCGTCAATGGCGTCCTAGGCGGCTACCCACAAGTCTCCCGCATCGACCTCCAAGGCAGCAGCAACTTCCTCGCCAAACTCCGCCGCGCATCCAAAACCCACTCACCAACCACCGGCAAGCTAAAGCAAGCAGCAGACTGCGGCGCCGGAATCGGCCGAATCACCACCGGCTTCCTCAGCAACGTCGCCGAAGTCGTCGACGTGATCGAGCCCGTGAAGGAATTCACTGACGTGCTGAAAGCGGGCGAGGGTGGCGTGGGTCAGATTTTGAACGTGGGATTGGAAGGTTGGGAGCCTCAGGGCGAGTACGATTTGGTGTGGAATCAGTGGTGCGTTGGACAGTTGACTGATGTGCAACTGGTTGCTTATCTGAAGCGCGTGACGAAGGTGTTGAGCGCTGGAGGTTGGATCGTGGTGAAGGAGAATTTGAGTACGGGCGAGGACGTTTACGATGAGACTGACAGCAGTGTGACGCGGACGGACGAGAAGTTCAGGCAAATCTTCAAGGATGCTGCGCTGAAGGTTGTGGCGTCGGAAGTGCAGAGGGGAATGCCTAAGGGGTTGTATGAGGTCAGGGCGTATGCACTACAGCCGATGTAACATTGACACGAAGTACACATATGAGTAACGCACTGGAACGAGGGGGAATGAGTGAAAATCGTTTTCGTTGGTCTTCACAGACAACACTATGGTATACAATCTGTAACTACAATTCACATGTAATCACCAGCCTGCGCACGTCCACCCCTTCCACCGCCCATTAAGCCGCGGCGCGACGGGTGGATGTTCTCGAGCGGGTCTTCGTTAGAAGCTTTGGCAGCAGGCGCTTCGCGAGGCGGTGGCGGGGGTGACCGGTCCACAGAACTTGAGTTTCGGCGACGGGTTGGCATCTGCCTGCCACCACGTGGAGGTGACCTGCTATCCCGGCGACGTCGAGGCGGGCTTCGCGAGGGAGATCGAGAGTCGTAGGATGCGGATCGTGCGCGGCGGCGAGGTGGAGATCTCGAGCGGGAAACGCTGCGGTTTCGTGCTGGCGAAGGAGATTCACGACCACCTCTCTTGCGTGGCGGTGACGGCGAGCGTGAGTAACTTCGGTCCCTATCACCGCGGCGCACCGGGCTTCGTGAGCGACTATAGCTTCCAGATCTGGCGCGGCGAGGCGGAGGAGAGCGAGAGGCCGAATAGCTCCTCGCTCTTTTACGAGGAGGCGAGCGAGATCGAGAAGCTGAAAGGGAGCGAGAATAGCTCTTGTCTCTCGTTCGGCGCGGCGGTGTGCGCGAACGGGAGCGTGCTTTGGAAGGCGATCGCGAGCGACTGTAGCTCCTTGCTCTACCGCGTCGAGGCGGCGATCGGGAGCGTGAGCCCGAGCGTGAACGGGATGAATAGCTTGAATAGCTACTGTAGCTCGATCTGCTATCGCTGCGTCCACGAGAGCTGCGCGAAGGGCTTCTTGCTGCTGGCAGAGGGGCGGGCGCGGGCTTTGGCATGTTCTTGAGCCACTCGCGCATGCCTTCTGTGAGCGCACCCATTCCGATAGCTGTGAAGAAGTTGATGCTAAAGCGAGTGTTCTTGGGATCATCGGTAGGGAAGATGCCAGCGAGTGCTGGCTGTAGCTCATCGGCCTTCAGACGTTCGGTCAACTGCTTCATGCCAACGCCTTGGGCCAAGTCTTCGACGAAGATCTTGATGAAGATACGGGAGGATGATGTTGTCTCCTCCTCGTTCAAGTGGATGTTGTGCAAAACATGCCAACCAATGGCGTCGCTGGAAACCAAATGGCCAAAGAACTGAGCGATAATGCGCAAGCGGTTGGTCTCGTATCGATGGATGGTGTCGTAGTATTTTGCGAACATGCTCTCAAACAACTCTCTCCAGAGTCTGTTGAGCTTGCAGAAACGTTCGCCTATCAGACCAAAGAACTTGTTGTAGGTGCGTTCTTGGCTACAGCATTCAATGATCATGCTGGGCAACTCGTCTTCACGTCCCGCGGGAAGATTAATGCGCATCAGTTTGTGGCAAGCTTCTTCAAAGCCACCCGACGACATGATCGTCAAGTAGATCGAACGACGAAGGTTGACGAGGTCGGTGTTGGACTGATCCTTGATTTCCATAGCCTTCTCGACATCGTCTTCACTCGCGTCCGAGTCGCTCGCGTCATCATCATCGTCGGCATCCTCGTCCTCACTCCCTGATTCCTCGCCCAGGACTTCGGCCTTGAACTTCCGGTAAGCTTCCTCGTTCGCTTCCCACTCAGGGTCGAACTTGAAAATGTTGGTGCCTTCCTCCGTGTTGAGTTGATCCTCCAGACTCGGCGAGTGTGTAATTTGATCCTCCTCTTCTACAAGATCCAATTCTTCTTTGAGAGAAGGATTATTCTTGTACTTGTCCTTCCTGGTCTGGAACAACACCTCAATCATGTATTGCACTCTCTTGTCAATATCTGCCTCATGCAAAATGCTCCTGAACTGATCATAAACCGCCAGCGCAATTTGCGAGTTCATCTCTTCCATGTGCTGGCCAACCTCCTTCGTCAATCCGACTGCGATTTCCACACTGTCATCCGTAGGCTTGTGCAAGAGTAGAAGCAGGATCTGAGCAGCAAGCATTTCGTGAGCTACTTGCTGGTTGATCAAATGCGCGATGAAAGTGGTGCTGCTGTGACAAACGCTTTTGTCGTTGCGCTTGAAAGCTTTCCGGAACTGAGTGATGAGTCGGTTGATCAGAAGCTCGCCGACCTTGGGCAGCTTGGTGTTCACAATCGCAACCATGGCGGCGTAGATTGGGGTGAAAGGCAAACTGGCAGCCTGCGCCTTCATGATACTCCTGCAGAACAGACCTCGACCGCGGATCAAGTTTTCGTTGAATAGCTCCGGGACGATGTGCTTGATGTTCGACACGTTGACTTTGTTGATCAGACCGTTGATGCTCTTCTTCAAAGCCTCCCAAGCCATGCGCTGGTACTCTTTCGAAGTCTTGTCGGTGATCTGCGCCTGGAGAGCCTTCAGTCGCGCGGGAGGAATGTAAGTACCGCCCGATCGCATGTTGAGCAGCTTCTCGTATTCCGCCTTTGCCGCCGCCTGCTTTTCTTCTTCCGTCAAAGGTTTCGCAGCAGGGGCCTCGTCGCGTTGGCGATCCTCGAGCTGGCGCTTTCGTTCGTGGGCTCGTTCTCTGTCGACATCGCGAGGGAGCGGCTCTCTGCGCCGAGGCGGCGAGCGCGAACGAGAGTACGATCGGCGACGAAGTGATGGTGCCTCACGGCGTGGTGAAGGCGAGCGCGAAGGCGGCGCACGCTTGCGAGAGGAGCTGTCTGGCGCAGAGGGTTCGATGTCGACAGAGGGCGGACGCGCCACGGGCTCTGCGACGGTGGCCATTTCAGATCCAGTGCTCATAAGACCATCCGCTCCAGGATCCGTGCAGGCGTCGACAAAGCCGTGAGTTGGTTGTAGCGTTGACTTGGAGTTGATTAAGGTAGCGAAAAGAAAGTACTCGGAGTCGCGCGCTTGCTCGACTTCGGCTGCCTCGTTGTTCGCGAAGTCAAGAAAGTTGGAGGCGGGAAGATTCCGCGACGTCACTTCAGCCGGGTGACTTGAGAAAGCGACCCGATCAGATTACCTCACATGCAAGTGAAAGTGAGAGTGAATAAGACGAAAACACGTGACCGTTCGTTGATGAGATACTGGCCGCTTCATGTGGCATGACATCTTTGAGGACCCTTCAGCCAAGACTCTTCTTACAGACACGACTCTTTTCACCAACAAGACCTTTTGCAACGATGAACCGCAACAATCGCCAACAACGACCACCTCGACAGCAACAGAACGGCCGAGGCGGAAACCGCAACCAAAGGGCACCGAGAGACTACAACGCAAATGTGCCCACCATTCAACAAGTCACAGCCGGGGCTTCTGTGTCTATCGTTCTCAAGCAGGATCAGCCCACTGGACGAGAAGTCCAAGGCACTGTTCAGGATCTATTGACAAGGGGCAACCATCCTCGTGGGATCAAAGTTCGATTGACCGATGGACGCGTTGGCCGAGTTCAGAGGATGGCGAACGACCAAGCGCTGGCCTCTCAACCACCATCCGAGGGATTCGTCGTCAGGAGAGAAGGTCGTCAAGCCCCCACGTATACAGACGTTCGAAACAACGAATATCCCTCAGAGCCGCCACCACGGACACTATTTGACTTCCTGCCTGAGACTGAAACCACTGATGCAAATGTTGCGTCCCAGCCGGACGCCGTCACATTCTCATCTGCCACTGTCAAATGTCCCATTTGTGAGACATTTGAGGGCGATGAAGCCGCTGTTACACATCACGTGGAAGGCCATCTCGCCTGAGTTACAGCTCACTGCGGCATCAAACAGATGACAGGGCGGATTGCACGGGACATACCATGTTCCGTTCACGAACAGGCATTCGTCGATCAAACCTGTGAATGTCGGTTCTGCAAGGTTCCGCCACCCTGCATATGCAATGTGGCGTCCGTCGTGCAAGAGCTTGGACCGCGCTCTGTGTTCGTGTCACGGAAGCATGCAGCTATGAAGAGCGCGCTTTTATGATCCGTCACATTCGTGCGAGGAACGAAGCTGGCCTGTCTCGCCTGTATCGAAACCGTTCGGTCGGATGATGAATATCCTACCCTGCAGGCCTACTTCGGACTTTCGTTGGCTCGGCTCCAAATCGTCATGGCGATCCGGATCGATCCTGGCCCCGGTCATTCCCATGAACAGCAATTCTTCAGACCAAACGGCTCCGTTGGTTACCCTGCCCCACAACGACAGCAGCTCACGCAAGTATCCGCGACCCAGTCGTTGACGATCGAGAACAGTATCAGTTCAGGATCCTGTGAGATATATTGCATTTAGATGCCCAACTATGACCGATATGCATCATTAACAGCTCAAGCAGCCTGTGAGCCAGTCGCTTCCAGTAGTGCTCCTGCAGGACGAGCAGTATTACCGCACATCGGTTCTTCGGTAACGCAGCGCCTGGTTCTGACAGGTCCTTGTGCATCATCTTTGCCGCTGTCACGGAAACGCGCCAGCCGTTCCCCGTCGACCTTGCCACCAGCTCTGCAGCCAAACCGGCTCGAATGCTCTTGGGCCCCTGTCTGCGCAGCCAGCCGGCCGTGATATTGCTCTGAAGTACCGCGGACCTGGTTCGGACGGCTTGGGCGATGCATTTCGTACGGGTGGGTCGCGGGGAGCTACAATCATCCCAGCATGAGCGCCCAAGCTTCTAGATACCGCACGCCTAGTCCTGGCAATGCCCAGTTATGCCGATGTCGAGCGTTCAACGAGGACCGTGTTGACTTTGCCAGCCAGCATACCGGCGGCAGCGCTCCCTTCTGGCCCTGGGCCATGTTTTGTCCGCGCGGAAAGCCCTCTGTCTTCTGATTGCAATCACCCCAAAGCCAAACGCCTGCCGCTGGCACGCTGGGATATGTGTCGAGAACTGAGACATAACGTTCAAAACGCAGATCGTGCGCGTAGGAGAAGGGAACGCTCTTCTCCAGCGTTCTAACGTTGCTTCGTGGCGGCTGTATTGCTCTTGTTGTTGCTTTCATTGATACGGCGGCTCCTTAGCGTTGCTTCTTTTTGTTACCTTGCCACCTGTACGCCAAGTGAGTCTTCCTGAACTTGATGCCATCTGTCAGTCTGATACTGACCGCTTCGTCTGCAGCTCGTCTATCAAGGCGGATGTCGACATAGTCTGTTGGAGTCCGCTGAATCACCTGCATCAAGGCCAGTGGTGGCAGAGATTGTCTCTGCACAAGCCAAGCAAAGCAGACCTCACTTCAGCCCGCACTGGCAGAAAAGCTCTCACCGCTTCCGCAAAATTCTGCGTCACACGTTCGTCTTGCATTGGCGTTGAACGTGGGCCAGCGTGTTCGCCGCGTTAAACCGACTCGCATCTGAGCAGCAGAGAACCGTCTGCAGCAGTCTGAGGTTACCTGCATAACCCACATCGACCTTTCAACATCTGCATCATGTCGCAAATGCGCGCTGGACCCTTTCGTCACCACCATCTGCAGAATCAGAGGGCGGTGAACTTCGCGAGTGAGCGAGATGCTACCCATGCATCCCACTACGACTTTCGCCACTACCTTCAAGCTCAGCTCACCAACTTCCGTCCTTCCCTACACCATCAGCAACCACTCCACTACCAACCACGCCTCATCACAATGGACCACCACGGAACGAGCGAACAGCAGACGTGCACGCCGATATGGACATCCCAAGCTCCACTCATGCATCCGCAGCCTGAGCATCGCATCTCCACGCCGTCATTCTTTGAAGACTTGATCAGCTACCACCCGGAAGAACAAGCTTTGTTCATCCATCCGACCCGTCCTCAAATGAGCTACGCCAGCGCTTCGCGCTCCTTGAACACTCTGACAATGCCATACCACTCCGGCAACCTGGCCTCAACCGTCACTGCGCCGCCGACAGCGCCCAGTGGCAGTGTAGGCAACCTCATGCCTCCCCTCGACACAGACGTCGACCCAACACAGTATCAGCCAGTCCTCAGCGACGATTGGTGCAAAGCATCTCTTGACTTCAGCACTGATGAGGACGAGGGGACGTCACCAACTTCCACCCTGGCAACCAGCCTCGACCCCTACACTCCCGCAACTCCCGATGGCGATGCCAGCTTCGCAGATGCTGCCATGCACCGCTTTCCTCCTGACTTGAGCTCGAGCTTCGAATCAATCGGCTCTGACATGTTCAGCAATGTCGGATTTGACTTCCAGCCTCACTCGAGTGAGGTAGCCAAGGTCGATCATGTGACTATGGACGCACCGGCCCGCGTGGGTTTCCAGTACGCAGGTCACTTTGGTGGGCGCTTCGGAGGCCTTCCACTGCTGAACAGCCACATTGATGGACTCACTGACTATACCATCGAGGACAAGATCGAGGCTCGCTATACTCAAGGCTCCTTCCGTGACGTCAACGGTGTGCCCACCGACCTCCCGCTCACTGCCATGACCTCTGGCGAGAAGAGGGGCAGCGCAAGCTCGAGCTTCTCCGCAGTCAGTTCGAGGGAAAGCATCGACTCCGACCAAGACGCCGACAACGACATCGCTGGGTCCCACAGCGAAGCAGATCAGTACCTGCTCAAGATGCGCAAGAAAGGCTACACTTACAGAAACATCAAGCGCCTCGGCAAGTTCACTGAAGCGGAGTCTACACTGCGTGGCCGCGTTCGTGTCCTGACCAAGGAGAAGTCAAAGAGGGTCAGGAAGCCGGAATGGACTGAGAACGACGTACGGGTTTTGCTATTTTGCAACTTCAGTCAACAGCTAACCAGTAGACAGGTCTCCCTCCTCCGTCGCGGCGTGTCTCATGTCAAAAAGCTCAAAGAGCAGGGCATCTGCAAACGCTCCCGCAACAACAAGCTGCCTTGGAAGCTCATCGCCACCTACGTCCATGACCATGGCGGCAGCTACGACTTCGCCGCTGCGACCTGCGCAAGGAAGTGGGACGAGATTCACGGACGCTGATTGAACACGCAACATCGACTCTGTCACCACAAAAAGGTATGTTGATTTTCTTTTGATTTCAAAACCACGGTGGCGGCAGCAGCAGAGGCAGCGGGATACGGAAAGCGACAAACTAAGGTGGCAAAATGGAGAGAGAGTACGCAGAATACAGCTCCCCACGGAGAAGCACATTGGCAGCATGTTAAAGTCAGCATGGATAAAGTACAGGTTTTGTTGGCTATGGCTCCTCACGGAGATGCACATTGGCAAGCATGTTTTAGATACGAAGTATGATAACGCACACATCACGGTTCCAACGCAGCACACACTTGCTCCAGTGAACTACCATTTCCAATACTCGTGGGTATCTCTTGGTGATATCCGCCGGCTCCATTATTGTGTCATCTGTCGGACGTGCGCGTGGCCGGAGACATTGATCGGCTCCCACTAATGCGCAACGTCCTGCGGTTGCCATCTAGAAACCCACGCCTTTGCCCAATCTCGGCCAAGTTGGGCGCACGCGTGTCCATGACAACTATCTAGCAACATGCCACACGAAGGCACGCAACAGATCATCCCTCAGAAGCCGGGTCATCAATCTTTGCTCCAGTTCGACCTGAACCTCCCATGATTTCGCCTGCTGGTTTTCTGGGAGAAGGACCACTTCATTCGCCGCGAACGAGCGACCAGTCCTCCTAATGGCATCAGGCTTACCGAGACCCAGTGAGAGATCCATTTGCTGGTGCTCCATGCTTGGCACGGGTGTCCAGTCGTGCACGATGAGTTGAGCAGACGGCAATTCTTCTTGCCTAGATTCGCCGTTGATCACGCTTATCCGAGAGCGTACGAGCAGATCTGAGGCTGCCGCCGTTGCCGCCGCGCGAACAATCCCAGCGGTGTGCTCGAGAGTCGAGAGATCATAGGACATGGCGAGACGTAGGATGGCTTCATTGGCTGTCGCTATAAGCTCAACGTTGCCCATCCAGTGGGTATCTAGTGGCGGCAGCAAATAGCTGCGCAGGTCGATTGGGAACGACACTGAGGTTTGCGTATCGGCTTCTACGTCACCTCCGCTAGGCCATTTTGCGCGTGTATAGGCACGCCATATGATGGCAACGAGGACGTCGCGTGGAGTAATGTCGTCTGTCGCTGAGTGATCGCGCAGCGAACGGCGCGAGTTGATCATCTCCGCGGTCTGTTTGATGATATCGAGCTTGAAACTGAGTATAGCAGCTCGATTGGAAGGCATTGCGACTTTGGCGCCATCGTCAAGGGTCGAAACAGCGTGGTCACCGTCAGATTGGTGCTCGTATTGTTTGATCTGTTGTTGGTGGCGCACAATGTCCCGTGCCAACGCCAGAAACGCTGGAGCCCCAGAACCATCCGAGAGACGAGCACGAGCCTGAGTCACCGTGGTTGCCTCCAGCTCGAGAGACTCCTGATTTAGAGTGCGGACTGGCAATCCTTCGGACATCAATCGAAGGATAGTAGCCACACCCCTAATGTCAGCCACCGTGTGGTGGAGGTAGATGACTAGAACGAGGCCTCCATCGATGAAGTTGGCTTGGACAGCGCAACAGGGGCTTGAGAAGCCGTCTGGATCGTTGGCGAGCGGTGTGAAATCGACTCCAGCGATGTATTTGGGCGAGATGCCTTGGCGGCAAATCGCAGCGTAGCTTTGTGTACCATTCTGTGGATGGCTTATGGTCGCTGCGAAGGACTCTATCTGTTGCAATGTCACCGTGATAGCTGGCTTGTGTTCATCGTTGGTTGCAATGTTGCCCGCTAGCATGGGTATCTCGCTGACAAGGCTTTTCACGGCCCTTTGAAGATTCTCTATGGTAGTCGCGGACTGCTCGGCTGTACAAGCGAAGGTAAGAGCATAGCGTAGATATGTCCGCGGAGCTCCTTGATCCAGGGTTGAGAGGATGGATGTTGCCATTGATGCTGCTTTTGGTGGTGTTACGAAAGTTTGCTGCCCTTCGGAAGATCGGAGACATTTTATGTGAGGTTATCAGATCCATGATATTCAATAATGATTAGTCGGTGGCTGGTAGCACTCTCGTGACATAGACTTAGGCAACAGCACAATAGTCAATGCCTCCAGCATGTGACGCAGGGAATGCTCAAGCGACAAGATCTGTTGTTAACACTGTCAGAAGATGTAATCGTCGATTTATCAATGCTTCTAAGGCTCACAGATTAGCAGATCGCACAAAAGACATTGTGAAAAATTACATTGGCAAACAGTGCGGCTATGCTACCGAGTGGAAACTTTGGTGGCTTGAGATTGTGCATTGCGTACTATATGTCTGCAGATGCCAGTCAAGTAATCATCTACCCGTGTTAGTCTCCATCCAGCTTAGACCTTCGGCGGAAGAACGGTCGGAGGTGCCGGTCGGCTGGTGGTCCTGGGAAGCTCGGGAACGGTGGTAGTCGGCATGCATGCGCAAGCGCTGCTGACCTGAGCGATCAAGTCATCCTTCTTCTTTCCTTTGCCCTTGCCCTTTCCACCGCAGGCCTTCTTGGCGTAATCCGGGACGAGGCTCTTGTCATCGTTCTGCCTGATCAAGAAGTTCCCACAGAACTCTTCGCTCTCCTCAGAATTCTTCTCCAGGGATTTCAAGCACTTGATGGGCTTCTTGCACTTCGGCGGCGAAGGGCACTCCTTGCTGGTCATCTTAACGACGAACGAACCCCGCTCGATGGTGTGGACGAAGATGAATCCTGACTTGAACTCCGCGTACGAAGACCAGGAGCCTAGGAAAGCCACTGTTCCGCCACCCTCATTCTCGTCATCCTCGGGGTAGACATCAAAGAATCCTGCTTCGCACATGCCAGCACCAGTGGGATCATCCTTGACAGTGGAGATGTCTATGACATTGAGACCGTTGCCGTAGTTGGACTGGTATAGATAGCCGTCGACAACGTATTGGTTGTGGTCGATGGAGCGCGTCTTACCAGCATAGTGACCGGTGTATACAGGGTTCTCAAGCGAACGGATGTCGAAGATATGAGTAGTGGGCTAGATTCGGATTAGTATCTATATCATACCTTAGCTTCAGTATCGCAGAGAGCATGACTTACCAGACCCTGGGTCATTGGTCCAACATCCGCATCTCGCTCGTCAAATTCGTCGTCCATGAACAGGTATTCCTGGTTCATGATGTCGTTAACAGCACTAAAGCTCAAGATTAGCAAGATCGTCACAAGTATAAATTAGACCAGAGTCAACTTACCCCTGATGAATGTATTCGGCTCCAGGGAAGGTAGTGATCGAAATGATGTTAGTTGTGTTTCCGACCTTGTCCGTGACGTCGTAGATGGTAATAGTGTCCTGCGGTAACACGTAAGTCACATGAGAGCAAGTTAGGAACCTTCAAACATACTTCATTGTAGCCGTAGCAAATGTCCCTACCTTCGTACTTTTTGTCCGGGCCTCTGTAGACCAAGCATTCTGCATCGTGGACATAACCGTCACCAGCTGCACAACCAGGGCTCCATGGGTTCGCGGGATCGGTCATGTTAAGGTAGATCAATCCACCGCGGCAGGGGAGATCGCCTCTAACTCTAATGGTCTCGTTACCACCGACCGAGCCGACGGCGATGGCGTAGTTGAGCTCTTGGTTGACCACGACTGTTCGCGATCGATTAGCCAATCTGTTGCGGTAATACCGGCGAGGATGACTTCTTGTTTGTTTTCCACAGTACTTTGAAAATATATTCTTGAGGGAAAGGAGCACTTACTGTTGTGCGTGCGACCCACCGGCAGCTCGTCCCAATGTCCAGTAAGATCGTCTTGTGTGAAGTTCGTGGGATTCGCCGGGTCAAGAGTGAGCAACTTCTTCATATCAAAGACTTGAACGCCATGGTGAATAGCTTCGGAGCCAACGACAGCATAGTCACGAAGAATCCTGATTTCCCTCCAGTTGGAGCCTTCGGGGTCGTATTGCGGGAGACGACCAAGGTACACCAGCTTGCCCTCGGAGCTGATCTCAGCGAAAGCTGTGCCATCGTATTGGCCGATGGCGACGAACTCGCGGCCGTCTTCTGAAGTCCAACCCCAGCTAGAGGATCCACGGGCGTGGTTGCTTCCCAGGTCCGCGTGCGAGAGGAAGTGGTAAAGATCGATCTTTCAACTGTTAGTTCTGCCATGCGTAGGGCATAACCGCCTTGGAACTAACGTTGTTGCATCGGAAGGTGTTGTTGGTATCACCAGGGATGGCAGCGGCGAAACCGTTTTCGCAAGGCGTGTAGCCGAGTTCAGGGTACCGAGAGCTATCCATCTGACCAGCTGCAAGCTCTGCCTCCCATTGTGCCTGGAAAATGGTTGGTCAGCTGGAATTTGTCAAGTTGTCACAAATACTTCGTACCATTTTGATGCCCATGATGCGGGCATGGACAGTTCCGTCAGCGTACTCCTGAGCAGTACCTGCACCAGCAGCCCTGCTCACGCCTACCAGCGTAGAGCAAAGCGCAGCGATTGAACCAATGCGAACCATGATGGTCAGCCTCACTCGATGTTGTGATGTTCGGAGACCTCCCTTCGAAATCTGGAGAAGCCAAAGGTGTGGTTGATGGGAACAAACCGGAGTATAAATATGCAATGTTTAACCTACAGGCTTTACGCAAGAGTTCGCGCGCCTATCTGCATGACTTGGAGCCTTGATGAGATTCAAGGACCAAGGCTTCGGAAGATCTTGTGAGCCGCAGTGGCTGCAGTAAAATGTATGCGGTGCAGAGTGAACTGCTGATATACAGTGCTTGGCCAATGCGACCCAAGCGAGTAGAAATCTTGGACGTATACATGGACCTTGATAACGAATACCTTGGCAGGAACTTACCGCAGGTCGTCGAAAGTTTGCTCCCGGAGAGTGTCGTCGAGGACCTCGCCTGATCGCGCCCAGCGGTATCTTCGCTCCAGGAAGGCTTCGAGACATTGCTAGCGAGATTTTTCATACATGTGGATGTACCGCAATCGCATGTATCAGACATGGTCTTGTCATGTTGTCGTCTGCTTATCAAGCGGAGCCTTTGCGGGGCATGTCTTGGAACCTTGGAGCTCGTGGTTGATTCCACATGGGCTACCTTGGCGACCAGCCTCTATAAGGCAGGTAGTTATGTGAGTCCAATGGTCCATGTACAAAGTCCAGTAGTGATTAGAATGGTATTCTGGCATCCGCATGTATTCGTGGAAGGAAGAGCTTCGGTCTGGCCGACGAGCCGCTCGTACATGAAAGCGGTGGCCTGGAACGTATAGACGGCAGGACAGCGGCAGCAGTCTTTTCTCTTCAGCCACTCCTCTGAAATTGTCTCTACGTTCGTTGGGGAAAGCACAATTCGTACGAGAGATAATCCAAGCCATGCCATCAGCACAAGGTCTTTCACACCTCCCTGACTCGTCTTTTGCTCTTCTTTGAGGACCTGAGCACAGGATTTGTGTTGAAATGAAGACCTTGAGTAACGGCGAAATAGCCTTGCTGAAGCGTCGGCCTCCATGCAGTATAATGCTCCCAGGTAGGCCGTTCATTCGTGGCTGTCCGGCAGCCGGTCAGTGGAGTGGCAACACCCTAAATGCGAAGGTCATCCCGTCTTGTCTGGCAATAAGCATTTCGAGGGCATATTCGTCTTCAACGCTGCTTGCTGGTTCATTCAGCTCCCTAGCAGCGACAGCTTCGTAAGTCTTTCGTAGTCCATGCCGGAATTGTGTCAGTTAACCGGTGGAAAATTGGTCGCGGCCATAGCATGCCAGTAAAAGCGTGGCCAGACCAACAGGCAAATTTCAACAAGTTTCCCAACACCTACCGAAGACCACATCAAGTACACCGGGCATTGAACTCATATTTGCTCAGTATACTCGCGGGATGTGGCGGGCAACACGTGACTGAGAATATCCGTCCGGTCGACGTTGCCTCTAATAACGTTTAGCCGAGATCGACGGTTAAAACTGCCCAGAAGAGCCGGCAGCATCAGCTCCACCTAGACGTCACGTCGATGGGTTCTGGGGTCTGGAGATGTGAATTTGTTGGGGGAGGGTAGAGATGACGGAGCTTTGGCGTGTACTGTCACAAACATTCGATACTGTCTTTTCTTTTTTCCCATTGCTTTGACACGTCTTGCTGGATAACTCACGCAAAAACCCATTGCACTCTGCAATCATGGCGAGCAACGACAATTTGTACATGGTGAGGCTACCATCCAACGACCGGAAGATCCGGGCTAACGAGAATTACCACAGGGATTTGACCTCTCAACCCAACAACTCAAGTGTTCGTCGTATTTGTCTAGCTATCATGCTCAATCTAACACGTCCCAGGCATCATCGTCAACTCCGACTTGAAGCACCAGAACGAGGCAAAAGTTGATTTTGACGCCGACTTTGGCTCCAAATATGGCATCACGAAAGGTGTCTTGACCAACCCCAGCGAGGGCGAGGTTTATGCACCGACAGCGATGTGGCTCGAGGCTGTGGATCTCGTCTTGCAGCGCCTGAAGGATGAGGGCGTTGACTTTGGCAAAATCCGTGGTCTTTCTGGCGCTGGTATGCAGCACGGAACCGTCTTTTGGTCAAAGGAGGCCGAAAGCATGCTCGCAAACCTTGACTCCAGCAAGACTCTCCTTGAGCAACTGCAGACCGACCAGAAGAGCGCCTTTGCACACCCTCACAGCCCGAACTGGCAAGATGCTAGCACACAAAAGCAGTGTGATGAATTTGATGTGCAACTGAAGGACCCAGAGACTTTGGCCGAAGTCACCGGTAGCAAGGCTCACCACGTTCGTACGCCGTCATCGTATTCGAGCGATGAATGCTAACAAAATTTATAGCGATTTAGCGGTCCTCAGATTAAGCGTTTCAAGACCAAGTACCCAGAACACTACGAGAACGTCTCAAGAATCTCTCTGGTGTCTTCATTCTTGGCTTCTGTATTCCTGGGCAAGGTCGCGCCCATCGACATCAGCGATGTCACCGGCATGAACCTTTGGCACATTGCCAAGGGCGACTGGCACGACGACCTGCTAGCATTGGCTGCAGGTGGCAAGGAAGGTGCGGCCGACCTCAAGCAGAAGCTCGGCCCTGTGCACGAAGATGGTGGCAAGAACTTTGGCAACATCAGCGAGTACTTTGTCAACCGCTTCGGCTTCAAGAAGGATACTGGAGTCATTGCTTTCACTGGCGACAACCCTTCGACTATCCTGGCTTTGCCTTTGAGGCCTTCGGACGCCATGGTGTCTCTCGGAACAAGCACGACTTTCTTGATGAGCACGCCTGCGTACAAGCCGGATCCCGCATATCACTTCATGAACCACCCCACCACCGCCGGCCTGTACATGTTCATGCTGTGTTACAAGAACGGCGGCCTTGCCCGTGAGCAGATCCGCGACTCGCTCAACTCCTCCGCCACACACCCTACCAACTGGGATACTTTCAACGACACTGCTCTCTCCACACCTCCTCTCTCGCAACAGAACGACTCCTCGGACATGCGTCTGGGCCTCTACTTCCCTAGACCCGAAATCGTCCCCAACCTCCGCGCTGGCCAGTGGCGATACGGCTACAAGCCTCAGAGTGGCGAGCTCAAGGAACTTCCCGCAGACGGCGTGCCCGACGACGCGAGAAACATTGTCGAATCGCAAATGCTCTCTCTGCGTCTGCGCTCCCAGAACCTGCTCAAGCCTGAGCCAGACCAAGCAACTGGCGCCATGCTCCCGCCCCAGCCTAAGAGAGTCTACCTCGTCGGCGGTGGTAGCGCCAACCCAGCCATTGCCCAGCTGTGCGGTGAAGTTCTTGGCTCAACCGAAGGCGTCTACAAGCTCGACATCGGTGGCAACGCATGCGCCCTCGGCTCAGCGTACAAGTCTGTTTGGGCTTGCGAGAGGAAAGAAGGCCAGACTTTCGAGGACTTGATTGGCAGCCGATGGGACGAGGACAAATTCGTCAAGCGCATTGCGGACGGGTACAAGAAGGGTTTGTTTGAGAAGTACGGCGATGCCGTCAAGGGTTTCGAAAAGATGGAGAAGCTTGTTATTGGGCAGGAGGGCAAGGAAGACGCTCCTACTGGTGGCGTGGTGTTTGCGAACGAAAAGGGCGATGGTGCGGTTGCGAAATAACGATTTCGATGATGCAGTGTGACTAGCCACTCGATACGATTGGAATGAGGTAATTGACCTGACTTGTGCCCCAACCCTGAAGTGTTGACTGTTTTGTTTTGCGCCACGCTTCGTTCTCGAATGCTCCGGCCTCCCCTGTAGTTCGAACAGTCTTTGCTGTCTCCTATCCTTCGAAGGATATGCTTTGCACTTGGGCATCCTCATAGCCACAAGATGCTGTTCTTCTCGTCGTACAAGTACATGATGCCCTCAATCTAATCTCAGTGCTCTGTTCCCGCTCCAGTCTTCTCTCTTCGTAGCTTGCTCGAGTAGCGCGGCCAGGGAGGTGTTTCACCATGACTTGATATCCCTTCTCTCTTAAACCCTTGCAGCTTTCAACCTCCTCCCTCCAATGTAGCGACCTGCTTCGCAAGCTGAGCAAAGAACGGTTGATTGGCTACACATCCAAGTCAGCGAGCCGCATACATTGATAGACCACAGCGCTACGACTCACGCTTGCCCGCTCCCCAAGCAGCACCATTGTTCTTCGCTCCACCCTGCGTCTCTTGCACCTTGTAAGCGGCTGGCGCCTTTTGCACGTCCCTCGCCAGGAACGCTTTCACTTCGGCCGCATTGAAGGCTTTCGACGGTGTTGTTGCTGTGGAGGCGGATTGCTGAGCTACGCTGCTGTCTGATCGCCCATTGCTCGATTCGCGGCTATGGTTCTGACTCTGGCTGGCGCGCTGCGCCCAAACATTCGCGGGTGGAGGTGCGGGCTTCTGGGTTGGGTTTGTGTTTTGGGCTGGTGATGCGGCGTTGGAGCGGTTTTGGGGCGTTCGTGAGGCGGCTTGTTTGCGATTGTTCCAGACGCTTGGAGGTATTAGTGTTGTGCTATGGTATGATGCTGGATGTATGAGGCTCACTTTTGTTGACTAGCCATGATTATGATTATGCGCGGGTGTTGGGATTGGTTGGTTTGGTGCTGGTGGAAAGTGTATTGGTATTGATACGGAAGTGAAGCGCGCTGGAACAGCTGGACCGAGGCTGCTGTACTGGGATCAGATTACAAACACATGAAGGTGGGATACCTCCTAGCATACGAGCATATTTGTGGAATTGTCATATTCAAGTCTACAGAGAAATACAATCTCTTGCTAGGTTACGCCTTGTATTGCTCGACTTGAGACCCTTCTGCCATAACGCCTTTCGGGTATCACAAAACACAACGCCAAACCCAATCATTCAACCATGACTTCGTAACCAATGCCCTCTTTATCAGAGTCACGAAGTAGCTCGCATGTCCTCGTCCACTTCACGAGCTTCATTGACGAGGTTGTCAATGTCCTCAGGCTTGAGCGCAGCAGCCGACTGGTCAAGGTCGACAACCACATTTTCAAGACCGCTCATTATGCTTTCAATTTCCTTCCTTTGTTGTATGATCCGCTGCAAGACTTCGGCGTTCTCAGTTTGCAATGCTTCTTGTCGCTGTCGTAGAGACTCGGATTGTTGAGAGAGGGACGGTGCCAGGTGTGAAAGGTAGAGCTGCTGAGCGGGCAGCGCATGCGGTCTGGAGTCGCACTGGGTCAGTCGATTGTTCGTGCAATGCGATTCTGGCAGAACCCACGGGATTGGGGCCTGCACTGGCTGGCCATTCGCCTCTTCCTCAGCCTTTGACTTGCGCTTCTTCGCGTCTTCAATCAATCCGTCAAGCTCGTTGAGACTAGGCACAACATTGCGCTCCGTGAGAATCTGCTCGAAGTTCATGCGCATGCTCGCGCCCAGTCGGTCGGTGAACTGCTCATGAAGGTGTCGCAAACTATCCGGCACCTCTTTTGCAGGTGTAGGGAAACATGACGCGAAATTGTTGTAGCTACACGTCTTCAACACGTGCGCGATCGCATCGGCGTAGAGCTTCTGGAGAGCTGTGGCTCGCGGACCTGGCGCTGCTGCTACGGGTGGCGGTGGTGCGGGCGACGGCGAGCGCTCGTTCTCTTGCGGCGCGGTCTCCTCCATGGGCTGGTCCTCTGCGGCCATATCGAATGTGGTTGGTGTGCTGGCGCGTGTGCAAGAACCAAACACGCGCGAAGTCGGCCTCTCGAACAACAGACTTCCTCATCCGGCACTTGGCGCTGTCGGTGTGAAGACGAGAGAAGACCCCTCGAGGAACTACACATTTTACCCACACTCAGCTACCTATCACATGAGAACATCATTTGCTTCGGGCATGCTCACGCTTTCGATAGCATTATGGATCGCCCTTTTGACTTCTTGGAGAAAAAGCAGCCATGCATGTCTGCGGCTGGCATAGCACGGCTCACGGCTTCGAGACCACATCCACACTGCAACAATCACATTATCCGCCGTGCCACCGAGATAACGGCAAGCAATGCCATGGCCTTGCGGTCGCCCTGACTTGGCCCCCTCGCTGTGTTGCCATCAGAGATCCCTTTCAACGCCTTTTCTGCCGAGCCCAAAGATAGCCAACCCTCGGTGTGGCACAAATAGCCGCCCACGCTTCTCGCGCGCGCCTGAACCCGTCTGGGTTGGCGAGAGTACATACGATGCCCCTCGCCGTGCTTATAATAGCCACGATAGCCGCGACGTGCAGGTCAAACCTCGATATTTCGCCAACTATGACGTTCTTCAATTCAGGTACCCGCCGTCAAGAGACCATTGACCTATGCGCTCGCGTCTCATCCTCGACATCGAGTAGCGCCGGCCTGGAGGTCGACTACCTGTTTCAGGGTACCTACTGACGCCCAGCTATGGATAGAATCTACAGGTGTTGCTGGATCTTGACGCTCGATTGCTCGTTTCAACATTTTTGCCGCCTTGGGAATCGACGTCTGAAACAGGTACAGAACCACTCCGTGATAGACGACGGCGCCAGTATGGGTCTCAACTGGGCCGTCTCAGGCTTGTATAAAGCGATCTCGTCGCCACGGTAAGGCGAAACACCAAAAGGCCATCAACACAAGACCGTTCCATCCCTCTTTTCCTTTCTTCATCTTTCCTTATTTCCTTGTTTCCTTGTGTCCTTCCTTCAATTCGTCTCAGTCTGGTACTCGGCGTCCTGTCTTTCGCTGTAATCGATAATCTACGTTTCTTTCCGTCCCTCCTTCTCCCGTGCTTGACGTACGGCGACGCCTGGATAGCGTCCTCTCCCTTTCATAAGATAGATCGGTGCTACTCGACTGCTTTCACGACACGCCTAGTACGATACCCACGACTACCATATATGCCCTACCTCAACAACCTACCGATCATGCCGAAAGAGGCACGAACTTCCATGGCTTACTCCTCAGCATCAGCAACGGCGCCGTACCCGCATGCTGCTCCAAGTGTATCTCAACGCAATGCCGCCATCTGGTCTACGGCGGACGATGAGATTCTTCTTCGTGCTCGCGCATCCGGTCTCAACTGGCAACCGATTGCGAGCAAGAACTTCCCCAACAAGACAGCCAACGCGTGCCGTAAACGCCACGAAAGATTGATCGAACGCCGCCATGTCGACGATTGGGACAATCAGAAACTGGAACTGCTTGCTCAAGAGTATCTCGCCTGCAGAAAGGAGATGTGGGAGACTCTCGCTGCAAGACTCGGCGAACGCTGGAATGTCGTCGAGGCAAAGGTAAGCTTCATCTGATCGTCTGTCAAATGTCCAAAATTGACATCCTCACAGTGCATGGAGAAAGGTCTTAAAACACTCCAGACGACAGCCCGTACAGCGCAACGCAAAGCATCGGCCGATCGAAACCAGGCCTATTGCGAAGACCGAGGTATTTCAGACCACAACAGCGACTCCGGCATTGTGCTGTGTTCGGGCTCCGAACCTGATGTGGAGGTAGACGAAAGCGACAGCCCGCCGTCTTCCAGACACGGTGCGAGCGCCTCTTGGTCCGAGTCGTACAGTCGTCAGCAGCAGCGTCTGCACCAAGAGCATTTGCGGTCGAGGAGCTTGCCGCTTCCTCTGCCACAATACCAACCTCCGGCTCCTCGAGCAATGAGAGCTCACGGCAGCACTGCTGCTGGTGCTCCTAGCGCGTCAAACTTGGGAGCGACCTCTTACGATCGACCTTCGTATGCCTTTCAGCGCTTCTCGCCGGAGACACAGCAGCGATTGAGCATTCAGTCAGTTCTGTCGCCGGAAGAGCCCACGGGTACGGGTTCGCATCATGAGGGAATGCATTATGACCACGACAGGCAGAGTGAGCACTTCAGATGATGTTGAGGTATGCTTCTTGTTGCACTGCTTCTTTGGCGTTTGAACGACTTCATGTGTATGATATAACGAGGTTTAGCGGGTTTCTTGTTCGATGTATATTAGTTTGATTTCAATTGCTGTCGCCATGGGTTGGACTGACGAATGAAAGCTGTGCTTCGACCTTTTCATAACTTCAGTAGAGCAAAGCAACTGCCGCATTCACGCCGCGTATGCAGCACTACGCTGATCAGTCGTCGTCGTCGTCGCCTCCTACGTGGCCGTCCTCGTAGACTCTATTCACAACGAAATGCACAGATCCCGGCCGCAGCAAAAGAAAGTCGTCATCACCATAAAACCCTAACCCGTGCCAACCGGAACACCCCGCCAAACAATACCGGCCAGACGATTATTGCCCTACGATCCCTGCCCGCGCATTGCCCGTTGACATTGAAACCGCCGCTATTGCTGTTGTTGTTATTATTATCACCCTCTACTCCCTCTCTTGCGCTGCTACGTGGCGAGTCCGATGCGTGTGCCGGTCAACCGTTAGCTTTAAGCTCATTCCACCTCTCCTCTCCTTGTTGCGTTGATGCGGCTTCCCACACACGCGCGGCTGAGTTTCACATGCTCGGGCGCTGGGCTATGTAACAGTACACCGAGACCGAATACTTCTACTTGTCCTTCTACTGCTTCTTCTTTTGTTGTACCTTCTTCCCTCAAATTTAGACAATCACCCGTTACAGCAGGCCAATCACGCGTCCTCCTTACCGCCGCTTCTCTCAGCCCGCAGCACCATCAAGGTGAACCTTCTAGCTCTCGCCTACTGAGGTCGCCATTGCAGTGGTCTCGCATTGCACACTCTGCCCGCGATCCGACTTTCTTCGCTCTTGGGACAGGGACCATGGGCGGCTCGCAGCAGGTTAGAGCGCATTCGCACGGCCATGGAGGACACCATCACCACCACCATGACACGACTTTCTTGACGAGCGCCAACAAGAGCGATCCTGGCGTTAGGATCACTAGAGTTGGATTGTACGTCAACTTGGGTATGGCCGTTGCTAAGGGCGCGGGAGGGTATATTTTCAATTCACAGGCGTATGACTTCCGAGAATCGATCAACAAGAGAATACGTTCTGACACAGACCATACAGATTGACAGCGGACGCACTGCACGCTCTGACCGATCTGGTCTCGGACATCATGACCCTCGCAACAATCTCCTACTCCCTCATTCCAGCAACCTCGCGCTTCCCAACCGGCTACGGCAAGATCGAATCGCTCGGCGCCCTCGCAGTCTCCGGCCTCTTGCTCTCCGGCGGAATCATGATCGGTCTACAAGCGCTCATGGCGCTGAGCCAACAGTTCTTCCCCGAGATCGCACACATCCTCTCACACCTGGAGATCTTCGGCCACGGCCACTCGCATAGCCATGGCGCAGAGCACTTTGGCCCGAACATCAACGCTGCGTGGTTAGCGGGAGGAAGCATCATAATCAAAGAGTGGCTATACAGGGCAACGATGAAGATTGCCAATCAGAAGAGGAGCTCGGTGCTGGCTAGCAACGCGTACCACCACCGCGTGGACAGCTTGACGGCTTTCGTCGCCTTGCTGACCATTTCCGCCAGCCACTTCTTGACCAGCGCAGCGTGGTTGGATCCTGTGGGTGGATTGGCGATTAGCGGCATGATCGTTCAAGCTGGCTGGGGTAACACAAAGTCCGCGATGTTGGAGCTGGCGGACGTAGCAATGGATGAGGAGGTCAAAGAGAACGTGGAGAAAGCCACAAGGACCGCTCTGCAGGCGCAGAGCAGCGGCGAGACGGAGATCAGAGGAGTGCAGGGCATCAAGAGCGGACAAAACTTCTTGGTCGATATCGAGGTCGCGGCACCGAAGCACTACACCGTTGGTCAGCTGAATGATATCGAGACAGCGGTCAGGGAGCAGATCTCCAGCAGTGTCAAGGGTGTACGACGCGTCACTGTGCGCTTCGCGGCTGAGCAGAAGAAGGGCGCTCCCTTTGCCAACGAGTTCATTGCTGGGAAACCGGATGATCTGGAAGAGCATGACCATGATCACGAGCATGAGCACGACCACAGCCATGCGGACAGCCACACCTCGTCGACACACATGAACGGCAACGCAACGAAACGGAAATGAAACTTTACGTCTCGACATTAGTCAACAGGGTAAGAAGGAGAACCTCTGCTCTATACGATATACCGCGGTTGGCACCGTCGCTCTGTGGAACGCCATGCGCTTCTGAATCAGCCGCGCCCATCCTAGGACGGAACTTCTGGACCGCCTCCATGTGGGGATAAAGACGATAGCACATCGCCTGTCGCGGGTCTATGTACAACCGCTACGGCTTTGTCTTCCCGAAAAGGACAGGCTCTGTATGGCATGGAGCAAGACCCATGATCAAAAGCCGTCCAGCGGCACTACATACCATTCGCATTTTGAGTCAATAGAGCGTAAAGTCTACAAATGATAGCCTCACAATGACTTTCCTGTTGTTTTCTAAACGTCAACTTGATCAACGGTTGTGTATCGTAGAAACGATGAATTGCTACAGTGTACACTTCACACAAGTTCTTGGTCAGTGTAGGAAATATCGTTACACTGCTCGCGACACTCGGTCAACTCTACATGCCACCAATACGTATATCAGCGCCACAATCCAGCCATCCAAACTTATTACATGTACAATTCCAGAAGCCTCGCTGTGTCCCAAACCGTCCCATGCCATGCAGATAATTCCTGACCGTCCCTCGAATCCCATCCTCGGGTTCCAGTCAATACGTGAAGACAAGCTCTACGGCGCCTTCCCAGCCGTCGCACTCTTCCCATCGCCCTGCTCAGCCATAGCTTTCTTCAACGCCTCCCTTTCCTCTCTGACATTCACACTGCGCCTGCGAATCTTCTCCTGATCGCCAAAGACAGCAGGCACAAGCTCCTTCTTGTTCACCTTGCCCATGGCATTGCGCTTGATCGATTCCACGACAGCCAGATCCTGCGGAATCTTATAAGCGACCAGCCTATCCTTCAAAGCGCGTCGCATATCCATAGCGCCCCAAGGCTTGCCATTGCGGCCGCCTGTCTTGCCTTCTTCCGAAAGCACAACGACGGCTGCGACTTTTTGGCCCCAGGCTTCGGATGGTAGGCCGACGACGGCGCACTCGCTGATCTGAGGGAGGGAGAGGATCTCGCGTTCGATTTCGAGAGCGGAGACTTTCTCGCCGCCGGTTTTGATGATGTCTGCGCTGCGACGGCCTTGGATGAAGTATGCGGGCCCTTGCGCCCAGGAGCCGGACTTGCCTTGTCCAGAGCCTGGCACTGAGCGGCGGACGGCGATGTCGCCGGTCTTGAACCAGCCGTCCTCTGTGAATTCTTTTGCGGTGGCGGTGGGGTTGCGCCAGTACTCTTTGAAGATGGTAGGGCCGCGGAGCTGTATTTCACCTTGGCGTTCTTTGCCCGTGATAGAGTCTGTTTCCTCTCCAAGCGAAATTACCGTATGTGTGCCGGTGGTATCGTCTGTTTCAACGAGGCGTGCCTCTACGAAGGGAAGAGGCCAGCCAACGGAACCATCGATTCGATCGGCATCGCTGAGACCGCAAGAAAGAGCCATGCCGACTTCAGTCATTCCGTAGCGCTCGAGGAGGACATTGCCACCAGAGAGCTCTGTCCAGCCATCACGGGTAGGCTTAGGTAGGGCGGCGGAACCAGAGATGTTGAGCCGCAAGTTCTTACGAGAGATTGCCTCTTTGGTAGCCTCTTTCAGCTCCGGAGAAAGTGTTGGATAAGTCTGCAGCATGCGAGCCCAGATTGTAGGAACCACTGTAAAGAACGAGATTGGCGGTTTTGTGTCGTGATTTGCGCCATTGGTGGTACCATTGGTGCCATTGGACTGCAAGAAAGGCGCGGCGAATCGCTTCCAGACATTGTCCACGTTGAACGGGAACATGAACTCAATGCTACTGCCCGCAAGCAGTGGCGTCAAAAGTGCATTGACCGTGCCGTGGATGTGGTGCAGAGGCAGAACGTGAAGCAGACGGTCCGAGGGCGTGTATTCCCATGCCTCAAGCAAGCTGTGAGCTTGTGCTGTCAAGGTGGCTTCCGAGAGCATTACGCCCTTCGGTCTTGCAGTGGTTCCCGACGTGAACAGCATCATGCCACCGGCAGCTGTGTTGGGCATGCCAGTAAGCTCTACATCGAAGCTCTCATCCGAGCCTTTCTCGAGCTTATCCAGCTGGGAGAACAATGGTGTGTTTTCCAATCCCTCTTTCAGAACTTCTTTCGCCTGGTTCGCATATTTGGCCGACGAGAGTAGTACAAGCGCACCGCTGTGATCCAGGATGTACCTCAGCTCCGACGCAGGAAACGAAGGCGCCAATGGCACCGCAATGGCATTCGAGGCTAGGGCAGCAAGGAGCGTGACTGAGAATTTACTTAGCTTCTAGCATTGAAACACAAAGACATCGGAAGTGAAATTCCTAGAGAGCTATCCGCACCTACATAGTCGTACCCGTTCTCCACCATGAACGCAACGCGCTCGCCGGCAATGCCACTCTCATCCTTGCCCGTCTCTTGCAGCAAGCGCTCTTTGGCACGCGACACATCGCGCAGCAGCGAGCCGTATGTGAACGCAACGCCGGAGTCGTAGTTGACCACCGCCGTAGACGAGGGATTGTGCTTGCGGATGGCCTCAAAGAAGGCCGAGCGCTGGAGCGCAGCTGCCATTGCCGAGGAAGTGCAGGAGAAGGCGCGTGTAAGTGAATGGGTGGCCGTCGGGGCTATGGAAGGGCAGAGTGGTCGGTGTCTGGGCAAAAGGCGTAGGCGGGCAGCGATGGAGCGCTGGGCGAACATGGTAAGGGGAGGAGGGAGGTTCGGGTTGGGCGACACGGCATGTCACCCAAAACGAACACGCAGGCGGCCGGCAGTTGGTTGGAGTGGGTTGTTTTCGGGGAATGGATGATTCGTGCAGCTTTAGGTGGACGACGGCGTCTGGAGATGCCCTGTCGAGTGTGGAGTTTGCCGAGATCGGACTCCGACTTGCTCGTCTGGGAAGGAGGGGATTCCGGTGGGCTGGGCTGAACGAAGTGAACAATACTGTTATGCATGTAACAACAATGGCTACCTCCTGGTCCTTCTACTGACGTATATCTTGAGACAGTGGCTGGGCAATATCTACTTGATTGATCGATATCGCCTTAGGGTCGACAAGAGCTACAAGACGATACCAAGGAGCCAACGCGCAGGTGCCACATCTGTATATTGCTCGTGTGGACCATCTCCAAGAACACCAAGCCCCATGGGCAAGTCCCACAAGTCCCAACAATGCCAGGGCTGCTAGGCGATCCCCAGTCGCAGCTGACTTGCATGGTTGGGAGAGGTAGGGCTGCAGACCATAGAAGAGGTCCAAGGAGCTGCATGTCCGGTATACTGGCTGTATGTTGTGTCACAGACATGACACTACTGCTGCCGCCATCGCGAGCATGTCCGCAATCATCAAGTGAAATGAAACATTAATCTTGTATAAGTTGTGACATCGAGTTATATTCACATATTATAGATGGTATCAATTCTCATCATCATACTAATTACGAAAACAGAAGGTAAAAGGAAAAGAGGAATTGAATTCCAAGATGCTCATGTCGCCACAACCGATCCAATGGTTGTGCAGCGACGGGGACAGTGCAACCGTATATTTTCCCCAGGGTATCCCAATCTGATATGTAAGAAAAAAGGATTTACACCGACTCGGCGTTGCGAGCGGCGCTGTTGTCAACCTTTCCACGCTTCTCGCGGCCCTTGTCGGACCAGGGGAAGTGAGCGACGGGGATGAGGAAGAAGGAGTTGCTGGGGTCCGCAATACCGGCGAGAGCATTGTACCTTGATGGTTGTTAGTCAGTACATGGATGACGCGGCGGATGGGAAAACGTACCAAGCGATGAATGCAGCCAAGATACCGAAAGCACCGCCAGCCCTCAAGCAACCGGTGTTAGGCTCCTGTGTGCCGCCGTGCAAAAGGTAAGCAAGGCCGAGCATGAGGAAAGCCATGTCGAGAGTGAAGAAGAGCAGGAAGAAGGCGACGGTGGAGCGGAGAGTGCAGATCAACAAGAGGAAGGTGAAGATGAACCATCCCATCAAGTAGAGGCCGAACGAGTCAAGGAAGGGCGTGGCCGACTCGGCTTCTAGCGTGTCCATGATCTCGAAACCGCCAGGCGTGAGGATGATAGCTGTGCCGATCCAGAAACCACCGTAAGACGAAAGAGCAGTGGCACCGAAGGTGTTGCCGAGAGCGATTTCCCTGGGTTCAGTGTTAGTGAGTTGCTATGGTCGTTCGGCGTCGGATGTTGCCTTTCACTTACCACATGCCAGCCAAAAGCTGAACGAGACCGCCATAGCCGAACGCAGCGCCAACAACAATGTTAGGCTCGCTGAGGCCGCGGGTTCCCAAGTTAATGCAAGACAAGACGAAAGTGGTCAGGGCGAAAGCGCTGAGACCGAGAGGAGCAGGGTTGGCGAAGTTGCTGGTCGGGGGCTTGTATAGACCAGGCTGGAAGTCACCACCGAACGCTGCAAGTCGGACAGAGTCGCCAGTGTTGACGTGAGCGAGAGGGTTGCCACCATAGTCGTAGGGCTTGCGCTGCGTTGCGCCAGCCTGGCCGGTGGCGTGGTCGAAGTGGTCGCTGCGACCATTGACCGGAGGCGATGATTCCATCGACTCCTTCTTAATTTGGTTCTGCTCTTGTGCGGTCGACATCTTTGCGGTCGTTGTCCTCGACAAGTCTTGCGCGCGTGTTATTCTTCCTGGAGGGATGTAGCAGCTTTTAATGAGGTGCTGCCGTGGGTTGCCGCCGGATAGTTAACAAACACAGACAAACAACAACGGGTGAAGTCTGGCAGGTAAGAGTAATTTCCTAAACACAGAAACGCTGTTCGCGCGCGGGCTGGGCTGACGCTATATACCTTTGGCGTCTCGCACTGACTTCATCCTGGAAGCTCTCCTCCTCCTCCGTCAGCCGAGCATTAGCAGCCATGGGGGTGTGGGGAGATGGTTTGATTCTCCAATCTCTGGAGTTTACAAGGGACTAAGTGGAGACGGACCAATGGAAGATGATCAGCGTCGTCCTGCCGTCGGTTCGGCAGGTATCAAAGTTACTGACTATGGGCCCGGGGAAGGAAGCAGCGCGCAGGTCGCCGCACGCCGCATCATCCGGCCATAGTGCTATGCTGATACATCTCGCTGCTCTGCAGTAGAGTGCAGCAGGCAGGGCAGAGTCCCGCCCGCATCCTAGCGTATTGAGGCGCTTTCCTCGCGACCAGGGCACCGTGGAGCGTGGTGAGCACGCACTCTCAACCCTCTGATGCTCGCAAGGGTTGTGAGGAGACGACTGCGCCAGCGTGTCAGCCCAGGACGAACAACGCGAAGAGCCGCTTGGGTCATTTGAAGATCGCACGTCTCCACGAGATGCCGAGCATCCATGACGCGGTGGTGTCGAACGCGCCGTGTGCCGACAGCCCATCATCAGCATGCCAAATCGATTCACTTGGGGCTGATGTCACCGAACGAGCTTGATCGAGCCAGTGGGCGTATATGGCGGCCTTGGCACATTGCTTGTCTTGACGGACCACAACGCTCGCACGCAACAGCAGAAAAACTACTGCTCTCCGCATAATAGTTCAAACAATAGCACGGATGCGTCGCGTGCAGCTGCCGGGGTGTGTGCAAGGGTAGTTACCCCGGCGCGTAAACAACATGAAATCCTTCCGTCCAGTCCAATACAGCCGTCTCAGATTTGCCCGTCTGTGCTCAAGAGCCGTCGAGGCGTGCCCTCATCTTGCTGCCGTTTCCTGTGTGTCACCCTTGCGGTGATCTGCCAGCAAACGCGCCGTAAAAGTGTATGGCCAGTCATCTGCACGCGGGTTACTGCTTTGGTGGCGTCCGATCGCCCGTGTTCAGTCCAACCGAGGCCTCTCATCAGACTTTCAGACAAATCGATAATTTGCACGGTGCCCTGACTCGCTTGCTCACAAGGTGCAGGGCGAAGAAGTGACAAGCCGGACTCTTGTGGCAGCGACTGAATTCGTCTGTTCACGCAGAACATGGGGGCCTGAGCGGCCTGTTTGTCTGACGAGGTCTCCATCTGCGCTGCAGGTCGAGATGTTGCCGCCGTCTTTCGGCGTATACCACGGAGCCGTCGGTGCGAGAGCCGTTGTGTCGGCGCAAAGGAAAGTAGGCGTGAAGCGGTGGAGCTCACCGTTGTCGCTGGTGCCATAGCGGCACCACCGCGCTGGCTCTCCAACTCGAGTGTTATTGCGTTGGAGCTCGGTCTCTCGGTTGTTTTTCGCTCTCTTCACGCCCCATAACAAATTGAACACATGTTACACATCCCCCACAGGGCCTCGCAAGCCCTCGCAACAGCGTCGGGCGAGTAGTCGGGCTCGATCTTACGTGCCCTCTGCCTTTCTCAACGACACCCACCCAAAACATTCTCGACGCGCACATCGCATCCTTCACTCGGTGGCTTGACGGTCAGACGGCTTAATCGTGCTTTGCGCCTGATCTATTCGACGCCACCAGCTTCCAAGCTTACGCCACCAGAGTTTTTGCTGAGCTTCTCTGTTCGCTTCTGCGCTCTGCAGTATATATATCTAGCAGTGCAGCGTGGCATCCCTCGGCTAATATGGCCTGCGGAATACCAGCAAGTCCAACGGACTCAACAGCACAATCTTAGAGTTCGACTTCAGGCTGCTCGCGGGGTGCATTTCTCGACACTTAGCCGGCTCTCGGTTGTGATTTAGGCAATCGGCCTGAGAGGTGAGATTGCACCTTACAACTGCTCATTTCTGTGGCCACGCAGCACATGCCCACACATATAGTACCCAAACAAGTTTCGCAATCCTTACCTTACTTGAGGCACTCTCAAACTTCTGTCGGATCAGGTACCGACGTGTTCATCGCGATTCCCTGCAGGACCAAGGACGATCGCCGCAACCTTGTTATCTGGGGAGACCTGGAGAAAGCTGGGCTTACGTAGGCGTCCGTCGTCCAATGCCTATCTTCAGGTACGTACCGACATATCAAAAGTGGTTATTCACAATGACTGCGACGGAGGTGAGGCCGTAGGTCACAGATCAGTACCTCCTAGTGTTTACTGACAAATGATGCTCCACCACCGTCATGATCATATCCGATTGAATGTCGCATGTGGCTGTAAGTATCGGTAGAGAACCTCTGGACAACCGCAACTCGTGGTGCACATTCCCATCTAAAATTCCTCTCATTCATGGGAGTATCTGATACTTCTGTTGCGTTACACGGAAATCCGATCATAGCACCCTCAAGGATTGTCGCGGTGTTACTAGATACTTCGAAAAAGGCGACCGCGTCTTTCCCCATGAAAAGATACGATCTTTATTCGCACACCGGGAGAGAATCTCATTGATCAAGATTCTGAGGAACCTATGCTGCAGTCACACCGCCGTCCGCCGTCCACATCGCGCCATTGACAACTTGCGCAGAGTCCGAACACAAGAACAAGACCACGTCGGCAATCTTGTTCACATCGCAGAGCTCTTCCCCAGCTCCCATGTACGGGTCTATCAGAAAGCACATGGTAGCATTGAGCAATGATAACACCGAGACGCACTGGCTATGGCTGTCAAGAAACGTACAATGCTTTTGCAAGAGAGCCATTCCCTCCATGTTGCAGCCCTCAGTCCTCAGCGTGTTGCTGATATTCGTGGCCATACCACCTGCAGCTATGGCATTGCAGCGAATGCCTTTGGGTCCGTAGAATGCGCCGGTGTTCTTCGTGAGGCCGATAAGGCCATGTTTGCTCGCTGTGTACGCGGCGCCTACAGAGAAACCGTCAGCATGCTTCTTGATCTCTTCATTTTCCGACAGTCAATGGAGCCGAAGATCATGCATACCACACGTAAAACCTCTGAACGCAGCAATCGAAGCGATGTTGACAATGCAGCCTTTCTTCTCCTTCTCCAACCACTTCTTGATCGCCCGCCCACTGATCACTGCCGGAGCAGTCAAGTTCAGCGCAATCACCTTATCCCACATCTGCCTCTCCTGTTCAGCAACGGCATCGAACCTGTCAATTCGAGCAGCCGAGTTGATCACAATGTCGATTCCGCCAAACATCTTCTCGCCCTCAAGGAAGATCTCTTCGATCTTCTCGTCTTTGGTGATATCAGCTTCCAGGGCGAGTGTGCATTCCGGGTATGCCGACGAGACTTTTTCCTTGAAGTCTGCAATTAGCTCCGTGTTGATGTCGCAGACAACGACATTTGCACCGGCTCGCAGGAAAGCTTCAGAGATGGCACGCCCAAGACCACCACAGCCGCCAGTCACGAGGGCGGTCTTTTGGATAAAAGATTGCTGGCTCATCGTTGCTGCAATCACGTTGCCGTCTGGAATTTTGAGGTTAGTCGAGATAATAATAACCTTGGTGACTGATAGTGGTGAGAAGGGAAGCACTACACGCAAGACAAATATTCCAGGCAAGACTATTATTTTTCTGAGGTCAGCCTGGGCTCAGCTGGGCGCTTAGGCGATGGCACGACATAAACGTACGAGTACTTTGTATGGTTTCGTCTCACTGCACTAACTCGCCGGTAGCCCTCGTTTCCGTGCCCGAAGTGGAGGTGCTGGACAGAGCTCTTATCGCCATCGAATCTTGTGTTGTTGATTACATTCAAAGCCTCCCTCGAGCGGACAATTATCATAAACATCCAGTTGCTATTCAACATCAAGTTACTACCGCAAATGAAATGGAAGTCCAACAAACAGTTGTACTCGTATATCTCGTTTGGAATGGAGGAGCCTCGGAGGGATCGCGATTTTGTGGGACCTGTGGGGAGAGCTCCAAGAGCTGCTGGCTGTGCTGCCGTCGAGTCTGTCCTCGATTCAAGCAAGCAATGTATTAGAACAACTATCAATCACTCACGGAACGTTTCTCTGACCATAGTGTCCTCTGAAAGGTTCTTCTAACGATTGCTCATTGAAACTATATTACATTATCACTCCTGCTGCAATTGCACAGAAGGCCCTTTCCCAAAGCACTAGGCAGCATCGTTACTGCCTCCAGCCATTTGATCCCACTTCATTCCTGTCATACCATTGCAACCTCATCTACTGACCCTTCACCTCTCCATCCTCCCACCATGACAGGCGGAGACAAGAAGCCCACACCTCACAACTACACCGCACGAACCTACTTCGATCACTCGTCCGCCCAACGCGTCAACACAGATGCTGTCATAGTCGATTCGCTACGTAGCGAGTACCCTTCTCTACACCTCACCGTCATTCCTCAGTCATCCTGCAACCTCATCACATACGCGCGCTCCGGCAACGGCGGCCTCGCCTCGATCGACAACGAGAAAGATCGGCTGAGATGGAGCTCATACGTGCCGCCATCTACCCGCCTGCACGGCGATGAAGGCGTCCTGGCTGAGACTGTCAAGTTTGGGAAGTTCCTGCTTGACTGGGAAGGGAAAGAATACGTGGTGTTCATCGCAGATGGGAAGGATGGCACATCATACTACCCCGACATCGTCAACCAGTACGTCCTCTCACCTTCCGTGGAAGCGACAGACCGCCTACTCCTGGCGGCAGGGAAGTGGACAAACGAGTTGCACGGCGAGGTATGGGTCTTTGACGGCGGCCGCTGGCAGAAAAGCGCAGAGCTATGGGACAGTGTCGCCAAAGCCAGCTGGGACGACGTGATTCTGGACAAAGATATGAAAGACGCCCTGCGCGCCGACGTCGACCACTTCTTCGACAGCCGCGAGACGTACGAGAACCTCAAGATCCCCTGGAAGAGAGGTATCATCTACTATGGCCCACCGGGAAACGGAAAGACCATCTCCATCAAGGCGACAATGCACACTCTCTACGAGCGCAACCCTGCCGTCCCGACTCTCTACGTGCGCAGTCTGAGCTCCTTCGGCGGGCCCGAGTACTCGATCAACGCCATCTTTACTCTCGCGAGGCGCACAGCGCCTTGCTACCTTGTCTTCGAGGATCTCGACTCCATCGTCTCCGACAGCGTGCGATCATACTTCCTCAACGAAGTAGATGGCATCAAGCGCAACGACGGAATCCTAATGCTGGGCTCGACGAACCACTTGGAGCGTCTTGACCCTGGCATCTCGAAGCGGCCGTCTCGATTCGACCGCAAGTACTTGTTCCCCAATCCGAACGAGACGCAGCGCGTGGATTATGCCCATTACTGGCAGAAGAAGCTGGCGAACAATAAGGACATTGACTTCCCCGATGCGCTGTGCAAGGCAATCGCGAGGATCACAAACGGTTTCTCCTTCGCCTATATTCAGGAGGCAATGGTGGCGAGTTTGCTGTCGATCGCTGCGAGGGGAGAGAAGGATCGTGAAGCCGCTGTCAGCTCCGATAACGGTGGTCATGATGATGATGACGACGGACTTGAGAAGTTGGTGCTGTGGCGCGAGATTAAGAAGCAGGTGAAGATTCTCAGAGACGAGATTGGAGATGGAAAAAGCGATGCTAGGTTGATGGATGTCGCTTGTCGGTGATGAATGGGTGGACGCCCACTTAGATGAGCCGGTCGGCATGTTTCTAATCAATGGCCGATGAGGGAACAAGTAATTCATCCCATCAGTGTGGGAGAGTTCACTGGGCTCACACGAAAGACACGAGCATACACATCATAAGACATTGAGGATTTTGCAAGTGATTGCGGTAATGACACAAGAAATGTAGTAAAATACGTTATCAGATATCTCGTTCCACTCGTAATTCCTCGCGTTCCAAGTCGTGACCATTTCCATATCCCAAAGTGACACAAGAAAGAGAAGGAGATTGAGTGAAAGAAGACACAAAAATCGCAAAGAGCGAGAGTATGAGTGCGCCTCGCCGTACCATCTCCAAGTCCGCTAGTGAGTGATGGTATTCCAAGATGTAACGCCGTCGCTGAAAGTACTGGATAATGAAGTGATTGATCGATCGGATCCGCTTATATGCCAATGTATCTTGGTCATAGATCATGGAATCGACCAGAATAAGGAAGATACGTGGTTGATTGTTTAGAAGCAGAACACCACACCCTGTGTGTCCACGGCGCTGTTTTCGCGCTGCATCTCGCGCGTCTTCTGTCGGCCTTTGGGTGTGGGTTCGGAAGCAGTGCTCCTCTTCTCTGCCCCAATGGAGCCGGCAGTGCTGGTCTTGACGAGGTCAAGGCTGAGAATACCGTTGCTGTGCTCTTCGAGCGGTGTGATATCGTCGTGAGAAGAGGACGAGGAAGTCTCGGAGAACAAGGATGATGGAGTGCTTGTAGAAGCTGGTTCGTTGGTGCTGATGTTCAGCGCGGTGTCCATCGAAGCCGCGAGAGCGGACGCGGCAGCGGCGGCTTCGTCCTGCTTCTTCTGCTGTTCTTTCTCGAAGTCGTGCGCCTTGTAAGTTGGCGGCTGGAGAGACCATTTCTCAAGACGCTCCTCGCGCCAGTTGATGCGCATGCGCTTACCATTGCAGATGACAATGTCGCTAGCGCGGACTGCCTCGGATGTGAGCAAGGGAGCGCAGCGTCGGACGTATCGTCGAATCTGGGCTGCTGTGCGTAGGTGAGGGGGCTGCCATTTGCCTTCGGGTCCAAAGTTTGTGGGAGCGGTTTCATAAGTTTGGGTACTCGAAATGGTCGAGGAAGCGGTGGTGGTGCGTGAGTAAGGAGGGCGGACATGGTTGGATGATGTGTTGGTTGTGGAAGGCGTGAGGATCTGGGTTTCGTTGAAGTCCTCTCGAATGGCAGAGAGATCGAGCTCTTCCTCCTCTCTGGTCGGAGTGCTTAGTGGCGTTGACTGGGATTCGGTGGTGGGTGGCGAGGGCGTAGCACTGGCGCTCTCCGCAAATGCAGGATACATTTGTTGCAAGATGCGCTCTTGCTCAGCAATGACGGTGGCGTTGTTGATGTCAGTGCTTGCTGTGGTGTTGTTGTTGCGTCTCCTGCGACGAGGAACTGTGCATTGCTTGGAAATGTTTCGCTCGTCAATGGCCGGTGCAAGATCAATGCCAGCTCCAATCTCGTGCACCATCTCGAGGATCTTGTCTTCAGATTTGTGCGCAAGCAGCAATTGGTCGGTTTCAACTCGCAGTCTCATGATAAATTGCTCCTCAGCACGGAAGAGTTGAGGGTCTTTCTTGAACGCCTTTTGTCTGGCAGCGCTTGGAACAAGGTGTGCAAGCTTGCTGTTCGGAGCCAGTACGGTGTGGAATGCATCGGGAGCGAGACCGATTTCTGCGTGTTGAAGAGTGTACGATCGCAGAAGTCTGGAAGGTCGGCCATCTTTGACGCGGTGGAAGTTGAGCATCGTGCCACAGACTTCAACGTAGACTTCCCTCCACTCGCTCTGTGAGACGGTGTGCAGTGGGCTCACAGACTCCATGTTCACAAGCATCGTCACGCCGGCGGAGACCGTGCAAGTGTACTTGGGCAGAGTCTCTCTGCCATCGTCGGTCTCTCGTCTCGCGACATGCTTTTGTCGTGTCGCCGTTGCATAGCTTGGTGGGTCGTCCTGTGCGGATGTGCACGTGGTCTGGAAGGTGTTGAAATAGCTTTGCGCCCTTCTCGAAATCCTCGATGTTGCCATTTCGGCAACACTGGCAACATGTGCTTCTTGCTGTGCGGCTTGTTGCGGTGTCTGAGTCTGAATGGTGCCGTTCATGCCCATGATGGAAACAGCCAGTGAGCTGAGCGTCTCGCCTTCGCCCTCCATGTTTCTCATCTGCAGGTATTGCCTTGGTGGTTGTCGCTGAGCGAGGTGCAACTTGTGAATTTGCGACAGCCTCCTGGCAATCTCGTCCCTGCCAGCGTCGACTTCTTCGTGCGACATGGTGGGAAGGAATCGCCTAATAGTGATACTAGCGTCTTAGTCTTCTGGTGGATCTGGACCGATTTGCGCGGAGTCTGGTCGCAACGGGGTGCGTGTGGGGAAAGCGCCGGAACTAGGCCCTAGCGAGGTGCATTGCCATGTGGCAACGATGATCGTAGTATGACAGTAATATTGCTATTCAACAGTCAGGCGTGGTGTTAAGAGTAGAGTCGACCGGCGAGCAGGAGTGGTAAGAGTGGTGCAGGACGCCTGTTGCTTAAGCAAAGGTGACAATTCGAGGTCCAGAGCAAGTAACCCTGCAGGGCAAAAGCTGTTCGGAGAATGAGGCGCGAGATCCAGAATCCGGGCCGCCTCCTCCTCTACTTTCGGGGTAGTGCTGGGTCAGATAGGCTCCTCGCGTGGTCAAAAAGGCGTGGCACGGCGCCTGCGGGATTATTGGTGTAATGTTCGGGTAAAATTGGCTGAGAAGAATGGACGTTTATGGCAACAAAGGGAGAGAGGAATGGTGCACAAAGCCGACGACGGGAAGGTATTGTTTTTCTCCCTTGCAATATCGGTCCGCGGTGATTCTGATGATTGCGGCGACCCAAGGTCTTGACAGCGAGTGCGGCGACGCTGTTTGCTTGGTGCGCACTGCCTAGGTCTTCGTCAAGGCGGCGTGCATGTGCCCGCCCTATACAGTTCGATCTCCTCCCAAGGCTGGCCACGACTTGCCAAGGGATCTTTAAGCGAGGAGGAGGTCTCAGCGCTATTGGTGGTGGCTTAGCTGTTCCAAGGGTCTCGACCGTCTGGCCGGAGGTCGCTGGAGGAAGTGAAGGGGATGCTCAGATGCTGGCGCAGGATGGGGTGAGCGCTGATATGATTGATGGACTGCACTGGCTCTGCGAAGTGCCTGAAGTGCTTGTGTGAGCGTATTCCGGCAAACAGCCTCCAGCGTACGCGGCTGTTGGAATGCAACCGGTCGCGTGTACCGAAAATGCCGCTTGCGACAAGCACGCGGGACTTTCTTTTGCTGGGCACTGCGGGTTGGCGTGGCGGACAAATAACAACTAGATGTACATGCAAGCGAAGAACGGTGAGGTTGAGACGACGGCACGACCGGACTCGAAGGCACCTTGTTCGCTACTCCAGCGCGCGAGAACTGCGTGTAACGTGCAGTATACCCCTCTCGCGAGTCAAAGCATCAGGCCTGGTAATCGCTGACCATCTGACCTCGCCCGTAATGATCAGCATGAATCAGCAGGGCCAACTGCCATCCCCAGACAGCCTCTCCGCACGCAACCCTGCCTGCGTGTCGGCACCTCCCACCAAGAATAGGTACAAAGTGACAAGCTCGGCCCTGTCCTGAGCCTGAGCCGCAGACGGCACGTGAAAAGACAAGACAAGCAGATGGCCAGAGAGCCTCACGTGCCTTGGTACGACAAGTCGACAAGAAACGCGAAGGTTTGCTCTGCTCCCATGGCGCGATCCTGCCAGAACAGCGTGGGAACGATGATGAGATGCGCTTGAGCCGCAACCTCCAAACACTTGGCTTGCTCGTGGCTGTGCTGTCGCCTTGATCCGAGCCGTTGCCAATGTGTTCAGAAACGTGTGTCTGCCAGAGTGGAACATTTTACGTCACAACCGTGTGTACCTCACGTGCGCAGACGTCGCCATGTCTTGCAAGGCAGGTACGATATACTTTGCTTGTTGAGTCTCTAGAGGTAGGTCTTAAGAGAGCTGTGTTATAGGTAGGTCACTCTCGTACTTTGCTCGCAATCGAGTACAACGTGAAGCATTGAGGAGAGGTGCGAGTAGTATCAGTCTCAGACATATACAGTCTCGTATGACTCTACTACGCCAGCCATGTCATACCCTTTGTGGATGTACAGATCGAAGGTAAAAGGACCGATCGATGATGTTCCCGACGCCTTGCCTTGAAGCAACAACGCAGGACACCAAAGGAACAATTTCCCGTCGTCTTTGCCATAAAACACATCAGAAAGAGCCCTTCCGTATGCCAGCAGAAGGTGCAGAGTTGAAGGGAAGGTGAAAACATAGTAACGCTTTGCGCGAAAAGTCCATCTCACAAGAACATGTCTCTGAGGGAATGTTAAGAAGGTAATAGTATGTACGACTTGAACAGGGCCATAACTAGGTGCCAGTGGTTTTCAGTGATGATAGCTGTGTCGTTAATCATGGGGCGACCAGGAGAGGTCCCGTGTTGGTGCGTCTTCTGCGAGTCTTGCCCTGCCCCTCCGTTCGCTGGTTCAGTACATCTCGCAGGACGATATCGTCGCGATCTTTGTCGACATGGTGGACGCGTACGTGGCTATGATGGATGTTAGCTATCTCGGGTCATACTGCGTTCGGCTTTGAGCAGAGCACCTACCGCTGAAGATTATCCGGTCTTGGATATCTGTGTTCTCGCTCAGGACAGTAAGGGCAAATATAGCCAGGGCTTTTATGGACCAGACCGTGTCGAATCATCTCGTTCTTGCGCTTGAACCCTTTGCCGCCTTCGGAGCGAGAGCAACCGGCTACCGGGCAGTAGTGTGGTCGACTCTGGCTGTGAACATTCTTGTGTGAGCTGTTGAGAACGTTAGTATGATTCGAGTAAATTGTTAAGATCAGCTGCATACTTCAACAGGTATTGTGTCTGGAAAGTCCCAGCAGTACAGTTTGGCATATCACACTTGTAAGGGCCAGGGACCAAGATCGGAGCTGGCAGCGGTTGTTGTGGCGGCACCAATGCGGGCATACCTGGTGGAGGCGGCAACATCGGGCGAGGAGTGCTTTCTGAAACTTGACCAATGTCGATAGGAGTCGTATGGTTTGTGCTGTACCCTTCCGTGCCTGAGCTTGGATACCCGCCGTAGCTATCGCCGCTGGAAGACGCCGTGGGTAAATTCGGCATGAGCGGCGGTACGCCATCTGCCATGGACGCTCGCCGGTGACTGTAAGGCCCATACAGAGGGTATGCTGGCGGCGAGGCATACTTGCTTTCTCCGACTGTGCTTGTCGGAGAGCGAGCCATAATCGGTGGTGCGTAATAGGCTTGAGGAGAAGTCTGTATACTAGCTGGGTATGGATGAGTAGTGAAGTTTGGGGACTGCGATGTTGCTGATCCGAACGATTGGCTGTGGTGGTGAGAGATTCCTTGTTGGTGCCGCGGTAGCTCTTGGGTGGCAGCTTCTGCAAGCTCAGTGAGTGAGCTCGTGATTTGGTGTATCGAAGGCAGCCTCTCGGCTTTTGGAGAAGTGGAAGTGGGCGAGGGAGGTTGCAAGGGAGGGAGGCTTTGTCCATTGGCATCTGCCGTCGGTTGTATAACATGTTTTGATAGTGTGGGCGAGGCACTTATCGAGTCCCTCTCCTCGAAGCCTTGAGGTATTGCTGCGTTTGATTCGGATGTCCGTATCCTCAGTGGCGACCCGAGCCCTGAACGTGTAGATGGTGCCTCGTGTGGTGGGATCGCAGCCTCTACTTGCATAGAGTCTGTCCTCGTCCTAGTCGCCAGCTGCTTCGTATTCACGCTTTCGTCAATAGCTTTCTCATCGTCTTCTAGAGCATCGGTACTGAGGTCGACGGCTGAGTCTATGGATGATTTCAGATTTTGATCTACCAATTCAGGCGCGATTTGCGTCGCTTCTTGGCCGGTAGAAGCTTCCTCGCTCGGCGGCGGTTCGTCCTGCTGTTCAGCCATGGTCGTGGTACTGCTAGCTCTGGAGTGTATAGTTGTCGAGCTACGGCGATTATGCAATCGTAGATGTTGATTTGGTGCGTCAAAGAGTACGCCTAGTCCAGGATCCTCCGGAGATGACTCTGATGAAGACGTCGTTGACGGCGAGCAAGTAGTCTCTAATGGTTCTTTGAAGTTCGGATTCACTCTCTGGAGTACTTCTCCTGATATTGTATAGTCCCGATCTTCGTAATATGCATCCCCTGTCATCAGGAGACTGCGGAACAGAAAGAATCGGTCTGTTGCTTAACAGCAATTGCCACTGTCACCACACTGTGGGGCGTAGTCAGATTGGCAGTAGAACAATAAAGCAAAAACAGCGTGACGACGGTGCGTCTATGTACGGTAGCCAAGGCCCATTCGAGTTTGTCTTGACTTGTCCAGCGCGTCACTCTGTCGCTTTAAGCAAGAAGGTTAGCTATGTTGGCTGGGCAGTCCACAAGCTGCTACGACGATATTAGCTGGAGTTCAATGGCCATCTGCCAATCGTATCGATTGAGGGCGAGTAACTGCAGCTACGGGCTAGAGTAGGACGACAGGGTGTGACAGTTGGACATGAGTGCATGAAGCATTTCGGACGTTCAGATGCTATCACCCAAAATGGAAAATGCATCGGCTTGATTGGAAACAAGAAAGCACAACAGACAGTAAGAGGACTTCTGTCTACATGTACACATTGATCGATGATATATGGAAGTAGAGACGTACCGGAGCATGTCCAGGCGGCTCCAGAAGGGACGGAAGTCAAGCTTCGCAAGAGCGCGGCTCCAGGAATCCAGGCGAAATTGAGATCGCGTTCGGCTCGCCCTTGCCAGCCGGCCACGCGAGAGTTGCTCGACAATGGCAGGCAGAGTGCCAGCAGTCAGTGTGTGAAGCGCAATGCTCGTGGCAGAAGGCAAGACAAGACGGAGAGGTGGTGGTGCAAGAGGCGGAAATGGAGACAAGTTGGCGCAGTTGGTTGCAATGTGGGCGACGGCGACGATCCCCAGCTTCCCCAGCTGCCTTCGTTTGAGCCGCTGTAGATCGAAGTGGCACGTCCGAGGGCGGTGGTGTGACCGCGAAACCTTGTCTGGTCAACAGTGAGGGGAGGGTGACGCGGTGGCCGAAGTCAAGCAGCGCTGCGGCTCTGGAATGGACAGACACGACGACACGAGGCTGACTGGGCTGGGTTGGGTCAGGTATTGAACTAGAGGCGGCGGCGACGGCGGCGCATCGTGGACGAAATAACTGCGACGGGCGAACTCCTCACGCCCTCCCCGCCTTCCTGCGCGCCTCAATCCTCACAACAGCTCCGTGTCAGCGGCGAGGCGTGTGTGAGCCCGGCGCTGGTTGGCCAGATGCCATTAGCCGCAATGCGAGAGCCGCCGTGAGGCTCAGCTGTGCGCAGTGTCTGCTGACATACCGCGAGTAGCTGGGACGTGGCTGTATTCTACATCGCGCCTGCTCGTGTGGATGAGCAGGCTCGAGTGCGTCTAGATCCGCAGCATGTCTTAGCATGTAAGTTCCGCGAGTGATTATATTAATAGAGACTGTGTCAATGGACCAGTGAAGGATTTGAAGCATGGCGGCAGTTGTCAGTGGGCCCGGCAGACAGCTGTCGCCCGCTAGGCTAAGGTATGTACATGTGCAGAGCCGCTGAACCGCATTATTACATTCGACTCATGTGTCCTTCGAGACATTGGCGGGTCCCGGAATATGGTGTTCTCGATGTTATGACCTCCCATCTATTCGAGACGTTTGAGCGTGATTTGGGACAGGTTTTACGGACTTGGTCGTTTTTCCAGTGACTTGTGGGGTTGCGCTTTCCTGCACCTGTTCAGGAGGCGCAAAAGGACTGGACCAAAACAACAAGCCAAGAATTATCTGTTGGAAGTCACGAGAGTGGTGTTCGTAGTCTCAATGGCAAGGCACACGGGTAACAGCATGGAGATAATAATCGCTCGATGCTGCCAAACTACTTAGCTGTGATAGCTCCCATTGGGCTACGTCACAAGATACTGACCTCATCGTTGTCCATTGCGACGCGAAGACCCAGCCTCCTGTGTGACCGACCGATCTTCCATCGGAATCTAATGAGTAATACACGTACAGCAAACCAATACATCAACTCAATCTCATACCAATGACAGCGTCATCTCGTTGAATCTTATGCTTCGCTCATTGGCGAGCTTCGTACGCCCTCGGCATTCAACAAGCTTCATCACACCGAAGAGACAGCTGCTGGGTATAGACACAAAAGCATACGCTACTCGTGGTCGACCACAGCTTGCAGACATGAAGCGCAAGGAAGCGCCTTCGAATGAGAAATCGCCAACGAAGAAAGCTACACCTCAAGTTCCCGAGTATCATGCGACTCCATCGATTAAGGAAGAAGATGGCTCCATTCAATGGCCTGCTCCCAAAGACCAGATGGAGAAAGCAAGGGAGGTTATTATGGAGTGGTGGGTGTTTCGATTCCTCGGAGTAATGTGAAGCATTCCTGTCTAACAGATGCTATAGTGCGAAATCGAATAAAAGGACCTTGATCGTCCCTGACAAGGATGCCGACGGTCTTTCATCAGGAGCAATTCTGAGACACACTCTCATTCTTCTAGGACTGGATGAGGATCTGATTGATGTTCACGTCTTGAGCAAAGGTAATACTGTCCATAGTCCCGCCGAACGGACACTCATGGATGAACGCAGCCCGGCCTATGTCTTTGTCCTCGATCAAGGAAGCCGCCAAACTCCTCCAATCGTTTCCAATCCGGATACCTGCTGTCTCGTGATAGATCACCATCACGCGACGCCAACCGACTTTCCCGAGCATTCACATCATGTCACAGCTTGCACCTCTCCGCCGGTCGCCACTTCGTCTCTCTTGACATATTTACTATGCCTGCCTCTACACGACTCAGTACATTCACTTACCGCATGGCTCGCTATAGTCGGTACGCATGGCGACTTAGGTACGACACTCAAATGGCTACCACCCTTTCCCGATATGACAGAGCCTTTGAAAACCTACAAAAAGAAGACTCTCAACGACGTGGTGTCTCTCGTCAATGCCCCGAGAAGAACTGCCACGTACGACGTTCGTTCCGCCTGGGATGCTCTGGCCACTACATCCGAGCCGTCCAGCGTCCTCAAGAACCCGCGCTTGCTCGCTGCCCGGCAAGAAGTCAACTCCGAAGTCGAGCGTTGCACGCACGCAGCGCCCAAGTTCTCTGCAGACGGGAAAGTAGCTGTCTTCCGCATTCGAAGCGAAGCACAGGTGCACCCTGTAATTGCGACTCGCTGGGCCGGACACTTGAAGAGTAATGCATTGGAGATCGTACTTGTCGCGAACGAAGGGTACTTACCCGGAAAAGTCAACTTCTCATGCCGAGTGCCACGATGTGCGAAAGGAAGGGACGTAGAAGTCGACATCATCCAGAGCTTGCGAGCGTATGCTAGCCTGCCCGACCCAAACGACGACGCCGCGGAGGGAGAGGGCAAAGCAAAGCTTCTAGAACGCGTAGGGGATGACTTTGCGCGAGGCCACGTGCAAGCATCAGGCGGGATCGTTGGGGCCGAAGACTTTGAGGAATTGATGCGATTGATGCAAGTCGGTATCAAAACTGCGAGCAAAAGCGAGAAGGGCAGTCCTACTAAGAAGAAAAGTGGGATCGACCCTGGGCAGAAGAATACTTTGGCAAGCTATTTTGGAAAGGCTACACAGAAAACAGAAGAGAAGGCTTGAGCAAGTATATGCGGACTTTTGTGGCAAGTCCGGTATCCTAATCGGCCTTGGTCTGCTCATCAGTCTTCAATGAGGAAGCTTCCGAGCTGTTGCCGCTGGGGTTGAGCGCATGGAAAGAGAAGTCGATTTCACCAACAAGGGTTCTGACATGTCTATCTTCAGGTTAGCATACACCAGCATTACCGCAGAAAGGGATCGGAATAGTCAATACTTACTTGACCAGCTTCTCGATATCGGCCGTGACGCAACTTCCACATATCTGCAACACAGCGAACGCACTGTATTCTGGCTCGACGATATGCCTCACGCTCAAGATGTTCTTGTCGATCGACTCGATTCTGCGCACAAAGGCGTACGGTTGCGGCATCTCGAGGTGAGGAGGCAGTGCCTGTCCGTTGCTCAGACAGGACGATAGCAGGGATAGCACGGAGACTATTTGGTTGGAAGTGGTGTGGCTGTCGGTCGCAAGCCGGCGGAAGTCCCGGGACCATGCTGAGTACTCTGCTCCGGGCTCGCTGATTGATAGCGTCTGCGAAGAGTAGGCCATGAGAGCGAGATAGTTGAGGATGCGTTGCACGCATTCGATCAGCCTAGGTTAATGCTGTTAGCATGTAATCAGATTTCCGTAGCTCAGAGTCGACCATACCCTTCATACTCCTCTCTCGGGAATCTACCTCCGACTCTAACTTGGAATTTCGAGAAGGCGGAGTTGGTCCTCATCTCGTTCAAGAGCAGCAGTACTTTGCCAAAAACCTTCAAACGTGCTTTATCCAAGTTATGCGCATGAGTTCCCTTGTGTCGTGCGTCGCCCTCAACGCCCTTGACTCGGGATTGCACGATTTCGTGCACTACAGAGGCGAAGTTCGCAAGCATGTACAGGGAGGCGCCCAAGTCTCTGCGTAGCTCTGAGCCCTCGGAAATTGGGTAAGGGAAGATCGTCCAGATCCAGGCAACAAACAGGCCGCCTGCCACTGTTGCAAGTCTGTAGGGAGCGAGGAGATGTGTTGGATATGCAGGCTGGCCATTGGACTCGGAGGCCGTAACGCCGATTTGTTGCACCTGCAGCTCATAACCGATAATGAGGACCGTACTGACCACTGACAGTAGGGCTATGAATGAACAGAGAGGGTTAGTGGTTGGGCTTTGATGTTCAGTATCATGACGCTTGACTTACCGACGACGACAAATTTGGGGAACTTGAGTAAGCAGTAAAATCCTATCATCATCCAGAGCCATAAGAATACTAGGACACCAGCGGCGTGCCCAACGACGATGTACCAGATCACATAAGAAGCGACCATTGCCTGTCGAGAGTCGTCTGGTCAGCTGTTATCTTGATGAATGATGGACGAGTAGACTTACAATTGCAGTACCGATAACTCGAAGTCCGAAGTTGAAGGTGCTTTGTCCTGCTAGTCTTGACATGGAAATAGCGATCATGATCATGCTCCACAGCAGTCGGTTCCTTTGGAAGAATACTTGGGTATCGTGCAAATAGTTGATGATAGCCACGGTCATAGTCGCGCATGTAACACGGAATCCAAATGCGGAAGCTGGGCTTCTGAAAAAGTCTGGGATCTTGCGGATCTGGTCGCCAATTTTCTCGCCGAAGTTAAGTGGCGGCAAGTGCTCTGGGTCTATGCGTTTTTCGAATGCGGCGCCCAGGAATAGAGTCTGCATAGCGCTGTCTTCCATGTCTGTCAAGTATTCGCTGTTCTTGGACAGGTCTTCGCGTCCGAGCGCTGCTTTAAGCCACTTGTACAGTGCTCTTGAACCTGGGAAGATCAACTTGCTACGCTTCAATTTGCCCTCCTGCTTCATCTTATCCGCGAAGAGAACCATGTCGAGCGTAGCTTTGCCAGATCTGTAGAGCATATACTCCATGTGCAGGGTAAAGAAGAGCTGACGTCGCAGACGATCTGGCACGCTCTCCTCATCCATGCCTGGATGTTCTGCAGGGTTGTACGATTCGTTGAAAAAGTTTTCTGGAATTGGGATGCCCTTCTGATGGCACCATTGCTCCAGAGTTGTCTGCTTGGACTTGTGGAACTCATCGATCTTGGACTTGAAAGCGGCAGCAAATCCTGGAGTGCCCGGGCCTGCCGACTTCGCCTCGTGGCCTTCCTCATCCTCGACTTTCTTCTTCTTCGGAGCTTTGGTGAGCTCAAGCGTGAGCATGATGTGCTTGAACCCATCCGAGATGGCTCCCTTCATCTCCTCGAAAGGCCCGTGAAGTGTCCTCATCATCATGTGCAGCGTCTCGACTTGCTCGTTCCGTGCTTCAGCTTGCTCTGGAGATATATCCGGACTGACCCAATGGCGCTCTTCAGCATGCCTTTGCAGAATGTCGATGCTCGAGCTGAGTCCGAGGATGGGAACGAAGATTAGTCTCAACTGCTTCCACATTAGGGTTATATCTTTGGAGCTCAGCTTTCCGATGGCTGGCTCTCTTTTAGCAGGAGTGATGTCGGCGTTGAGCTTGGTGTGCAGTTCCATGAGCTTGAGGAAAGTGGCCCTCATTGCATCTGCTGCCGGGGTGTTCAATGGCCTGCGAGAAGCGGCGCTTTGCTTGCTCTTTTTCGGATTCGCCTTCATCTCGTCTTCATGCTTTTTGTGTAAAGCAATGGGATCGATCGACTCCAGACTTTCCATGTATGCTGTCTGCGATTTGAGCATACCGTCGAGGCACCTATTGTACCATTTGTCAGCTGGAGATATCACGGTTCAGCAGGCGCACAACAACTCACATCATGTAACCGGTCATCTGTTTGAATACAACCATCCTAGAGCTGACTGGGAATATCACAAAATGGACGCCAGTTGCCAATGCAAACCCAGTCAGGAATGCTTCAATCAGGCGCTCCATGAAGCTTATGCAGTAAGTCATAGTAGGGAAAGTAGGGCCGTAGGACATTGCCACAATCGCAAAGATAGAGTAGATGATCGCCGGAAATTGAAATTGGGGCCGAGCTGCTCTTAGATAATTGACAAGGTAGACCTGCACCAACAGCCAGATCGCACATACGGCGGAGGCAGACGAATTGTAAGCAGTGGGCGCAGAGCCTGGTACAGCGGTATTGATGCGAGCCTGCGTGGCAGTGTAAAGTGCCAGAAGATTCACTGCAGCTCCTAAACAGACTCCGATGATGTTGAGGGCCATAGTCTGGATGAATTTGCCTCGGGGCATGATGGGGAATCCAAGAATAGTCATGATTGCTATCATGTATCCGAGAGTCGTGTAATGTGCAGCCACTGCTGGTGATTGATACATGGCAAGGGCAATGGTTGGTCCGGCGGCGCCCTTGAACATCATCGAACAGGTACCGACATCTAGACCGAGTTTGGCCCATAGAGCCTTGATTTTGGAGGGCGGCTTCTTTGGTGTTTGGTCTGCTGGGTTGGGCTGTGGGCTACTTGCGGGCGTCTCGGATGACTTGGTGCCCTCGTCTTGACTGCTGGCGGAATTGGAAGATTGATGGTTGTCCATCTTGCCGGTCGCCACAGTTGGCTGGGAGATGTGTTGATGTCGTCTTTCGGAGAAGTCAATGCATCGACGAGGTACAGACGAAAGGTTTCCAGGCTCAGCTCCCCTGGATCTGATGGTTGCCGTTGGCAGTAGCTGAGAATCTTCTTGTTGTGGTAAGCACCGCGCCGTTGCGGATACGATGGCCAATGTCAATTAAGGTTTCAGCAGGAAGACGCTAATACGAGAGCTTGATGCTTCCCAATCATCTTACGCAACACGCTGATCGTCGCGAGCAGGTGTTCACACAACTCTTCTCTTTTACTCGATCGTTGTTACACGTGAGATGATGCCAAACGCGTATGTATAATCATGGTGAGCTCAATATTGAAGTTCCACTACTGCTGAACGCGATCTTGACGAAGCTTGTCTCATTGAAGCGGAGCTGATGATGCCGAGCTCACACAGCACAAGTCCTGCATAAACATCAAAGCGATCTCGGAACGAAGGGTTTAGATATATAACAAGCGTCAACGATCATACACAGGCAGACACATATATGGAGGATGCTTTGATTCGAATTGGGATACCGAAATATCAATCACTTTCTACCTCGTTCCTCGTTCCTCCTTCATATGTGCATCCTTCGCAACACCAACCCTAACCCGAGCCACAAGTATATATGAACTTCGATTGGAAGTATCACACCCTTTGTAATCATCATCAAGAAGCAGCGGCAGACACATAAAGACGTTTCAATGCTCCGCGGCTCATCATTCTTATTGAGCCATCTGCTTGCTTCCGCTTCCTCAGGTAACCACTCAGCTCTTCCCCCAGCCTTCGATGTTCACCACACAGGGCTCGCCTCCAGAGCGAACAATACTCCAGACAACATCTTCGTCACTTTCATTGACTTCTTGATGCTCTGCATATGCTCTGGAGTTTACAGATATTCATCAGTGTCACATTACGAGTCGTCCTTAAACTTGACATTGACGTACGGTATCAGAGCAAAGTCACCGGGACTCAATCGTTGTTTTTTGTTTCCTCCTTCGCTGACAATCGTGCCATAACCAGAGAATGAGAAGACGACCGTATCCTGCCCACCGTGATGATGAACAGCGGATGCGGTATGCGGCTTCGCTATCATTCTCGAGGCGCAGATGTTGGGAGTCAGGCCGACTAGAGCATTCGCTCGCTGCATTCCCTCTGTCTGTCCACCCGAGGTTTCCAAGGATGAACTCTCTTTGACAACAACTGGCTTTTGTTCAGGCATTCTATGTGAGATGTCGTTCTTGCGGAATGGTCATGAATGGTCAGTAAGGAAAGATGTTTTAGAGCCAGCCTTGCCATTCTTGAAGACGTCCGTAAGAAGAATAGGCTTCAGAGATGCCCGCTATCCGAGGGCTCTGGACGGATGGAAGGCTTGACGTAATGGACACGTGCCCTAGTGGTGGATATTCACATACGCATCCCCGTCCGGATGGACTATATGGAGGTAAGCAGAGCCTCTGCTTGGTACACGCAATTTCAAGAAATGTGAATGTCCTCTAAAGATTCAAGGATATCATCACGCAGTGTCGAGTGCGTTTCCCTGCCAGCCGTCGACAGCGCGGCCAAGTCGGTTGGTTCCACCTCGTCGGTTCCCCAGAGAAGATGAACGCCCTCGGCACCTCGGTATACTTGTGAAAACGCGCTACGGCGTCTCAGTCCTGAGACAAGCAAACCCAGCCAATGGCGAAAGCCGTATTGTCAATAGCCGCAGTCGTCAGATGACCTTCTATCCTTCGGCGCAGCTGGGCTGACCAGGCGGCTGAGATCATCCCGCAGTTTGCACATGCTCGGCTTGAAGCCTTTCACATGCCAGAGATGGCCGTGAACGTGACCACAGGGGTTGGTATTAGTGCCGTGTTTCCCTACTTCTTCCTCTTCAGCCCATGACCTTTCCCCATACCCCATACTCTTTCTACCTTTCTTGAAAACAACAGGAACACTGACCATGTCCAAATCATTCTCTGCCAGCGACGTCGCGTCGCACAACAAAGCTGACAATCTCTGGATCATCGTAGACCAGGATGTCTACGACCTGACCAAATTCCAGGACGAACACCCCGGAGGAAAGAAGAGTAAGCAAAACAGTCAGAAACGCGCAAGAAAGAGATCTGACCAGTCGGCATAGTCCTCCAGCGTGTCGCCGGCAAGGACGCCAGCAAACAGTTCTGGAAGTACCACAATGAATCGATCCTGAAGAAGTACCAGAAGCAGCTGCAAGTCGGCTCGCTCGATTCGAAGCCAAAGGCTACTCCACCCACACCACCCGCAACACCACCTGCTGCAAAGAAAGAGAAAGTCGTACCACAAGCGGAGTCTGGAACTGTCGCGGCTGCCCCCGGACCAGCTGCAGAGGAGGCTGAGGCGATGGACTCGTTTGGCGACATGATCCCATACGCCGACCCATCATGGTACCACAGCTACCACACGCCATACTTCAACCAGACTCACGCCGATCTCCGAGCTGAGATTCGACAGTGGATGGAGGATGATATCATTCCCAATGTGACAGAATGGGACGAAGCAAAGAAAGTGCCAGACAGTGTCTACAAGACCATGGGCGAGCGCGGATGGCTGGCGGGCCTTCTCGGCGTGCACCCCTACCCTACACATCTCGTGAAGAACTCTCCTAAGGGAGTGCCACCAGAGAAGTGGGATCTTTTCCACGAGTTGCTGATCACCGATGAGCTGTCCCGCTCTGGCTCTGGTGGCTTCGTGTGGAATGTGCTTGGTGGATTCGGCATCGGCTGCCCACCTGTCTACAAGCACGGAAAGAAGGCTCTCAAAGACCGCATCCTGCCTGGGATTCTCAGCGGCGACAAGCGTATTTGCTTGGCTATCACTGAGCCTGATGCTGGCTCTGACGTTGCAAACTTGACTTGCGAGGCTAAGTTGAGCGAAGATGGCAAGCACTACATCGTTAACGGCGAGAAGAAATGGATCACGAACGGTATCTGGTAAGTTGATCAGATGTAGCAAACATCGATATGACGAGCTGACACAACTCTAGGTCGGACTACTTCACCACCGCCGTCCGCACGGCCGACAAAGGAATGAACGGTATCTCCGTCCTACTAATCGAGCGCAGCTTCGGTGGCGTTAGCACTCGCCGCATGGATTGCCAAGGTGTCTGGTCGAGTGGTACCACCTACATCACCTTCGAAGACGTCAAGGTTCCCGTCGAGAACCTGATTGGCAAGGAGAACCAAGGCTTCAAGGTCATCATGACCAACTTCAACCACGAGCGTATCGGCATCATCATCCAGGCCGTCCGCTTCTCGCGTGTCTGCTACGAGGAGAGCGTCAAATACGCCAACAAACGCCGCACGTTCGGCCAGAAGCTGATCAACCACGCTGTGATCCGCATGAAGCTTGCACAGATGGCGAGACAGATTGAGGCCACTTACTCATGGCTTGAGAGTTTGATCTATCAGTGCCAGATGATGAGCGACACCGAAGCTATGCTCAAGCTTGGTGGTGCGATTGCCGGCTGCAAGGCACAGGCTACTTTGACATTCGAATTCTGCGCGCGTGAAGCATCCCAGATCTTTGGTGGTCTGAGTTACTCTCGCGGTGGCCAGGGTGCGAAGGTTGAGAGGTTGTACCGTGATGTCAGGGCGTATGCTATTCCTGGCGGCTCAGAGGTAAGCGTCTCTCGTGCAATTCATCGTGACCATTTCACTAAACAATCATCTAGGAAATCATGCTTGACTTGAGTATGAGGCAGTCGCTTCGTGTCCACAAGGCACTTGGTATGAAACTATAGGCACAGGACAACGCGCATAAATGACTTGACCAACTCAAAAAAGGTGATCGGTTTCCACCCACCTCATCCGAGCCGAGCTACCATCTAGTATAGCTCGCGTAGGTAGCCGGATCGCGGAGCAAACGGCGAGCCGGGGTATCTGCAGTAACTCCACCTTACCCTTGCCCTTGATCTTGATCTTCTGATTTTCGCACCTTGACACCGATACTGAAACTACACGGAGTAAGTTGATGGTAACAGCCGAGCATGCTGTACTACCACAACAACATACCTCACAAATTTACACTGCCTTTATGTCGCGGTAGGATTTTCGCGAATCCGACGTACCAAAAGCCCGATCAGTAGCCATTAGTTAGGACTTACGTGCATGACGTCCTGCAATCCGCTTTGTTTAGAGCTAACTAGCGACTTGACTACTCATGCAATGGTGCGTCTTGAGGGCGGGGCATACGGTTAAAGTCTCAATGACCAGTCCGGAGAGACTCCGTATCCGGCATCCGGCAACGACATTATGTCTCAACTATATATGACTTGTGAGAATCTCAACACGGCTTTGCTAATATCAGTGCAGAATCTTGCAAGATGTTTCTATCAACGAACAATCCTCTGGCCCTTGTAGTGGCTTGCATAGCGCTTGCAGTATTAACAGTGAGCCGATACCCGCAACCATTACGATCCTGCCGTTAGCTAACAGTCGGCAGGTGCTATACCGTGCCTTCACCAATCCCTTGCGATCATTACCTGGACCATGGTACTCTAGCTTCACCCGACTACCGTTGAAACTCGCTATCATCAGTGGTCGCCGTGCATTCCACGTCCACGCTTTGCACGAGCGCTATGGCTCCGTTGTACGCATCTCTCCCGATGAGGTTGCCGTCAGTGATACCGAAGGTCTGGCCCAAATCCACAAGATTGGATCTGGATTCAGAAAGACCGAATGGTATCATGAATTCACGGCGCAGCCAGATCGATACACCGTCTTTACGATGATCGATCCGAAAGAGCATGCTGCTCGCAGGCGACTACTTGCAAGACCTTTCAGTCGAACATTCCTGGAGCAGCATTGGCATGATACTATAAAAGATCTCACCCAGCTTGCTGTGAGACGTATGAAAGAGGTCGCTCATTCTGAGAACGGCAAAGTGGATGTCTTGAAGTGGTGGACCTTCATGACAATGGACGCTGCTGGTCGACTGATGTATGGGTATAGTTTCGACAATCTCGAAAGAGGCACAGTATGTTAACCTCATTCGATAAGCTTCTGAATACTCATTCTGGTTTGACAGATCTCCGAGCTCATGAGGATCGTCACGACTCGAATCAAGGTTAGAGGCATCAGCGTCGAATTCCCTCTCATCATGACTATTGGCAAGATCCTCAAGTATTTCCCGATACAAGCTATGCGGGACACCTTTCGGCCAAACGACGTACTATATGATCACGGCAACAAGTACCTCGCCAGCATTGAGGCAAGCGAGACTTCCAGTAACATCTTCTCCAACATTGCCGCAGAAGCGAAACAAACCGAGAAGCTTGCCATGGAGGATGTCCACCTGGAAGCTTCAGGCTTGATCGTTGCTGGAACGGACACCACTTCTAACACGTTGACGTATCTTGTTTGGGCTGTTTTAAGTCGGCCAGCCCTTCAAAAGCAGCTGGAAGACGAAGTCGCCACTCTTCCGGAGACGTATGGTCATGCAGAGGTCGAGAACCTTCCATTACTCAACGCGGTCATCGAAGAAACGCTCAGGCTGTATGGTGCAGCACCAGCAGGTTTGCCACGCGGTGTGCCTCCAGGAGGCGTTTCGATAGATGATCAGTTCATCCCTGCCGGTACGACTGTAACAACGCAAGCTTATACTTACCACCGAGACCCAGAACTCTTTCCGCGACCCAACGAGTAAGTCCAAGGTCAACCGATCGCTTTGCATTATTACACAGTGCTTATGACGTCGCTAGATTCTTGCCATCACGCTGGCTCAACGACAAAGTGAGTCAAGAGGCAAGGAAAGCTTTCCATCCTTTTGGAGCAGGCTCGCGTGTCTGTCTCGGTATTCATATGGCCTACATGGAGATGCGGCTTGCGAGTGCTGAGTTTTTCCGTCAGTGTAAGGGTGCACGATTGGCTACGGAAACGACCAACGAATCAATGGAGATGGAAAATTATTTCCTGGTGGCTCCTCGCGCAGGAAAGTGCGAAGTAGTTTGGCCTCAGACTGACAGATCATGGGAAACCTTGGGAGGATGAAAGCAGTAAGGCGGAAGCTGTTGTTGGTACATAACTGGCAATTGGTCTTTTTCACGATTTATGGAAACACTATGATCACAGTTCAAATTCTCAAATGTACAGTTGCATTATATGCGTGGGAGGTGGTATCTTAGTAAAAGCAATTCATACGCATTAACAAAAGAAAAGTGCAAGCAAGAATGCATAATGCTGCAAAATGACACAAACTCCCTGATCCGTCCCGTGTTGGACATGCACGCCAATGCGTTCCCCATGCCGATGCATCCCAAAATCACAAAAGAAAAACGCCTGTCTCGCATACTGTCTAATCTTCTCGTGCGCTGTCTGTTGCTGTCTTGCGGCTACGAGCCCTACCAGAGAAGACGAAATATCTCTCGGTTCGTGCGTTAATCGTTCATCATTCGACATGATGATACTGGTTACTCTGATCGCTCAGTCCTAGTTGTTCTTCGATGAAGTCTTGACCTTCTTGCGAACGGGACCGGCAGCCGCATCATCGTCGGCATCGTCATCATTGTCGTCGACCGCAGGAGTCTCGGTAGCCTTGCGCTTCTTGCCTTTCTTGCCCTTTTTGCCCTTAGCGGTGTCTTCATCCTCCTCGGTGATCTCGATCTTGATAGGCTTGGCATCAGCTTTTTTCTTGTAATTTACCCACATGTTCTCGACCTTGCGGTGAATGAATCCCTCTGGGCTCGCAGCCAAGCCTTCCAGGCGATTAAGCATCAACAAGTCGTATCTGACGATGCTGTACTCTTCCAAGGCCTTGATAGCGGCTTCGATACGCTCAGAACACTTCAGGTTGGTGTTTGGGCCACCGTTAGCGATGGTCTTTGCCACGTATTGCAGTCCATTGCCGTCCTTGTGAGCATCGACGACTTTTTGGTAGAAGATGTAGGCACAAGATTGGACCCGCTTAGATGGGTCTTCGCTCCCCGAGAGGATGCTCCAGACCTTGTTCTCGTGCTCGGTTTGCCATCGGGTCCATTCTGTCTTGCCATCTGCAGTGAAAGTGGTCTCGTCGTCCGGCTGCGCCTTCACGTCGCTGTCAAAGGCCTTGGCAATGCGCGGAACCCAGATCTCGGGATGAGATGCAACAGAGGCTCTGTCATCGGCGTCGACTTGAAGCTTGATGAGCTTGATCGCTTCCTTCTTGGCTTCATCAAGGCTAGTGACAAGCAGCTCAGCTTTGTAGATTGGCACTTTGACGGCTTCTTGCTTCCCTTTTGCTGCGGATGGTTTCTTCGTAGTAGCCTTTGGCGGTCCAGATGCAGCCGGCAACTCGGTCGAGGCAACCGGAGCCATCAAAATTGTTGGAGCGGTGGCCGTGTTGGCAAGGCTGACTAATGGTTTGAGAAGAATCGCCCTTGCGCCGTTAGACTCCGGCAGCGCAAGTCTATTGTCGGTGACAGCATTCAAGCCTGCATGGGATTCCGTTTCGCGGTTCACTGCGTTTTCGCCTGCTGAACCCCGGGACGCGATTGGACCTGGAGGAATGGCGGAGTGGCCAACAGGTAATGGTCCATTGCTTAGAAAGAGAGTGTCAAATTGATTCTCTTGGGCAGACTGTTCGTCAGATGGATTGCCCTCTTGGAATGTAGTCTGCAAGAGCGGCTGAGAAGCTTGTGGCTGGAGTTGTTGTCCGACAGCAGACCGCGCACGACGACATCCACCATGCTTGAGTGGATGTTGCGTCTGCGGACCGGCGGATGCACGAGCTAACGGTTGCATCAATTGATTCCAATCTGGTATCTGTACCGTGGAATCCACCGACCGAAATCGCGCATGATGAACAGCACTGCCCAATCCGTTCACAGCAGGCGTCAGATAATTCTGTTGCAATCCCTGTTCAGCTGGATGTCGGGGCTCTTCAAGTGTCGGAATGAAGTTGAGATCATCTGAAGCATGTTCAGGTTGCACAGAAGACAGAGGTTTGGAGGTAGGAGCATCAAGATTGTCATCATTGTTCTGAAGGATTGGGTCGACCAAGCTAGTGCGGGTATCGAGCGAGCCTAGCCCACTCAGAGTATCGCCTTCAGGGAGTGGCATAGTCAGGTCCGAGAAGAAATCGGTTGAGTTGTGAGGTTGATATTCGTCGAAGTCAAGTCGAACGTTCTCGTCGAAATCGGGCAGGTTCGACCATCCGTTTTGAATCTGATCGAAGGGATAAGCGGGCAACAAGTTGTCTTGAGCAGTAGAGCCAGTCAACTGTGCCGACGCTGCTGTAGGGTTGATCGTGTCCAAGAAGTTGTCGTCAGGAGAAGAGTCGAAGTTGTCAATTGGGGCGTTGGGATCCCACGGGAAAGGTGGGTCGTCGTTCCCCTGGCCGTTGTTGTGGTCGAAGAAACCGGAGTCGGACATTTTGAGCGTAAGGAGCGGGTGAAGATGTAGATATGGTTGACAGGAATAGGCTGTTTGACTTCAAGCACAAGCGAGGTAGATGTCTCGCGTGTCTGATGGATATCAAAGAGCGACTGCTGTACAGAACGGAAGGTAAGAACAGACATTGAATCCAGGCAAGGCGTATTTACGTTGGAAAAGGGAACGGTGAACGAGCTGCCGTGGGACGGCACCTGAGTGTCGCCATGCGTTGTGAATGCCATCCTTCACATTCGTCGTGTATCCTGAGCGCCATTGTGACCAGTGAATTATAGAGCCGACGATGGTAGACCGAGTTGGGTGAAGAGGGTGGTCTGAGACAATCCATTGTTGAAGCGTATGAAGATAGAAAGCCTTTGTTGTCCGAGACAAGTTCCAGTGGCGCTTGGAATCGTGATACATTCGCGCAGATGGACGAAGATGTACCTGCCAGCTGGACATGACAAATTAAAGCGTCTGCTCCAGCGCACACATATGGCAGAGTTGCCTTCAAGCTTAAGTAGTATACTAGCTTTTAGATGTCATTTGCGTCCCAAGTTTTAGCCTCCCATTAGTTGACCTCAAGCGCCTTTGAGTGAGAGCAACAATGCAAAAAACCCGAAAGCCAAGTAATACAGCTTCATGCTCCGCGATAACAGTACTTACAAAAGAGTACTTACAAAAGCGAACATATGTGTACTATGCGATCGGCGTATGTTGCTTTCCGGATAAATCCCTGTGGGTGGCCTACAAAGCCGGCGTTGCATGTCGAGCAAAGCACATCACACTTTAAGGTAGAAGCGCTTTGTCGTATTTGCAGGCGTCTAGGGGCCGCTGGGTGCGAATGCCAAGGATATTACCAATGAGATGAGAGCAAAAGTCGATGGACCATGCTTTGCGTTCCGTATGTCCTGGCATCTTCGTCGGTTGCGACAGCTGCACAGCAACTTTGCACCGGCGACCAGTGTGAGAGAGCTTCGAGCAACACGGAGTGATTCTTTACTAGGGTGGCATTTCGACTTAAGGCGAAGAGTTGGTCGTGATGGCCGTGAACAACGCCAAAATATACCGTACGAGCAGGCTAATCAGGATGACTGCAATGGCGGAGGAAGCCACGAACGCACCGCGTGTCAAATATGAAGAATTTTGATTCCTGGTATCTTGGGATACCAAACAATGCCTTCGGTCGCATAGCTCCACACCTGGGCCATTCCAGCTTGGCGGTGTGTATATATGTGATTCGAGGTGATAGCATTCTCGAACGTAGATTCTGTGAGTCTCGCCGTCCGAGCCACGGGAGTGGAATGAGGGAGATCATTGTTTGTCATTGTGCCCATGGGCTAATGCCATCTGGAAATACACCCTCTATCCCACGCTCTCTGGTTAAGCTCACTCCACTCCGGTGCACTGGAGAAAATCTGACCTCTGCCATTAGAAATTTTTGTCCCAGTGAAGCGAAGCGGTCCTTCGATGAAAGGACAGTCGAACAATCCCTCTACCTTAGTGCCAGACTCGCTGAAGGTCATGTTTCGTACGTCGTACCAGAGCGCTTCAAGCTGGATCTCACCCGTTCCTGCATCATGGCCGCGCCATCGACATTCGAAGGCAGGGTTCTCCTTGATGCCCGTCCAGTCAGGGAATGCGTGCGACGAGCTTTGTGGGTAGATGCGCATATAACCTTCCACGACACCAAAGTGGAATCTGGCACAAAAGCGAGGACGTCGTGAGGCTGCTGCGCTTTCTGGTGATGGTTGATAGTCTCTTGGCTCTCGGCTCTCGTACCTGTCCCAAGATTCGTATTCATCCTCAGAATCCACTTCGTCAACATTCACAGCATCCAGTCGATAGTCATCTTTGGAGATTTTCATGCTTAGTTTCTCTGGCATGTAGCTTGAATAATAATGAGCCAGCTGGTCACATTCAATGGTCCATTTGCCAGTGAGATCCCAGTCGTCCATTGCCATTGCGTCCCTTGAGAACGCCTGACGATGCGCTTCTTCGGCAGTCTTGCGAGCCTTGACTTTGGCATGCCAGGCATCCATCTGCTTCTGAGCCCACTGGTTGCACTCCTGTTGCAGCCTTCGGACCTGTTCCCGCACTGCTGTGGCTTCGCCGACGACTAGATACGGCTTGGAATCGACTCCGGGAGGCAGTTCGGGCTCTTTGGTTTCCTCATGTGCGATGCGATAATGGGCGGCAGCATCTTGAATATAGTATTGATGGCTTTTTTAAGTGCGAGAGGAATGGCGCAAGAAGGAGTCTGACTTCTCGAGTTCTTCCTGAAAGGCACGTCTTGGATCGCAGGAAACTTTGTCTTCAAACGATGTGGTAGGCGTCTTCCACCACAGCTCGGCAAGGCGAGCTCTCTCTTCTTCCTCGCGGGCGTCTTGTTCGGCTTCAAAAGAGGACATCTCGCGGCTGAGCTGTTGCAGCTCGCGCTGAATGACCAGGTCTTTCGAGACGTCTCGGTGCTGTAGGGTCATTTGCAATTCCTCGATCGAACCAGAAGTTTTGAGACCACGGAATGAGCATTGCGACTGATAATAGCTTTTCGGCCGCTTGTCGAATGCTGGCTGCCGCTTTGCGATTTTACCAGCTTTTGTCTTCACGAGCGGCTGAGGCAACTTGAAGTCCACGCCCATGTCGAATTATGCACCATAACGGGTGAGTTTCCGTAATTCTTGCTCATATTGTTCGGGAGTCATGTTGTTTTGGCGCCACGTATTTCTTGGTCTTTGCTGAGCCCGTATGAAAGCGACCAGGATCACAGCAATCAGATGTGCGAGTCAAGAGTCAAAATGTTTGTGTTGCTGCTGCAGCGCATGCAGCCAACGTGTTGCGGAGTTTGCGCGGACCTCCAGCTGCCCGACTCCTTTCCCCTCCCTTTGGCTCATCATTCGCTCGCTTCTGCCATCACACAAAAGCATTCAACTCGGTACCTGCATGCGGTTGACGCCGATTCGATAATCCTGCTGCTGTGTTCGCTTGTCACTTAGCCCAGGTACCACAGGAAATGGATGATCCAGATGTCGACTATGAGCTGATTGCTCTCCTGAGAGAGACCTTGGGCCCATCGAACAAAGCACAAAGCGGCGTGTCTAACGATACAGGTAAGACTAATTTCTTGATTTCGCTTCTTGATTTATTTTCTTCGCAACCTTCGTGTGTCACGGTCCCAGAATCAAGCGCATTCTAGGTACCAACGCACTACCGCAATGCCGCTAATCAACCCATAGGCGTCCTTAAAGATGCCGAGTACATCGCTTACAACGCCATTGACGTGGCAGTCTCAATGTATGGCACGCGAGATGCGGCAAACTCACTCTACAAAGCCATGTGCGAGCGGAAGTACTCCACGCACACCTGGAGTGAACACGAACTCCACCCCAAGCTAGGGGCTGATGTTGATGAAGTTAGCCTGGTAAACTTCGTTTTCACTATGGATCTGCTCAATTTCTCCTTCTGGTCAGAAAAGTCCGCGGATGAACGTTACCAAGTTGAGTACAGAGGCAAGCGCTGGACTGGCTACAATAGTCTGGTCGCTTGCCTACGGCGAGCACTCGACGAAAACATTCCCATAACGACTCCCCGGTTCTGGAAAGATGAAGCAGACTTGAGTTCACGGATGAAGCATGTGTTCAGGGGTGCGACAAATGAGGATATTCCCTTGTTTGACCAAAGGGTTACTGTGTTGAGGGAGGCAGGGCAACTTTTGTATGAGGTACGAATTTGGCCTCTCATTTTGCATTCGAGTGCTCAACTAACTAAGAAAGGACTTTGGAGATGTTGACGAGGATGGCAACGACGGCTTTGATGATATGGACGTCTCAAACGAGGATGATTCGCATGTGGGCGTCAGTCATGCGCTGCCTCCTGACAGTTTCGAAACCCCTGCAGAGGATTTGGAGGCCGGCACCTCTTTAGGCGACAGTTCGGTCAACGGAACATTCACACCGACGTCCTCCAATCTTGATGGCGTCTCTCAGAATGAGTCCGCCGAGCCTCACATCAGCCTGGAGACAACACCACCAGATGCGCACCACCCTGCTCCGGAGCAGTCAAATCTGAGACTGGCTGAGATCCAGATCCAGCCTGACATGAGTGTTGTACGACTGATACAAGAAGCAGACCACTCAGCCGGTAAGCTGGTGAACTTGTTAGCCAAACACTTCCCTTGCTTCCGCGATGAGGGCCGCTTCGACGGCCGCAAAGTCCGATTCCTCAAGCGTGCACAAATCTTCGTTGCGGATCTGTGGGCCGCGTTCGATGGCACAAGTTACGGCGAGTTCTACGACATTGGCCACATCACTATGTTCGCAGGTAAGTCTCTCCCTTGTGCAACCAAACACTGCACGTCGGGTAATAGTGACACCATGAGTCTAGATTACCGGGTACCCCAGATGTTGCACAACCTCGGCGTTATCACCTTCTCTCCACCGTTGGAGAGCCGTCTCCGTAGGATGGAAGAGCTGAAGACGGGCGACAGCTGGGAGCTGCAGCTACGCGGCTGCAGCATATGGGCCGTCGAAGCGATCCGACAGCAGATCGTCCGGAACCACCCAGAGGCTGAAGCTGAAGTGAACGCCGTGCTGTTGGATTTCTTGCTGTACGATCTAGCGAAAGAGTTCGAATCGACAGGTACGTTTCCCGCTTGTGGCGTTATCCCCCTGCAGTCTCCCGCTCTACAGGCTTCACTTTGCCGGCCAATCAGCGGTCAGGAAGCTTGGCTTCACAAACAACTCAAACGAAAGGCTGAGAGTGTGATCCCACACTTTAATACATCCCTTAGCTGATTCGGCGACGCAGGTACAGAGTCCATTCCTCACCACAGGACGCGAAGCATCTGGTACTAGTACCTGTAGACTTGTATAAAGGGTTGTGCATGTGCCGTGTAAGGTATCTTCTTCACTGACCCATCGTTCCTTTCCTGCTCTTCCGTGTCACCGTTTGCACTGTTTGTTGTGAGTGGGTCCACTCGACCTGTCATTTACTACCTCGTTTGCACATGTCCGTGAAGATTTAGGTCTTCACTGCAACTGACCACACTCCTTTTCGTCACCGGTTGACGTTCGTTTTCACCAACACTTTGACACTCTTGTCATCTTTGCGCACTCTTTGATAGAGCTCATACCCTCCTTGTAAACACATCCGCTCCCTCGCAACAGATAGCAACCATGCGTTTCCTTGCAGTGAGTCCCAAGGTCACCATTTTGCCCATCGGTTTCGCTTACCAAGTTGTAGATCTCCACCATCGCCTTCGCGGCGTTTGCCTCTGCGGTTCCATACGCCCTAACCGACCGTACCCACGACCACAAGGTTGCTCACGGCGGGAAGCATCGCGCTCACGCGGCCCATCAGTTTGGCTCCATTGCTGGACGCTCGATCTCTTACGATGGCTCTTGCGGCTCTTGGTCCGGTGCCTCCTGCCCGGCTGGGTTCTGCTGCGGGTAAGTGATCTTGTCATGGCGTTCAAGAGTCCTGGCTAATTCAACCGCTCCGTAGCTCTAATGGCTGGTGTGGCAACGCTGCTGAGCACTGTGGCGTCGGCTGCCAGTCTGACTTTGGCAATTGCGGGTCTGAAGACTCCCCGATCTCTGCGGTAAACTCTGAGTCCAGCTCAGATGAGACGCAGAGTGATTCGACCCAATCCGCCCTCTCCACCGCTACTTCGACTTCTTCCATCCGTGTCTCTTCAGATGCTTCTTCGGAAACGACTACAATCGAATCTTCAGCCGCCGGCAGCACTACCTCGCTTTCTTCTTCTTCGATTTCAATCACTCTCGCCAACAAGGGCCCCGGTGATAGACCTGGACGCGGTCGTCCATCTTACGGTGAGCCTCACACTACCTTCATCACCAAAACCCTGCCAGGACAGCCGTCCTCGACTGGTGCCGGTGAATCTAAGCCCCAAGAGCCCACTATATCTGCACCCAACTCGCCGTCTTCTCCTGCCTACTCGCCACCTGCTTCATCTGATGCCTCTGACGAGCCTGCCCCACCTTCACCTTCGCCGTCTACGGCGGGGCCCTCGAATTCTCCTTCTGCATCGTCATCATACGGCAGTACAGCGCCTTCTCCAACCTCAGGTACCGGCGGTGATACTGGAGATGGCGGCAATGGAGGGTCTGGCGGCAGCCACAGCTCAGGCGGTACCTATATTACCACCTATCGTGGCACAGGCACATCAAGCGACGGCTGGCCAAGCCAGAACGAGTGGCTTTCCTTCGACAACCTGTGGGAGATCAACCAGGACATCATGAAAAAGTCGTGCTCCAACGCTTTCAGCCAAACCGACAACTCTGACCAAGAACTCGCCGACCTCAAGTCCTCCCTCCAAGACGTCGCGGCTTCCGAAGGCGTCGACATCGCTTTCGTGTATGCGATCATGATGCAAGAGTCCAATGGTTGCGTGCGTGCGCCAACGACCACCTACTCCCACTCTAACCCTGGTCTCTTCCAATCTCACGAGGGCGAGGGCTCCTGCAACCGCGGCTCCGACGTGCAGAACCCGTGCCCACAGCAGGAGATCCACCAGATGGTCGAAGACGGCGTCGCAGGAACAGCAGCCGGCGATGGTCTTAAGCAACTTCTTGCCAAAGCTACGGGCGACGGTGCGCAGAAGTACTACCAGGCTGCTCGCATGTACAACTCCGGCTCCCTCGATCCGAGTGGTAACCTTGGTCTGGGTGTGGCGACGCACTGCTACTGTAGCGACATTGCCAATAGGTTGACTGGCTGGTCCGCTGGTGTGAGCCAGCGCGACGCAAACTCAGTTGGTGCCTAGGTCAAGATTGAACAGCGTGTTTCTTTCTTTGACGATGGCCCGGGTGGCCGTGCGACTTCTCTTCTTGTGCTCACGTTTCTCTCCTTTTCATTGGAGGACAAAAAGCAATGACTTGATGACAATAAAAACACGCAGAAAGACCAGATTGGTAAAGTAAGATCAAGCAATGCAAAGCAAAGACTGTCAAAACGCCATTGTTATCATGACAATTTCTAAATGTTCTTGCCGTCGCGCCTCTCCCACCGCCTCTTCCACATTTTCAGAATGTGCGTCTCCGGATCTTTCCTCTCCAATCTCTGACTCTTTTCAGTACTTCCCTGCCGCCATCACGTGCTCACTTCTTCGGAATCTTACACTTCTTCAAACAGCTCTCCACGCCCAAGGCCACGTTAGCTGGCAACTGATCCTTGAACTCCTCAATACTTTCCCCGTTGATAGTCTGTACCCCCAAATCGGCTTTCACAAGCTGCGGATCGAGCCCGAACAGTGTCTGAGCCAGCTGCTCAACGCCAGGATCTTCGTTCGCAAACCCAGCAACAAAGACAGCATCTTCGCAATCAGGATTCCACTCCGTATGCGCGGCGCCTTTAGGGAAGACCGTCATTTGGAATTTCTCCAGCGTGTTGGTAATGGGTCTCGCGCCGTTCTCGGCGATAAACTCTGTACCCAGTCGACCTTGCACGATGACATTGATCTCTGAAGAACGCGGGTGCGTGTGAGGGGTATTGAACCCGCAAGGGCCGATGAAGCCCAGAGTCATACTGACATCGGTGCCGATGAGAGCAGGGAAATCTTTCCGATCGGCCTTGACGGTGTGCCCGCCCTTGCCGGTGGTGACTGCGTCGGAGGGTGGGTTGGCGAAGTCATAGACGAAGTCGGAGTCTTTGAGGAGGCCAATACGATCTACGGCTGTGGGCGCAAGCTCAAGCTTGGTGATGAGGTCGAAGTTGTTGGCTGGGCTTGACATGCCGTTTGGACCCGGGTGGGCCGGGTGTTCGGGTGCGGTGGGCGCTGCTGCCGTGACGCTGGCGCCGACGAGGATGGCCGCGAAGGTAGTCTGAACAAACATTGCGCTGGTATCTGGTGCTGTGGGATGGGCTAGCAGGTAAGTGCTTGAGTGAAAGTGGAGTTTTGATGATTTTGGTGCGTTGGTTTTTGGAAGGGGAAGAACTGTATTGAGGACTCTGAATGCATGGCCAAAAGGCGGCAGTCTTATATAGGGCATGGCAGAGCCCTGATCAGTTGTAAGCTATTCCCGTGCAGCAGATCATGGACATCGTTGTTGTCGAAGGATGCAGGGCTGCATGCGTGTACATGAAAGGTACATCTGATTGCGGCTGAGGCTTTGCACAGCCTTGGCCCTGTTTCTAACATGGGGGCCATTTTGTTAGTGATGGATTGGGAGTTGTGTACAGTATACTGCAGATCTGCGTTGGATAGTAGCCTTCCGAGATCTATGTTAAGGACGAGCCCTCTTGCAGCCGCGGCTATACCATCCTAAGACCAGGACCTCACTCCGGAAGACCCAAGTCATCGGACCATCGTGGTGCTGACGTTATAACAGATCTACAGAGGCAGGGAAGAGACCTTTGGCCATGATGATGCGCTACTGATTGCCGCTTGAGAATAGCCTTGTAAGTCACCAGTGCCAGATGTGAATGCGCAGCGACGGACTGATCGGTTGCAGAGGCGTCGAGTAAGTGGTGAAGTTGCAAGTTCGGGCAGTACAGCACATGCATCTCTCTCAGTAAAGTCGGCCACGATGATCGTCTCTTGTAAGCCGCAGTCGCAATGTACAAGCGCTATATCATGTCGGTCTGAAGCTGCCCTGCATGCATCGTCCGGTGTTCTCGGTAGGAACGCGGCTCAGCGCTCCCGGAGAAGATCATGTTCACTTTCAGGTCGGGTCAAGCTCACCTCAAGATAGACTGGGGCCGTTTCCAGGACACATGTAACAAGACCTGTTGTTGTGCAAGGGGCGAAACGTTGGCACGTTCCCCAGTGGTTCTTGCGGACGTTGGTGTGATATTGCTAAGCGTTGCACGTGCGATACATTGCACGAACGCGACTCGGAGTGTACCTGAAGCAGTGACGATGTTCCATACAGCACTTGTACAGGTTGGCTCAGCCATTACATGTATTTGCTGAATACACACATGGACTGCAGATAGCGCAATGGCGACTACCCCATTTCAGGAAGGAGTACAGAAGGTGGAAAGGGCCCAGACTTGCCCGCAGTTGTGGGGCGGGCGGCGGCGAGGCTGGAAGTGCCGTTAAAGCGACTTGGAGTGGCTCGAGAGTGGGTTAGTGCGTGTGAATGCCACCGGCTCACCCAGCATTAACAAGCAGGACGCATCGCCGACACCCGGCGTATTACCAACCTCACCTCCCCGGTCCTGTTCATCACCACCACCACTGCCACCTACACCACTCCTCCGACTCCGCCGCCGTCTCCTCATTTGTCCGACGGTTGCACCGAGCCTTGTCCCGAAGCAAGCAATGACATCGACGGTCTGACGCCGCGAGCCACCGCACCTGGACGCTGCTTAGCATAGCACGCACCCTGATCACCACCCACGCCGCTACCCGCCAGGCAGATCGTCCACGACTGTCTCGACGCTGCCAATACATCCTTCAGCCACACCACACCCTGCCCATGACTGGCCTCACGGCCGTCCACGACGCCAACATGCCGCACTCGAACGAGAAGCGCAGCTTCTCTGGCCAGGCCCTGAGCACCAACACCAAGGTCAACAACACCGCCGGCCAGAAGATCAAGAATTTCTTCCGCATCAACAGTCTCTCCCGGGAGAACTCCGCCGTCAATTCCGAAACCGCTAGCATCGAGAAAGGCCACGAGGGCACCTCCACCCCACAGTCCCAGCACAACAAGAACAGCCTGCGGCACAGCAGGTTCATCCCACACCTCACTCGCGGCAGGAGTACAACCGTTGCCTCCGAAGGGAACACGCTGGACGATGGCATGAGCCCGACTGCCCACGCGAATCCTTATTTCCAGCACCAGGGCCCGCCCGCGCTAAGACATCACAATGATAGTAGTGTCCCGCCTTCACCGCCAGATACTCCGAACAATCCGCAGAAGACGGCCGACTCAAACTTAGGGAGTCAAGCAGCGGCCGTCACTGGAAAGGAAGAGCTGGCTAGGAAACTTAGGAGGGTTGCTAGTGCACCCAACGCGCAAGGTCTCTTCAGCAGTAAGAATAAGAAGAAGAGCGACGGCAGTGAGGATAGCCGCCCTCCCACTTCGGACCTTGAAAAGCCGAAAATGAATGGCATTGGCATGCACGGGAACAGCAGTGCGCTTTCAATGGTGGAAACCATGCCTGGCGATTTGCTCCCAATCTCTGGTGTCGACGGTGTGCCTAGCCCTGGCAAGATTCGTGAAAGTGTCGCGTTCCGCCGGACGTACAGCAGCAACAGCATAAAAGTGCGAACCGTGGAAGTCGGACCATCAAGCTTCGACAAGATTAAGCTCATTGGCAAGGGAGATGTTGGAAAGGTATATTTGGTGCGAGAAAAGAAGAGCAGCAGATTATATGCGATGAAAGGTAAGTTCTGTGGATACCCGGTTGTCACGCGCTCACGAGCTGACGTTTCAAAGTACTTTCGAAGAAGGAAATGATCAAGCGCAACAAGATCAAGAGAGCCCTTGCGGAACAGGAAATCCTCGCCACGAGCAACCACCCATTCATCGTTACTTTGTATCATTCGTTCCAGTCGGACGATTCATTGTACCTTTGTATGGAATATTGCAGTGGCGGCGAGTTCTTCCGCGCTCTGCAAACACGACCAAACAAATGTGTTGACGAAGATGCGGCACGGTTCTACGCCGCAGAGGTCACGGCCGCATTGGAGTATCTGCACTTGATGGGCTTCATTTACCGTGATCTTAAGCCAGAGAGTGAGTTATTACTGCAATATGACATTTGCGTGGAAATGGACTAACGATGATGCTACAGACATTCTGTTGCACCAGTCTGGCCACATTATGCTTTCAGACTTCGATCTGTCAAAACAGTCCGACCCCGGCGGAGCTCCGACAATGATGTACGCATCTTCGCGCTCGTCTGGCGGCATTACTTCCAACCCGAACAACAACAATCTGCCTACGATCGACACGAAGTCTTGCATCAACAACTTCCGCACGAACTCTTTTGTCGGAACAGAAGAATACATTGCACCCGAAGTGATCAAGGGATGTGGACACACGAGCGCAGTCGATTGGTGGACATTGGGCATCTTGATCTATGAGATGCTGTTTGGCACCACGCCTTTCAAGGGTAAGAACAGGAATGCGACATTCGCCAACATCCTCAGAGACGAGGTTCCATTCCCTGAGGGCAATGGATCGCCAAATGTTTCCAAGTAAGTCTACATGTGCACACAGCCAACGAAGGGAGCATGTTGCTAACATCACACAGCCTCTGCAAGTCCCTGATTCGCAAGCTACTTATCAAGGACGAGCTTCGCCGACTCGGCTCCCGCGCCGGCGCCTCCGACGTGAAAAATCATCCCTTTTTCCGCAGCACATCATGGGCTCTTCTCCGCCATTCTAAGCCGCCTATCATTCCCAACCAAGGCCGCGGCATCGACACTCTCAACTTCCGCAACGTCAAGGAGTCGCATAGCGTCGATATTGGCAGTAGTAACACCAACAAAGGTTTCGGCATGAGTGCAAGCAAGATGAAGGGCGTCCCGCTCGACTCTGGCCTCGCTACACCGGGTGGCGAAATCGCGGATCCCTTCGAGGAGTTCAACAGTGTGACTCTGCACCACGACGGCGATGAAGCGCACCACCACCACCATCAGCACGAGCAATCTCAGGGCAACGTTGGAGAGGCTAGGTGACGCAGCATTGCGAGTGCTGCCAGAATTTAGCGCGCTTTGTTCCATGCCCCGCCTCATTGGTGTGCAAAGGACGACGAGGGTGGGCCTCCAGCAAAAACATGTAAACGCTGCGTGGCATACTCTTATCTTGGCGTTGGTTCCTGTCTTTCTTTCTTTCTATTGTGGATGGCGATGCATTTTGGCGAAACTGGAGGGAGACTATACGATTTGAACGACACAATCCTTTTTTTAAGCAGGAGTAGGAGAGCGAGAGTGATTGAGAGACATTGTGGATGAGTTGGGAAACAAAGTGTTTCTGGCGACTTTGACAAAAACTGTATATACGGTCTCTTGAATGAGATGGATGCTTGCTCTTGGTAGCGTTGCGGACTTGTTCTCAGGTATTGAAGGTATTGTTTCAGAAGGGATGAAGTGAATTTCAGCGCGATTGGTCTCGGACCCTATCGTGAATACGGTCGATGGTTGAAGTGTGCGTTGTTCATGAGCATTTTGACGCGTTTCTATGTATTATGTATGTATGCTGTTCGTGCACTACATAGCCATGTCAAACAGATCTACTCGATCTTGATGCAGAGCTTGCCAAAGTGCTTCTGGTCCCACATGTATTGGTAGGCCTCCTTGGTCTGGTCGAGAGTGAAGACCTTCTCGTCAACAATGGGCTTGATGTCGTTGGCCTCGATGGCGCGGTTCATCTCTTCGAACTGGAGTCTGCTGCCGACCAAAACGCCGCGGACGGTGCAGATGTTGTTCTGAAGCTAAAGTCAGTCTTGTGTGATCGATGGCTTATACGTATTGGGGTGTACGTGTACTTACCAGGCATTCGAGGAAAGTAGGCTGCTGCTCGCCCTTGGCGCCGGCGAGGAAGCCGATGATGGAGATCACGCCGTCGAAGGAGATGGCCTTGAGGGATTGAGTCTGGATGGAATTGTCAGCTGTATGTCCTTTCTGGAAAATCCTCCTTAAATGTTTCACTCACCATAGTGTTAGGACCGCCAACTTCGAGAATGTGCTGCACACCACGGCCGCCGGGCGTAAGCTTCTTCGCTTCCTCGCCCCAGTTCGAGATCTCCTTGTAGTTGATAACATGGTCGGCACCAAGCGCCTTGAGCTTCTCGCCCTTTTCGGCGGAAGATGTGGTGGCGATCACCTTAGCACCCGCGGCCTTGGCGAACTGTACGGCAAACATTGATACACCACCGGTACCCTGGGTGAGAACCCAGTCGCCGGGCTTCAAGCTGCGGCTCTCGAGACCGTACAGGCCGTTCCAAGCAGTCAGACCGGCGCAGACGAGAGTGCTGCCCTGCAGGTAGTCGAGGTTCGAGGGCATGCTGACGAGACCTTGCTCATCGAAAGCACCATATTGCTGGAGAGCGCCATCGATGGTGCCACCGACGCCGGTTGTCACGGTGTGGTAGTCGAGCGAGCCGGCCAAATGGCCTTGGTTGAAGAGAGTGAGGACCTTGTCGCCCTTCTTGAAACGGGTGACACCAGAGCCAACTTCCTCGACAACACCGGCGCCATCAGAGGCGGGGACTACGTTGTCACGCTGAGCGAAGGGGTAGAAACCCTTGACGATGGCGAGGTCACGGTAGTTAAGGGAGGCGCCGTGGACTATGTGGTGTTAGAATCTGCAGTGCAGTGGAAGATTTATCGTCTGTCATGGCCAGTACTTACGCTTGACCAGTACATCCTTCTCTCCAATCTTGGGCACAGGAGCGTCTGTGGCGAGCTTGAGGCCGTCGAAGCCGTTGGTGTCGGCTACGGTCCACTGCTTTTGAGTTGAGGGCATGTTGACGGTATATTTTTGGAATTAGTAAAGACGCTTAGTAGGGACAGGGTATAATAAAAGATACAATGGTAACAGCAATGGTAAAGGTAGATGTGAGTTCAAGGTATGTCGATGCAATCAATCTCGAGGTTTAAGCAAAACAAATAGCTTGCTAAGCACCAGCACAGAAGTGACGTTTAAACCCGGGTCTGGCCTGTAGCATTTCTAAGCCAGGCCCTGTCAATCTAGCAGTCACGGCAGTCGTAAAGCGACCTCGGGTCACGTTTGTGTCTTCTGGACGGACCCGCTAATGGTCCATGATGACGTTGGCGTAGATGGAGAATTTGAGCGAGATTTGGCCGATATCTCGGCCTTTCACGGGGTGCCCTGGTATACAAGACGACGACCATGCTACTGATTATCAATCTTACTGACAGGCCAAGGCGATGGTTCGTCTTCTGGCATCCCTTTACATGCCTCCACGCGAGCCAATGACAAATGCTTCCACCGAGGGCTACTATCTTACCCGCGTTGTGAACATTAACTCCAGAATCCACTGCCACCACTATTTGCATAGTACCGGTTCGTGTGACGCCGATTTGTTACTGTGAGTGCACCTCGAAGTCCACAGGTGGTGCAGCCGTAATACTCAAAGCGTCGATATTGGCGTCATTTCATGCCACCAGGAGATATGACAGTCGCTATCAAGTAGAAATCGATTCTGCTATTTCTGCTGTCGATTTGCCGCATTCTTGTAGCTCTGACATGGATGGCGTGGAAGCAAGAGCGATCTTCAGCCCATTGCCCAAAATGAGCCGGACTTTCGAAGCCGCATGACTGATCGAGGAGTAATCTCTTTCTGGGCGAGCTCGCAGTTCGCAGGTATAGGACTAATTGAATGAATGTAATCCGAGCGAGGTCTCGAATGTAAGATTCATAGGCTCCATATCTTGAGGCTGTTGTCCGCTTGGGCCGCAGGTGAGCCGTCATCTTCGTCACCAAAACGCCGCTGTCCTGAACAGCTAGCCATGACTGCACCGCCAGGATGCCATATAGCACTGGCAATCGAGTCACCATGCATGTTCGCAAGTAGGGTATCGGGCTCGCAGATTCCTTCGGCTTCTCCCGGGTTTTGCCATACGCGAATTGCACCATCCACTCCTCCAGCCCAGACTTCCAAGCCTGATGCTGTGGGCACAATCGAGATCCCCAGTCTCTGTGTTGTCAAGGCATTTCGACCTGATAGCCAAGCCAGTCGTTTGAGCTGATTACGAACGTCGTAAACGTGGATGCCGTCGCTTTGTCTCTCGCCTACCAGCAGATATTTCCCGTCAGGCGTCCAGGTGACAGATGTAATGGCCGTGCCATTGTAGACTGACCTATCAGGGTCGTTTCGCTCTGGTGCTACAGAGAAAGCAGTTTCGCAAGGTCCGTGCCCGGAAGAGGGGAAGATGCCGACAGTACGGTTCGAACTGCCTGCTGCCAACAAGCCGTCGTCAGATATGCCCAAGGACATGATAAGGCCGCTGTCACGCATGCTGGTGGCTGCCAGCTTCGGGTTTCGTGGTTTTGTGACGTGCTTGGCGATCGGTCCCTCGCTGGTGTAGGAAGCATCAAAGATGGCGACAGAGCCATGCGATCCAGCTACGAAGTGGCTTCCATCAAGGTGGAATGCAAGGCAATTAGGTGAGACGAAAGCTTCGGTCTTGGTGTTGATGTATGGGTATGTGGCGTGTGTGAAAGACGGATCGAGAGCGTTGGTCAAGCGGAGCGGCTGGTCAGTCGGCGCAGACAAGATCAGGGTCGTTGAAGGATTTTGGAGGTTGAATCCTGGGTAAATGGTGTAGCTCTGCACGTTAGTGGGCGAAGTCAGGACGGAGTATGGATTGAGAGTATGTGGTTGTCTGCTCTCGTCCATCAAATCTTGAGGCAAGACAAATGTGCGTACACCGCGATCAGCATTCTGAGTGACCACGCTCGTGCCGTCCGGACTGAATTGAGCTTCACTGAAGAAATTGTTGTCATACTTGCGAGCTGGCTCTGGCTGGGTAGACTCATGGTGTGTTGGAGGGTTGAAGTCCAGGCCGGTGCTAGCTATACAGCGCGGCTCCAATCTCAATGCAGGCTGCTCATGGGCTCCGTCAATTCGAGGCGCCATCGCGTGTTGGCTGCACTCGGCCGACGTGAAGTGAGGTGCCTGTCTTTTACGCCGAAAGTAGGTTAGGTAGGCAGGCAGATGTCAGTAGTGCCCGGTCGGCGGGGACTGGAACGGGGACTGGAACGCTATAGAAGATTGCAGTGCAGGGCAGGGCAGGTGAAAGGGGAAGCCTCGGCCATTCGAGAAAATCCCCGAGTCCACGCTACCTTACTAACATCTCCATCTCGACATCTGCAACTATCCATCCCATCCTATCCTCCATCGCAACTCAATCGCCCGTCTCCATCCACCAGACTCCCCCGTCACATCCATCAAAATGGTAAGCCGCTTTGGATGGATCACACCACCAGCCACTGCATGCAGCCAAAACTATTGCTGACCCAATTGCTCTCCAACAGTCTCTCCTCAAGAACATCAAGTCCCTCGCTCCTCTCCTCGACCGCGTCCTCGTCCAGCGCGTCAAGCCCGAGACCAAGACCGCCTCCGGCATCTTCCTCCCCGACAGCGCCGTCAAGGAGATCAACGAGGGCAACGTTCTCGCTGTCGGCCCCGGTCTTCACGACAAGGATGGCAAGCGGATACCTCTGGGCGTCCAGGCCGGTGACAAGGTCCTGATCCCTCAGTTCGGTGGCAGCCCCATCAAGGTTGGCGAGGAGGAGTACACTCTCTTCAGGGACCACGAGTACGTTGCGCGCCTCCATGAAATAAATACCGGGGAACAACATTGGCTAACGCAAGCGCAGGCTCCTGGCCAAGATCAAGGAGTAGATCAACGGAAAATACTTGTACGATATCAGATAACGCCATTGTATACCAGCATAATTTCGGGCACTCAGTCGGCAAAGAGATGGGTTTGGAAGGAACACCGCAAAAGAAGGCGCTTGTCCTGTAACAATTTACCCCAACTGTACTTATCACCATCTGTGAATACACCTTTCCACTCTTCAATTATATGAAGTGCGATGAACAAATGCGAAAGACTGCCGGGGAAAGGTCAGGAAACGGAGCTCGTCAGACTTGCAAAAATCGTTCAGCTTCGTACGATTTGAAGTCTGAGGAGAATTACTGGCATCGCGAACACAACACCGTATCAGCATGGCAGCGCTCAAAGTTGAGAAGAATATGTCACGACTTGTTTCAATACGCGCCCCAAACCCCGAGGATTCCCTCAACCCTCCCAAGATCCAGATCAAGCCATTCGACTTTTGCTTACCACTTTATCGCGTAGCATTCGCCAACAACTTTAAAGTTCTACATGGACAGCTACACATGTCAATACACTTACTACTATTCGCCGACTTTACGCACGACGTCCTAAGCACTTCCCTGGACGATTCCACCACCTCCTAGGAGTGTTGCACAGTATATTCGCGATGAACCGGATCTGCACCCAGGCCTCGCTTGTAGCATATCTGGATAGCGGCCTTGTCTCATAGCAGTCCATCTGCACCGGGTCTTGCGATCTTGATCATTTAGCATGTTCTCTGTAGCTTCTACAACTTGATCAGATTGTAGCGAAGTAACGCAGCCGAGTCCACCCGTTAGGAAGCAAAAGGTAAGAAAGATTTCCGTTGACTTCCACTAGGTTTTCGAGCACCTGTCGTCTGAGGAGACTCGATTTCTCTGTCCCTGCGACTTCCGCTGCTTTGCTTCTCTTCCTGCAAGCCAGCGCAAGTCCGGACCACAACGATGTATCGCCGTATGCTATTGCCTGCTCTCTCGGCTCTGCTGGACTTCGCCATCTCAGCAGCCGTGCCTCAAGATGGCGCAGCGTTCGAGATCATGAAGAGACAAATGAACGCAAGCTCAGTGTGCTCAACCTTTGGCGTGGACTTCCAGAGCGGCGGCTCCTACTTCATCAACTCCAACTCGAACGCCAGCTTTACCTTTGTGTCGAAGTTCGAAGGCTGTAACGATGATCTGGCAAGCCTCATGCTAGTCAACGAAAACACGTCCGATCAATACGACTGCGGTCAAGTGCCTACGGTGCCCAACGACACGCCTCAGCTTGCTACCTGCCAGGTACTGAAGAACCAACTGGTGTCGGGAACGTACCTGATCATCGCAATCGGCAACAACGGTAATGGCAATCCTTTCTCTTACCAGAGAGAGTTTACACTCCAAGTCGGCCCACAGGAGACCTTTACAGTATACCCAACTGTGACTACCACTACGACACCAGTCGTAACAACAACTTGTAAGTCCAACTCAATACATATACCGCTGAGCCACACGACTAACCATCAACCCAGCAACGTCTTACGTCAACTACACCACCACGATCCCCAACTCCTTGACCATCACTCAGCCCTCGGCAACCGACGTCCAGACATTCACGCCACAGCCAGTGACCACGACCGAGCTCCAGACCATCACCAACACTTTCAACAGGTGGTCCAGGACAAACATTGTGTCAAGAGAAACAGTAACGCCAACGTGCCATGTCCCACTGCGCCCACGCAACCCCGACCCGGTTTGCACTGCCGTCGTTGAAGGCGTACGCCCGCCTCAGGGTTACCATAGAGGTCCTCCTCGTCCCATGGACCCTGCACATCCCAATCCTCCAGTCCATCCTAGAGATAAGGCTTCTATGCTCAGAAAGCGCGCACCCAACGACCGTACAACAACCATCACTGCGTCCAACAACGGCACTACTTCAACCGTCACGGCTCCGGTATCCACCCAGACACACGTACTCGCCGCCACTAACACATTCTCCGTCACTTCGCCGCCGCAGACCATTCGCGAAGGCACTGCTGTGCAAACTGTCACGGCTCCGACGCCCGTCCAGACAGTTGTTAAGATCATCTACGAAAGGGCCTATGTCACCAAGACTTTCGGCTGGAACTGGACGCAGAAGGTCGTAGAGACTCCTCCTGCTCTGGCTGCTGAGTGTAAAACTAAAGGAGGACGTCTTGATGCCTGGTGGTAATTTGAAGTTACTTGTGAAAGCGCAGTTGGCGTGGAAAAGTATGTAAGTGTTTTCGATTTAGGCTAATGAGGGGATTTTGAAGCGAGAGTTGGGAGTAATGGCAGGTCGATTAGGTATGCTATTACCGCATGACTTAATTATACAGACTCTGGTAATCCGACAGCTACTTAAACGCTCAAAAAAATATCACTTTCCGCACCTGACGCTGGTTGGATGCAGCAAACCCCCCGATTTATTCGTACAAGACTGGCGGCGCGAAAACATGTACGCTTTGCAACAACGGAGGCAAAGTGCGCTCCGATCGATATCCTCAACCGTATGCAGGTAGTGCTTGCTCGCTGCCTTCGTGTACAGCGGAGGACTCTTTTGCCTCCTTCTGTCGCTTTTCCATCAGACGCCTTGAAACGCCGATCACATTGCCAGCAGGGAGTTTCGCTTTGAGACCATCGTCATCCGGATTCTCAGAGCCGAAGTGGAATGGATAGGTCTGACCTGCGCGGTACGCATCTTGGCAGAGTGTTGGAGGATGAACCCACCACTTCTCCTTCACCGGGTGTCCTTCTGGACCAATGTATTCCTTATCATCACCCTCTGTGCCCTCGAACGCGCGCGCAGTGAAGCGTCTTGGGGAAGAAAGCAGTTTTTGTTTGGGAGGTGTCCGTTGCGAAACCATTTCCGCGATCGCCCAGTTCACTTTCTCCCGCGTGCGTCCTGGGAGCTCTTCTTCTGCGATTTCAACAAAGCCGTCCTCGACTGGTACGAAGTGGCGTGCTGGCTTGACCTCGATGTCGATGATCGGTAGGATGCGGTGGTATATGTGGTAATCGTGTGTTTCGCGGGTGATGACTTCTTGGCGGGTCACGTGCTCTTCCTCTTTTATCGTCTCGTGGGTGACTGCAGGTGCTCGTCGCTCGTGCAAAGATACTGTATCTGGTTGCTTCTGCACATCAACGCCATTTAAGTTGAATGGCCCTGCGGAGTCTTGTTTCGAATGCCTGGATAGCTCATCGTCGTGGTATGGTGCGTTGTCGATTTCATTGCTGCTTGCGTTTCTTTGTGCTATCATCGCGGGCGGTGTCAACGGCAACGGTTTGTCTAAGCTTGCTCGTGTTGGTGATGATGATGATTCGGCAGCGACTGGTATATCGCTGTTCAAGTTGGATATTTTTCCACGAGCTGCCAGCGGTGATTCATCTTGATCTCCTTCCAGACCAAGCGGCGTGACAGACCATGACGCATCTCTATTTCCCGCGAAATCGGGACCCAGCGTATTGCTTTGAGAAGAATCGACTCCGTGCAGGTTTGAGGTGCGTTTCTTGACTTTTAGCGGATGTGGGGCCTCGTTTCGCATTTCTATTGCTGCATCGTCATTCCGTACAATATTCCAATCGGCAACATTGCTGGCATGTTGGTCGACATGTGGAATCAATGGCTGACTCCTCGGTTCGGGAGGATTTCGCTCGCTAGAAGAGACCAGGCGTAGGGTGGGTGCTGTGCCGGTGGCGGCGGCAATATTGCGATCAGCTATATTCACACTGTTGCGTCCCTCGTCCAGGTGGGTGGGCAGAAATCCATCGACACTGTGCTTGCCATCCGATCGAGAGGCAAGAGTGAGGCCATCGAAGCTCGATGAAAAGTCGCGCTCACGTGGGACTTTGGGAAGCTGGAATTCTGGATTGTGAAGGCCAGGAGCTGTGGCCTGGTTGGGAAATCCATCATTTACGGAGGCGTCAAGGTCTTGAGGGCTGGGTGTATCGTTGCTATCGTGCTTGACTACCACGGGTCGGGATTCGGTCGTGGTTGTGTTTTCTGCATCTATAGGTGAGCTTTTGCTGTCGAGAAATTTGCTGACCGAGTAGTACCTCTGGCATTCTGTTTATTCCGAAACTGAGTTTCTTGGTTGGGTCGGCTGTCTCTTCTGCCAGCATTGCCAGATCTGTTGGGTGTGCGAGATGTGGAGTTCGCTGCGATGTTGCTACGGTGACTTCTTGACCGGTGGAATATCTTTCTCAACTTTTTCTTGCTGTCATCAAGCGCCATTGGGATTATGGAGAAGCACAGGAATAGGGAGTCGGCGTTGATCGATAGCAGCAGGATGAGGAAGATGATGATCGACTGGATGCCACCAATTGCAAGACCTACTCGTGCGGAGCTGTGTGATTGGGATGGAGTCCTGAATCGTTCTTGGTGTCTAGGAGACGTGACATCGCATCGATCAACAGTAAGGCTACCACTGAGCCACCGTTCGTTGTAGCTGCATACGTCACATCGTAGAGCTGCAGTAGATCATGATGACGGTGAACCCTCTCTAGACACGTTGGTCTTGCTCGTGCCGCGGGCTGCCGAACGTCTAGAGCAGCGATGGCGGTTCATAATGCTTTAGGGTCCCTGCAGACGTGGCTAGGTCCAGCTCCACATGACATAATACAAGAAGCGAGAGAGCTTGAAGGAGTGGCCTTACCAGCGAAAGGGTAGCTCGCGCCACCGACAACGGTGGAGGCAGGGCTACGGTGTGGACGGGAGGGAGACAAACAGATCTGCATGGCGATTCCAGATGATTTGCGTTGTGCGATGCGAGGAGGTCCACCAGATCGGTCGCTGACTCTCGGCATGCCCGCTCTCCTGCAGCGGAGAAGATCTCCTGGCGGGCGTGGCCTGCACCACAACGTTAACCTTAACTGCTGTGATACTTTCTCTGCCCCGCGGTGTGCCTTGAAGTCTGCTGGTATCCAGGCCCGGAGGTGTCCGGACGACATCCTCATGGGCGCTTGCGAATTGCGCGGAGGAGCAGCAGAGTTTGGAGCGTTGCGTCAGGCTGCTGCTTAACCGTCATCTTGTCGCAGCGCAGTCGTCCTTCGCGAACGGTCGCTGGTACGTGCTGGGCGGAGCCGTCCTTCCCGCGTGTGCGATCGCCGCCAAATGCGCCTAGTGGCTTGCTTCTCCCAACGACCGCCCACGACCTCCCGTGCTAACAGGGTGTATCTCTATCACAACGCTCGCGGCTGATGCGGCCTGCTTGACTTCGACCACACACACGCGTTGGTCCACCTTTAGGGCGAAGATGCCCATTTCCCAGAGGGTCCGACGTGGCTATCAACGAGCCACACGCCACTATTGAGCCACTACTACGCTGTAGTGAACCACCTCCCACCGTCTGGCCTCCGCCGTGCGCCACTCAGCGACTGCTCTCCTCGCCAACGGCACCTCTGGATCACCGATGGTGCGCTTCAAGACCCTCGCGGCTTCTTCGATTGCCCTATGGCGTTGATGTGCTCTGCCATCGTACCCTCAGTCGCGATATCAGCCGGTCAGTTTGCAGCATAGCAGCCGCGTCGCCGAGGCTCGTCACAGCCATGGTTGGCTCACAGAGTGGGTGCTTGACCGTTGCTGCCGTTGCTTTCTAGCATGTCCAATGACGAACTTCCGAGTACCTTTGTCTCTGGCTTGACTGCCAGCTCACCGAGCTTCGACCAGGATAGGTGGGTACATTGACTCTGCTGGTTGAAAGGTTGCGTATTGAGGCATAAGGCTATGACGTTGTCCATCTTGCACTTCTCCCACCGAGAGGTATATATACATGCACGATAGCAATCAAGTAGCTCCTCATCATCCTATCTTCATCATCCTCACCAACAAACTCCAAGCCAATTTACAACCTTTTCCCTATACCCAACCACATCACCAAATCACAAAATGGACTCTGCCAAGGCCGCCGTCAAGGACTTCATGACCAAGTCTGGTCAGCACGACACCACCGTCCACGAGAAGGTCGCTCCCGCCGTTCAGCACGAGACTGTCGAGAAGCAGAAGCACGAGCAGTACATCTCTGCCATTGACAAGGAGGTTCACCAGGACCACTACCACACCACTGAGCAGCCCGTGGTCGACAAGGAGATCCTCCCTGAGCAGCACCACGCCAACGTCATCCCTGTTGAGCACCGCAGCTACGAGCATGGCAGCAACGATGAGGTCGAGGCTCGCCTCGCGAAGGAGCGTGCCGGCTACGTCGACACCACCCAGCGTGTCGAGGGACAGACTACTCGCGAGGTCGCCCCTGTTGTTGCTGGCGAGCACAAGCACCACCACGTCCACGAGACTATTCAGCCCGTTGTCCAGAAGGGTACGTTCCCTTACCTACTGTGTACACATAACGTCGAAACATGCTAACCCACATCACAGAGACCATCGAGCCTCACGTCACCCACACTACCGTCCCCATCCACGAGGTCCACCACAACGCTGCCCAGCATCACTCCGCCTCTGCCCTCCCTCCTGTCTCCATGTCCGAGTTCAAGCAGCAGGGCGGTGCTCTGACCGGTCGCGAGGAGCGTCAGGACGGCTTCATTGGCGAGCCCAAGTCCGCCACCAGGTCCTCCGAGACTGGTCCTGGCTCTCTCACCTCTTAAGCGTCTCAACGATGTTGCAAGTTTAATGTTTAGCTGCCAAAATCTGGAAGGCAAGCACACTTTGAAATGACGGGTGTTGTCAGGCCCAAGCAAAGCGGCCGTGACATCCCAAGTTACGAAGATTTACGATATGTATCATATTAATTATTATATCATCGTTTACATTCAACATTTCTTCCGTACCATTCTTGCGTCGAAAGTATTTCAATTCGGCAAATCATATATGCAGTGTTTGGCTGCACAAGTAACATGAGCACGAACATATGTTGAATTGTAGACCTCGCAATCAGGATTCGAATGGGTGTATTTCGGTGCTCGAACTAGTTGGCCATGCTAGTTGAAATAGCTGATGCGAGAACCTGCCTTGTACGATATTTCACACATGCTCGTGATCTTGGTACATCTATGTCAATGCTAAAGCTTTAGGGTTGTGTTGGGGTTACTGCTCCTTAATGAGCAGGTATCTCTTGCTCGGGCTGCACCACGTAGGGGTTCTTCGCATGTCGCATGGTCGTCGGCGCCGTCATCCCGAACTCATCGCCATTCACAGATTCTTCTCGTTTTGGCAAAGAGTGAAGCGTGAGACGAGTGTTTCCGTTTGCTCGTAGCACAGGACCCCGCTTTTCTTTGACGTCGCGTCTCACCACGCGCTTCCACCACCTTTCCAAACACCACCAGGGCATCAGCACGACCTCACACAACGCCAGCATGGCCGCCGCCACATCACCCAAAATGGCGCCGCGGTTGCCAGCCATTCCCGAGGAGCTCATCAGCAACATCGCATGCAGGCTCGGTGCCGACGACAAGTTTGCTCTACGACTGACATGCCGTACGCTCGAGGACCGTTCGTTCCATGAATTCGCGACCCAGTCCTTTTCTACAAAATGCGTGCACCTCACAACCGACAGCCTGAAGCCTCTAGTGGAGATCTCTGGCTCTAGGCTGGCCAAGTATGTCAAGGAAGTCGACTTTGTCACTGCGCTCTTCTCCGACCAAGGGTTTAGTTGTCCTGGTCGCAACACTGCACACTGGAAGCCCAGTACACGCCAATCCGAGGCGTACAGGTTCTACATGCAGGACCAGAAAACCCTGCGCGAGACCGGTGAAGACAAGAAGATGCTCACTGAAGCCTTCAAGTCGCTCCCGTCCCTCAAGAGTGTAGCTTTTCTCGACTGTGAGGCCGGCCTGAAGCCGGATACAGACTATCGGGGTGGCAACAAGGTTTTACGCAAGACAGGTAATTATGCCCTGCTATTATGTCGCCACAAGCTCTTGAGATATGTATCATACTGACATGATTGGATCGCAGGCACCCGACCGATCAATGGATCTGACTCCACCATCCGACTCAAGTCTGAGGAATACCGCAAGCACCTCGAGCACTTATGGTCTACCGTCATTGGTGCTCTAGCGAACGCGCAAGGTCACTATTCTCTTGAAGAACTGCGTACCAGCTGCTCTACCGACCTGACTTACCTGCACCCTCGACAATTTAAGTTCGACACATCCATCGCCGCCCAGCTACCTGGCGTCTTCGGCAAGATCACCCGTCTGCACCTTCACATGATGACCCAGACCGAAGCCAAGGGCAACAAGGGTCTCTTATCCAACTTCGCTTCCTACTTTCCCAGACTCAAAGATCTTTCGCTGGACTTCGACTCACGCCCGGGCTGCGGCCAACTCTTCCGACGCTTCACAACCTCGCTGGACTTCTCGCAGCTCACGACTGTTAATATCATCGGACTTTCCATCAAGGCTCATCACTTGGTCAAAGCAGTTGCGCGCATGGCCAACGTTGCAGACCTGAAGCTGTACTGCGTCGATCTTAGCACGGGCACCTGGCCACCTATACTCAAGGCTATGGCAAACCTTGAAAAGCTGGAGCACTTGCACCTCATGTATCTTCGCGAAGCTGGATGCAAGAGTTACTTCTTGAAGCAACGCGACCCTAGAGAGGATCCCGACTTCATGAACGACGTTTTCGGAGACGAGTGGGACGATGAAGATGACCTTGACGATGACGACGACGATGATGATGATGGCACTGACGAGGACCTCCCGGACCTGCAGCCTGCGGACGACGTCGATGCGCTGGCTGCAAGTATGCTTTCGGAGACACAAACTGGAGCCGAAGCTGGACCAGCACCCGCCGCTGCTATCCCGGAGGCTGTTCAAGAAGCCCAGAATGCGGACGATGCCATGTCAGAGTACGTTCCTCCCGGCCAGCCAGGAATGGGCGAGCGCGGCTTCTACATCTGCCTTGAAGGCCACGACAAGATCGCCAAGAGGCTGAAGACGTTCATCGATGAGTACAACGTCGGCGAGTACATGGGACCAGATGGCTTTGACGCCATGGGAGCAATGGCTGGTGGCATGGCCATTCCAATCCCAATCGCAGTCGGCGCAGGCGCTCCTCCAGCTCCAGGTAATTTCGGCGCCGCCTTCATGAACGCCATGGGCAATGCCATGGGCTTCGGTCCACCCCCTCCCATGCCACCACCCCAGAACGCCAACCCGCCACCGAACGGCAATGCGAATGGCAACGGCAACGGTAATGGCAACACTACCACTACCCAAGCCTCCGCCCCAGCTCCCGCTGCCACCCAAACTACTGCGCCGGCCACTACAGCCGGCGCCGCAAACGATTCCGACCTAGACTGGGAGAGCGATGATGACGACGACGGCGTTCCCATTCTCGATGACGAGGTTGAATAAGGGACTGAAAGTACCTTCGCAAGCCGCACCGTATGCGCCGGGAACAGCACAGGGCGGCGGATGATCGGTCTACGGCAAGGAACGGAAAGGCTCACCAGGACCGGCGCAGCTACAGTACGAAAGCATGAATTAACGATTGAGATTGCGGAGCATGATTAGCCAATAAGATACCCATAATGCATTTGAGCCTCTTTTCATCAGCGTTCTTCTACTACGGCTGCCTAGTACAAATTCAAAACGTGTTCATCTGACATTCGGATTGGAAAAAGCAGTCGTCTGTGACAATCAGAAGGCGTCGAGAATGCCGTTATCGGGCACTGACAGATACACGTAGCCATGATGCTAATGAGATCGCTTTTTTCTCCCTTTGCTATACACAGCCGCGAGCCGACTAGGCTCTTGGAAAAAGGTAGTCTAGAATATTGTTTTACATAGCTTTCTCTCTCTCGACAAAAAGGAACAACAAACAGCGGGGACTGCTACGTCTATCGGACGAGCAGACTCTGCAGACGGGCCTCGGCGGCGATGACCTGTGAAGTAATTATTAGCAAGATGCAACAACGTATGAGGTGGCGTAGCGTTAAAACTTACATCAACAGCCTGCCTAACCTCCAGCACCCTCCTCGTCTCCGCGACCCAGTCACGGCTCAGCACACCAGCCCAGCCCTTGAGACCGTTCATCTCACGGGTGGCGCTCTCGAGGTCACCCTCCTCGAGCATGACCTCAGTCCTGGCAAGAGTAGCCTCAACGTCGTCACCATTGGGAAGACCACGCTCGCCCTTCTTGGTGAACATCATCTTGCTGAGGACGGCGCTGGCAGCGTGCGAGGCGATACCAGCGTCCTCAGGGAGGAGAGAGGCCTTGCGGACCTCAGATGCTACGCGGCGGAAACGGTCGATCAAGTTGGCAGGGGTAGGGATACCGCGCTGGTAGGCGGCGGGGTTGATGGAGCCGATGGCGGCGTTGACGACTTCGTTGCCCTTGCTGACTTCCTTCAGAGCGACGAGCTCGTTGATGAAGGGAGTGGGGTGCTCAGAGTGCAAGACGGCGTTGCGGACAGATTCGAGGGCGATGTGAAGGTGTTGGGTGCGGAGGTTGGAGTCGACAACTTCGTTCCACTCGCTGGAGAGCTTCTCAAGGTCGGCAACAGACTTGGAGAGATCGTCGAGCTTGGAGAGACGGCCGTCACGCTCCTCCTCAACCTTAGCCTTGACGGAACCAGTGAAGCTCTTCTGGAGGTTGATCTCCTGCTCCAGAAGGGCGTTCTTGTTCTTCTCGTCGGCGACGCGGCGGACAGCATCAAGCTCAGCTGCGAGGCGCTGGTTGTAGGTGTTGCTCAACCTCTCGCGCTCAGCTTCATACTCGTCACGCCACTTGCTCTCAGTCTCGCGCATCTCCTGCTCCAGACGACGCACAAGCTCCTTGGCAGCACCGTCGAACTCAGTGTGTGCGTTCTGAATCTGGGTCTTAGCCTCGTGGGCAGCGGTCTCCTTCAAAGTGGCAATGGCACCGATAATGTTCTGGAGGTCGCTCTTGGCATTGGCAACGGTTGAACTCAGCTTGCCGGCTTCAGAGCTGGCGTTGACGGCGGTAATAATGTTGTTGACCATCTTCACAAGCTCCTGGACGGCAGGCTCGGTGGCCTCTGTCACATTGACGTGGTCGACAGCAGCAAGGGCAGGCTTGGGCGCAGCAGGAGCCTCCTTAGGCGCCTCCTTCTTGGGTGCCTCCACGACCTTGACATCCTCCTTGGGTGCGAGAGGAGCAGGCTTAGTAGCCTCGGGTTGAGGCTTGGCCTCCGTCTTCGCGCCCATGTGACGACCCTTTGTGCCGAGATCACTCTCCTCCGAGGCCTTTGCGGTCAGACCGCTGCTCTTGCCAATTGTGACCTTGTTCTCTCCACGCATTTGAGGCCAGTTCTTGTGCTCAATGGGGCGGGAGGGGAAGCGCTTGCGGAACTCGCGCTCCTCGAAGTAGGCCACGGCATCCTCGCCGCCAGGAACGTACTCGGTGAAGAAGTCGTGGAAGTTGTCGCTGTTGAGCGCGTAGTAGACGCCTCCGGCGTATCCGAGAGCAGACAGGACAATGAGGGTCAGGAAGAAACGGCGGATGCGACGCTTGGGTTTGGGCAGTCCGGTCGGGCCAGTTCGTGCGGTGCCATGGCCAGTGGGAGGGAGGTTGCCGTGGCTCGGAGAGACGTTCTTCGCGGCGCCAGTGAGGTTGGGGGCGTCCTTTGCGACGGCAGCGGCAGCCTCAGTCGGCGTAGGAGGGACCTTGGGCAGGCCAGAGACGGGGATGTCGCCGGCTGCGGCTGCTGGAGGCTCGGCCTGCTGGGTGATGGGCTCCTGGGGAACACCGGCGACCTGGTGGCTCGCAGTGCCGGGCAGGACGGTCTTATCGGGTGACCTGGCGTCGGCGAATGTGCGCTGGGAGAAGAGGTGGTGTCAGTCGGGGTGCAGAATAATTGTATTGCATGCGCGTCTCAACAACGTACAACGAGCGGCTGGCGCAGGCGCTGCGACTGCCATTGGGACCTGGCAGTGCGCTGCAGGCCCTGCTCACCAGCTCTGGCGCTGCGAGCAATGGCTAAACGCAGCATGGTCGGGCGGGTTGTGGTGTGTCGCGTGGATGCAATTGCAATTGCTACTCGCAGGTGCTGGTAGAGCCAGCTTCAGCCTGTCCGCCAACTCGGCCCGGGAGATTCCGCGTTTTAAAGCCTACCCCCATCGTCATTCCTTCACCATTCTCAAACAACGAAGACCTTTCCAAATGCCAGTACATGTACCTGTATTCGACAGTGTACCATACTACGACCGCGGAGATGACCATTCGAGCACTGCTAAGTGATTCGAACTTCTGCCGTTGCCCGCATGATCGATCAAGGTATTCATTATCACGTACATATATGCCATTATCATTTCTCATCAATCGAGTATCTCGTTATTCACAAAATCTACTACAAAGCCCAAGTTTATCCCATCTGATCTTATCACCCACCTACCACTTACTATCCAACTTCTTAAAGAACCTCCCCACTCCCTTATCAAGTTTATCCACCCTCTCATGAACCTTGTACTTCCCACTAAAACTGTCCTTCCGATCCTGATTCGGCACATACGGCATCTTTGATTTCTCTTGCAATTGCGCCGCACTCTCCTGCTCAGTAGGTGTGTACAATTGGTTGTGCACATCGCCTGCGTACGCTCCGTGAGGATTGTATGCGCCAGGCTGCGCTTGCTGGGATTGTGAGTATGAGTAGTTGCTGTAGCCGGCGATTTGCGCGGCTTGTTGCTGTGGCGGCAGGCCTGGCGAGTTGAGAGGTGTGTGATTGTTGTATGAAGGTGGGGCGGATGGTGTTGGCGGTTGTTGCTGGTGTTGTTGATTAGGGAATCCGGGCGACTGAGGGCCGAATGAGGCGAATTGTTGGGTCGGCGGGCCGCCAAAGGAGGACTGGCGATTGAACGCTGTCTGAGTTGGTGGCGGTGAGGCTGGCTGGCTGTTCTGACTAGTGGGAGGCGGGCCAAATGAGGGCGTGTATTGTGCTGGAGATGGGCCGGTCTGCGTTGGTGGAGGAGGCGGTGGTGGCAAGGAGCCCGAGTGCGTGCGTTGTGCAATAGGAGGAGTTCCTTGCGGAGGACCGGGTAAGTTTCCATATGACGGCTGTCTTTGCTGCGGTGCAGGTGGTCCGGAGAAGTATGATTGCTGAGGTGTGCTTTGCATGCTCGGATGGAAGCCTTGCGGGACCGTAGCATATTGTGTACCACCATAACCGACCGCGCTCGGAGTGCCTCCTTGTGCATCATCCACTGGCGGCGGTGTCTTTTCTCTGTGGGCAATCGGCTCTGGCGCGCTTGGTGCTGCAGGATTGTATGCAGCCACAGGCGCAGGCTGCTGGAGAGGCGGTGGCGATACAGCCACTCCACCTGATTGTGCCGATGCGGGTGGCCCTAGGAACGAGTGGGTGGAAGTTGTGCTCTCTGCCCGCGGGTGGAATTGTGCTCCGATCGCGGTCTTTTCCAACTGCTGGACGACCGGGCTCATAGAGTCTCGATGTTCAGCCAAGCTTGTCTTCGACGAGGCGGGTGCGTCCAGTATCTGCAATCGCTCAGGGGGTACTGTATCCTTCAAGTGACCTAAGAAGGTTGCCGCATCTTTCTCGGTCCATAGGTATACATCGAGTGTGTGGATCTGATAGAGGTACTTTTGCTCATTTCGCTCATCGTAAGTGTTTAGATGCCACTCGTCCCTGCTGCGGATCAAAGTTTCGTCGAGCGTAATGGTGAACAGTGTTGGCTGCTTGTGCGAGTACCGAAGACTTTTGACTGCACCCAGAGAGCCGTAAAAAGCGTCTTGCTCTGGTGTGCCAGCATGATTGGCGATTTCGAGTTTCGCACGGTGTTCGGCTGGGTGGTGGTAGATGTAAGTATAGCTGCCTCTGCTGAATCTGTGGTGAAGCGGCTTCGACGAAGGGTCGTTGAAGTAATAATGAATATCGGCGAAGCTGTTGCTGATCAGCATTGTTGCCACGGAAGGGCTTCTTTGCTGTAGACATACAGCGTAGTCAACAGGTTCTCGCCTGGTAAAGCCGGCATGTTGTTGCGTATCAATGCTTTCCTTTCAGACTCTTGTTGGGACAATGGTGCGAGTCGCGTAAAAAGATTCCACGAGGGTCAGACACTCGCTCGCTACTTCGAGCACAGCTTTCATATACTCTCTGCTCAGATAGCAAGCAGCGCAGGCGACTAGCTGAAGCGAGATGATTTTGACGAGGAGTTCGAACAGGACGAGAATGAGAAGCAACATGAGGCTCGGGGGAGGAAGGGAATTATACTCGACCTGCTTCCTTCAGCTCTGACCCGATGCGCGGCCAGCTTTGTTCGTGGCGCCGGCGTGTCAGCCGCGCGCATATCGTTCCTTGTAGCTGGGCAGCGCTTACGAGACCAATTGGAGGAAGACAGCGGGGCTACTTGCACGTGAAGTTTATGTTGGTGTTGTCTGCCTGCTTTGTTGGTGCGAGGTCAACTGGTGATTTTGAAGAACCCTAACCCTAGAGCTAAGCTGGCTCCGATGGTCTCCTCCGAGGAAAGTTGAAGGCACTTGGACTGCTACTGCAATTGGGAGACACGCGAGGTCAAGCGACGGCATTATTGAACGACGAGGGGGATCTGGACCTGTGCGCTGCTAATACAATTTTCTCCATTCACTTGCGAACCGTACCTTCCCCAGCAATAACCGCAAACGCCCTCGAAGCGCGCCAGGAAGCACACCACCAGGCCATTGCGGCCACACGACCACCGCCATGTCTCTCGTCAACCTCTCCCACGTCTGCTCGCACCTGCAAAACGCCTCTCTCGCCCGTCTCGGTCTGACGTGGATACCTCATTCCCGCCTCCACCTCTCCGTTGCGCTCCTGCTCCAGAAGCAAGGTTTCTTCTCCCAAGTCAAACTCGGCGGCCCATCACCGCCAGCATCCTGCTTCCCTCCCGGTCTCCGCGATGACGGCAAAATCACTGGACACCCATACTCGCGCTCAATCGGCGTAGAGAAGGACCGCGAAACAGCGCTCAGCCGGATGGTTATGCAGCGCGCAACTCCTGAACAACTGGTCGCCGAGGGCTTCAACGAGGTGGATGTACAATGGGCGAGCCTTTACGCCAACAGAACTCCCAGGCAGTTGCAGGAAGAGGGTGTACCTGTCGAGGCGATGGGTCTCACGATCGAGAACCAGCCGCTCACACTCACACCCGATGAGCACGCAGACCCGGATGATTTGGACACTGAGGGTGTTGTCACACAAGCGAACCGCGCTTCCAGGCGGTTATGGCTTGGCTTGAAGTACTGGGACGGTATCCCTGTTCTGCGCAAGGCGCAAATGATCTCGAAGCCTACAAAGCGGATATGGCTGAACTCGAAGGAGCTCGGGATTGTCGTGCGTGGTGGACGCGCTGGAGAGGTTAAGGGTATGACACAGGTTGGCGAGGTCCTTGCCGTAAGTACAGACAGAGGTGTCATGGAGGCTAGGGAGTGTGTTGAGAGGAAGATTGGAGGCATGCCGCTCTGCAGAGTCTGGTAAACGACATTGATTCTGAGAGTCAGAATACGAAGTTGGAACAAGGATCTTGCGCAATGAGCTTGCATTCCGTCACACAGATGTCGCGAAGGAGGTCGCGCTGCCAATAGGGAAGAACATTGGATTCAGCATGGAGTCTCGCAAGCCACGGTCTGCTACAAGACTTTAGAAAGGTGCAAGAGGACAACCTTGCATCTAGGGCATAGACATGCCCAAAAGCATAGATGGCGACCGGTGCCATGCGTGTAAAATATATGTGTAAATACAACATTTATCGATTCATCCATCTTGACCCATCCGGTTATTGTGGATACCGTCAGGCCTTTGACTTACTGATGTGTACATCGACAGATGTGGAAGAACGACTGTTAGCTTTCGTTTCAGCATCCCGTAGTTTTTTCGGTTTCAACGCCATATCGATTATTGACCGTATCGAAGGTCTCAGACCAAATGCACGTCGATGGAGAACTTGACTCCTAGTTACATCGGCTGAGAGGGGAACCGACTTGCTGACCATTGAACGATCGTCTCCACGACCGAAACGAAAAACCATCTTCCGTGATCCTACCTCAGCTGTTACAATCAACCGCCCAGCTCATTGCCGCCGTTTATAGAAGCAGCCAAAATGTCAAGTATCGCTCTCGACAAACTACCCTTCACCCTCCAGTGTCTTCCGTACGGTGTCATCTCGACCCCAGACACCGAGCCTCGTTGCGCAGTCGCAATTGGCGACCATGTCATTGACCTCACAAAGTATGCATTCGCAGGCCGCCTCTCAAGCGTGAGCAAGGAATTCGGACACATCGAATTCGATCACGTCTTTGCGCAGGTAAGTCGAATGAAACCAACGAAACATGCCACTAACTGGACTCTCGAGCTAACAGGCCAATCTGCAGCCATCACTGAACACCTTCGCCGCTCTAGATTGGCAACTGCGCAGAGCTGTGCGCGCTCAGATCCAGCAAGACCTCAAAAATGGCGCCGTGCCCGAGACTTGCACCTTGAAATTGGACGAAGTCAAGGAGCACCTGCCCATGCAAATGCAAGGTTTCTCAGACTTCTACACGAGTCTGGAGCATTGCCAGAACTGCTCTGGCGAAATGGCGTCCGCGAAGATTCCTAAGAATTGGTTCTACGTATGTTATCAAGCTCTTTTGCCAACATGCATGCATTTGCCCGACAGCCTTAACTCATATCTTGCCATAGGCCCCATCAGTCTACAACTCTCGCGTTTCGTCTGTGCTGCCGACCCCGAGTACCATTCCTAGACCCTCCAACGTCTACTTTTCCGAAGGCATTGATTCTGACCCTACGTATGGTCCGACCAGGCGTTTGGACTTTGAGCTCGAGATGGGCTATTATGTCTCCAAGCCTGTGCCATGGGGAGAGCGGATGCCGATCGAAGATGCGAAGCAGCACATTTTTGGCTTCGTGTTGTTGAATGATTGGTCGGCACGCGATCACCAGCTCTTCGAGATGAGGCCTTTGGTAAGATACATGATTAATTAGCATCAAATTAGCAGCAGAGCGAATGATGCTAATTCACTCAATAGGGCCCTTTCCACTCCAAAGGCTTCGGAACAAGCGTGAGCAACTGGATCGTACCGATGGAAGCATTGGAGTCATTTGCATGCGATCCAAACACCCAGCAAGACCCCAAACCATTCCCGCACCTGTCCTGGCCCAGCAAAGGCGACGGAGCAATCGACGTAAAGCTGAAGATCACTCTTATCCGAGGCGGCAAACATCATGCTCTCAGCTCCAGCAACTTGAAGTACATGTACTGGACTCCCTATCAGCAGCTGACGCACCACACCGGCAGTGGATGCGGTATGCAAACCGGAGACCTGATTGGAACGGGCACCATCTCCGGGTCTGGGACGAATGAGAAGGGCGAGAAAGCTGAGCTGGGTTGTTTGTACGAGGTTGAGATGACAAAGACACCGGTCATGCCAAAAGGCGGAGAGGGAAAGTATCAGCCTGGGTATCTTGAGGATGGCGATGAGATTGTTCTCGAGGGCTGGTGCGAGGACAAGGATGGGAAGGCTGTGATTGGATTCGGCGAGTGCAGAGGAAAGATTGCGCCGCCGAAGTAGTGTACTTGGTTTGCCCGCGTTTCAATGGCTATTCGGCGTGGAATGATGCTGAAGGCGCCATACGTCCATTCCAACACCACAGACGAGCACACCCATGGAGCCGTCCTCGAGCTGCAAGAGTGACATGCTAGACACGTCTGCCACAGAAGTGAAGACGTTCTGTGCTTTCTCAATGTCCAAGCTTTCTGCACCATCAGTCATAACGTCAACACGTACGTTCCAAAGCTTGAGCCTATGGTCGATGCTTGCGCTGAGGACGGAGAAGCAGTCGCATCCAGTGTCGTGAATCGCCAGTGCAGTGACCGCAGCAGCATGGGCGCGAGGTATCAGCAGAGTCGCAATGTCATTCCCTGCGCGGAGACGTGAGAAACCGATTCCGTTGTCGTCGCCGGCTGTAACGAGTAGTGTGGACCCGTCTGTCAGCGTTTTTGTGGCGACATCCAAGATGGCGTTCTGGTGGATCTTGCGTCTTTGTAGCCACATAAGTTCATGTTGCCCGTCTTGTTGAGGCGCCCACGAAGTGAAGAAGCCATCGGTCGCAGTGGTCATCAGTCCCAGATCATTCGAAGACTTGCTTTGCGGTAGACATTGCATCACACTGGTCAGGCATGCTGTCAGGTAATCTCCAGAAGCTCGCAGAGCCCACACGCCCTGATCATAGGACCAAGTCTTAGCCGTAGAGTCTGAGTAAGCCATAGTAACATCAAAGGCGACCCGATCATGGTCGCCAGCAGATCGCTCGCTCAAGGCGAAGCTTGTGATCCGCAGATCAGAAGTTCTGCTCCTGGGATGAGCGGACTCGCAGACGACGCCGACATTCAGCAGCGCCACGTCATGACAAACTCGCCAGATGTAGAACTCTTCGGACCCGGCGCTAGAGAACAGGTAGCGGCCATTTGCAGACCATTGCAGGTGCTGGATACCTGTATTGTGTTTGCGCAGCGTTTGCAGACACTCAAAGCCTTTGGAAGCCGAGTAAGCGAATAGTTTGATGTCAGTATCCTCGGATCCTGTTGCAATGATCTGACGTTCGCCTCCCGAGGCTGCGAGCGCTTTAATCTCCCTGCCGTGGCCAACAGGGTGGATGCTCTGACGCGGAAGCTCTGTCTGCGTCGTTTTCACCAGTCTTGAGTTTTGGGTCCAGGCGAACGTGCCGCCAGTCGTGCTAGGCTTGTACGACCAAGTAAGGTTGACTCTTCCGCCGCATTGTACAGTCAGAACGTCTTGCTGGATGGTAACATCGTGTGCGATGAATGTCCTACCACTAAAGCCCCAGACAAGGAGGTGAGAGTCTTCGGTGAAAGTCAAGCCCTCGATATTGGGCCCAAAGGGAAGCTCTAGTTGGTGCATCAGCTCCAAAGCAAGGGTATCGTCGCGGTGAGTTACTCGGTGAATAGCACAGGTGCCGTCTCGTCCGGTCGAGACGAGCAGTCCTGAAGATTGATCTGCATTGTCCCCTGTATGCCACCGTACTGCAGTCACAGACTCTTTGCCGTGAACACGTTGCAAAATTTGTACTGGGTCTACAGCTTGTGAAGTTTTGCGTTGTGTTAGATGATAGAATGCCATGGACCCATTTCTTGAGCCTACCACAGCATACTCGGTATTGCCACGATTCAAGACCGAGAAGCTGGTCACGACAAAGCCGGGGGAAAGGTTCAGTGCCAATTTCGTGGCAGTGTATGGGACAAAGTGATTCATACCGTCCAATTCTTCAATGTCGAATAGCTGAGCTGCATTTGAGCCAACAGTCGTTACCAAAAGGCTGCATCTGCATGGCTCGAAAGTCTTGCCCGTTTGTAGTGAGTTGCTAATGAACAGACCGGCAACCTTTCTGGGCATTTGTGCTATTGAGAAGCATGCGTTCATCCTCATCAAGTACATGAAGATGCTTCCGCGATCACCTGCGACGAAAGCTACACCCGGCGACCCGACCACCAAGGAGAACGAATGTAGATTCGAGAACGAATTGAAGGATTCATGTGCCCACTTAGTGTCTCGGACACGAGTCAAAGTGACGATGCGTCCTTCCGATGCTGTTGCGACAAATTTGTCCTCGCTGACAAACGCATAAGACTTGAAGCTGTCGTTGGACACGATTTCAGTCTCCTCGGGATCGAGGGCAATGAGGGTTTCGTTGATGTCGAAACTACCCGGACCCGTCTCGATAGCTGGGGACAACGCGATACAGCCATCGGCACCGCCAGTGGCGCAATAGACTCTGCTCACAGCTGCAGACCAGATGTTCTTGCCCGCATGTAACGGGTGAACGTGTATCTGCAGTAGTCCATAGGCTGTACGGTTTGCATCGTCTGTAGAAAACCTTAGATCCCATGTGATGCGGCTACCATCTTCGCCGAAGGATACCAGAGCTGAAGGGAAGTGCTGGTGTTGAACATTCGAGACGAACCGGACTTCCCAGATTCTTGAAATGTGTCCCATCGCTTTGGCCAGAAGCGGTGGAGCATAAACGTTCGACTGATCAATAGATCCGAAGCCAGTCTCGCGCTGAATGTCGGTCAAGCTAGGACATTCGCGTTCGAGATTAGATATGTCCCACAGTCGTACGGTTCGGTCATCACTGCAGCTAGCGAGCATGCGTATAGGTCTTCCAGGAGTATCATCGCTTGCTGATGGTGAGATCTGAACGCCGAACACGGATCCCTCGTGGGCTTGGAAGATGTAATGCGTTTTGGTCGTTGCTTTTCTCCCTTCAGTAGTGTCAAGATGCAATGACCAGAGAATAATGTCTCCGAACGCCGTGCCAGATGCAACAAGACAGTGAGAAGCACCGATCCATGAAATGTGAGCACAGTACAGTATGCAGTTGGACCCTTGAACGATGGTTTCCGTTGGTATGTCAACTTTGGCGGTTGTTCGTGAGGGCAGGTTGAGTGTGCATTTGATTAGTGCATTGTGTGCAGTAACGAGAGCAACACCTAACTTCGTCTCATCTTTCAACTGTGGCGAGAAAGCTGCATCGAAGATCCAGTCGCCAACGTTCTCGTGGCCCAGTACAACGAGAGATATGTGGCCATCATGAAGTTCCTCGATACCGATGAAGGCGATATGGCTGCCACCGTAGACCAGGACATTCTGTGTAGATTGGTGGACTACGATTCTGTGGATGGCTTGCGAACGAAACACTCGTACAGCTCCCAGTTGGGCTCTGCCAGAAACACTGTATGCCACGAGTTCTGTGCCCTCTCCAGAGAGAAGGACTTGGTCGGAAAAGAATTCCAGCGCAGTCACCGGCACCTTGTGGTGCTCATGGTAAAGCTGGCATGGCTTCTGGCAATCGCTCATTGAGCGTCGATGAAAGAAGAAGAAGCAGGTCTTGCTCTGGCTTCTCTTTCGGTCAATGTGTTTGTTTGTATGTATGTGTTGACTGACATGCTGTCATACCATTGGGCATCCATCGGCTTGTCTGCTCGACGCTGAAACGCCGTTCACGCGCTTCCACCACCGCCGCCGCCTGCTGATCGGCATCCAACTAGCCGAGCCTATCTGTACGACAGCGACAGCGACACCCCTGCCGCGACTCCCACGCCAAACCTTAGCGATAAGGTGACTCGTTAAACCAGAATGCAGTCCGACCGCATGAGTGTCGAGCCGCCCGCCGGCCAGCCTCAAGCAAACCCGCAACAACAGCAGCAGCATACCACACCGCGCCAGCGAGCCCATGCCCGACTTCCCAGCAACGCACCGCCCTTGAACTACATACCGCAGGGCTACCAGCAGCAGCCACCGCAGCCCCTCTCCGCCAATCCTCCGCCCACGTTCAACATCCACCACGCGACTCCTGGCCAAACCGCCTCCCAGCCACAGGGCGCCGGTATGAACAATGTCCCGGGCTCCCTCCAACCTGGCGCCGGCGCGAACGTGAGATCGGCGGCACCGAACTCTGCTGCTTCCGGTCCCGCGACCAACATGCAGCCGCACCCAATCCAGACCAACGCTCAGCAGTACCAGCCGTCGCAATCACTCTCGCGGTCCAACACCCACCACAGCCATTCGCGCAGCAGTCCGGCGGGCATGGAAGCTTTGTCGTCCACTGGCCAGAAGTACATCCCGTTCAACCAGACGCCTACGCAAACGCCCATCTCTTCGAACCCGAAAGCCTACAACGCCATGAGCTCCGGCACTCCAGCCGGCGGGAACTCGCACAGCCCATTGAATCTCACAGACATTCGCTCGCGGACTATATCCGATGCGCAAGAGCCGGCAATGGGCACAAATATGATGCTCAGCTACAACGATGCGCCAACCAATTCCAACTACCTGGCTCCGTTTGCGACATATGCCTTCGATTGGTGCTCTTGGCCGGTGCAGGGAGGCGGAAGCAGCGCTGGCAAGATGGCAGTCGGAAGCTACTTGGAAGATCCGCACAACTTCATTCAGATTCTAGACACAAACATTGTGCCGCAGGACGTTACTGGACCAGGTCAAGCACCGTATGGCCTCGAATACACAAAGGTGGCGGAAGCAACATGCGCATATCCAGTGACAAGATTATTATGGGAACCGCCTTCTGCTACGAAGCCTTCTACTGATTTGTTAGCAACAAGCGGCGACCACTTGAGGCTATGGAGTCTACCGGCATCGACAAACAACATGACTAGCAACATCAACCGCAGCGCGAATGCCAACGCGCGTGAGCCTGCACCTCAAAAACTGCAGCCATTGGCGTTGCTTTCCAACAGCAAGACACCTGAGCATACCGCGCCCTTGACGTCTTTGGACTGGAACAAGCTCTCGCCGAAGCTGATCATCACTTCATCGATCGATACAACTTGCACAATCTGGGACATTCCAACACTCACAGCAAAGACACAACTGATCGCCCACGATAAAGAAGTATTCGACGTGAGATTCTGTTCCAACAGCGTAGATGTTTTCGTCAGTTGCGGCGCGGATGGCAGTGTACGCATGTTCGATCTGCGAAGTCTGGAACACTCCACAATCATCTACGAGCCCGCGGAGAAAAATGATAAGTGTAAGTGTCGACCGTTTCCCTTCTCCCAAAATCAATGACTGACATTGTCCGCATAGCTGCCTCGCCTTCCGGTGCCTCACCGTCAAAATCGAGCGCCATGACACCTACTCAGCCCCTGCTCCGACTTGCAGCGTCGCCCTTCGATTCTCACATGCTCGCCACCTTTGCATCGGACAGCAACCTCATCCGCATTCTCGATGTCCGTCAACCAGGCACTGCTCTTCTCGAACTTCGTGGCCACCAAGGCAACCTTAACAGCATTGAATGGTCGCCTCACAAGCGGGGTTTGCTTGCTTCGGGTGGCGATGATTCACTCGTCATGACATGGGATCTCATCAACCAAGAAAACCAAGCCGTTCTTCCCAGTCTGAACGGCAATGGCGCAAACGCCGGCGACATTCCAGTCAAGGGACCCAGCTCAAGCTGGCGCTGCGAGTACGAAGTTGGCAATGTCAGTTTCGCACCAGAAAGCATGCTCACAGCACAAGGCGGGGATTGGCTTGGTGTCTGTGCCGGCCGTGGCGTGTGGGGTGTCAAGCTATGAGGACGCTTTTGTGGCGAGCTTCGTGTGTAAGTACGTCTTGTGTATTTGGGATGAGCGATATGCATTTACGAGCGTGTGAGGGAGGGCTGTATTGGCAGGGCGTTATCAGGAGTAGGATGCTTGGAGGACCGGTATGACCTGGGCGAAATGGAAATCGACGAATTGTCATGACATTCACAAGTGCGCACTTATTTCACGACCTACTTGGGCTGATGTGGCTGATACGCAGTTGCGTTGGTCGAGACTGCAAGCAAATGCCTTTCCGTGATAGTGCATGAACTACAGTTGTCTACTGAAGATCCTGAGCCGAACGAGTCGAGACAGAAGTTGCAGCGAACTAACGAAAGTTCGTGCAGTCAAATTTGCGGTTCGTCACGGCGAGCGCAATGCCCTCGCCATCTCCCCCAAGCCGGTCTTCACATCCTCACGGCCTTCCCAAACCATGGAATCGGAATTAATCACCTTGATGAATCCGTCTTCATTTTCAGCCTCGGCGCAGAACGGCGTGCCCAACGAAGCTGGAAATCGAAAACGCCGGCCCCTCAAGCCGAATCGGAGAAGACCAAGGCAGAAGAAGTCCAGCTTGCAGCGCGCAAGCAGCTTTTCGTAGCATCTTCCTAGTCCATCGCTGGTGCCGTTAAGTAGCGTGAAGCAATCGATCTTCAGCTTGCGGAGGGTGTCGATATGGTTGAGGATGAGGCTCTGGAAGTCGGCGAGATCAATGATACAGGTATCCGTGAGGTCTAGGGTTGTTAGGCATGGTAGGTCAGGCGCTCTGGCGAGAATGCTCCAGGCTGCTGAGCTTCGGTCTCTGGTGTCGAATTGCATGTTCAGGTCGGTGAGGGCTGGCATCCTGGTGAGTGCTGCTGCTAGGCGTCTGCCGTTACGGAGACCTCTGTTTGTTTTGCTTTGTCAGCTGCTGATATCGGCCTTGAAATGTTCTCGGCGTTTCCCTTACCTGAAATGGGCCACGGCTGCAGGGGCGAATGACTCGTCGCTCAGAAACTTTAAACTCAAGGATGTGGTTCTTTTCAACGCGTTCTTGCCCTTCTCAATTGCCTCGCAGTTCTCTAAACCAACGTCAAGCGGACCTTCGTAGCCTGGCTCGGAGACGATTGCGGTGTGCTGGGGAAAGATGCCTGCCACTTCCAATAGGTGGAAGAAGTAGAAGACTGACGAGGTGATGTCGACTTTGAAATCGTTCCATTGCGGGTCGTGTATCATCATTTGCTGGGCTGCTTCGTTCTCACTTTCTTGGCGCTCCATGGTACGCCGCTCATTAACCGCCTTGCGCAGCAACTCAACGGGTCTATTACAGAACACCATATTCTTGAGATTCTCGCAAGCTGCAAGTGCTTTGATCAAACGCTCCTTGTTTCGAAAGTACACCATCGGCACATGAGCTCCGAAGGCATCGTCGAAGGCGAGATCGGTGTCATTGTAACTCACAGACGACCTAGCGCCAATACGCGGGAATATTGCGACACTGCTTTCTTTGGCGTATACGGTGAGGTTCTTCAAGCCCTTGGCCAAGCCTGGAGCATCGGTGATGGCACAAAAGTTGTCGATGCTTGTGTAGGTTGCTTTGATGCTCTGCACCGCAAAGTAAGTGGCAGCAAAACTGTGGCGGGTGGCCTGCTGGATATAGCAATTGGTCAATCTAAAGGATTGGTCATCGGGAAGTAGGCCAACTTGGCAGCGCTCGATGAGCTCCGGAGGCAGGACTAGCAGACCGAGCATAGCGTAGGTATTGACGATTCGTATTGTTTGAATCGTGAGGAAGGTGATGATCGAAGAAGCTTGTAGCGATGTTGGATATTTGCTGGAGGGTCCGAGTGCGAGACGTAGTGGCTTGCCATATAATTGCAAAACGTATAGAATGCCTTGAGGTTAATATCAGCATAAAAAGGACATCGTCGTAGATACTATTACCTTCCGACGGCTAACGGTCACCACTGACAGTGGCTCACATGCCGTCAATGATTGAATGATCCGCTATCCACTGTCTCGATGACCTGACGTTCAATTTAAATGAGAAGTCATGTCACACGACCTTCCAATAAGCCATAGCATGTGCGGCTCTAAAGAAGGCTCGAACGCTTGCTTCCCGAGAGCTGTTGTACTCATCCAAAGCACACTGTCATTGGCACGCAGACGTGACGCAAATAACAAACAATCGCCTTTTGGCCATGCTACAACATGATCTTACTAGCCATCAAACTCAAGTCAGCAGCCAGATCTTACTACGGTTGTAGAGACCGCAGAAATTCCGCCATACGTGAGCAAGCTAGCCTCACAATGTCGCGGCTCTCCCACATACCACACTCAGCATACTCAATTGCGACCCAACCATCTTCATCGCCATCCAGATCCGTGATACACAAACTGAACATTGAAGCTGGAAACAGCGACGCTGAGCCCCGGCCGATATCAACGTAACCCTGACGGAAGTCTACGATCTCGCAATTGTTGCTCAGGATCTCGTAGAAGTCGGCAAATGCATGCGTCGTGGCCTTGCGCAAGTGCAGGACACCGGTGCACATCCTGCGCAGCGTGCGCATGTGTTTCAGGATGAAGGAGGTGTAGTCTTCCAAACGTAGGTCGCACACAGGTTCGAGCTGCAATGTTCTGAGGTTTGGAAGAGCAGGTCCTCTGGCTAGCTTCTTCCAGGCTGCCACACTCGCAGCTCCGAGACCGAAGCTCAGACGCAGGTTCGTCAGCCATGCTGCGTTTTCAAAGCTCGCCCTTAGCTGTCTGCCGTTGCGTATGCCTCTGTGCTTGGTTGTCAGCCATTGTGTTCGACCTTGACCCTTTGGAGTTGTACTTACATTTCGTTGCCAACGGCAGGATAGTAGCACCTGTCATCCAGAAAATTCACCTGCAGCGACCGCACTCGAGAAAATGCATTTGTGAGCCGTTCGAGAGCATCGCACTTCCGGAGCCCGACAAGCACCCGCGTATGGTATATCGGCTGTTTCAGGATCAAAATCTCGGAAGGGAAAATGCCTGCAGCTTCCAGCATGTGGAGCACATAGAAGAACGACGAAGTGATGTCTACTTGCAGAAAAGCCCAGTCTGGGAGCGCCGACAGTTGTGTTGCTTCTTGCTTTTCGAGCTCTACAGACCACTGAGTCTGGTGTCCAGCAATCCCAAGAGCCGCCCTGCGCCTGTAGTCAAAGGCAGTGTTGAAGAATATTATCGATTCCAGGTTCCTGCAAGCCGCCAATGCTTTGATCAAGCGCTCTTTGTTGCGAAGACATACGGCCGGGACGCGTCCTCCAAAAGCGCTGTCGAAGCCGCGTGCGCTGTCTTTACATGCTATAACTGGTGCCGGCGGCAAGTCGCCCTGAATATTCATCATGCGATCTTCCTCGACACACATTGAAATCTCTTTCACACGTTCCGCAAGGCCTGGAGTGCTCATCGCCGCGCAAAATGCGGCAATGCACGCATCGTTAGAAGCGTAGAGAACCCAGGCGGCGAAGTGGGTATTGATGAAGGAGTGGCGAGTGGTGCGCTCAATGTATTGGCTGGTCAATCTGAATGATTTCCCTTCGAATTTCGTGTTGTCAGAACTAGGTCTAACTCGTAGTTGGAAGCGTTTGTCAAATATATTGTAATCGGCGAAATTTTCGTAAATTTGCTCGATGAGCTCTGGTGGCAAGTCCAATATGCCAGGCATGGTGTGAGTTGACGAGAGTCGGATATCTTTTGCATCGACCGTAGTGAGACGCCGTCGAAAAAGAGAACGTTCCAAAGAGTGGGATGATGCCGAACCTTGTCATAATCCGAGCTCGAGAGGTAGCGGCTTGCTATATAAATATGGAGCGAAAGAATATGCAATAGTCAATAGAAGCACAAGGTATCATCAGGATGTCAGGTGTACTCGACGGCTAATAGTCACCACTGGCAGTGGCATGTACCACCAAGGGTCCGCTGGTCTGTTGGCGTAGCATTCACCGTATGTGAAGCTTCCTGTCAAACGACATCCTTGAAGCAATGACAGCATTGGTTTGCGGGTTGGTCGGGTCATCATGATTGTATCAGACAAGCTGTTTTCCGCATCGATTTCAGTCCTTCCTGCACTTCTCCAAGTCCCTCGAACTTTTCACTAGAAGGCCATCCATCTTTCCCGATTTCTTCTGGGCCGACTTCCGGAAAACGGATCCTATCGTCGTCGAGGTAGATTTGCGACAACCCGATGAATTCGAGCCTCTTGAAAGTCTCTAGTCGACCAAGGAAAGATTTGATATCATCGAGGCTGCCGTCTTCCAGCGTCACTGGCATGAAGCAGAGGTTTTTGGGTGTCTGGCAGTGCTTGAAAACGAACGTCGTGCAATCCTTGATGTTGGCATGGCAAGAGAATAGGCTAAGCCTTTGCAGAAACAGCAATGTCGGGGCTTGAGCAAGGCATCGCCAAGCAGACTTGCTAGTGTTGCTTTCGGTGAAATCCAGAATGAGACCGGCCAGCATTGTCATATTGTTGAAGCTTTCGCATAGCTGCTGGCCGATTCGAATCCCACTGTATCGATCGGTCAACAATCAACAAAATCTTACTTGCAAGGTGGGGCTTAGCATTTACGCTTGTTCCGGCGACGAGACGTCGTCTCGCCAGTCATCAATAAAGACGAGATCCACGGTGGCTACCCTTGACAGGACCCGCTTCGGTGCCAGAAGCCCAATTGCGTTGGTCAGACCAGTCTGAACGTCGTGATCTTGTTCGTATTGCCGATGCAGATTCTCTGAGGGTAAATCTCCGCTTCTTCTAGCAGCGACAGGATGAAGTTGAAAGTTGAGGTAACATCGCAAACGTAATGGTAAGTTTCGAAGAATTTTAGTGAAGGTCTAGGCTCTGGACTGGTTGTCCACTTGCCAGAATGAGACGTATGATAGTCGGTGAACGTTATGTCCGTCAGTTTCTCGCAAGCCCTGAACGATGCTAAAAGTGCATCTTTGTGTAGGGAGAGACCCGAGGGTGGAAAGGCTTCCAAAGGAGTGACAGGACTCGTGCCTTGATTGTCGGAGAACAGATCTGCACTGTGTGTATCGCGAGCTGTTCCAGTGATTTCGCGAGATCAGGAGTTTGGGTGATCTTGCAGAAACGTTTGATGTTATATTCGTCTGGCCGCCTTACGACTACGCCACGAAAGCACCGGTTACGGAACGAAAGACGGTTGGCACGCTCCACGTAACAGCAAGTGAGCCCAAGCCGGCCGGCGCAGTGACGCTGGTCCGAGACGCATGCTCGGCTGGTGGAGTCCTCGATGAAGTTGTAAACTTCCTCAATGAGCTCGGCAGAGAGATCGAGAAGGCCTGCCATGGTTGATGGCGTTCGGTGCCTGTTGAAGTGTTGGCTCGGATATGGACGAAGTCAAGATCGCAGCTCCGCGGTCTGGGTTGCATTTTTTCGAGGTATGTGTACAAGTCAGAAAACATGATGATTCACGCGCAAGTGGACTTACACGTTGCAAGACCACGTGCGTTTCATAGTGTGAGTCAGCAAGTTCAAGCAGCTCACCATTCAACAGACGCTTCGCCGCCGTGATCTGCCCTAGGTGCTTGGTATTTGGCCCTTCACTGATGTGTTCTAATTGCCACGTGATTGTTAGTCATTCGATGACGGCCTCTCTTGCTGACTCAACGATATCACAGAGCAGATATCAAATGAAGCAAACAATCTGCACCACCTCAGTCATGAAGTTGGACTTACTTCGCAAGCACGAGCCGAGGAGTAAATGCATGTGAACGTCGCTAAATCTCACACCTCCACGACAAAACAGATCGAGCCTCCTTTTTGCGCAAACCGTTGACATTGTCAATCTGGCTTTTTGCGGTTTCTTGTGGATAGACTCGTTCAACTCTTCGAATCCTTCTTCTTGTGCACGTGGTCCTTCTCCCAATGCTTTTGCACCAGCTCTGTGGCCGAGACACCTTCAGTCTCATGCACCAACTCAAGGGCAATCTCTTCCTTGCGCCCAACAACTGCTGCCTGCTTTCGCTCTTTTCGCTTCTCTTGTCTTTCGGCTCGACTAGTCCCGCCTAGGCGTTTTTTCGTCATCCCATAGAATTCCATTCCTCGCAGGACTTTGTATGCTCCTGAAACTTTCAGTGCGGACAAGTCCACCCCACTTTCATCGAGACTCGAGACAAAAGTCCGGAACGACTTTGTCGTTGGTCGATAATGGCCACTTAGCGGTGAAAGGTAGGTTAGCTGGCCGTCCTGGACGGCAATGGCCCCGGCACTGCGTATGCGGGCACCCGACAGGAAGGAAGCGTGTTGGAATGCGCCGCTGGATTTTATGCTAACGTAGAGGCGCCCGAGCGTATCAGTGACATATATCCAGGTGCCAGGCTTGACGGAAGACCTTAGCAGGTGGTTGAGAAGCGCGGCAGGTGAGATGCGAGCGCGATGTGAACGCTTCGATTTGCGAGTTGCCGTGAGCGCATCATTCGCTGAAGAAGAGCTACTATCTTCCGTTTCGTTGCTTGACTCAGAGTCGATATCTAGATGGCTGAAATTGGCTAAGTCGTGAGGGTTTATGGAGTCGGGTGGCGGCTGATCTGCGGTTTCGGGTGTGACAGGATCTGGCGTGTCCCTAGGGACGATGCCATGCGAAGAGTCTTTGAACTCAGCAATGCTTGTTGTGATCAGCTCGCAATTCTTGGCCCATCTGAGACGGCCTTCTTCATCAATCTCAACGAGGTAATCTTTGCGCTCTTCTCTTGTCAAGTACCGAATCTGCTCGCGATCAAGCTTTTCACGACTACAAAGTGGCAGGTCGAGATGCTTGCCCGGACCGTGGTCGAGCCAGTAGAAGAAATTCTGCGTTGTACTTTGCCGCTGCCAGAACTCGTGGTAGATCTGAAGGTTGGCACCATAGCGATGCTTCGTATCAACCATTTCCAGGAAGTAGCGAAGATCCATGAGCATTGAACTGACTTCCTCTTGATCTCCGGTTGATCGAGCGGACTCAGTGCCACTGATGTTGGACGCCGTTCTTTGAGAGCCGGTCGGGCTTTCGCCACGCCCAGCACGTTCGGCGATCCAGCCAGCTCTCCGCCAGTGCATCTTCGCGACCTCAGAAGACGATGGTACTCTCTCGTGACCACCGCCCCTCTTAGACCGTCGATCATGATGGGGAGCAGTGACGCTCCGGTACTTCATTTCAGAGATAAGGTCGGTCCATCTAGATGAGGGATCGAGAACAAGACCTTGTTGTTCCCGTCGGGAGCGATGGCCGCGATAAGCTGCTTGAATCTTCGTTGCAGCGTCGTGCTCTTGAGCGCTGTGAGCATGATACTTCTTGTGGATTTCAGATTCCTTATGAAGTTGGATCTCAGAAATGCGTCTGGCTTCGTCCAGAGTTGGAGGTTTTAACGAGTTAAGGTACTTTTGATGGGCCGTAAGTGCTGAGGCATGCTTGGAGAGGACAGCATCCATGGTGATAGACTATCGGTAGTAGGGAGACGGGACAACATAGGTAGCTTAGGTGAGTTGTCAATTGGTCAGTGGAGCGGTGTCCGGTAATGTGTTTGTTCGACTGAAGAGGGGAAAGCGCGAGTGTTGATCGATTGGTAATACTTTCCAGTCGTCCCAAGAGCTGCTACCATTTATAGAGGGAGAAACCGTGGTGGCCTTGCTCACAGGCGCAGACACTACGCTGACTCGGAGATGTCGGATAGCGTTTGCAGCTGAGGCTCAGGCCGAGTAGTGCGGATGCGGGTACATCGGGGTCGCGAAACCTGGAGGTCTAGACTTGTGATTGGATCACTGTACGACATGGAAACTTGAACAGCAGAGGCTCCATTGTTTCACATGATTCGAGTGGGCGACTTTGTATACAAGCATATGCGGTTCCTTGAGGCACACACGGTCACCATGATGGCCTAGTCTCTGTAGGGCTGCCTAGCGAGGAGACGCATAACCGGCTGGGCGCACTGTACGCGCAGCACAGGGCTGAGCCATTGGCCTTGGAAAACGGAACAATGCATACAACGGTGAGCGCCAATCAATAGTTGGAAGGCAACGAGGTGAATGTTTCGATTAGGCAGAGCGAAGTGAAGAAGTAATCCTGGCATTCAGTCTGTCACATGACAGCGGACTGGCTGAGGCTGGCTGCCGCCGATCGCTCTTGCCAACGTCATTGCGCGACCAATGAAGCTCACAGCTCCCAGCTCAGGTTCACGACGCGACAGACACTCAACTTTGCATCGCACATCCACCACCGAAAAAATGCCTCCGAAGAAAGGCAAGACCAAGAAGGCGGCCGTCACCAAGACGCCCACGAGGTCGACATCGACTGCCGCACCGGCGACCGTCGTCACCAACCGAGGCAAAGAATACGACACCACCGCTGCTGCTGCGCGTCCTCGTCGCGTGCCAGTGCCACCGGCTCAGACCTACGTTCCGCCCGTCAAGGCGCCTGTCAAGAGTAATACCATTCAAAAAGCGCGTCCACGCGATCAATGCTAATCGCACGCTCAGAAACTGCGACTGCCACTCCGGCTACCAAAAAGCGTGGCAGACCTGCCAAAGCTACGGAAGATGCGGTTGAGCCACCGAAAAAGCGCGGCAGACCTGCCAAGGCGACCGCGGTCGCGAACGATGAAGTAGAAGAAGATGAAGAAGAGGAGGTTGCCGAGCCGCCGAAGAAGCGCGGTAGGCCCTCAAAGTCCAGCACCACGACCTCCAAGGCGACATCTCAGAAGCCCACTAAGGCCTCAGCCGCTCATAAGACTGCCACAGAGCCGGCAAAGAAACGCGGGAGGCCTGCCAAAGCCACCAAGGCGGAGACTCAGCCTGCTAACGACGAGAGCGACGATTTACAGCAGTCTGATGCAGAGGTGCCGAAAAAGCGTGGTCGCACGAGTAAGCATGCCAGCGCTGCACCCGCAAAGAAGGAGGCTGTTGCTGCTCAGCCCGCGAAGAAGAGAGGGCGCCCATCCAAGACTGCAACAGAGCCAGCGGAGGCTCCAGCTGCTCCGGACACCCCAGCTCCTCGCAAGCGCCACAGCGGCGTCACTGGAGGGCCTACCACTAAGATTGCCTCTGATGCTGCCGATGCCGCTGACCAGCTCGAAGAGGAGCTCATCGATGAGGCTGCGAAGTCAGCCAAGAAGGGCGGCAAGCGCAAGGTGTCTCCAATGGACGAAGAAGGCGAGGAAGATGGCAAAACTTACTGGCTCATGAAGGCTGAGCAAGTTGACCGCATGGAGACTCTCAAGGACGGGAGTGAATTCAACACCAAGTTCACCATCGACGATCTGAAGGCTAAGGGTGCGCCTGAGCCGTGGGAAGGCGTCCGTAACATGGTCGCCCGAAACAACATGCGCGCTATGAAGGTAGGAGACCTTGCCTTCTTCTATGCTTCCCAGGGAAAGTCGCCCGGCATCACTGGTATCATCGAGGTCGTCAAGGAACATGAGCCAGATTTCACCGTCGACGATGAGAGCTCCGTTGGCTACGTCGAACCGGCTAAGCGTGGCAAGGAGAACCAGTGGGGTCTTGTTCACGTCGAATTCCGCAAGAAGCTCAGCGAGCCTGTGACACTAAAGCAGTTGCAGAAGTACGCGAACGGCAATGGTGTCTTGAAGGACATGCAGGTCATCAAGCAGTCCAGATTGAGTGTTGCCAAAGTCTCCGAGAAGGAGTGGGACTTCATTGTCAACAACCTCATTGAAGATTTCGAAGGAGACGATGATGACGATGGTTTGGCCGGGGTAAAGGTCACTGGTCCTCGCCCTCTCATCCCGAATCTCAACGGAGGTGCTGATCTGGAGATGGCAAGTGAGTTGCCTTCTGATGACGACGACCTTGCGGCCGATGCGGTGATCAATGGCGACCACGAGACCAACGAGCCGCTTACCTCTGGCACTGCGTTCCCACTCACAACTGTGGCTACGTCCCGTCCAACTTCTCGCCACGAGTCCAATCCGGTCTCTCGTCCATTGTCTCGCGCTGGCTCGGTCTCGCGTCAGGGCTCTCTCGCTCCGCCTGCAATTGTCGAGACGAAGGAGACAATTACCGAGACTTTCGCTTCTCAGGCCGGCCAGCAGGGCCTTGCCAAGCCTGGTTCTCGCACAGGTTCACTCGCCGGCTCTCGCGCTGGATCCCGTGCTGGCTCTTTGAAGCCTGCCAGTCGCGCTTCCTCCCGCGCGCCATCTCTTCAGCCGACTGCTCGCGGCAGCAGTCTCGAGCCCTCTGCGCGTCCCGTGTCTCGCGCTCGTAGCAAGACCCCGAACACCGCCTTGATGCCTTCGCTCATGGAGGATGAAGAGGCTGTCGTTGATGCTGCGTCATTCGCTCATGCGCGTGCTATGGCGCACGACATGGCCATGGATGTCGCCTGAGTAGACATCGACTTCACAAGCGCAACATCACGCGTTATGTCTTTTGCGTTTGCAAGACCTTGCTTCACCTTCTACGTTCTCTAGCGTACAAATTTTGGCTCACAGTACGCCTCCATGGAAATATGGGCATGGGCGGATGGATCACGTTAAACACGCTTTACAGCAACTTTCACAAGATACCCAACACGAGCAATTGCTCGTCGATTCTCCTCCGCTTTCGCAACGAGGAGATGCTTCTTTCACATAGCTTCGGAACAGATAGCATGTAGACACTTTCCAATGAGATGATCTGAAGTGCGTCACGTAGTCAAGTGATGTCTTGACACAAATGATAAACGTTCGACTCCGCTCCTGCCGCGCAAGCCGCATAATAGAACTTTGTGTGTAGTTGAATCCACGCTGTCAGGGTGAATCTGACATGCATGGCATTGAGCTTCTCGCTTGTAATGGCGCGAAGGATCCCCCAATCCAAGCTTTTGTGCAAGCTTTCCAGCTGAGCCACGCTTAGGGTTCGACTCCTAACTTGATGCGGGCAAGGTTGCGATCGGTGTTTCCCGTAGACCTCAGCCTCAGACTGTGAGCAGTGTTGCGCACGAATCAGAGAGCTCGATGTCTCGTGTCTGCGCGCAATGGCAGGGATGACTGCATTGGGTATGCTGGGAGCTCTGGGATGGGTTGCAGTCTTGCAGAGTGATATATAACGAACACGAGCGCATGCATGTAGTTCTTTGGATGCTGTACTCTACACACTTCTTTTCAGAGACGAAACATACTACTCTAAACGAATCAATCGTTTCTCCCATAATCGAGGAGCAAAATACCATACATACATTCTCACAATGTCTTCAAGAGACCATCCTCAACAACGGCGCACCGGAGGCCCAATTGGTGGGCTCATAAAACTCGTTGGCACCGGTGTTGGTGCCGCAGTTGAATACCGCGGCCACCGCAAGCAACGCAAGGCCGCTCACGACTCTGCCCAAGCCTCGCCTCAAGAAGAGTCTGTCGCTGCTGGTCCCTCAAGCCAATCCGTGGCACGCTCAACACCCAGCAACGAACCGCCTTCATACTTCCAATCGACGAATAATAGCTCCGATCGCCAACTTGCTGCTGGTCCACCAGCAAGCGATAGCAAGAAGACCTACTCGGACTCGGACGACAGCAGCTCCGACTACTTGTCCGACGACATCACCCCAATTGAGAACGATGAGGAAGCTTGGCAACTCGATGAAGCCACAGAACCACCAAGCTACGAAGACGCCACTGCCGAGGAGGCAGACACTTTCGTGCGCGATCTTTCAGTACGCAATGCAAGCAGAAAGCAGCAGGACATTGGCAAACTACCCTTGCCAGTCATCATCCCGCAACGTCGTCCTAGGAACAAAACCCGTGGCTTTGTGAGGGCTTACAGCCCAGTCCTCGAAGACGTCGGCATCGATCAGAAGACGTTCCTCCAGTTCTTGAAGTCATTCCACGCTTCGAGTCAGGCAAATCCGTGCTTCAATGCTGTCATAGTGGCAGCGACCATTGCGGGCTTTGTTCCTGATCCCATTGTGGTAAGTCTCTAATATCCCATTCAGCAGCGATCGCAAATCATCAATGACTAACTCATACAGATGGCCGTGACAACATCCGTCCAAGTCGTCGCAGGCATCGGAAAAGAATTCGACACCCGCCGCAAAACCAACAACTTCCTAGATCGCATGAACGACACCCTTTTCAAACCCGCCGGCTGCTACGCTTTCATCATGAAATACAAATCAGATGCCGAAGTCGCCTCGTCCGGCTCCGGAGGCTTGCTGGCTAAGTTCGGTATCGGAGCTGCTCAGGTGGACTTCTCGACTTCAAAAGCGATAGCAAAGTACGACCTCCCTTCGCCGGACGAAACCTCCAGCTCCAAGATGGCTGCAAAGATGAAGAAGCTGCGACTTACTTCCGGCGAGACGAGAGGGTCTTTCAAGATGCTGGAGGCGGCGCCGTTGATTTACCCTGAGATCGACCAGGTGGTGTACAGTGGTAAGGAGGGCGAGGAGACTTTCAAAGACAAGACTAGAGATGCGAAAAAGTTCTTGGCTGGTTATGTTGATCGTCGGGCGCAGATGAAATATGTAAGTCAGCGAAGCTCGAGTTGGCTGTCGTTGATGCCGGTAAAACCAAAGCTGACCTCAACCTCACAGGCTCAGAACGATCCTTCCTCTGCTCTAGTCGTACCCGAAAACGAGCGAACACATCAGTCCAAGTGGTCAGACCCGAACCATCCCATGTTCAATGGCGGGCTGATCGGCTTGGTATCAGGAGGGTACATCGACGCTGGCAAGCACAGGGCCGAAAAGAGAGAGCGAAGGCTCGAGCGCAAAGAGCAGCGCTTCGAACGGAGATATGGCTCAAGATCGGGTTACCAAGACCCTAGCCAACGACCTACTGGTGGGGAGCAAAATGCGGACTATTTCAACCGCAGGTCAAGTCGCGGTGTGCATCCACGCGACAAGCAAGCTGCACGCGGAGGCGGACCAGGCGGGGTCATTGGTGCGGTGAAGAAGGTCATGCAAGAGGACGTTCTCTATCTCATGATTGTGCCCATGCCCTCAGAGGCAGAGCTGGCGGAAGCGCGGGAAATGCTTGCAATGGAGAAAGAGAAGCCATGAGCAGTTCTGGAAAGTAAGATGAGTTCAAAGGTACATTGTCCAAATACTAGTGAAGTGATTCACAAACAAAGTCGCTCCTATCCTCTGCGCCTTGTGCTGGGGCTGTTCCTCTTCTCTGTTCCTGTGGCACGAGCAGCTTGGACCTTGGCCTGCTCAGCAGCTCTTTCGACGGGCTCTTCGACCTGGCGCTTGCCAGCTGGTGTGAGCTTGTGCTCGGGCGTTGCCTTACTTGCGGGTGCGTTCCAGTAGACGAGCATCTGGATTGCGAGCACAACATTGAGGGCAAAACCAGCGAGGAAGCCGTAGAGGATCACCTTGTCGGGGACTTCCTGGAGGGTTGTGAAGATGCGCGACATAGAGCCGAAGAGGTAGGAGAAGACCTACACGGAGAGTTAGTTTGTGTCTCGCTATTGCGGTTTTGGAGCAATGGTGTCTTACGGTGAATGCAGAGAGCTGTCCAGTTCCTCCCTCGCGGAAGATGGCAATGATCTGAGGCAGCTTAGAAGCCGCGCCAACCACTCCAGCACCCATCTGCAGATACTGCAGCATGTCCATGCTCACGATATCGGCATTGAACAACAAGAACGCTGCTCCAGACAGCGCAGCAATGAGCACGGTGCCCATGTTTCCCTTGCCCGAGAACTCCAGCACCAAGAAGCAGATCGCAACATTCTGAATGACAATGAATGCCACTTCGCCGAACGACGAGAGCGGGAACTTGCTTCTCATGCTGTAGACCAGGGTGATCATAAAGCTGGCTGTCTCAAGCAGGTATCCAATCAAGCTAACGCCATCTGCGCTTCCACTGTTGATAATCTTGATGATCTGCGGAACTTTGACAACCGAGGAGGCGGCAACGATGGCGATACTAAGCACCTTGGACACAGCGAGCTTCATGCATACTGAGTCGGTGATGGTCAGGTTGTGCACCAGACTGCGGTAGCAGCTGTCGCCGAGAAGGGTGTTTCCGAGGTCGGCGACTGGTGTTGGGAGGTTTTGGGTGATGGGCGTCAAGACGGATCGAAGGGCCTGCTCGAGGGACTCCATGGTGGGCGATCGGCCAGGAAGTTGTTTTGTTGGTCGATTCAAGCAGAATGCGGTATTGTCGACAGGGAGAGGCGCCTGAAAGCGCGTGAGGCATAGCTGTTGTTTATTCAAGCGAGCCGCTGACTAAGGTGGCCGCGAATGGAATGTGGAGAAAAGTACGTCCGATGGTCCCGTCCACACTCCAGACAAAGACATCAACCTCACTCCCTGTGCAATTCACACTTCAATCCTTTCAACCGCACCCCTGGCCGCCAGATACATCGTTCTGACGTATAATACTCCTTCCTGGTTGGTTTCAACAAGCAGTCACCTGGCTCCAAGGGTGCAGAGTGGCAGTATTGTGGCCAAAAGCTCGACTATTGGAGGCTGCATACAAACTGGCCCTCCTCGGCGCGGCCTACTCTGGATGTAAAGCAAGCGATATAGACCGCCGATACGTTCCATCGGACCCTGACGAGATGGAGGTATCAGCACAGTGTCTCGGTGGTCAGCAGGTAGGGGAACATTGCCATTTAGTATCTTATGCTGCTTCCAACACATCGTGGAAGATCGATTGCACAAACAATCACAACGCCTGATGACTGAGCTTTCCAGAAGATGATGTGCTCCTGGTTGCTTTGTTCTTCGTCCGTCTCTTTTGCCTTCGGGATGGCTGCCTTACTCCAGGGTCTCTGCCGGTCAGATGGTCCGGGCAAACACATTGTGAGCTGGAGTAAGAGTGAAGATAGATGACTTCTTTGACTTTCTGTCTAGTCACGTCTGGCCAGACATCAACTTCACTTGATACGATGGAAGGTACAAAAATCGCGTCGCGGCCTGACAGGACCTCTCCAAACACAACAACGCGCGCTCGCAAGAACAATCACCAGCTTGTTGCAAAACACCCCAAAAGACATCGGACGCTCGAGATCTACCTCCAACAAGGCGCGCGACCACCACAACAGCAGAAACCATGAGTGACCCGCCGCACAAGGGCGCTCCGCCGCATCCTGGAGACAAGCCGGCACCTGACGGCCGTCGTTCAACTGCACCCAACATGACCGCTCCTCTTGCGCCAAACCAGTCCGAGCAGCACCATGGTGGCGCCAACACAACCACTGGTACGCAATCCCAGCCCCAGCCAGCACAGGCAGGTGGTCAGCGTCGCCGTGGCGCTCCACAGCATCCTCTCGTACCTGCGCCTACCGGCCATCATTTCATGCCCCAAGGCACCGACTCCTCGCACGGAGGATCTCTCGGATCTCACTTCATGAACAACCAACAATTTGCTATCGACCCAGCGCTCCTGGAGCTTGATGCAACAAATCGTCACACCACAACCTACAACTTCCACTACTATCCAACTTCGAACGCAACTATTCAGCACATTCACGGCGCTGATAATGTTCATCCCAATGGCAGCGAATCTCACACAAATATCTCCGATGATGACATGGATGCTCGCGCTCACTATCAGCCGCAGTCTGGAGATGGTTATTACGGGCTTGGCAGCGGTACAGTCTTCGACTCCATGCAGGGTTATGGGCATGTCGCCGAGCAGCGTGATTTCAAGTATTTGCCGGGTTCAAAGGCATTGGAGGCCACAATTGTGCACAGTAATGATGGACAGAGCGTTGGTGGCGCTGTCCGCGATGCGAGAGTCTCGGGGGGAAAGAAACGTGCCGTTACGGAGGTTGACAATGGTGGCAGCACTGGCAATGTCTTTCAAAGTGGATTCGAACAGCAGAGTCAGGCTCTCATGCCAGCCATGAAGCGCGTGAAGACAGAAAGATTCACCACGCCCACCACTCCCGGCACCGACAAGAAGTTGACCAGGAAGGAGTCCTTGGCCACTTACGCCAACCAGAATGTTGTCAAGGGTCCCTTGGTAGGCATGTCGCTTCAAGAAGCTCTTAAGTTGCACAATATGCGCATCATGTTGAAGATCAACCCCGACGACGATAACTTCAACGCCGTCAAATCAGAGCCTAGCAAGTGGATCGACGCCATCAGGCGCGTATATGACCATCCCTACAGCCAGAGTCCGGTCACTAGAACATTCCCCGAACACATGATCCCGGAGTTCCAGGGTTGGCAGGAGAGTGAGAATAACGCTGCGAAGGAAAGGCTGCTTAATGACGAGACGGGAAACCTCGCGGAAGCCAGCGCGGTCCACAACTTCCACATGGTCGTTGAGGCTCACGAGAAAGGCGGGGTTCTTGAAAGCCATGGGACAAGCTGGAAGTACGACGTCAAGTCCACATGTCAGCAGCGTTTGGAGAAAATCATTGAAGTAGCGAAAGCCTCAGGCGTCATCAGAAGTGACATGGCCTACGGCCGGCGCCTGATTGAGCTCGTAGCGGACCCGCAGTTCACACTCAAGCGGAAGGAAGACAACAAGTACGAGAATATGCGCAAAGCAGAGAAGGCAGAGGCCAACAAGAAGAGTGAGGACACCAAGCCTCGCGCTCGCGGCAAGGCCAAGGCTAAGACTGAGGCTGTCCAGAGTGTTGAGCAGTCTCCAAGAGAGCCGAGTGCCATTGACGACCCTGCTGTCAGCGGCCATGGATACAACAACGTAGTCAGCGACGCCAGTGAGAGAGCTTCGGAAGAGGCTTTCGCCTATGGCGATGTTACTGCCAACAACCACGGATACAAAGACTTTTTCAGGCACGCCACTAAGAATGAGGTCGACCACAATGCAGATGACGATTTTGGAGAAGACGATGTGCCTACGGATGATGAAGAGGATTGAAGCTGGAGCGGAACCGCCTGACTGAGCACCAACGATGAATGATACCCCCGAGATAAGTCGTGGTCGCACCCGCTCGTCACGGCAGGCTGCACTCGCACTCAAACGCGCTCTTTGTACGACAATTGAACGACGCTTTCTTCGATGCTGCGGCCCCCCATGCCGATATTGGAAAATAGTCGCGCTGTCTTCGAAAAGCGCCTTGCGAACGAAGATTGCGTACACCACTGAGAATGTTTTCTTGCTTTTTGTCTTGATCGGAGGAGAGCTGAGCTGAACTGACTACTTCTACATTGCGATTGATATGTTTTTTTCGGGCAGCCGAGACTTGAGCACAAAGCAATGGCACATCGCCCTTCTATACGGATCACGCTGGCGAAAGGTTGCTGTTGAGATGCTAGAATTCTGGGTTGTGTTGTTGACTGCTATGTGTCTGCGTTACTAAGAAAATCAAAAAATGAAGCCAAACTTCACCAAATCGTGTCCAATTGTCTGCAATTCTCTTCTCAAGTGGTATAGCTGAGACTGAGCTTTAGAGGCTCGAGCTGCGATCTTAAGCCTTTTTGGCCAAATGAAATAAGTCATCAAGGACGCCATAATCTCAAGCTCACGCTGCTATGTAAAGCCTGGCGTAGTCAAACGGAACGAATCATCATTGTAGCCGATCATATTGAAGAATATTGTATGTTAACCCATGCAATACAATATGTACACTCTATGACTCCACTCCCATTCATATCATCTACTTCGTCCTCACTTGCTTCAGCTTGCCGGGGCTGTAGACGAACTGGGTAGCGTACGCCTTGGGAACTCTCTTGCGCTCGTTGGGCTCCTGCACGAAGTACTCGTATCCCTGCTTGTTGGCGAAGTTGATGGCGTCCTCCTTGGTGTTGAAATCGAGGCGGGTGCCCTGCATGTAGTCGGCACTGGATTGCCAGCCCATGAGCGGGTTCTCCCATCTGTGGCCCTTGGAGAGGACGTCCCAGTCAATGCGCCACTTGTGACCGTGCCAGTCGCCGGATTGAGTGGCGGTCTTTGTGGGGCGGTAGATGCTGAGATATAATTAGTATCCTGTTTCTGTGGGGTTTGAAGAGTAGGTGTATGTTTACCGGACAGTTCTGGCCTGGAGATCCGTGGGTGCACCGGACAGAACGGCAGCGGGAGTGTCAAGACCAGGCTCGGAGCCGTCCATGACCCTCTTGGGGATTGGCGAGAAGGCACTGCCAAACGTATCAATATATGCTCCCATCGCACTGTTCTTTCTCGAGCTAGTCCTTACGAGACTCTGTAGTCGATAGCCACGTTGTAGTCGGGTTGGTGGTCGGGCATGCGCTCCCTCGGGCCCTCCTGTGTGATCATCTCGGCATCGCCGTGGGTGGAAGTGGGCGCGGTGTTGGTCTGCGAGGCAGCAGGACGACCTTTCTGGCCACCAGCAGCCATGCCAGGGTTGTGAGCGGCGGTCTCGCGACGGACGAGGGTGGGCGCGCGCTGCGACAGCGCCGGGCGGGCAGTCGTGCGCAGCGACGAGGCTGCGAATCTGTGGAGGGTCGTCATGGCGGGTGTGGTGTGTGGTAGGTGAAGTCGCAAGACTCGCGGTGCTTGCTTGCTATACGCAAGTCGCCATGCCATGCTCTCCATTGGCTTGAGGTCAGCGTCGGGAGCGTTTCGGCCCGTGCGCTACGACTTCGAACTTCCGATCCAGCTTCACCTTCGCCTTGCGACGACGGCACGATCACCCACCCCATACATACCCCAACACAGCAATCATGGTCTCCTCTCTCGTTCCCCCGAAGGTATGTGCCGCGCAAAGAATGGCATGCGGACTATACTGACACTCATCCCAGGTCGCTTCTCCCAACGTACGTGCTCCTGAACCCCCTCCCGTTCTCCTCCGATCGACCGCCTGAACCACGAACTGCGCATCCAACACCGCGATGGACCGATCAGATCCTAAAGATGGAGGACAAAAAAGATACAGAAGGACTATGGAAAGCTGACAGGAAGACCTCCAGGCCATTGGCGGTGCCGCTGATGCCGCGCGCATGCAGAGGGTTGTTGCTTTCTACGAGAAGCTCCCTCGTGGCCCTGCCCCTGCTGCCCAGCCCAAGGGCCTTGTCCAGAGATACCAGCACCGCTACATGAGCGGCAAGAACCCTCGCGCTGCCCGTACGTTTCCATCCATGAAAGTAGCAACAAGCCGGGACAAGTGATACTGATTGCATACCAGCTCTCGCCCACCTTGTCGGCGGTCTCATCCTCATCGGTTACGCGCAGAACTACTACTTCCACTTGCGTAAGTTTTGTTAAGTTTCTAAATCTGTCGTCAGTCGCTAACAGCCATGCCAGGCCACCACAAGAACAACGCCCACTAAATGTGCTGGCGAGCTACGATAGAAGCATGTGATTAGGGGAAAGTGTATCTGTAAATAAGTTGAATGGGAAGCCGTTGAGAATATGCTGTTGCAGTCGTGCGTTGTTCAGGCGTTCCGGTACGTTCCGCCGCACGGTGAATGTACAGATGATATGCAAGTCACGTGATCTTGCGCAAAGATGTTGGCTATGTGACTGATCATCCTGTTTATATCCATGCGATCTATGAGATCGACGAGAATTCCGAAATCGCAGGTAAATCTATATGTGCATAAGAAGTCACTAGCAGACCTCACTTCCCTGATACGGTGGCACGAGTTGCTCACGACTTCACGTCCTCGAAGCCATCCCAGCGGGGAGGGCCGCGGCACTAGCGCGGCTCTACTTCACGCCCCAGGCGACCAGCTCACGACAGCGACGTCAACCACCCTCTCCCTCCACCAAACACCCGCCCTCGCGACACAAATCGCACGCCAGAGAGGACCTCACCACCCCCTCTCCCTTTGCGCGCGCGACACACCCCACCCACAGCGCCCTCCACCGCGCCGGCGACACATCCGAAGACGCCGATCCCCGACCCCCGACTGCGACTGCACCTCCAACCGTGGCCAGCTCATACACCTAACGTACTGCTCCCTCTTGAGTCCAGCTCCCTCATACCGCCGCCCAGCTAGACCGCGACTGCGCCCGCCCGTGAAAAGAGTGCTGGTCCGCTCTCTTTCATGTCCGCGCCATTGTCCGAGTCAGCAGCGTCCGCCAAAGATCCCTCGGCTGACCAGAGTGACGCTGCGCAAACAGTTCGAGATTCTGTTATGGCAGAGCAGGTTAGCCACAATGTGGTAAATGTCCCCGAGTCGGCAAGCGGTTCGACTCCGCTTGTCGACGTTGTTGCGAACCACGACTCAGCACCCTCCGCCGAATCCGGCAGCAACCTCACTACTCAAGCCGGAACCAACAACACCGCCGAACCGCAATCCAGCCCCGCAACCGACATCAGCGCTCTGAAAGGAAATGCAGACGGTCTAGGACAAGCTGCGGCTGAGCCAAGTGCTGGTGATGCTGCGGCCAAGTCTGACAACCTTCCCGTGATTGCCACGCCTGCAGAAGGCGATGAAAAGAAAAAGTCAGAGCAAGGGAGTCCGCTGTTGGCCGGAGTGAACGACACTGCCAGTCTAGGCTCTGCGATCGAGGACGGAGGATCTCAAGACGTGTCTGCCGTCAACTCCGACAATGAAGCGAGCAAGGGAGATTCTACGGAATTGAAAGATGGTCATCTACACGTCCGCACAAACTCCGTCAAGAAGCCGACCACTTTCAGCAAGGTTTCTGTGACCAAGAACTTCCTGGCCAAGTCAGCTTCTCCCGTCCCCGCGGTATCAAAGCCCGGCGAGAAAGGTAAGAAACACCATACTACGTTTGAGAGCTCAGCTGACAACCCTGAAGCTTCTCCTGTGAGCCAAGCCGCCCAGCCTGCTGCGAAGCCTAGGCTTATTGCGAAGACTGGTGCTTCTATTAGAGAGCTACAGAAAGCCCGCCAGAACGCAGAATCTCCGAGTGGACCGGACGCCAGCAAAGTCTGGAACAAGAATAGGCCTGCGCCACCACCTACCCCGAAGCAGTTTACAGACGAGGAACTAAAGCAGCAGTATGGCATTCACATGGCCACGCGCTTGCAGTCAGACGAGAATGGGAAAGAGTCTAAATGGGCAGACATTGACGAAGACGAAGACGACTGGGTTCCCGAAGCAGTAACATGGATCGATGGAACAAAGTCTGCTTTGACGCCTGCGGATAACGTCCCAACGGCCAAGGAAGCTAAGCCCGCTGAGACCGCCCCAGCGAAGCCAACTGAAGGAGTCAAGCCAAATCTCACGGCTTTGAAGAAGGAACCCTCCGGGCCACCAAAAACGATCTTGAAGCCAGGAGCAGCAGCTCAAGCCAAACAGAATGGTCTGGCCACATCATCTCCTGGTTCTGAGAAGGCTACACTGAAAGCGAAAAGCCCTGCACCTCCGGCCAAGTCGCCTTGGGCTACCTTGCCTCCTGTTGACAAGTCGTCGCCCATCAACCTACCCCCTCAGCCATCCGTCGTACATGCACCCTTTGCTTCGCAGGATGCTCGCGCATATGAGTCGTCCATGCCAAGTTCACAGCCCGCGCGAGAGATTGCTGCCGATACTTTCGACCGTCACTGGCGTGAAGGCGAAGGTGCAAGTCGCGAGCTCTTCAACTCTGTCAACGGGCGTTATGAACCTGCACCCGAAGGCCGTCGCAGCTCAAGGCCGGAGCCTTATGGTCGCAAGCCATCAGTACTTCTCCGCTCCTCTGGTGGCGATCATCCTGAACCATCACCAGCATTCCAGACCCGGTCCGGTAGTCAGACTGACGGAGCACCTGCTTGGGCCGCTCGCCGCAGAGGTTCCAGTGTGAGCCAGAGCGGTATGCCACCTAGGAGGATGTCAATCAATAGAGGGCCAGAGTCGTACGCTCCTCAGGATCGGCGCCAAAGCGTTACCACTGGTAATGACGCCCGTGTCCAGGCAAACGCCATGAAGGTTGATACTCAGCCCAACAAATTCTCTCAGCAAGACGCTTGGTCGCAACAGATGCCACCACCGCCCCCTCCAGGCACTGGTGAGGAGCTTGAGGATCCTGTGAAAGTACAAGAGCGAATTATGAAGGAGAAGCGTGAACTCGCGCGCAAGAGAAGACAGGAAGAAGAGCAGGAGGCAGAAGTCGCCCGGAAGGAGCGTCTTAAGGCGAAGATGGCAGCTCTCGAAGGAGCGGGCCAGTCCAGGCAAGAACGACAAGCCGCCAAGGAGGCAGCTGCTATTGCGCCGAAGCCTGCTGCGGACCAGACCACTGAAAGGAAGTCGTCTGTCGACACTGGTGAAGACAAGCCGGCTCAGCCCGAATCTGCCGCCACCGGTGCCCCTGCTTCAGAAGTGCAGGCCCCTCCACCTCACACCAACTTTGCTGGCACTGCCAACACAAAGGCTCCCGCGCCCGACAAAATTGACCTGCCATCTCCTATCGCTAAGCCTGAAGGTGTCGGTTTGACCACTCGGTCAATCTCTGAGCAAATGCAACGGCAAGGCCCACGCGGGCCTCTGTCGCCAAAGGCCAGTAACCGTGCGCCTTTCCCGCAGACCACCTCTTCGCCATACCGCGCGCCCAACTCGGCATTCTCTTCTCCTGGTGATCGCAAGCAGCAGCCATTCGGTCGTCCAAATGTAGTAGGAAACGGTGATGGATTCTCTCCTTGGCCTTCCGCTGGCAGTGGCAATGTCTGGGGTACTGCAGGCATTGGAAATGGAGTCTTCGAGAGCGCATCAGCTTTCGCTCCGATGCCAATGACGCACCAACAGAACTCCTCCTTGCCCCCACCTCCCGGTATGACTCGCCCCGATACTGCGACTCGTATCTCACCTCAGGCGCTTGGATCAGACTCAAGACCACAAACTCTACAGCAGACCAACATGTCCGACCAGACCCGTGCCTTCGCACCCTCGGGCATGGAGGGTCGTCCAGATCACTTCATGCCTCAGCCCCGTCCGAATGGAGCTTCTCCAAGCCCCGGCATGGGTCGTCAGCAACGCGTACCTGGGCCTATCGCGCCGCCTTCTCGTTCCCAGCAGCCTCAACAAACACAGGTCGCCGAGGACGGCAGGCTCAATGCATGGCAAAGCGCAGCGCAGACTATGCCCGCGCAATATGCTAGCGCTGCAAAGGCTCCTCAAGAGGATGGCCCAACTCTGCCAAGAGATGACACGTTCAAAGAGACCTTCAAGGCGACATCTAGAGGCCGTCTCGGTGGACCTCGTAAATATGAGAAGCCAGAGTACACCATTCACGATGCGCAAGGCTCGCGCACAGTTTCCAGCCTTCCGCCTGCGCCGCCGAGTACCCAGACGCAGCCCGCCGTCCCTGTGCCTACCGCATCTCCTTTGAGTCACCCTTGGAAGCAGACTTCCGAAAACACTGTGCGCTTGCCAAACGGTTCGATGAACCCAGCACACGGAGGCGCGCCGGTTCAACAGCTGCCTATTGGACACCCTAAGGGTCGGGCCCAGCCCGCGCCTGTTGGTACCCCTCGCCGTGTGAACGCACCAGTCGAGCCACTTCCACCGACAGTGGACTCAAGGGAGCAGCCACCACCTCCTCCTGAGACTGCCACACACCCGGTCTACAGTGGAAATGCTAAGCATCCGCATGTGCGTCTGCCTAGATCCAAGCCTGTTGTCAAGCTCCCTCCTCAGGGTGCAAACAGTCCATCTGCGCAGCAGTCTGTCGTGATGCCACCTCGCCAACACTGGGGACCTCCTGGCGCTATGCGACCGCTGGTCCAAAACGAGGCGTGGCAAGCTCGCTTCAATGGGCTTTTCAACCGTGCTAACATTACCACGGAAACTCCACCGTCGCCACCGAAGACTCCGCCTAAGATGCAGGGTTCTTCTCCCGGGATTACAAGCTCGTCTAAGATCGCCATGCCCGAGGCCACGAATGTCACTGGCGCAACTGTATCTCTGCCTTATGTACAGCGCCCGGGTAGGAACACTACAGCCGAAGGTTTCTTGATTGACGAGAGCAAAGACGTCACGAGCAAAGATACCATCGAGCAAATGTTCAATGAGGAATTGAGCTTCGGATCCAAACCACTCACGCGGATCCCATGTAACGCCGCTTATCCCGAAGTGGGACTTGCGTCGAAGCATGACTTGCTTAATCTACGCCCTGACGGCTTCCCCAAGTTGACTGATGCGCAAAGCAAAGCTCAGTTCGAGATTCTCCAAGTGCATTACCGGAACGCTAAGGGCTGTTTCGTGAAGATGCCTGGTGTGAAGACTAAGCACAACCCAATCTTCTGGAAGAGAGGGCAGGGCAAAGGCATCAACAAGGCCAAAGCGAAGGCACCCGTACCGAAAGTGAACGGAGCGCAGTCTCCAGTGTCTGCTGCACCTAATGGTGGCTCTAATGCCGGCTCTCGAAAGCCCAGCACACAAAAGGCGTCGACCGTGTCAAATGCATCAACCCCACAGCAAAAGTCGCCTGCGCCGACTGCCGCTGACAATGCGGCACCCGCTGCAGGAAAGCGCTTCAAGCCCCCAAGAGGGCGCGGGCAAAATGCATCCGTCAAGCCGGCTCCGGCTTGAACAAACAAACAACGAACGACAGACCCAGATTCGCTCGCAATGGGAAGGCGCGATATGTATTGATAGAACGAGGGCACAATGATGGCTTGGTGTTTGCACAATTGGCGCTTGATGCTGTTTGGAGGCGCAAAAAATACTCCTGCGAGGCAACACGGATTGCGCGCGAAGCATTATATCACTTTTGAGCTCCTGCGAATTGCAGTCGTTGGCAGAGCATGGTCTTCGCTACTGTGCTAGTATAGCGTTCATGTACCTTATTCGTTACAATTACTTGTTTGAAATTCCCCATCAGATTTTCTCATCCAGTTCCAATACCCGACATGAGGCAATGAAGGTGTTTCTCGGACCAAACTTCCGGCTCCTTTATTCATACCTTACATATGCGAAATATTCTTTCGCTCTCCGCAGAGAACAAGATGTCAGATCTCGAGAAACCGATCCAACGATCGATTAGCCCCCACCAGCTCCCCCGCCAAATCAGGTACGCTTCTGAGACGTCGTCATCGACGGCATCAATTGACCTGAGCACTGGCTCGAATTTTGACACGATGAGCTCATGATTCACAGCACTGTAGTCGCGACTCGCCTGCTACGATCTTCTTGACAGCTGCATCTGGACAGACTCATCTTTCTCACACACATCAAGAACGGCCATCTAAATCACATTCACCCGTCACCATAGCTCCAAAACTACGCCTCGCGCAACTCTCGCGCATCATACAAACCCCTCGCACAATGGCTACCACATCACACACCACGCCATCCCAAGCGGCACCATGGCGCGCCGACTTTCTCAACCACCTGTCCCGTATGGACAGCCCCGAGTTCGTCTTCAGCAGCTTGCATCCCACGCCTGAAGGCCACAAGAGCCCAACACCCTACCTGCCACGAGCCCGCTACTGCATCATGCGTGGCTTCTGGTCTGAGCTACCAGAGAACAAGCACAACCATGCACCCATGAACCCCCGTGTGTACGAGAGCGAGATGCCTGCTTTCACCACTGATGTCCGCATGAACAAGCCTATTGAGCTGTTTGGCTCGAGTAGCGGGCATGCTGATGATGCGAGCCAGGTGCAGGGAAGTGGTGGTGGTGGGCCTTGTGAGGCTGTGTGGTGGGTGAAGGATGCTATGGTGCAGTGGAGAATGAAGGGCGAGGCGTTCATCGTCGGGAATGATATTGAGGGTGAGGGCGAACAGAGAAAGGAGAGCTCCGGTGTAAGGACTGTCAAGAGTGAGGTGGGAAGTAGGATGAGGGTTGTTGATGCTGAGAAGGAGGCGGAGTGGAGTTGGAAGAGGGAGTTGACGGGTCACTTTGGCAATAACTCGCCGGGTTTGAGAGGTGTGTTGAATGCATTCTGCACCTTTAGATGATATTGGTTGCTAACGCGAACGTACAGGCTCATTCAAGAACCCTCCGCCTGGTCAGCCGGTGGACCAACCTTACGATGATAAGAATCTCGCCACTGGAACAAAGGTCGAAGATCTTGAAGACCCAGTGGCAAGACAAAACTTCCGCGTGGTCATCATCAAGCCAGAGGAGATGGAGTCAGTAGACCTCAGTGACCCTGCCACCGCCAGAAGGCAGGTGTACAAGTTCGACCAGAGCAGCGGCCAGTGGACGCACACCGAGTGCTGGCCTTAAACCCTGTTACATGGGCAATTAGATCTACGATATCCCGTAGTACAAGAGAATCTCTCGATCGATCACTTTCACGTCGTGCAGACATCTCATGCATCGCTTGCAGTTGCGTACTTATGAATCTGCAAGGCATCGTGTACGACCTCATTAAGCGACTGGGCGTGTGATGGCGTAACACAAGATCTCTAGGCGTCTGTCTGGCTGGCTTTGCGCAACCTGGCTGTCGGTTGGCTTGCTGGCTCACCTGACAAGACTGCGAAGGATCAATATTGGGAGACAGACATATGATGTGCGAGTCACCAGAGCTTCATGTTTCGCTTGCCGATGATCCGCGGATGAAACACTGTGTGTTTTGATTCCAAGTCGTATTCCAAGACGTATCGATCGGGTTTAACTTCCATCTCGCTACCTCACTGTGCCGCTCAAAGATCGAGCCGGTCTTGATTACTGTAGGCTCAGTCATCACATCCCATGTTCGTCCGCATACCTTCCTTGAATTATTGGTGAGAAGTTAAAACTCGGGGAATGCGAATCAATTCTCATGTCAATGGATCAAGGATGTCACGCAATTCCTCGAGTCAATTTGCAGCTCTTCGGATAGCGAAACACGTGATCATTGCTGCCATCGATATGCAATACTATGAAAACTAACTTGGAAAGTTGGAAGTGACTCTGGCTTACCTAACATAATTGCGTCTTCTGAGAGATACGCATCAGACGCATACCTCCTACCACTACGCTGACACTTCGCTTCGGTCTCTTTGACTGCCGATCTGGTCTTCCGAGAGCATTGTGAAACGCATCGTTCCTGCGTCGAAATGTGATAATAATGTTCTTCAGAGACAATATCACGATCGAGTCGCGTGAGGCTCGTTACAATCCCTGCTTTAAGATGCGGGTGGATACGACGGCTCGAGCCGACACTTCGCACCTTCCTCCAAACGGCAGTCCCTTGTTGGCCCAAAAGAGCAAATGGATGGGATCCTTGTCGGGACGTGCGTACTGCAGCATTAATATAGAGAGCATGTTTCAACCCGTCGACATGCAGCTGTCGGGTGCAGAAACGAAAGCGCGGGGTGAAGTCGTCGTGTCAACCTGCCGTTCGCTCGCTCACGTTGCACATGCACATCAGCTTGCCGGTCGACCATGGCCCACGGTTGGGAGGTGTGTAGAAGCTGCTGTCACACTAATGCACGAAGCCTGAGTGCGGGTATCGAGTCTGCACTACTACTATAGCTCTGTGCAGCCCGTGACAAATCTACAAGCCAGGCTTGGCTCGTCCGCTTTGCAACTGCGACCGTTTGTGATCGCCTTGACGTGTTCGTGGCCTGCACGAGACGGACAGGGATAATACGAGCGACGTTGGATGTTGATTCGGGCCCTTGCGTGCATGCTGTAGGGTTTTCGATGGGCTTGCATGGTTTCCACTGGGTGGTGGGATAATAGCAGTAGTGCTATGGCTTCGGCTCGCAAGAGAAGTGGCAGCGTGCGAACGAGATGTCTGATCGGGGAGCTATACCGTACCCTGTCTGTCGATTTTGCATTGGTAGATTTTATTGCAGATCGCTGTCGGGTTGACGCATACAGAGTGAGGGCAAGATTGAGCCTGTGGCACGTTGAGGCCTCTGGGTCACATGAGAACACAGAGAGCGATCCTCCGAGGCTTTCCATGGTAGGGCAGGCCGGCGATACTACTGTATTCGTCGCCAGTCAGCATGTTCGCAGTCTGCTTGCTCGCTGCGGTCAGTAATTCGTGAGTTGCTGCTCGTTGGACTGAAGCAGAGTGAGACTAGGGTGACGATAATCGCGCGGAGACAGGCAGGGGCCGAGCCTCGAGAGGAAACTCAATCTCAGTCATGATGCCAAATTGTTAGAGGAGGGTCTCGATCGCAACGGGCAGTGTCTTGCCTTGCCTTGCGAAGGGAACGGCTTGCGGGTGGCGCCCGTAGGCTGACGAGGCATCAATAGCACTGTAGTATTGCTTATACTCGATCGTGGATATGCAGCAGCAACAGGTGGTCGAAGCCCTCAGCACGATCGGATCATTGGAACCTCAATTAATTCGTAATCTTGCCTGCAAGCTGGAGGAGCCCGTGCTAGTCGACGGCGTTTCTCTCCCCACTCCCACGGCGCCTACCGCAGATGGCGGCACGGCGCCCGGAATCCTCTTTGATTGTCACTTGGGTCAGACTCCACCTCTCCACTCGCATGCCCTCTCGTCCCTCAGCCGCTGCTTTCTCTTCCTCGCCATCACCATCCTCTTTGCTCCCAACGCCTCACGACCTTTCGCTGCAACTCTTCGATCTCATTGCTGGAACTCACACTAATTCGAGCATCTTAGCGACGAGGGGCATTGCGACCTAATATCTATGATCTCGCCGTAGCCGGTCGGCTGCCGTGCCGCCATACTCTTGGACCATGCCTCAAAACGCGTTGAATAGCTTCCGGTCGTTGCTTGAAAAAGCACCTGGTTGGCTTGTTAATCTGGACACCATCCTGGAGAATGCGACGCAGCGGCAGAACGAACTCTTGTTCGCCAACCAGCCCGCCGACTCTGACAAGACGCTCGTGCGAAAACCGTCCAAGTCGTCGTCACTAATATCGAAGCCCTCCGATGAGCATAAGCCAGCGAAAGGACTCGCGGTGGAAGAACCACACATGCCAGGGTCAAACACGCCTGTGCCAACACTGCTACGCCCTCAACTACCTCACATGACCGATTCGGACGCATTACGCTTGTCGCAGCGGAAGCGCAAGACCTTTTCGGCCTGTTCGAGGGATCAATCTGGGCCTTCCAAGTACCGTTCGCGTGCCTTGGTGGTCGTGTACTACGACGGCGACGTGCAAAAGCGTTTCACGGACCTCGTTCACGCTGTAAGCTCATGCCGTAATGACATCCGCAGGTCAAAGTTGAGCGCCCAAATCGACAATCTCGCTCGAAGCGGGTCTTCGAGCAGTGGAAACGGTAGCGGGAGCAGCGTCGACGGGGAAATCACGAAGAGCAGCGATACATTTGCGTACAAATCCACTCGGCTGCGACCCCAAGGCACGAGCGGAGTGAGTGGGAGCGAGGCGCTCGACAAAGTTGATGGATTGTTGGAGAAGGCACAAACTTTATGTGAGCACGCAGCTCATCAAGTGCTACGTGATGGAGATTGCGCGCTGGAGGTGTCTCAGACAAAAGAGCTTCTGACGCAAGCAAGGATTACCGCGGAGCTCGAACTACCAGGCCTGGAAAGAATTGCTGCAGAAGCTGAAGAGCGTGAAAGGCAACTCGAGGAAAGGAAACGATTGGAAAGGTCCAAAAGGCCACCAACACCACCACCAGCAGGAGACAGCGAAAAGATCGAGCTTCTCGCCCGCGAACCGTCCAGCCACCCTCTTGAAGTGGACGAAATCGAAGTGGACGACGAAGACGATGACACCGATACCGAGCTCGAGATGGCGACACTCAAGCTGCCGCCCAATCTGACGAAATACTCGATGAGAAGCACGCGGCTAACGGCCTGTTGACGCGTTCCGACCTGCCACCCTTTGGATGAAATTCACTTGTACATGCGTTTGAGCGGATGATCTTATTTGGTTTTACTGCTGCGTTTTCTGCGGCTCGGAGTTTGGAAACAAGTCGCTTACGCGCCTCAGCGATTGGAGATACCAGAGGCAACAATTGCTTTTTGCTTGGATCATTTATTTGGATCTGTGGCGTTTGGTCATTTCTTGTTAGGCTCTCTTTCTCGTGCGTATATCACATCTTGACGGCCCAATCTAAATCTTTCCTCTTTGCTTGCGCAGGGTTCAGTTACATCCAATGCCAGAGGTACGTGATCGGGTCCCGTGAGTTGGCATGGGCGTTGCTTGCGCGTGACGAGTTGACCTCATAGGGCAAGGAGCGGCCACATGTGTCCAGAAAGCACCAATCTTCCGGTGACAAGAACATTGGAGTATCTACTGGCGGCTTCGCCGGATGGGCGTGCTGGAATCGCTGTCACTGAGGACACATTGAAGGATGCACTCTGTCAGTGGCGCAGTAGCATGGAGGTGATCCAGGTTGGCCGCGCGAAAGCCTTTATTCGCTGGTGCAAAGACTCTCCACTTAGGCTAGTATGCTAACATCTGCATCCGTTCTCAGTGATGCTATCATTGGTGCCTTCGAGTACGGTCGGCTCGACTATTCTGCAGAGGTGAGGTAGGTGAGGTCGAGCATCGCGCCTGCCTCCTGCTCGAGATCACGAGCCCTCACCGGTCCAACACGCGACTTCCTCGTCTGAAGTCAACTCGGCTGCACTGCTGCCTGGCTTCACCGAGTGGACTTCAGATGCACGCAATGCAACGCGATGCTCTTTCATCACCACTGATGAACTACACATGCATGTACGCATTGCGCCTGCTGCTCGACATCAACTGTGCGCCTCGTTGAGCCCGTGGCTCTCATCAAGACCCGGCCGCCTCCATCCGTCTACTTACAGTCATGGCCGGCAAACGGTCGCGTGGCACGCTGCTCGAAAATGCCATTGCGGAGCACGACTCGGACACAGCTGTGTGTAAGACTTGACTCCCTGACATGAGCAACACTGACGCTCTTTGCAGCGGTCGGCTTCACCCACAGCTCGCAAGACGACCAAGGGCAAGGCTCCACGGCCAACTCAGACTTTCGTCGAGATCGAATCTGACGACGAGGCTCTCAATGAAGACCCGCGTCTTTCCGGAGCGCTGCGTGGTTTGAATCCCAACAATGTGCTCTCGCCAGCTCTCACGCAGAAATCGATCGAGGCCAACGGACGCGACACCCCTGGAGCAACGCAACTGCACGAAACACGCTCAACGAGACACGGGAAAGCGCAGGTAAACTACAGCGCCAAATATCATCCCATGGATGAAGTGACGAGACCAAAGCGTGCTCAGCGGATCACCGGTTCCCGATCGCTCTCTGCCACCGTTTCACACCACGGTGCCTCATCCAGTGACAACGAGGCAGACCTTTTCTCTGGCGAGAGCACCAATGGTGACGGCGCGAATGAAGATTTGAGCGACGAGCTTGACTCAAATGCTATGAGGAAACCAGACCCCAGGGCGACTCGCCACTCCAAGCGCTCTGAAGCACAGAAATCCGTAAATTACAGCAGATCCCACCATCCGCAAGACCACTCGCTGCCCGGGTACCAGCATCTGTCGAAGCGCAGGAAGCACGGCCACCGCCATGCAAAGCCGCCTAAGAAGAAGGCCCGGACCGTAGAAACGATTGCACTGTCGAGTGACAAGGTTGTCGAAAGTGAAAGTGACAGCGATGACACTGCGCAGCCCGTTGCAGAAGCTGCCAGACCAGTGCTATCGTCTCCAAGGAAGCGTCTCAAGTCCTTGGGAAGACATTACGACAATCCGATTAGGACGTCGCCCACGGATCACCGCAGATCTATGCCAACATTGCCACGTGGTGAATCGTCAATGAACCCAGCGGAGGCAATCATTCAAGGTCTCCACGCCGTCCCTGCGGAACGCCGGCAGTTTGAGAATGATCATCGCCCTCATTCGGACGATTCAGACACAACGCATGTCAGAGAGAAGAGTACCAGGATGATTGGCAACGAGGCGGCTGCGATGCTTGAAAGTCTCGAGACACCTGCGAACACAACGTCCAATCCAGGTTCCGAAAATAACGACACAAACTCGTCTAGCGTTGACAAGCCTGCTTCTGTGTCGCCGCACGGTGAGCAAGCGGCAAAGACTTTGATGACACCCAGCTCCGCTCTGCTCATTGAGCGTCCGTACTTGAACTCTCAGGCCGGGTCCTCTTCGAAAAAGCACGTCTTGCCCGAAGCAACACAGCCTTTTGTGGGTGTCGTGGCCACGAGTGCTCAAGGCGACTCCTCTTCGAAGCAGCAGCCGTTGTCCAGAGTGCCGCAGCCAGTTGTGGAACCCCTTGACACAGGTGGTGAAGGCGGTTCGATCAGCACCGAGAACGCCACTATCTCCACGAATACACAGCCACAACGGGATGCTACTAAAAGCCCCAGAGTCGATTCGGCACAAGTCGCCAACGAGAATACCCACGACACGCACCCTGAGCCTCGTGAGCAAGCCGGCACCGAGAAACAAGCCAGTCAAGCTGCAAGGGTCCGCTCCGAGACGGCCAGTCTGCTCGTCAGTCATCCTGTTTCCAGAAACGTGAGTTCCAGGCAGGTGAGCCGCGACACGCTGTCAGATCATGGTCAATTTACTTCGTCGTTTTTCGAGGAAGCAATGGCCGGCACACAGGGTTGCTCGCAACGAGCCTATGAGAACGATTTTCTTTCGCCCGTGCGTGGGCTCTCGCAACCACATACTCCGAATCGTGACACGACGCCAAATTCATCTTCGGTGGTGCAAAATGTTCAGGCCGAAGTCCTGTCCAATACACCAAATGAAGGCACAAAGTCCTCATCGGGTGGTCCCGCAAATGGCGCAATGCCTGGTGATGCCACGGCCGATCAATCGGAGCAATGTCAGTCGTCTCATACTTTGCCCATGCCATCTCCGGGGCCAGAAGCTGCACCCTCAGAGCTTTCTTCGGACAGCAGGCTTTTGGCCGCAAGCGACGTTTGAGCACCACATCATACCTGACGCTGGGATCTCTGTGTCCGTGGAAAAAAGTACCCCAGTGGCCATCTGTACGCAGGAGGACCGGAAACGACCTTGGAGGCGAGTAGTCCACCCTGGTCGCCGATGCTTATGTTTGCTTGTTACTATGTTTGGCGTCCATGTTTGCTTTGACTCGACTTCTCAGAGGTCAGTCATCAAGTGTTTAGCTATCTGAGTGAGGAGACAAAATTCAAAGTTCTTTGTTTTATGTGCGTCGTCCAGGACATGTTGAGCTGAAGGTGCAAGCTTTGATATATCACTGGAATTATGGTCACGCTTACCAATAGTGCGTCTGGTATTACCGCTGCCTGACATGAGAGCCGTCGCTGCCATCCTGAGGACTCCAATGGTGTCAAATAAGGTTGGTTGGCACCAATTGAGAGCAGGTGAGGGACCATGTATGTGACCAAAGGGTTAGGGTTGGGGTAAAATGCATCCTGCCTCCAGTCCTGGAGGCCTGGGTATTACCGGTTGCTCGACCTCCATCAGCCGATCATCAGAACATATTTCAACTATGTGACTGAAGTATTCGAGGAAGCGTGGCTTTGGTGACGCATCGAGATCTGTGCCGAAGGCAGACACTAGTCGCATCTTGACATGATGACAGAGAAATGTTTCCATGGCACATAAAACGAGGTGTCACGACATTGGCGCACATTCCCGTCACAGAAGTGACTACAAGGTGTACAGGAATAGGGATTATATCGGACAGTTTCAGATACAGCTAAAAGTATGTACCCTTGGTAATAGAGCCACTCCGTCATGCAGTGTCGAGGCGACTAGATCGGTAAGGTTCCGCTGTTGCACCAACTATAGACATCACCTCCATTGAAAGGGGAGTAGACGTATATGCTCGTGATGCGTGTGATTGATCGTGGGTGGGAGGAAGGCCCATTCTGAGAAGAAACAACGAAACTTACCGCTTTACGCGATCTACCAGTCATGCCTTCGTGACATACATGAGGCGTGCGAATGCGAACCGACGACGAAGAAGTGAAGTCATGTTCATACCCTCGTGTCATTACTCATATCGCCCATCCGGCAGCCTTCTTCTTCGACTTGACTTTCTGTGCGACAACGTTGGGATCATGCGAGATCTCAAGTGGCGCCATCCCAAGGCTGGTGGCGTTTTGGTCAGGATCGCCAGCCTCCTTGATTGCTTGATCGTCTTGCACCGATAATGAGCCAAGCTCCTCGGCAAGTCTGGGATCATCGACCTGGGGATCTTGCGGTATCGAGCCGTCTTCGTTAGCAACAGCCTCTGCTCCTTCGACCGTTTCCTCTGCCGGCTCGTCACCATCCTCGACATCGTATGAATCAAGCTCATCGCCTTCCTCGGCTGTGTGTTGCTCGTCAGCGTCTCCGCCGATGGCTTCAACGTACTTTTCAAGCTGCTTCGCCATCTTTTTGCTGAACCCGGTGGCTTCGACTTCTACGTCGAGCCTCTTGCTCGGTACGATTGACTTGATCGCATCCGCAAAGAATGGGCCAGGCTCGTCAGATGTGTATTTGAACTTTCGTCCAAAGTAGCGCTTGATGCACTCTACATCACGGTCGAAGTAGTACTCGGCGTTGGCGTGATTAGTTGAAAGTGTTTGTGGGAAATCGATCAGAATGGGAGTCGTGATGATTTTCTCCAGTGGCGTATCGTCGTCCACGGGTGTACCGCCGGTACTTGACTCCTTGAGCAGGATGTTGAACTCATTGTAATCGCCATGGATGAGACCGCGCGAGGCCAGCTGCACGATCATCGCCATAAGCTCCGCATAGAGCTTGCCTGGGTCCGGCACACTGTCGACCATGCGCATGGGGAAAGCATCAATAAACTCCATGACGACGGTATGTCTGCTCCATGCAACCGGCTCGGGCACTGGGAAGCCTTCTCTGTGCAGAATCTTCATGAAAGCGTATTCCTTTTGGGCTGCAAGTGTACTGAGGTACATCCAGCTTCCGGCATTGCGGCCACGGAGATAGTCGCGATTTGCTTTGACGGTACGGAAGGAGATACGGCCCAATCGATGGAGCTTGAGTACCAGCTGGCGATCCGATTGTGCAGCGCAGACGTAAATGTCAGACTCTTTGCCAACGCCAATCTGGTTGCCGAGACTGTAGATGGCATCGCTCTTCCGATGTGTGTTCATGGCAAGGTAATCAAGACCGCCATATGTCAGACGGTAGCCGTCGTATTTGGCATTCTTGACTTTGGCGATCAAGCCATCCTTTGCAAGAGTCGAAATGTTTCTGTGCACAGCACCTCCGCCGCGCTGGCTGGAAAGTTGCTGGATAAGAGGTGTTGGGACGACTTCGTGGTTCTTGCTGCCTTGCTCAACCTATTGATTGCTTTAGCTTGTGTCAGTCGAATTGTCTGCGAGCCACCAAGGTGCTGGGAAACGTACTGCTGCGAGGACCCTCCAGTCGTCGGCGTTGAGGTAGCGCAAAGCGCGCGTGTCGAGCTTCATGTCGGACTGGTACCTTGCAAATACCAGAGTCTGTCGGTATACAGCGACCAGCAGAGGAGGTAGTGAGGTGTAGTTGGGAGCATGTGACAGAGAATTGTAAATTTTTGGCTTTCTCGAAGTCTGCCATGACTCGCGCGTCTTGGCGGTGGTGATGCTGATGGCAGGAGCTTGGGGCGAGCGACGGACTTGACGGCGATGAAACGCGACATCATTCACTCCATCAGCCGCTTCGCCCCAACTCCAACCACCAACAACACCACAATCCATCCCCATACAACCCACTGAAGCGGAGTTTTCTGGATACTCTGCTGCACCTCTTAACAGTCATCAGAAACACCACAGGTGACGAAACACCGGCACGACAACCCACCAAACACCGCTTTACGACCACCATGGCGAAGGAGGAGGAGAAGAAGGCGCCTGTCCAGGACAAGGGCAAGGGCAAGGCCGATGACACAAAGCAGGCCAACGGCCAAAAGGGCGACAAGGCAGATGGCAAAGATGGCAAGAAGGGCGGCGACCTCGATCTTGCGGTTGAGGAGCTCAGCGAGGAGGACCAGAAGCTCAAGGACGAGCTGGACATGCTCGTTGAGAGATTAACAGAGGGTGACAAGTCGCTTTACAAGCCTGCACTGGACGCAATCAAAGAGAGCATCAAGACCAGCACAAGCTCGATGACCGCAGTCCCCAAACCTTTGAAGTTCCTCAGACCACACTACGAGAAGCTTTGCGAGGCATACGAAAAGTGGTCCGCAGGAGATGACAAGCACTCGCTGGCAGACACCCTCTCAGTGTTGGGTATGACCTACTCCGATGAGGACCGCCTGGACACACTGAAGTACCGCCTACTCGCGCCGAACAAAGACATTGGTTCATGGGGACATGAGTACATGCGCCATCTAGCTCTCGAGATTGGCTCGGAGTACCAGAACCGCATGGAGAAGGATGCGGACACCGACGATATTAATGAGCTTACCCGGACGCTCGTGCCTTTCTTCCTTTCCCACAACGCTGAAGCCGATGCCGTCGACATTCTCTCTGAGCTTGAGATGATCGAGGATATTAAGGACTACCTCGACGAGAACACCTACTCAAGAGCATGCCTCTACATGGTGTCAATGGTCCCTCTTCTCGCATATCCTGACAATGACCGCTTTGTCCGCACCGCCCACGACGTTTATCGACACTACAAGCAGTTCACTCAGGCCATGTGCCTTGCCATCCGCCTCAATGACATGGAACTGATCAAGTCTGATTTCGCCGCTGCGGAAGACAAGGCGCTCAAACGCCAGCTTGCTTTCATCTTGGCCCGCCAACGGATATGCTTGGAGCTTGAGGGCGAAGACGCTGAGGACACTGAGCTGCAAGAGTGCCTGAACAACACGAAGCTCCCCGAACACTACAAGTCTTTGGCCAAGGAACTCAACATCCTCGATCCTAAGGTTCCCGAAGACATTTACAAATCACATCTCGAGTCTTCCCGCACTGCAGGTCTCACTAACACCGACTCCGCTCGTCACAACCTTGCGTCTGCATTCGTCAACGCTTTCGTGAACGCCGGATTTGGTGAAGACAAACTCATGCTGGTTGAAGGAGGTGTCCAGCAGAGCTGGATCTGGAAGGTCAAGGAAGATGGCATGACATCGACAGCGGCTTCCGCTGGTATGCTCATGCAGTGGGATGTCGAGATGGGTCTGGACAAAATCGACGCTTTCACCTACGTGAGCGAGGAGCAGGTAAAGGCTGGTGCCGCTTTGGCCACTGGTATCATCAACAGCGGTGTCAGACTCGATGGCGACCCTGCCATGGCTCTGCTTGGTGATCTTGAAGGCAAGAGTGTGTCCGTCAAGGTTGCAAGCATCATGGGTCTTGGTCTCGCGTATGCCGGCTCCAACAAGGAGGATCTCCTTGAATTGCTTTTGCCTTACGTGACCGACACCTCTCTCGACATGCAGATATCTGCCATGGCTGCGCTTTCCCTTGGGTTCATCTTCGTTGGCTCTGCCCAATCGGATGTCTCCGAAGCCATCATTCAGACCTTCCTGGACGAAGACCGTGCCAACCAACTCAAGGACAAGTGGACCAGATTCATGACCCTCGGACTTGCGTTGTTGTACTTCGGCCAACAGGAGGAGGTCGACGTCGTGCTCGAAACCCTCAAGGTCATTGAGCACCCGATGTCCAAGCCCGCCTCGGTACTCGCTGAGATTTGTGCATGGGCAGGCACCGGCGCTGTGCTCAAGCTTCAGGAACTGTTGCACATCTGCAACGAGCACATTGAGGATGAGAAGGATGACGAAGACAAAGACAAGAAGGATGACGAGGAGAAGAAGGACCGCTCAGGCGACCAGCTTGTACAAGCATATGCTGTCCTTGGTCTCTCACTTGTCGGCATGGGCGAAGAGGTGGGCCAAGAGATGGTCCTTCGTCAATTCGGCCATTTGATGCACTATGGCGAGGCCAACATCCGCAAGGCTGTGCCGCTCGCTATGGGTCTCATCAGCCCTTCAAACCCTCAAATGAAGGTCTACGACACGCTTTCACGATACACACACGACAACGACATCGATGTTGCTGTGAATGCCATCTTCGCCATGGGAATGCTCGGCGCCGGTACCAACAACGCTCGTCTCGCACAGCTTCTCAGACAACTAGCAAGCTACTACCACCGGGACCCTAACGCTCTGTTCATGGTGCGCATTGCCCAAGGTCTCGTGCACATGGGTAAGGGCACACTCAGCCTGAACCCCTTCCACACCGATCGTAGTGTGCTCTCCCGTGTCGGCGCCGCCGGCCTCCTCACCATCACCCTCTCTCTCATCGACGACCCTCGACAGTTCGTTCTCGGTGACCACCACTACCTCCTCTACGTCCTCGTAACCGCAATGCACCCTCGCTTCCTTATCACCCTTGACGAGGACCTCAAGCCGTTGCAGGTCAACGTACGTGTTGGTCAGGCCGTGGACGTGGTCGGCCAGGCTGGTCGACCTAAGACGATCACCGGCTGGCAGACACAGAGCACCCCTGTGCTTCTCGGCTACGGCGAGCGTGCGGAGCTTGAAGACGAGGAATGGATCTGCTTGACCAACGTCATGGAGGGTGTTTGCATACTCAAGAAGGTACGTGAACACTGTCGATACCCTCAAAGCATCGAAGTTTACTGACACTTCACAGAACCCTGACTGGGAGGCCTCATAAAGCGCCCTTGTAGTGTCTTGATGAACATGGCCCTGTATGCGGAAACGCTAATTGATAGTGTGAGAAGCATGGCATAGAAGGTTATGGCCAAGTGCCGCCATAGATAATGACAGGTTCTTCTGTATAATAAATCTTACGCATCTGTCTCTTTCGTGCCTCGTGATATGCGTACTCGCCTCACTCTACTGTATGCTTCATTATTCGAGCGAGCATCCCCTTGTTATTTGCTGTTGACTATTAACTTCAAATAACATAATTAGCGACCTAAAACGGTGTACTTGTAGTAGGGATCTGGGCCACTGAGATCCGACGAGGCGCGTGCGACAGCCGCCGGCGTCTAATAAGTCGGCTACCAAGCGCCAAACAGCCGCGCTGAATCTCCAAGTTTCCAGCTTCTCTTCCTCTTTCTTTATTGCGCACTACATGGAACCTCTCTTGCGTCAACATGTCTGCCGCTCACAAAGTCGAGGTTCCGGAGATCGGCGCGTCGGACGACTTTGATGTTGTCGTCGCGAAGCTCGCAAGGTACGTCAGCATTGGCCGTTACACGACAGCTCACCTCAACACCGGGATGGTGCTGACGAGGCTGACATGAATGACGCAGGTACATCACAAAGTCCATTCTGATTTCACGCTCGTTCGAAGAGTTGCGGACTACCGAGTATGCTACTACTCTGCAGCCACTCGTGAACTATCTGGTCGAAGACGTCCATCATCCTGCGACCGTTCATGCGCTTCTGTAAGCATGTGAACATCTCGACTTCACAGACGAAGGAGGGTGCTGACATTGTCCCAGAGCCCTGAAAGGTCACTTTGGTGCTCTGGAAAGCGAAGATGACCGCGGTATTGTCGCAAGCCGCGGGCTCGCATGTGAGCTTGTTGCTTGGAGATTCGTCACCCACCTGAGCGAGAGAGACTCTATCGACTACTTATGCACAGATCTCGTGCAGCGTAGAGCTCCAACGGGCAGCGAATATGAGCATGCGCCCGACGAGCAGTCTCCCCTGTTGGACTCAGTTGCTACACCCTCCGAGGAATCTCAACTTGACGACCCTACCAACGGAAGCGTTGCCACCACTTCGATCGCGAAGGACTACCAGCAGCTTAATGCGCTTGAGATCGCCGCAGTATGTGAAGCAAAGAAGTTTCTCGGCCAGAGAGCCGTACAGCGCATCATCGACGGCATCTGGAAAGGCGACATCATGCTCTGGCAGACCATGAACCCACGCACCGTCAAGAGAGCAACATTGTATCACTCGAAGCGATGTGACCCGTTCACCAGATTGCGAGTCCCGTTATACCTTAAAGTGTTTGAGGTGTTGTTCTTTGCGGCCTTTCTCGCTTTCTACTACACGGTACTTGTTCAGAAGTCCTTCCATGCTGTGACGGGGACAGAGGTCATGCTCTATATTTGGCTTGCGGCATTCACCTACAACGGTATGATACAGACGACATGTGATGAAAGCCAAATTTACTGACTAGTGCATATTAGAGCTTGTTGAGCTATGGGACGCCGGCTTCACTTTCTACGCCGCGGACTTCTGGGCAATATGGGACTTGGGCATTATCGCCATTGGTATCGCTTTCTTCGTTTCACGCATGATTGGCTTGAGTACAGACAACCACATTGCGACCGACACTGCATTCGACATACTGGCCCTGGAAGCACTGCTGCTAGTGCCGAGGTGAGTGCCCACGAAGTCCTATCATCCATGTCATTGCTTTCAAAAATCCCTGACCACGAATAATAGAATATGCTCGCTATTGAGCCTGCACCCTTATTTCGGAACTCTGCTCCCTTGTCTGAAAGAGATGACAAAGGATTTCATTAAGTTTCTTGCACTCGTCTTCGTACTCTACTTGGGTTAGTCGTCTTCTGAGTGATGTCTGTAATGTAAGAAATGCGCTGACGATGCAAAGGTTTCAATACGACCTTTGGATTTCTGGTAATAATCAGTTTGTTTGCAGCGATAGCACTCAACTCACAACTGGCAACAGGCGAGGGGAACATTTACGTTCCGAGAGATGAGCTGGATCCTCATCAAGGTCTTCTTTGGTTCGAGCTACCTCGGCTTTGTTCGTATCGCTCTGTCTCTCAGATCTTATCCGGAAATGCTGACCTATGTTCTCGTGCAGGATGTCGCTGAACAGGTCTGACAAGATTTGCCGATCGTTCCGCAAGTTCGATACTGACCATGTACAGATATCGCCAACAATGGGCCCACCGCTCATGCTCGTCTTTTGCGTCGCCACCAACTTTCTACTACTCACCATACTGATTTGTCTGCTAAGCAAAAGCTATGACAAGGTAAAGTGGATGCTTGGCGTTTCAATAAGCGCCGCGCTCTGGACTAGCTAACAACGTGCTTAAATTTGACAGGTCATGGAACACGCTCGCGACGAGTACCTGTTCGTGTGAGTCTCTCATATGTCAACTGCGCCTTCGAAATGCTAATAGCAGTGCTCGCAGCTACGCCGTCTACGTTTTGGAGGCCTCTACTTCCAATCGCTTGACCTACTTCTTGCCTCCACTGGTATGTTTTAGCGCATCCTTCGAAGTTCCGCTTTCCGCGTCTGGTCTGAGCCTTGGTGTTCAGAAGAAGACAGCATTTGCTCCAGACACTGCCTTATCGACCCGACCCACCCGGAAGGATGATTTGAGTAAGCCCGTTGGGCCAATGAGGCCAGGCCGTTGTCTGCGGATGTTGGTTCTGCGATCCCATGACGCCTTTGGCGTGGCTGTTCTGACTAGCAAGGCGTCTTCCATGCAACCTAACAGTATTCGTGCATCTCCGCGTTGCTAACCAAGCATCATAGAACCTTCTTCCCCTGCTTCTCCGGCCGCTACGGTTGTTCATTGCTCCTGATAGCCTTCGTGCGTGCCGAATCGCACTACTCAAGGCAACTCACTGGCCGTTGGTGGCGCTCATCTTGCTCTACGAGAGTGGACGGCAAGCCGTCGATCGTCGCGGAGAAGCCGAGCAACCGTTGACTGCGTCAAAAGCTGCAGTGACGCGATCGTCCCTCTTACGCCGCCCACTGTCAAGCAGATCAGTACCGACTCGGCTCATGCTCACAATGTCTGACTCTCCGCCAAATGGACAGGCACATGCGGATAATCAATCGCACGCTGAGCAGCCTGCTGGGCACTCAAAGTCTCAGGACAGGATCGAAACTCTCGAAACCCTTGCGACGAGCTTGAGATCTCAGCTGCATACATTGGACTCGCTCATAGAGAGCGAAAAGGCGCGGAGCACTTAGCACGATGCATGGGAAACGTGGGCACCAACAACTCACTTTCAGATTCACCGGAACGGAGAACTAGTCCGTGGTAGCAATTTTCGAGGTTAGTATGGCAGCCGCTCGGACGCACAGCGCGATGCATCTTCTAAGCGCCGAAGCATCCTCACTGGTCTGTCACGGTAAGGAAACTGCTGCGGCGCGCCTATCCCAGTCTAAAAAGCACCAAGTGTGATTGCAACGCTAAGGCGAACCATATCCTCGGGTCAATGCCAAGCAACTATGCGCCACTTCTGCACTGGGCGTTGAGGGCAGCGGCACAGCTCCCGTGCAGAGATAGCATCGAACATGGCGCATGGTGGGCGCAGTATTTGCAACCGGCTACATTTGGGAAGCCCACGTCCAGTGCTCGTACAGGCATGGCGCAAACGACCTCATCTGGGTCATTGTTATTCACCCGAAAATGGCAACTGATTTAAGCCGCACCGACGTGTCTGCGGAGACCATAGCCGTACAGAAGCTAACTCATGCACACCCTAGAACGTGCGCTACCCCAAATGATGTACCGTCCGCCGCAATGCATAGGCCTCCATGCTCGGGGACCTGATCGTCCACACATGGGGAACATGGGTTGGGTCTAGGCGAGTTGGTAACGCGGCATTGTTCTCAAGATGTGTTGTCTGCCCATGGCTTCGTTGTTACAATCATGTCCATCTTCGCACTGCCCGATCCAAATTTGGTTCATTTAATGACTTCTGGCGATGTCGTCGCGTTTCTGATAAAATAAACGCATTCCTGCCTGATACTGAACACCGACCATCACACATCGAGTCATACAATCTCCAGCAATACGGTTCTAGAATGAGTTTCTACCCGAGTTCTGATTCCCAGAGAAAGCGTCAACCACCGGCCCCAGGTTCGTTACACGACCAATCTCAAACAATGCCGAGTCACAACACAAACAGTCCGTACGCCGTACCGTCAGTCAACGCAACTATGTCCGGACCGAGAAGCTGGTCACACGATAGAGAATCTTATCTTGGGCAGACTGGCAACTTCCAATACAACGATTACCCAGGCAGCACACGCAACAGAGGAGGGTTACCTCCCAACTCCCGAGCGACGGCAACGACAGCACTTCCAAGTACCTACAACCAGCAGGCACACGGGCCCTCATATACATCTCCTTACCAACAACCCTGGGACAATACATACAACGCTGGAGTCACGATGCCCGCGGATCAGGGATCGTGGGAGACCAACTCAGGCTTCCCTGACTATCAGCAGCCCTCGCCGAGTTGTTCAGACGGCAGCTCTGGCACGCAAATCTCTTGCTTGTCTCCGCCATACACCAACATAGCGCCACGCATCAAAGTGGAGGAGCAGTCTGACTGGACACCTTACACCAATCGCCACCTTTTCGAACAACCTCAATATCAGCAACCAAGATTCGTAGGCACCGGTACCTCGATGATAGCTTCTCCAAGGTCACATCGTCCGTTCACCAGCTCTATGGTCTCCATGGGAGAGCAGCCGGAAGATGTGAAATACGACTTCAATTCGTACAACCTCGAGTCACTCTCAATCTCTGGCGATCCGCGAATGCTGACACCTGAGACCCATCCAAAGCGAGGCTTCACGACACCGGATGCAGCCAGTTGCAAATGCGGAATCTGCGGCAAGCTGTTTCAGCGCTCTAATAACCTCAAGACGCATATGCAGACGCATCTTCCCAACAGGAGCCAGCCTCACAGATGCGAGTACGCGGATTGTACACGTGCCTTCGTACGGAAGACGGATTTAGCCCGTCACGAGCAAAGTGTGAGTTTTGCCTGCTTACAGCTCATTTCGAAGAGTCCTGGCTGATCAACTTTAGGTCCATTTGAAAGAACGTTATTTTCCATGTCCGCACTGTGGACATTCTTTCGCCCGCAAAGATACACTACGAAGGTATGCCACCGAACAATCACAATATGAAAGACAGACGATCCTGACAATAGATACAGGCATGTCGAGGATGGGTGCTCGAAGCGAGCATCAGTGAAGAAGTCGCCAGCGAGATCTCAACGACCATCAGCGAGGCGATCATCATCATACGTGCTGCAGTCTCCATCGCCTGCTCTATCTCCACTTCGGCGTCCTATGCGACCGAGTTGAGATCTTGACTTTGGAGTCTCGGTGGAGGTCGCCTAGCACGGCAGAGAGGGCTGCTAGGACACGCAATTTGATAACGAGCAAGCGATTGGCAGGCGCAGGGTACGGATCGACCAACACACGTGCAGCAACGCTGCAACACTCACATGAAGACAATATCAACCGTGAGATCTCACCTGCGGGTTGAGATCTGGGTTAGGGTAAGCCACACATGAGACTAGATTGCAACCTAATGACATCAAAGACAAATGCTGAGATATTGAACTGTTTCCACGATGATGTGATGTGCAACTCGTGGACTCACCGTCGCCATCGCAGGGCGCTTAGACTTCCTATCGTGGCTTGCCTCCGGGTTCTCCATCCGCATAGCCGTCGTCACATGAGCGCAAGCTACTGCGGTCTAAAGAGGTCGAGTCTCTCGGCTCGGTCTGCCGAGGGAGGAGTTCAACCAGGAAGAAGGAGCGCTCGGGCATAGAAGGATGGCACCAGTGGCCCGTGGTTCAAGGAAGATCTTCCAGAGGGAAGCACGGAAGCTCAGGCACCAGAGGCACACGGCTTGAAGGCTCCTAAATTGCCGCGATGCAAGACCGCGGATCTCTCCATACTCCCATGTCGAATTCGAATGCACTACTGGGCACACTGTACGATTGTGCCTCCCTTAAGCGCCAGGCGTAGCAAGCTAGGCCGACTGCCGGTCCAGATGTGCAATATTGACGTGATGAGATTGGACTGCGATCAGGGACACTGCCTTAGTCATGCCGCAGTGCAGATGGCGCAGGTGTTGGTTTTCACGAGTCGTGCAGCATGCCCTTCAGGCTCCAGTTTGCATAGTAGTGATCCTTCGCCGGCAAGGGAGCACCCTGAAGCTCCTCCGGAGAATCCATCCCGATTCCTCCGTCAGGCACAGAGAGACATAGCAGTACATGTCCAAGACGTAGTATGATGTCGCTGTCAGACGATGGTATGACTTGCATCCCAGTCAACCGGACGTGGACGTAACCAGAAGAACGCGCCTGCAAGCTGCACGACAAAGGCCCACCGACCGACCGGTGAAGACCGCGCATGCACAAGCACAAGGGCACGTTCGTCGGCACCCGACGAGGAAGACAAGAGAGCCAAGACTTCAAGTCCTGTCAAGTCTGTCAAGTCCTGGCGGAACCGCTCACATTTTCGCTTGTGGTGTCGCACTCTCGACGTCGCGTCACAATTCGCAAGCGAGCGAATAGGAAATTACCCGGAATGCGGTTGGCGGGATTATTGTCCAAGCACCACGACAGGGCTACAACGGTAGTTGATACAGTGGGTTACGATGCTTCGTAGCGATAGGGATGTGCGGGTCCAGGGCAGTTGTGCTGCAACTTGCTGCGCGATTGTGAGAAATAATTCCGTTGCTGAACGGCGTAAGGTAGGCAGCCGGTGCCAGGCCCCAAGGGATAAGTCTCCCATTCCGTTCGATTGAGATCTACCAATATGAAGGCGCAGTAGACCGAAGCCCAGCACGTAGCTCGAAAGCCATATCTTCACGTATATTAAACACCAACACTCGTCAAGCCACCACCAACACCGGCGCCGCCCATGCTCCGCCGCACCCTCTCCCTGCCTTCCTTCCTAGCCACCTTAGCCACCTCATCGAGCCCCTGTGCAACCAAGCCCTTGAAGTCCACCCCAACCTCACTCAAGACAGAAGCCTGCTCTCTGACCACGCTAACACAGTCCTCCCAGAGTTCACTACCCCACTCTACAGAGCTCAGTTGCCTAGACAATGCAGCGTTGAACTCGTCCACCCGCTCCTTAGCCCACTTAACAGCTGCGGAGCCCGACGCCGAAGGAAAACTGGCGCTGAATGTACGGAAGGTGTGGACCAGCATGTTGAAGGTCACAAAGGACAACGCGTGCAAGTAAGGCGGCAGAGCACCTCTAAACGGCAGTTGCCGAGTCCTCAGACGAAGTGCTTCTGTTCGTGCATCGAGATAGCGTGAGCGCGCAAGTTCCTCAAAGCCGAGTCGGAGTAGCCAGTGTACATTCTCCTTGGTCTTTTCGGCACCGCCAGATGTTTGGGATAGTTGGCGGGCAATCGAGGCGGCCAGGCGCGAGGCTCGCTCATTGACCTTTGAGAGTATAATTTCTTGCGCAACCGGATAGCCTCTGATGTCGCGGCCGAGCTTTCGCAGTTTTTCGACCTTGCCGACGGCTTCTTCGAACCGCTGCAGGGCAATATCGATGTCCAGACCATCGATTTGTGATTCGACAGAGCGTATACTTTGCTGCCTGCCCTCAGCGTCAACCAAAATAGAATTGCTTCTGTTGAGGCCGCCGGACTTCGGATCAGCATTGCTTGATCGCTCCAGTGCAGCAGCTGCAGCCTTTTTAAGTGATCGTGGGTCTTTGCCCGTGAGCATTGCCAGTTCATCGACGGCTTTCTCTCGCTCACCGTGTTCAATCGCGGTTTGCTTGCGTAGGTCCTCCTGTGCTTTACGGAACGCCACAAGCATGCCAGCTTTCTCGGCTGTATCTGAAGTGGCATATGTGAAACTTTCGTTACCAGCACGGATGTTGACGGCGTTCCGGACTGCTTCGTTTTCTTTCGTTCTTCCTACCGCCTGAGCTTGAGATCCGCTGAGATCCGCGAGCGAAACGTCTTGCAGATTCCAACATCTGTCTGCGACCAACATGGTCGGTGCTTGAGGGTTGTAGACACTTTGACGATTGTTCTTTGGACTTGAGTTGGGGCCTTGTCCAGCAAGTATGTCGTATCGCTTTTTCTCACTTGCAATGAGCAGGTGGTCGTTCAACAGGACGAGCACGACACGCCTCCGAGGTTTCCAGGTGGCAGCATTTAGTTCTACCCACCTTTGGCTTTCCATGATTATGTGTCTTCCCGGAAGTGCAGGCAAGTACTTCTGACTGCCTTCGACTCTCTTCCACAAAGTTTGAAGGTGGGTGCTCCACATGGCTTCCAAGTTAGCGACACTGCTCCTATTTGCGCGCTTCCTGTCAGCCAGAGACATGGAGCTAGAGGCATTGAGCTCAGCACCGCCGGCGTTGGTGGCATGTCCCAGCGTTCCAGTCAATTCGCTCATGAGCGTCCTCAAGGTTGACATCTCAGACTTCAGCTTCTCGGCCTCTTTGGAAATTCGGATGAATTGCGTGCGATTTTGATATACGTTGTGCTGCAGATCCGCGCTTGTATGGGCCTTCAGGTTTTGCAATTCGTTCTGGTACGCTTGTATATCGCTTTCGGACGCATCAGCCAGTAGGCTTTGTACGTACTTCTCCGCCTGTAGTTTGGGATCCGCCAATGCTCGTGGGTCCACTTTGAGCGGTGCAGGACCTCGACTTGGACTTCGTGCACTCCTGGCAGGGCTATTGCCTCCTCGACTTCGTTCGCGAGCATACTGTGCTGGTATATTGGGCATAGTCGGCACGGGCGGCACCATAGTGGAGGTGGCATCCTGAGGGAGAGCGGCAAAGCGAGTACTGTATCTTCGCTTGACGAGGTCGCTGGTGGTGTCGCCGCTGCTCATGCCACTGGCGATACTGGGCCGACCCTCTCGTGGCCGCGGAACAGAGAGGTTCGAATCGGTTCTTTGGGCATCCCATCCTGAGTCGGTGCTGCGATCGCGTGGCTGTATCTGGCGCGGTGCTGAGATGGTCGGGCGGGTGGTGGTCTTTTTGCGCCGCAGCGACAGACCCTTCTTGTCGTCCGACATGGTCTATAGCAGGAGGCCGTGACTGGCCTGGCAGTGATGTTTTGGCGTAACACGCCTAAAGCTGCTGTGTTTATGGTAGGCTCTCGTCGTCGACGGATGGCTACGTAAGGTGCTGGCTACAGCGGCCACTGGGGCTGTCCACACGAAGCTTGGAACGTGCTCGCCAAAAGTTCACAGGACAGGACAAACCATCGAACGGAGAAGTATCTGGCCCACCACCACCACAACACAACCGAACACCTGCATCTCCATCTTACCCGTCGTCGCACATCTCTCGCCAGCTAGCACACTCCACTACAACACACAGGCACGCGCCGCAGCCCTTCACAATGGCCTCCCAGCAGCAGCAGATCTCGACATCAACTGTCATCCTCGCGACCGCCGGCACCCTTGCCGCTGGCGCTCTCGCATACGCCGCATACTTCGACTACCGTCGCCGCTCAGACCCCGAGTTCCGCAAGTCGCTGAAGAAGCAGCACAAGAAGGTGCAGAAGGCCAAGGAGGAGGAGGGCAAGGCTGCCGAGCAGGGCCAGAAGGAGAAGATCAAGCGTGCCGTCGAGGAGGCCAACGAGGACGGCTTCCCTAGAGACCCCGAGGAGACCGAGGGCTACTTCATGCAAGAGGTCGCCGCCGGTGAGCGCATGTGCCAGGACGGCTCCGACCCCGTGGACGCTGCGCTGTGCTTCTACAAGGCCCTCAAGGTCTACCCTCAGCCCAGAGAGCTCATCACTATCTACGACAAGACTGTGCCCAAGGTATGTTGCGGCGTTTTGCGCATGATAGTTACTCCTACTGACAACTTTTTTTCAGCCCATCCTCGACATCCTCGCCGAGATGATCGCTGTCGACCCCAGCATATCCGTCAGCAGCTCGACCGCCGGCGGCGACTCTGCCAACGTCGAATAGATTCACTAGTCGCAAGATTCCGACCTGTCATTATTATATTGAAGAAGAGGCGCCGCGTGGGCGTTCGGACTAGAACGGAGGAAAGTTGCATTTACCACGAGCCGGAGTCTGGGCAGCTTTTGGGCAGAGTGACCACTCATCTCACGCATGTCTGTTGTATACAAGTGTACATATATTGTTTTGAGGAATTCAAAAGGCGCGTTGATCTTGGAAGAGACGAGCGAATGAATGCAGCGCGGAGTATTCCGAGACTCAGATGCTACCATACACCATGCGCATGTACCCTGTACAGGTATTTACGAGCGCACGATCCCACTTCATTGGGAACGTAGTGCTATACCGGACTAAACTGACAGCGAATAAGAAAATTGTAGGAAAGACTATGCCTTTCAGTGGCAGCCCTGCCTTCTCGGCAACCTTCGGTACTGATGGTTGCCGATCGTTTGCGAAGTCGGCGGTCGTATACATGTAACCCAATCATCTTTCCATATATTACCTAGAAGCACTGCAAGACATTGGCGAGTGACTTACTTAATTTATTGGAACGTCTTTGACGCTCGCTACCGTGTATAGCAACCTCATCATGCTGCTGCTCAGACACCAACGCGCTGCTCAGCCGAAGCTTTGGCGGACTTTGAATGCAGCAGCGGCAACAACACAATTAAGCCCGCATTCAAGGATCAGCTCATATCCTCAGCAGAGCGAAAGCAGTTGCCATGTTCTACCAACAACATCGGTCCAGGCTAGATGGTTCGCTTCAACGCAATTGAGACGCCAATCCACACCCAAATATCAGGACGCCACTCTCCCACTCGCAGGCACATTGATCGTAGCATTGGAACAAGCAATCGCAGGCCCATTCTGCACACGACAACTGGCAGATCTGGGAGCCCGTGTGATCAAGATCGAGCGCCCTGGACGAGGAGACTTCAATCGTGACCATGACACTAGAGTCAACGGCCTGTGTTCTCACTTCGTCTGGACGAACCGCAGCAAAGAGTCTCTCGCACTAGACTTGAAGAACCCCAAAGATCTCGCCGCACTCAAACAGCTCCTCACAAAAGCGGACGTTCTTGTTCAAAACCTCGCGCCCGGAGCTACGGAGCGCATGGGTCTAGGTTATGAGACTCTCAAAGAAAAACATCCCGGTCTGATCGTTTGCGACATCTCAGGCTACGGCTCTACTGGCCCATATCGCAACAAGAAAGCATACGACCTGCTGATCCAGGCCGAGGCGGGATTCCTCAGCATCACAGGCTCGCCGGGCAAGCCTGCTAAAGCGGGCATCAGCATTGCAGACATCGCCGCTGGAACGACAGCCTACAACAACATTCTCGCGGCTCTACTGGCGAGGCACAAAACTGGCAAAGGGTGCAGGTTAGACGTGAGCATGTTGGAAAGCATGGCCGAGTGGATGAGCTTTCCCATGTACTACGCGTACGACGGTGCAAACCCGCCTGGATTGAGCGGAGCAGAACATGCGAGCATATATCCGTATGGGCCGTTTGAGACCGGTGAAGACGGAACAGTCATGCTAGGCATGCAGAATGAGCGCGAGTGGGGAATCTTCTGTCGGCAGGTCTTGGGCAGGGAGGAGTTGCTCCAAGACGAGCGATTCAGCAACACATCCAAGAGAAGCACGAATCGTAAAGAGCTGAAAGAGATCATTGAGAACGTCTTCAAGGCTGCTGACGCTGACACTTGGCTTGAGCGGTTGCAGACTGCTGGGATTGCTAATGCCAAGGTCAACGATATGGAGGGTCTGTGGAAGCACCCGCAGTTGAAAGCTAGGGATAGATGGAGTGAGGTCGAAACCAGCAGTGGCAAGATTCCGGCATTGAAGCCTGCAGGCGCCGCAGAAGGATTGGAAATTCGAATGGATCCTATACCAGCGGTTGACGAACACGGCGACGCAATCTTGAAGGAGTTCGGAATAGAGAGATGAGCGTTTGCCGTAGCGAAAAGAGATACATATTAAGCGTTACTCATGTAGACGGTCTTGTCTATCTACCATCAAGCTCTCAGTCAAGCTTTGCAATCAGCGCGTCCATCTGGTTCTCGATATTCTTCAAACCCTTGATCATGTTCTCATCCTTGCCTTTGCCCGGCGTCCACTGGGCGTGCGCAAAGTCGATCAGCTTCACCTTGAAAGCTGGCGGCGGGCCTTCTTCTTCCTCTTCTTCCTCCTCGGCCTCACTCTTTTCCACTTCCAGAGTCGTCGGAGCCTTCTCCTCCATTCTCGGCTTCTTCTTCTCGCCGCTCATCAGTGGGCCGAGAGCTTCGACATCGCCCTCGTAAACGATCAGCACGCTTGCGCTGTACATCCTGGATTCATTGCGTTCCAAGATGTGGCGAGCCTTGGTGATTTCTGCGAGGATGGTTTCTAGCAGCTGAGCGGCTTGCTCTTTGTTGACGTCGGGTGTGAAAAGGGTCGCGAAGAACGTTTCGAAGCCGCTGTTAACGTTCTCGGCGCTGAACTTGCGGCCGTAGAATTTGTCGTACGTCTCGAATTGATTTCCGTCCCACACTTTCATGCCAGCGATGCGGAAGTTCAGAGAGCCACTTGTTGTCTCGGAAGCGACTTTGTCGAGCCTCGCGGCTTTCTCTTCGCTTGTGCCGTCAGCATAGAGCCTCGCACCAAGCTTGAGATCGAGCACGTTTGGCTGTTGGAATCCACAAGTCAGGTTCTCGAGTACGATGGCCGTTTCGGTGGCGATTTTGGCGCCATGCAGGCGCTTGTCTTTCTCGTCTTGTTCGGCAGTGGCGTCTCCGGCAAGCTGAGCGACTTGCTGCTCAGGAACTTGTGCTGGGGCGCCCAGCGTCAAGGTGCCCATAAAAATGGGCATGAGCTCTGCGAAGTCTGGGTGTTCCGCGAGGGTGTTCTGGTAGAAGTCGATTTCGGCCTGCACGCAAGGCTTGACGACCATCTCGCCAGACTCATCGGAGAGGACACCATCATGGCCTGCCGCCGCGTTGGAATATGATTTGAGGGATGATGGGTCGATGGTCTGTTCTGAAGGAGTTGCCATGTTGGATGTGATCGGCGGTGATTTGTCGATGCTGTGCTTTGTTTGGACCTGAAGGCGAGAAAGTCGGGCGTTTGGTGTTTTGTCGAGCGTGTGTTGGCAACTCAGAGATATGAATCGAATTTGAAGTCGCACGGCATGTGTACCTTACATGAAGAGTTACGTATCTGCGAGCTGAGCTCTGATTGATGTTGGATCTTGGCCTGACGTGATGCTTCCCGGCCCTTCGGAACGCGCGATCTCCTAGCGCCGACATGAGCTTCCCTCGTTCTTTCCTCTCCTCTGTCTCCACGTGCACAGATTCAAGCACCGCACCTTCCTTTCAAACACTCCCACGGCCTGCTTTCACATGCTGGGCAAACGAGTGATTGCATCGCCACACATGATCTCGCCACACATGATAGACAAGCGCATTCTGCCTTGTGCCATTGCGAAGTGAAGTACACCTGGTTCCTTGCCTGTGCCTCCGTGCAATAATCACACACCTACTCTCTTTGCACCTTCCCCATTTCCACTCACAACACCACATCACAAGCCAACAACCTCCAATCTCGTGCTTTCAACAGCCATGGAGCCTATCCTAGATGCCAAGGCGTCACCCTCGCTGCCGTCGACTACTTCAGTCGACGCAGCTCCTCAAGATACAACATCTCTTGCCACTGACAGAGCATCTACAATCGACAAAGCCGCACTCCTCCGTCAGGTCGAATACTACTTCTCCGACGAGAACTTGAAGAGTGACGAGCACCTTTTAGGCAAGCTTGAAGAGGGCAACGGCTCTGTCAGCATCAGCCAGGTCACCGGCTGGCCGCGTATGCGAAACTACAGACCGCTATCTGCAGTCCGCGACATCCTCAGAGAGAGCACAGTCATCGAGGTCGTCGACAACAAACGCATCACACGCTGTGTGCCATTCGACATGGCCAAAGCTAAGGTGACCCCGAAGATCAGGGAAGACGAGATCAGGGCGCAGCAGCAGAAGGCCACCCTCAAAGCCAACCCGCACCTCTCCAAGAACATGCTCAAGCGCACCGGCTTCGAGCATGATCACGTCGAACCTGACATCACATCTGAAGAACAGCAAATTGACCTTGAACAGTACAGCACCGAGCACTCCATCTGCGACAGAATGGAAACTGCCGTCTTGAGATACAAAATGAACCGTAAGTTCCATCAGGAGACCTTGAGGATGTTCCATGCATACCTCAACTTCGGCGGTTTCGATGAGCACCCACCGATGTTCACCGGAGGCATGAGTAAGGAAGAAGAGGAGGTCTTGAGCAAGGAGGAGAAGGCGAGGCGCAAGCAAGTCAACTACGTTTCAAAGGACGTCATTGGAAGCATTGACGACGCAGACGGCAAGTGGATTGTCGACTTCGAGGGTGTCACCAAAGGCTTCTTCTCCACCTACTTTCCTGAACAGTTCCTCTGGCAAGATGATCTCGAGCACGACAGAGAAGTCACCAAGGCTGCCTGCAATGTGCTCCGCAACTTCTTCAACTACCTTCTCTACCACAACGTCTGTGCAGAGTACACTGACCAAATCAGCGCTGCTCGAGATGTTCTGCCGATCGTGGAGAGCGAGTACATGAAGTTGGCGAGCATTCAGCAGGTCTTTCCCGGCGCTTTCAGCATCGCATGCTCAACGCTCCTCGACGGCCACTATGCGAAGACTCAGTACAAGGGTACTTGGGAGGACGAGGACAAGATCACCAACTCAAAGGTCGGGTTCAACGCAAAGGAAGCCAACTGGATTGCCAAAGCAGGCATTGCTGCTTTCTACGAAGCTGACCAAATTGATGCAATTCTCTCCAACTCAAAGAGCCTCCAGATCATGAACTCAGAAGACGAAGTCGGACTCGAAGTCATTGCCGTCGTTCTCCCTTCCGAGACGTCGAAAGAGGCACAGGAGGTCTTCGCGAAGCTCAAAGGCACCATGGTCCCCATGATGGGTAAGCTTGTCTGCAAGCGCTATCACTTCGCCAAGGCAGCGCCACTTGACCTACCGCCAAATCTCCCTCCGAAAACCAACGTCTTCGAGTTCGTCTTCGACGAAGCTGCTCTGCAGAAGTGTTTTGTTGGCATGAAGTTCGTTGCCGCAGTCAACACGCTCACATCTGGCTTCCACTTCATCGATCACTGGTCCGAATGCTACGGAACCTTCTACACCTGGTGCTGGAACGAGAAGGCCAAGGCTTGCAAAGAGCGCAGTGACCCGTACGAGCTTGTTAAAGTCAAGCTACCGGCGATCTACGAGAATGCAGTCCCGATGGGAGAGGACAGGATGCTGGAGCACGAGGGCTTGATGGGCAAGAACGGTGCCGAGGGGGGAGCTGTACTGTCTTCGGGCGTCAATGGCAGTGGTGGCGGCGTAGAGGACGAAATTAGCAGCACTGGAGTTGACAAGGAAGTCGGCGAAGCCAAGGCCTATGGCGGAGGTGGCGGGTGGAGCGGCGGACAGATGACTGTCGTCGGAGACAGCGCGGAAGATGCCGGCGACAACAACACTAGTGAGGCGATGGAAGCAGTCGAAGGTGATGGGGGGTTCTTCAGCGATGAAGAGTCCGACGATGACAGCGATGCTGACGACTGAAGACTCGTTGCTTGAAATCCCATTTTCTTGAAGGGCTGCTCCCTCAACCAGCTGAAGGAGTTGAAGCGGAAAGCTTGGAGACGATTCCCATGAACCAATATGTTACTACTCTGACAGATTAGCTAAGCCTAGTCACAAGGTACATAACAAAACATACCTGTCCGATGCTCAAATTTAGCGTCCAGTTTGTTTTAACTTTCTGTGCCAGAGTGCTCGGTCAGTCTTGCTTGAACATTCAATGCTTGATTGGCTTCATTAAACCCGATCACACCTCATGTCTACCCACTTGAGACCGTGAACATATGTTTCGTCGTTTGCATACATGCAATCTAGTCGTAAGTCCAACTGTCTACTTAATGCGTTCAATCAAGCCTTCACCAGCTCCTCCACCCACCTCGGCACGGTGGGCTTCTTCTCCCATTCCTTCTTCCACCTTCTCTCCCATCCCTCAGCGCTAGCGGGCAAAGCAAAGACAGCCGACAAGAACCATATCGTCGACCCGGCTTTCAGGTCTTGATAAAGCGTCGGCAGCAGTGTGCGCGGCTCGATCAGATTGCTGTTCGCTTCTGCCGCGCAGATACCTCCCTTGCGGCTGCTGGACGACGACAACTCGAATACACCTGACGCACCGGCGCGCGATACTACGACAGCGCCCGAGCCACTCTCAGCAACACCCTCGTTCGCCGAGCTTTCGCTTAACGCAGTCAAAGTTCGTCCATCCTTCGCTTTCGTTCCCAGAATGGCAAAACCGCCTTCGGCGCTCTGCAACTCCCTTCCAGTGGCCACCTTGTGGATACGGAGATGCCAGTTTGGCGCATCGTCCGTAGGCGGCAGAAGCCATGAAGTAACCTCAACATCGGCCCAAGGGTGCATGACAGAGTAGAGGACGGGCTGGCCGTCTTTCTCGAGGAACTGCGCGTCCTCGACTTCGCGACGCATCTTCCAGATCTCGCCACCGTCGTCGCTGAGCGCCAGGGCGCTTTCGGGGACGAATTGCTCGAGAGTGTAGCCGCCGCCGGGCACGGAGTAGCCGAAGGAGGCGCTGTAGGCGAAGTGGCCATATTTGGCTTGGGTTGCTGGTGGGAAGTGGATGTTAGTAGATGGTTGAATCAGACGGGTTCTAGAGAGGCTTCTTACCTTTCAGCGGGTAATGGCACTTTTGGCCGGAGGACAGAAGAAATGTGTGTCCGCCTTTGTGGACCATGATGTGCAAAGGGTGCTTTAGAGCCTTGACCAACGGCAGCGGGCTCTTTTTCTGAGTAAAGGGATGGGCTTCTTCCTGGCTGCTCCAGAAAGGATGAGACTCGGGCTGAGCAAGGGCAGCGAAAGCCAGCATGCACCAATATGGTGAGCCAGGAGAGTTGTAGGGCTCTGCAAGATAGTAGTTGGGGTAGGTGTAGCCGATATTCAGCATGCCATTTGGCTGGAAGATGTGAGGGTGCTGGCTCCACCATCTGAGGTTGCGGAGTAGCAGGCCTTTGGCCATGCCCCAGGTCAACGGAGCGGGTGGCTCAACGTCTGCGAAGGCAAGGGCACTCCAGAAACCGATGGTGGCGAAGCGGTAGGTCATGCTGCGGCCAAAGGGAATGGAGTGGCCATCAGGGTCTTGGTAGTGAACGAAGTCAAGGGCAAAGACTCGAGCACGGTGACGGTATTCTTCTGCTCGCTTGGGGTCGGTGTCTGAGGCGAGCTTCGCGTATAGAAGCTGCAAGTACTGGATTGCAAACGAGCCGCTGTAGTAATCCATCTGCGTGTATCCAGCTGGGCCATCGTTCGACCATCCATCGCCTCGGTAGAAAGTGTCCAAATGATCCATATCAGCAAAGATACGTTCCTGCGAATGCGGCGCTCCATTCGCCTGCAATCCCAGGTTTGCAAAAACACGGAACCACAGCCAGTTGGTGTTTGGCATTTCCTTGTCATTCATCGAGCCGATCCAAGAAGCAACATTGGCTTTCTGCTTCTCACTGAGCGGGTCCCAGAAGTCTTTGCCAGCAACGGCCAGAGTGAAGCCGATGGGACATGATTCGACCATTCGCTGGTCGAGATCTTCCATGTTGCCCCAGAACTCGGGTCCCTCAGGATCGGTTCCCGACACAAGGGCTTTGACGAAGAGATGCGTCTTGCCATACTTCGAGTTACCAGCAAGAAGAGGTGCCAAACCCCAGAGAGGCCTTGCATAGCCTTCGATTTGCGCTGCTGTCTCGTCGACTATAGTTCAAACGATCAGATGAAAGTCCCAGGAATGATTCAATATTGTGTTCCAGCAAGCAAGAAAAGTGCTAACTCACATCTCGTCCCCGTTCCACCGACCCTCACAGTCGCACACTCAGGCGAGAAGCCAGCTTCCAGCGGATCAAGCAACGAAGCACACGCATCAACAACGTCCTGTCGGCTTTTGAGCGGATTCTGGGAGAAAGAGTGGGCAGGGAAAGGCTGGTTGGCCTCCGCGAAATTGGCGGGAGCCATGGTTGCAGCAATGCTATTTCAGTGATGTGACAAGATATGGAAGAGAAGAGAAGGAATGGAAGGAAAGACGTCCTTGTGGGCCTTGCCAGATTCTCTTGGGTCGCAGAGCAAGGCAAAGGCATGGCATAGAGCTACGGCGGCACTCGCATCGTCGGCAGAGCGCGAGACGAGGAGCGAGAGAGTTCGTTGCGCGTGTCGGCTATTGACGTTGGGTCTGAAGAGCGGAGGCGGTTAAATGCGCTCGGAGGAATTGTTGCGAGCATGTCAAAAGTCGAGGGCTGAAGACGACATCACTCGCGTTCCGTTGACCACGGAGTGGAATGTGCTGAAGAGATATGTAAACAGTGTTCGCGACTGGCTATCAGAGGCCAATGAACTGAGCTATGCAAAAGCACCACTTGAGAGTTGATCACGATATACAGATTATAATAGTAACCTTCAGCATGGTTTTGCAAGAATGCACCTATTCCATTCAACATACAAGGCCTCCTTCTGCCAAATCCTCATCATCAACACGACCCATCATCCTCCACGACGAAAGGACCACTCTCGGCCGCCAATCTCGACCACCACCCGTCATCATCCGCCCGCTAAAGTACAGAGAAACCAAGAACAAGGGCTTCCAAAAGCAGAAAGTAATATAATACATGCAAAAGCCAGAGCAAAAGCCCAAGAAGATGCAGCGCAAACAAAATCGCTGTAAGCTTTGTGAATGCACCGCGGGAATAAGCCTTTCAAGCAACGCTCGCTTTTCCATGATAGAGGGAAAGACCTCTTTTTCTTGTTGCCGTCCCTTTTGTGTCCTTTTCGTTTCACTCGTGTCGTTTGCCCGAGCGCCAAATACTATACACTTTTTTCTCTCGAAGTAATGCCCTAGCGCTGTTCGGCAACCAATGGCCGATTGAGCCAAATGTCCACCGAACTTGTTCGATTCTTCTGTCAAGACCGCATATTGCCTAGAGGCTGTTTAAGCGGCCTGGGCACCACCACGGCCACCACGGGCGGCACCGCCACGTCCACCTCTCTGGCCGAAGCCGCCACGGCCACCATCGCCGCGGAAGTTGCCGCGACCGCCACGGTTGCCACCCTGTTGGAAGTTGCCGCGGTTGCCCTGGGACTGCTGCTGCTGGTTGCCGGTGCGGCGCTCCTCGACCCAGAACTTCTCGTCACCGATCTGGAAGGGGCTGGCGGCGACGGCAGCCTTGTAGCCCTCGTGGGTCTTGAAGTCGACGAAAGCGCAGTTCTGTAAACAATGTTAGTAACCGATCGCCTCGGAGTTATGGTGGATACAAGTGACTTACCCTCTGGCGGTAGATGTCGAAGTACCTGATCTCACCGAACTGCTGGAGCTTCTCCTTCAGCTCAGGGCCCTTGATGTTCTCCTGAACATTCTTGATGTAGCCACGCGGGTGGCTGGACTCTTGTTGCTGCTGGCCGTTGACCTGGCGCGACTGCTGTCTGTTGTGGCTGCCACTAACAGCGGTCCACTCGTCTCCAGAGGTAGCGGCAGGGGAAGCTTCACGCTGGGCAGCGGGAGCAGGGGTTGCGTTAGAGGCGGCCTGAGTTGCGGCGGCAGTGGGAGCGGTCTTGGCGGCAGATGCAGGCTTCGATTGCGCAGGCGCGGCGGCCGCGGCGACGGTTGAGGGAGCAGCAGGCATGGCGACCTTGTTGGCGGAGGCAGCGAGGCTGGCCCAAGTCTTGGGCACCGCAGGCTTCACGGGCGCGGTAGGGGCAGCGGGCTTTGTGACCTTAGGAGGCTCTTCAGAAACAGGTGTAGGTTCGGGGTCGCGAGGCTTCTCCTGCTCAACTTCAGGCGCAACCTCAGCAGCGGGCTGCTCTGCGGGGGCCTCCTCCTTTGTCTCGTGGGTGCCATTGACGGCAGGCTCGGCCTCCTGCTTCTGCTCTTCCTTGGGCTCTTCCTTAAGAACCTTCTCCTCGAGCTCCTTGTCCACAGCCTTGGCGTCCTGCTCGACGGCGGTCTTGTCGCTGGAGCTGGTAAGAGTCTTGGGCTCAGACTCCTCGATAGAAGGGACGGGCTCCTGGACTCCACTCTCGGCAGCGGGAACCTGCTGGACCTCTTGCTCCTCCTCGGCCTTGGTGGGCTCAACCGCAGTCTCCTCCTCTTCCTCGATCATGTAGCGGAAGATGTCGTTCAGCACAAAGTAACCGTTAGTCTGAGTTGCGAGAACGAAAGTCTGAGTGAACTTCCTGTGGGGCTGCGACTTGTTGGAGATCTCGCCGATGACTTGGATAACGATGTTGATGTCGGATGCCTGGGAATCGACGTTGGTGATGCGGACCTTGCAGTCTTGGAACTCGAGCTCCTTTATTCTGTCGTTGATAGCCTGAAGCACGTTAGTCAGACTGCGCACGTGGTGAGCGAATGGCTGTTCATTACCCTCTGGCCGACGCAGACCTGGACCTTGTCCGTCTCGTTTCCTGACACGAATTGGGAGCGCTTGTTGTAGTAGAGCTAGATCCAAACTGTCAGCTTTCCTTCTTTCTCAAATGGCAATTCTCGCGCCAACTTACGTAGAGCTTTTCGGGTGTGCGGCTAAGAGTGGTGTAGTACTGCTCGACGAAGTACCATCCCACCTCATCCTTGGGGATCTCGGGCTGAGCGTTCGATGTAGAGGTAGGAGCGGCGGATGCAGAAGGGGCCTGGTTGTAGGATTGCGAAGCGTAAGCGGCCTGCTGGTCGAAGCCGTGCTGGGGAGCGTAGTTGCCGTTGGGCATGGCGGAGACGTCGGTGGCCATCTTGACTAGAAGGATTCGATAGAATGGAAGGTAGTCGGCGGATTCGGAGGGACTCGAGATGGATCTGAGGACGGGTTGTGTTTGTGCTGAAGGATAATTAGCTTGCGACCTCGGTGTTTGGAGCTTGCTTGGAGAGGTGAAACGTACCGACGGGCGCGTGAGGGTGAAGGAGATGGTGACCGTTGGGTGAGTGTGATTAGTGAGGAGGATTGAAGAGAGCAGCGATGCGATGAGAGTGGCGATGGGGAAAGGGTCGGGGTGGTGTTTGTGATGTGGAGTGTGTGCAGCCTGCGAAGAGACACGTGAGGGCACTTGACTTGAGGACTTGAAGGAGCTCGTGGTGCGTGCGTCAAAAGAATTTAGACTTGCGGTCCGGGAGGGAGGCGCCTTCTCCTGGCCGAGACCAAGGACGACCCTGATGCTGTTCACGACAACGCCTCACTTTGACCAACTTCTGTCAACTTCTGTCAACTCCTGGCAACTTCTGTGAATCGCAGTTATCATGCTCCAACAGCCACATCAGTTTATCACGCTCATACCATTGCGCGCGTTAACGGCATCAAAGATCACGGCCACCAAGAGTCGTGTCTTAACAATCAATTTGCGGCAACCATTGTGTTTAAACATGCATTTGCATACAAAGTAGTATCAGGGTATCTGTCTGGATTCAATCAAATCGATCAATCACTCAATCAACGCAACCCAACTCAACCCAACCATGGCCACTCAAACAGGCCATAACACCATTCCAAGGAGGCTTCGCGCCCAAGATCGCATTCAAAGCATGTAACCCTCGTTGCCGTGTGTCTATAACCGCTTCCCACCAATGCCCATATCAAACTCCACGAAAAATCAAATCCCATAAAGTTGTTCGTTAGAAGGCGTGACACGTAAGGAAAGATCAGCTTCCACTTCAAAAGACACCTTCCTCGTCATCTTCGAGCAACTCAAAGTCCCCATCAGCCTTCACAGCAGCTTGCTTCGCAGGACTCTTCGAAGCTAAAAGTTTGCGCGGCTTCTTCCTGCTCGAATTGATGCGGATCTCATTGTTGGACGGGTTGATCATGATCCTGCTCTGGACGTTATCCTCGACGTGAGCGTCCCCGCCTCCGTCGAGCTCCGCTTCGAATGTAGCCATCGGGGAGCGGTTGTGCTGACTTCGCTGTATGTCCTCTTCATCGGAGATGCTAGCTTCGCTGACCGATGAGCGATCATTCAGCTTGACACACGGAGGAAGCGGTTCGCCGAAGAGCCAAGGCTGCTCATCTTCTAAGCCATGGCCTTTGATCTGGAACTCGGAGATGGCGAGGTCGTGTGCACTGCCGTCGTAAGCAGATGGCAAGTCATTGTATCCAAGCATGGAAACGCGACGATCGATGTACAACGGGCAGAAAGGCGGGTTAGTTTCGTAATGCGCTTTGTCAGAATCTGAATTTTGCGCCTTCTTCGAGTGTACATCCAGTGAGGTCTGTCGTACAGAGGCAGGCGCACGAAGTCCCCAGAAGCCGTGTGGGCCTTGCTGCGCGCATGCCTTCGATTTACCTGACTGGACTGCTGCGGTTGTCGTAGCAATAGGCGGAAGCCCAAACTCACGACGACCCTTCGATTCAGCTTTCAAGCCAGAGAAGGTGGTCTCGCCTCTTTGTCGAGTCACGCGCTGGATCGGATATAGGTAGACTTTGCCTCCACAGGCGACAGCGATTGACATTCCACTTCTAGTCCGAAGCCAGTGCACAGAACGTGCTGCCACATTGTTGGGCAGATCCTTATGTTTGATCTTGTTATCGTCGGCATGCCAAACATCTGCAGCTCCAATACGCGCCGCGCTGTAGCCCTGGCTCAGACCGCGGGCAATCGCTCGGCCACTGGCAGCAGCGCCAGCGTTTGTTACTTCACGGAAGCCCGCAAACGTCGTAGGTATACCGAAGGTTGCTCGACCCTCGGCGGCAGGATTCGGTGCTCGCAGGGCGCTTACTTGTGTGCTCATCGTCTGCCAGCCAGATCTGATACCTCCGAGGAAACCGTTGCTACTAGGTGGAGACAGGCCTGTCGATAAGCTAACAGTCGCATCTGCTTTGTCCATAGGTGGTGCAGTGACTGTGCTTCTACGACGACGTCTCGGGGAATCTTGAGCCCGCGACGAGACTTCATGAAGATGCACAGTGCCATGCGCCGTGAGCAGTGCCACAAACTTGCCATCTCGTGCCCAAGCACTGTCCAGAACGACTGCATGGCTGTTCCGGACGATTCGCTGTAATCGATTGACGTGCGGACCCATCACAGCCTCTGAATTGTTGACATCTCCTCTTTGATACGAACCATGAGCTGCGTATCGGAGATCCCAGATGTATGAAACCTCACCCTTACGACTAGTGGTAAGAAGCCGTAGGCCATCCTCGGATAGAGAGAGGTAGTTACATCCATCATCCAATGCAAACGAGGCTAATGGAGGAGGCAGATGCTTGGCATGATTCTCTTCTGCTTCGAGCAATCGTTCCAGATCCATGATAGCCACGACAGCAGGCTCCTTTGTCGTTCGTCTTGTGTCATCGCCAGGAGCGTTGGTGGGTGGGAAAATCTCCTCTCCACCCTCGGTCCTTTGAGAATTCCGTGACGGAGGTGACGGCTGGGTAAACTCCCTCCATCCCGCCATTCCCATCTCGATACCCTTACGCGAGGCCTTTAAGAATTCTTGAGCGGCTTGTCGAGAATACTTTGCTAGGACACCCTCGGAGTTCAGGCCTACGATGTCGCAGCTGACTGGAGGCTGCGGAGGTGCCAAGTGTGCACCAACGCCTGGAGGCTGCATACCGCCTTCAGATAACGCCAAAGTACCTTGAACAGATATCTTGGAGGAAGAGCTTGGTGGAACGAATGCTAGCCAGCGCCCACTAAGACTCAACAACGGAGAGGTCTGAGGCTCTGTCATCTCATCAACTGGTACATGCTCGGCTGAAGCATTGGGTTTAGGCTGCACATCGAAGCGCGATTGCAGACTTGTCCAGTACTTGCCAATGCATCGGAAGCTGCTCGTGCCAGCACTTTCGCGCCGTGAAGCGAAAACAAATATCTCGCCACTCTTTCCAGAAGAGATCGTGAGGAAGCTACCTTTGGCGTCCAACCGCAGATCACCAACAGGCTCCGGTACCGTGGCAAACTGGCCGAGTTTTGCCTCTGGCAAAGCGACAGGTAGGCTTTTGTACAGGGTGCGCACATGCTGTTGAGTCTGGAGAGAGAAGATCTCCACGGTAGTCTGGTAGTGCTTCGTGGTTTCTTCTCCGTCGGAGGTCTGGTCATCGTCGTTCTGAGCAGGACCGGCTTGACCCTCCATAGGACCATGAACAATAAGAGCCACCAAAGGGAGAGGCAGCGTAGTGCTGCCGCTGATGTTACTCCAAGGTAAGATTTTTGCGCCGACAACGCCACCTCTCAGCCCCTCTAATCTGCCGACAATCTCCATCTTGTCTGCCAGGATGCGGTATACCTCCAAGCCGCCCTCCCAGCCCACGATCAGCGCATCTTTCGCTCGTGAAGCAGAAGCCGGATCTCCGGCATTTCCGAAAGAGTCGAAACAGCAGCAATAATGTTCAGAGCCCGCTTGCTTCGATCCTTTCTCCGTTTTCGCAGCCGCGCGGCCAAAGTCAAGTCCAGGTACAGAGAAATAGTGATTCTGCTTCATGTGCGGTGGATTTGCGGGCTCAACAAAACTCTTGCGTGGTACAGGAGAAGTTGGCTGTGTTACTGACTCTGTGCGTTGTCTTTCAGCCACAGAAGTCGGCCTCGACACGCTGCTATCTCGGTCTTGCTCTGGGCTGCGTGGAGGCATCGTCCTCTTGGCAGGTGGTGCCGGTCCGGTTGAAGCGTGGCCAGTAGCAAGAGAGGCTTTGCGAGGACGTGGTGAAGAGACAGGCGAAGATACACCTGGTGCTGGAGCTGGCGCAGGCGGCGGCTTTGGTGAAGGCGGTCGCTTTTCAGGCTCTGGTGGGTTTGCTTCAGGAGCGAGATCACCGAAATCCTGGATCAGAAGTTCCGGTTCTGGAAGTTCAGCATCCTGCTCCATTACCAATTCCACAGGCGGCTGTGGAGGAGTCTGCTCCCACGCCGCCACCGCAGCATCGTCGTCCGCGTCCTTTGTGCTTGCTAATTCAGGCTCAGTCTCAGAGTTGGGTGGCGTGGGTTCCGCGCTCAACCTCACGCCGCTGAATTGATCTACGGGCGGACTAGCGGCTACCGACGGTGGGTAAGAAGTGTCTTCGGACGTATCATCCCAAGCCTTCTGCTGGCGGCCATTCTTCTTGCTCTTCTTCTTTTTCTTCCCAGTGGCAGCAGTGGAAGGGTGCAGGCCTTGGGCAGTGGGAGGAGTGGTGCCAGGCGTCGAGTCGAGATCGGGTATCAGGGTGTCGTTGGCTGAGGGCATCCAGCCGGGTTGGGTGCCAAAGGCTTGGTGGGTGGAATCGTGCTGGTGGGAGTGGGCCGTTGTTGTCGCGTTCGACGGTGTAGAGAGTGTGTTGCTTGGTGTTTGCTGCCTGGCAGGTGGGTGAGTCAAGCAGGAGGGTATTGATGATGAGGGGTCTAGGTCTCAGTGCGGCGGGCTTCGTGACAAAGCCGAGTGGAAGCGTCGGCTGACTGATCGCGGCGAGTGGCCGGTGGTGGTGGTTCAGATAAAGCGAGCGGTGTCTTATTTGCGTGTTGAAAGAGTCGTTCTCAGGTATGCTGGTGGTGCGGTGAGCGAACAGAGCGAGGACTGCGAGAGTTGGCGACTGCCTTCGTCACCGTGCTGGGTGGCGGGGCGTGAGCTGATAGCCCGATAGGGCTGTGGAGATGGATGGGTGGACGGATGGGGAAGGACAGCAGACAGCAGTGAGTCGACTGCGAGCGTGTAGGTAATCGTGCTGGCTGGACGTGTTCAATGTTCTTGAATGAATATTGCTATGGTGAATGCGGTGAGTTGGCGCAGTGGGACAGATCAGGACGGGCGATATCAAGGTCAAGACAACAACAGACATCGAGGGGGATCATGCATCGACCCTGCGTCAGAGCTACCTCCTAGAGCTAGAGCATACCGTCTCAGAATGGCTGAGAAGCCGATCCGCCCCATACCGCAATCAACATGCTGAACGTTATCTGGTCGCGTACGGGAAGATGTGTTGACAGATCCAGGAGACAACCATCATACAGTGCATCATTCTCCCTTCCGATCATGGCATGTGCTAAGTGCCGTCACGATGTTTCTCTCGCATCCAGCATACTCGACTTACAAGACACATTGACCCAGTCTCGGTCCCGCATGTCCTACAAGCCACGTGAACCACGGTCAGTGCCATGTGACTGGCCTCTGGAACGTGGCCGTCAGCGGCCATCGATCATCGCTCGATCGGGTTCCCGCGGTTAATGTAGGTCACAGTACCTCCTACCTGTGCTGTCTGACTGACGAAATGACAGATTGGCTTGTCGGTGGTTTCATGCACGTGACCCGGCGCAAAGGGAAGAGGCACCTCGAAGCCGTGATGCCGGGTGTGCCAGGACTGAGACCAAGTATATGTTGGAACATAAGAATATAAACAGAATCAATGTCGAATTTGTAGGTACGTTTGCGTGTATCCACCACACCAAGCGACGTGCGCGAGACGGAGAGACGCTCGCTGCAAATGACTAAAACGCCGCATTATTGCACATCAAGAAGCCGAATGACTTCCCTAAAATACCTATGCCATCAATGTTCGCTTTTGGGACGATTAACAAACAGGAAATGCGCTAGATCTACCTCCTTCCGGGAGGCCTGTACGCACCGCCGGACGGAGCCTTGTAGGCGCCGGTGGCAGGGCTCTCGCTCCTCTCATCCGCGGGCTTCCTGGAAGATCCCCAGCGGTCCGAAGGTGCACGCTCGGGTGCGCGTTCAGAGGGCTTGGAGTCGGACTCGGCACCACCGGTCTTGCCGCGGAGGTGAGGAGGCACGTAACCGCTCTTCTTGGGCAGCGCCGCCTCCTCGGTCTTGACGCGCTCGTCCGCAGGAGGAGCAGCTGGAGGTGCGGTCTCGGCAGCCTGGGAAAGCTCGCCTCTGGCACGCATGGCCTCACGCTCACGCCAGGTGGGCTTCTCGCCAGTCTTGCTTGCGAGGTTGAGTCTGGGCGGGCCGCTGGACTCAGGAGCTCTCTCGGTGGGACGCTCAAAGGTCCTGCTTGGGGCAGCACCACCTTGCTTGCGCTCAAGACGCCTCTGTTCGGCCTCTTCTTCACGTTCACGCTGCTTCCTGGCAGCCTCCATGCGCTCCTCGCGCCTCTTCTCGGCTTCAGCCTTAGCCTCAGCGTCGCGAACCTTCTTCTCCTCGGCTGCGCGAGCGGCCTCTTCTTCCTCCCTGGCAGCGCGTTCCGCCTCCTCAGCTGCGAAACGTTCAGCCTCCTCAGCGCGCTTCTTCTCGGCCTCGCGCTGCTGGCGAACCTCGAGTCTACGCTGGTCCATCTTCTGCTGGAGTTCACGCTCAGCACCCTTGCGACGCTTCTCGAAGTCGGCGTGACGCTGCTCTGTGATCTCCTTGCGGAAATTCTCGTAAGGGCCTACGAGTCTGCTCAGGCGATGCTTAAGCGCGACGTCTTCCTTGTGCTTCTCCTGTGCAGACTTAACAGTCTCGTTCTTAGCAGCCTCCCACGAGGCGTAGTCCTCCTTACGCTGCTTTTCGTAGTCGTCGCCAAGGTGCTTGAGTTCCTCCTTGCGGTAGGCACGCTCGAGGTGATCGAGACGCTTGGCGGTGGTGCGGACTTTGTCGCCAAGTTCGTTCTTCTCGCGCTCAAGAGCCTGGAGCTTAAGCATGCGGATGCGGCCAGTATCGAGGTCGTCAAGGTCAATGCCAGAGAGGTCGACATTCTTGACGCCCTGCTTGAGCTCCTTGAGCTGCTTCTCGGCCTCCTCGCGCTGGACCTTCTTGCGCTCCTGCTGGATGCGGCGCTCCTCACGCTCTTTGGTCTCCTGTGCAAGACGCTGGGTCTCTGCAGACTGGAGCTCCTGCTGGCGGGCCTTGCGCTTGTTCTCCTCCTCGCGTTGGCGAGCAGCTTGAGCATTGGCGAAGGTATCCTTCTTCTTCTGGATAGCCTCACGACGGCCAAGGAGCTCTGCACGCTCCTTCTCAAAGCCAGCCTCGGCGCGCTTGAGGGCAGCGAGCTTGGCCTTCTGGCGGTCCTCGTTCAGAGTAGGGTCAACATACTGCGCAGTGATGTAGAGAGCCTTAGACAGACGGGAAAGCTGAGAGCGAACAATCTCGGCAGGAGTGCTCTGCAGGCGCTTGACAGATCCGTCGGGAGCCTCAGCCGATCCAGCGGCAGAGCTAGGGTGCATGGCCTTGGCAGAAGAGAAGACGTCGGAATCAAAGGTGAGAACGCCGGTGGAGTGGTCCACACGGATAGAAAGATCACCCTTCTTGCAGCCGTTCATGATGAACTTCTCAACAGTGGCGGCGCTAACCTGGAAGGGCTCGGGGAACTTGGCGAGCTCCAGAACGTCCTCCAGCTTGACGTCAGTGTAGACCTGAGACAGCTGCTGGAACAGACGGGTGAGAATGACCTGCTGGAGGGGCAGGACATATTTCCTCATCTCCTCATCGGCGCCGATCTGGGCCAGGATGGGCGAGACTTTAGAGCAGATGGACTTGGGGTGGAAGTCAGTCTCAAGGATGTTGTAAAGGTTGCGGATCTCCGGGCGAGCGCGCTGAAGGATGTCCTTGTTGAGCATATCCTTGAAGAGAATGGCACGGGTAGGTGGCGAGTTCATCGCAAGGAGGTTGGTCAGACGAGCGTTCTTGTTGCTGCGTGCGGTGTCAACGTCCATCATCGCACCGCGAGAGCGGGATGTGCTGATGACGGGGATGGAAAGAGCCGACAAGAGGACGAAAGACGCAGCCTTGGAAAGGTCAGCGTCGGAGACGTTAGTCGGGTTGTCCTTCTTAGGAGCACCGCTGGCAAGGGCGCGAGATGCACCAGCGAGCAAGTTGTAGTATCTGCTGTATGCGGCGGCGTGGAACAGGTAGTTCTCAGAGACCAAGAAGATACGGGTAAGCTTCTCGAAGTAGTTGGCCATCATGACGTTCTTGGGGGTGCGCTTGGACAAGCTGAGCAGAGTGTGAATGTCCTCAACACTCTTGAAGGCCTCCTGCCACAGTTCGAGCTCAACTGCAACGTTCAATTGCAAAAAGCGGGTGTCGAGGTGGCGCTGGAGAGTCTCGGGCTCGCTGAGGTTAATAGCGTGGACCTGCTGGGAGTACTTGGCGGCGTTCTGCAAGTGGTTGCGCAGAAGCTCACAGAGACGTCTGAACTCGGTCTTGCGGGTGTACTTCTTGCAGAAGTCGAAAGCCTGGTGAGCAGTGGTCTGGTACATAACCTCCAGGCGGGCGTTGTTCTTGAAGATGTCCAGAACGGTGCGGTAGGTCTCCCACAGGAACTTCAACCAGGGAGTGACGATGGCACGGTCGGTCCTGTCGCGGGACTGCTCGCCAGAGACGGTGGAGAGAAGGATGGACTCCGGAGTCTCCATGGCCTCGAGATCGCCGACATTGTCGAGCTGGGCGTCGGTGGTGGGCGCACCGCCGGAGACCTCATCAGCCTTGGCCTGAGCCTCCTTAACCTTGCCCTCGGCGAGATCGATGAACTTGCGGAAGACAAGCTCAATGGTAGCGACGTTGGTGTTCTGGCTGGTGTTCTTGTAGTTGTAGAGACCGTCCTTGGCGGCCTTGCCCTTCTTGAGATCGACGCAGAGCTCGACGAAAAGGAGCATCACCGGCTCGAGGGCGACGATGGTGCTGTTGCGCGTCCTCTTGGAGGTGACATGCTCGTGGAGAATGGACAGAGCGGCCTGCTGCTGGCCGACGCCAATCAGCTCCTGGGCCCTCTTGAGCACGTTCTCCGGGCGGGTGTGCGGTGGCGGAGGCATGGTGGGCGACCTCCTCTGGTGTTGTCTGACGGAGAGGATGAACTCGAGATGCGCACGACGTGGTCAGGTCGTGGCAGATGTCGCGTGGGTGGTGGGCAAATGGGTGGTGATGGTGAGACGGGCGTCGAGTGAGGCGCACAATACTTTCGGTGATGTGGAATTTAGTGAGCGTCAGGCATCTGCGAATCAGGCACTCCACATTTCCCCCTATGGGAGCTTCCGCGTGCTATAGGCCTACTCAATGTACTATTAGGCCTATCTCACTCGCGACAGGCGCAAAAATACAGAGAACATCGAGCTTGCAAGAGTGAGTCAGAGCAGCCGTTACGTCGACGCCAAAAACTAGCCGTCACTGTGCATATCGCCTGTAATCTAGCCCTTTTCTCGTCGACTGCCGTATGCATATCACACCGCCAGACTTGAGCGAACGCTTGCTCTCGCCCATTGCGCGCTAAGCGCGGCAGCCCGCGCGAGCCGGCCCGTACTCTCCCGCGTCCATCCCTGCTGAAGACCAAGCAGCAGGGAGTTCCTCCACCCATCCTCTTGAGGCCTGCCTGTATCACCGCCGCCCACCCACAACCAGCACAGCCTGCTCTGAGACAGCTTCCACCGCGCCCGCAGCCCATACGCCCGCTCGAGCTGTGCTGCTCTCCACTGCCGCGTGCTCGCTGCCTGTCCCTCGGGTCCTCGTCCTTCGTTCGTCTCACGCGCGCCTCCCGACCGTCGCGGCCCCCAGAGCAGCTCGCGACCACACAGCACGACGAACGCTCGCTCGACCGCCGCCCGTCCGCAGCTTCCTGTGCTGACCCGGCCGCGCTACTCACGCAGAGGCATGTCGCACGAACCAGACTTGACATGACGTCCGAACCCTGATGTTGCAGGAGCTGACCGGTGTCTGTTGCGCCAACAGAGCCTATACATTATCTTGCATTGTCGCGACGCATATCGCCCACGCACTTCGTCACCCGACTCACCGCGACTCCCCCGCCGCTTCCGCCGCCTATAAGCGTCCTCGGTCACCATCGTCCTCCGAACCCATTGACCCTCTCGCCCTCTCTATCGACGCCCTCTCCTCATTCCAACCGCCGTCATGTCCACTCCCTACGAGATCCGCAGCAACGACAACGGCAAGAGCAAGAAGCAGTCCATGGCCGAGCTGAAGCTTAGACGGCTTACAGAACTCAACCAGCGTCTGCAGGAGGACCTCAACCGCAGAAGAATACCCGTGTCGGAGGCCGCTCTTGAGTATGTTGCGCAATCATGCCCAATGAACCCGCTCAGCCACAATGGCCTCGACACGCAATGCTGACGAATTTCTAGCCTCATTGCATTCACAGACAAGGAGCCCAAGGACTTCATGGTGCCAAGCCGATGGGGAACAGTAAGCATCCGTTATCGCAAATCTTGCTCGCGTGACTTCACTAACATGTACGCCCCAGATCGACAAACGTGAAGATCCCTACGCGCCTCAGCAGCAGAGTGGTTGCTGCACAGTGATGTAGAACTACTTCGGCGCAAACGACAAACGATGAACGACGTACTATGCACCACCAACAGCGACGTCTCGGTACAATCAAGGACTAAAGTTCCGCCGAAACCAGAGGCGGCGGATCATATCATTTCAAAGGGCCAGGCGCTTGGGATGGCCGGCTTACGTGCTTGCTTACTTTCTAATACGGCTCGTCGCACGTTATAGCCCGACGAGCCTTTTTGAGATGGGGACGGACGGCTTGGTGTCGCATTTGGGAGCCCCTCAGCCACCAGCAACAATTTTTCTCTTCTTTTACTTCTTCTCTTTGCGTTGGAGCTGTGACCAAAAAAATCAAAATTCCCTTGCGGCTTGCAGCAGGGCATTCCAATCACCGTGCGTGTAAGCCTGCGAGGTTGCGTACGCGCTAAGGAGCTTGTTGTGGCTGGGATGTACAGTGCGATTACATGGCAACGGGTTGTGGGATGGGAAGGAGCTGTACTGATACCTTGAACGCCTTTCTTCTTTTTCTCTTCACTTTCATGGCACTTTCACCTTGATGTGGCGACCTCGTGGGGCGCTAAATTAGACACGCACTGCGTGCGCGTTTGCCTTGTGACTTACTCGTCTAACTGAAGTTGAAGTGGGCTCTTTGGCGCTTCCTCGTACGGTCAATGAAGGTCTGATAGTATACTCATGAACGCGGTCAATTTGGCTGCAATGCCGGACGCGGTCTTGACCAATATGTGATTAAGAAGATGTAGATTGCTCCGAAGACCAAGGGATGAGGACTCCGCGACAGGCGACGTAGTCGCGTGCAATTACTTTTATTGCTTCGTACAATGGCCACTTGAAGTGGAAACATCACCCTACATTGCTGACATTGAATACTGCTCTTGAGAAACCAGATGTTGCTTCGCAGGTACGACAAGTTGAGCCAAGCGCGACACACCTTTCCCGTAGTGCGCAATCTTGAGTAGAGTGCGAATACCGATTCAGCTCTGTCAGATGTCGGCCAATGGGAAACGGACGAGGATCGTAACGATTCGACCGTACTACCTGTGGATGCAGCGATCCAAGAATGACTTTGATATCACCCTCCGTATTACCCCAACCCTAACCCTACGGGTATATCTCTCGTGCTCTTCTCTTCAATCATGTCGTCCGGTAACACTTTGCGGCTGCTTGCAAGCTCAGCTGTGCCTCTCCTTTAACAGTCCTTTAGCCTCCGCGGTAGCTTGGATATGTCTCGAGTGTATAATGCCTACCATCAGTGATGAAATACTTCGACTGCAGCGGCACTACATCGATACTCCACCGGCTCAAGTTCGCACTCGCTTCTTAACCCAATAGCCCTACTCGCTATGTCGAGCCCTCCTCGCAGAAGCACCATCGACCGCGCACAGATCTAGCATCTCCGGAAACCGCCCGGCAATTCTAGAGATCACATTGGAGTTCTCGCGAATCTATTGCGATCCCTAGCGCGACGTATTCCGAGCGGGACTGCACTTCGGTATGACAATACAAAAAGTTATGCGCCTGTAGGACCCAGACGTCGAGTGACTCGCGTGGATATCATCTCGCGTTTCAATTTGTCAAGGACGCGAGCATCCACAACCGCGCCGATAGGAAACCCCGCGCTATCTCGATGGGGTATTTCGATAGCCAACAAGGGTCTAAGTCTTTCCGGAGGATTCAAGCACAGAAGGCCTATAGCAGATGCTCTAGAAGGGAAAATAGTTTTTTTCTTTCTCTCTCGTGGTAACCGAGCCCCGCATTATTGTCGAAATATGTGCGCTTTTTAGCCAGTAAAGCCAAAGTCCATGGATGATGGCAAGGTAGGCAAAGGCCTTGCAAATAGTTGGTTTTGTGGCTGAGAGCGCCATAGCGCCAAATGATGAGCTGCCCTGCTGCCCCACGCTCCCATAGTTTGGGGGCAGTTCTGTCACCAACGTTCCACCTGATCGCGATGCGTAGGCGTCTACGTAGCGGTTGCGAAAAGCACCATGTCTTGTGAGTGCAACTTTCAAGAAGACGCCAGAACATGAGCCGTGACCCCGGAATGAAGTGCCTATTATGTATGCCACACAGCTCTCGCCTGTATAGGCCCAGAGCTCTCGACCAGGATGAATCTGGCAGAAGCCGGTGTGCCAATAGGAGGACGACCGAGTGTCACCTGCAGAAAAGTCCTGCGAAGTGGCTGCTGCGTCCGGACGAACAAATGCAACCCCACGCGCCTAACGCCCCATTGCTTGTTGCACGGCTGTATAGACGCAGGACGAGGACTGTTCGCTTTGATGTTGCTGATGATGTATCATGTCGCTGCCGCAGTTGCGCAACCGTCGACGGCCGCTCGAGCGAGCCCACACGGGAATAGGGTTCTCGGCTATATAGCTAGCGGCCTTCAGCGATGTCTACCTCCTAGCGCTGTGGTCGGGTCGTGGACTCGTGGATTTTGGAGAGGACGGGCGGTGGGGTGGTGGTGCCGGGCTAGAGATCCTCTGACTTCACTTTCAATTCACTTCCATCGGCCCTTCCTTGCTCGCGCGTTCAAGGCCAGTCGCTACCTTACCCTGTTGCCCGTCCACTCTGGATTCTGCTCGTGTGCTCACGACGTCTGCGTGCGACGCTGCTGTCTCGCTGTATCACACGCCTGCTGCACCGCGACTTGGTCGCCTTCGCTTCACCCACTCAGCCCACTGCGACGTGCCAACCGCACACACACCGCGAGGCTCTCCACGGCCACCCGCGGCCTCAGAACGTACGCCGGAGTACTCCATACGACATAGGGAGAACGTCGTTGGCATAAGAGCGCTGGATTACACATCTAGAGGCGCTGCGCTCGACTCGACCGCTTCATAGGAACCCACCTGCGCGAGCATGAACACTCCTGTTGACCAGGTCTGGTCTCAGGCGCCAGAGAACATCGACACCATGGCGCCCATGAATACAAATTTGGATGACCTATCGAACATATTCAATATCGACGACTTCGACCTCGACAATTTGCCCAACCTCGACAACAATGGCTTCGCCGACCAGATGCCACAATCACACCCAGGCACACACCCGAGTACACCATTTGACGAGAGCATGGGTCAGATAGGCGCGCCGCCGGGAACGGTTGCTCAAGACTTTGGTGGACACAACGGCTTCAACCTGCCGGCTTCCATGGCTCCGCAGCAGCAATTTGGAAATCAGTCGATGGTTAGCATGCCTTACGGCGCGGACTCGATGTATCAGCCATCAATGCCCCACCAATATCACCATCAGCCACAACAACAGCAGTCACAGCAGAATTTCCATATCAACAAGCAACAACAGCCGCAATTTCCTCATAGCCATCAGGTTCCTCCCACACCGAACAGCCTCGAGCTTCATGGCGAATCTGGTCGTTTCATGCAGCAACAGATGGACGCTCAACAGCGCGCCATGCTTGAGCAGCAATACCAAATGCGAAAAGAGCAGCAGGTGCAATTCACCCCTATGGCGTCGCCTTCAACCACACCATACCACATGCAACCCGATTTCACAGTGCCTGGCGACTTTTTCTCTCCCTTGACTTCTCCCGCTTTACACGCACAAAATGCACCGCAGTTGCAACAACAACAATTTGTGCCGCAACCGCAGGGTTACTATACTAATCCTAGTACAGCCCCGAGCTCGGCCGCGCCTAGTCCTATAGATCGAAACGGCGATGTTGAGATGGGTGGCGACGGTGTGCCGCAGTCGGAGTCGGCTGGCCAAGCAAAGAAACCCTCACGCAGGAAGCCCGCAACGCCTCGGACATTTGCTTTGAACAAAGTCAAGCAAAGTCCCATTCAGAAGGCGCAGAAGAGGAAATCGGTAGCTCTGTCCCAAGTTGACGTGGGCAGCGTCGTACAAGATGCTCAGAGATCTGGACAGATGGCGCCCAAGTCAGCAGGATCGCAGATGCCGCGTCCACATGAGAGCTTCGAGAACGATAGCGTTTCGCCGGAAGCATTGAACGACATTCCGATGGGTCCTCCGCCAAGGCCGGGCTCTGTACACCAGTCACCTGCGATCGCTGGCCAGAAGAACGATATTGCTGGACCTGCTGCCACACCCAAATCATTGCTGTCGATGAAAAGCGCCTACGATGCAAACGGACCAGCGAGTACGGGAATATCTGGACAGATGGGTCAGGCGTCGCTGGAGGACCTTGAGCTTCCTGAAGCTGCCAATGTGCCAGATGGTGAATCATCCGGTGCACAAACGTCCCAATCTCAAGAACCGACGCCACGCCTCGCTGCATCGCGCAAAACACCCAAGCTCGGCCCTCTGAGTACGCCTTCATCCGGTCGACCTCTCTCTGTGTCTGGAAGCCCCGCGATCTCCCCCATGACAGGGAGCACCCCAGCAGGTCTTCTCAAAGAGAAGAAAGACACAAAGAGTTCCCGTGGTTCGAGCAAGAAGCGCGGAAGTATCCAAACCACGTCTTCAGCCCTGGCCTCCCCAGCCATACGGCCTAAAGTGAGCCCGAGTATTAAGCCCCTTTTACCTGAGGGTGGTAAGTCATTATGATCAGATCGACCGACGCCGCGCACATTAAAGCTGACAAGACAACAACAGCTAATCTCAACTCTTCGAACCACGCCCTCATACTCGCATCCAAGTCAAATTACCAAAATATCCTGGAGGGGAATCACCTTCCTGGAATATCATATCCGGACTCTCTATCTACTGGTCTTACAAGTAAACGTACTTCGCATAAGGTCGCTGAACAAGGTCGCCGTAATCGTATCAACGACGCTCTCAAAGAAATGCAATCACTCATCCCTGCTTCTTCTGGTGCCCGCGCTGAGGAGCTCATGACGGGTGGTGCTGGAGACGACGACAGCCAAGAGGCCAAAGAGAAGGATCGCGACGCAGCCGTCAAAAGTAATAACTCAAAAGCTGCGACTGTTGAAAGCGCCAATCGATACATCCGTGTTCTGAAAGACACAGACGCGGCACAGAAAGCGGCGATCGCCGAGCTTCAAAAAGCTGTGGACGAGATGCGGGTGAGGCTGGGCGAGACCAAAGCGTCGAAGACCGATTCTTGTGAGCCTGTAAATGCTGGCGCAGAAAAGCCGATTTCAGATTTACCCGAGGCGATGAGCGAAGCAGAGACCTCTGTTCCAGCAGCACTGGTCGCAGCTAAAGCGGTGAAGTGAAACGATCATGAGTGCAAATATCATTGCACCACGACATCAAAATCTATTGCCATTATGCAGCTGCCATCACGGAGCCGAGGCGACTTCGCAAAAGGCCATACCAGCCCATTGATGCCCGCCGCTCATCCATACTGCCTACTTGAGCAGCCTGAGTATCGAAGAACCGACGGAAAACCATAGTGCCATCTCGACAATGAGCACCCAGCGACGGATGAGATGAGCGACATGGCTTGAACTCTGAAGCCATGGAAAAATTCATGAGCAACGGCAGACAATCACACCTCTGGAAAGCTGCCCGGAAGACGGTCCGACGAGGCTGAGTTCGACACACTTTTACTTCGATAGATATCCTGCGCCACATTTGTTACTTGTAAATTTACAACTGCTTTCCAGCAATTTTCAAAGCATGCCACTGCCTTTCATACTCCTTCAGACTATCACCTGTGGACTTGTCACATTGTCAGCGAAAGTGATGTGGGGTGCATAGAACATGGATGTACCTTTCAATTGTCATGGAAAAACATCTAGAATTTACAAGCATTTATAAATTTCCTGAAACAATGAGCCTCCACCAAATGGCCCTGATAGCTCAGTTGGTAGAGCGCGTCACTAGTAATGACGAGGTCGCCGGTTCAACTCCGTCTTAGGGCATGTATCCTTTTGCTTTTGACCTCTCGTCTGGCCTTGGGTCGATGATATCGATTGGATTGCTGAACGACCTGATCAGCTTCTTGTCGTTTTTTTCGCTGAACCGGCGGCTTCTGGAAAGTCTTCTGGGAACATGTCGTACAGGATAGCTTCCCCACCTCTCTTGTCGGGTGCAGGTGAACCATCGTGTGCGGAACCCCTCATCCGGTACCGTGTACTGTAGCCTCGAAAATGTTGTCCTTCGAACATGGAATGATCAGACCAAAGGCGAATGCCCTCTTGAACAACTATTGACACTTCAGCTTAGCGGAAGCAATGGCCCCCGTTCTGCTACTGGCTGTGATCTGTTCGCTCGCCGCTGCAGCTTATATCTACACCTTCGTTGGCCGACACGAGAAGCATCTCCCACCTGGACCGGCCACACTTCCAATTCTAGGGAACATCCATCAGATCCCGAGAAAGGGTGCTCACTTCCAGTTTACAGAGTGGGCCAAGCAGTATGGCGGCATCTACACACTGAAGCTGGGCACCGGCACTGCAGCCATTATCACGGACAGGCGCCTCGTCAAGCAGCTGGTAGACAAGAAAAGTACCCTCTACTCTGACCGACCGAAGTCATATGTTGCGAATCTCATCTCATCTGGAGACCATATTCTGCTGATGCAGCATGGGCAACAGTGGCGTTCGACTCGGAAGATACTCCATACCAGCCTGATGGAGAAGGTTGTTGATGAGCACCACCTACCTGTCCAGGAAGCCGAGGCCAGACAAATGATTAGGGACTACCTCGTCAAACCTGAAGGTCACATGTTGCATCCTAAGAGGTTCAGCAACTCTGTTACTATGTCAATCGTTTGGGGCATCCGCACACCCACGCCTCAAACGAAGCACATGCAAGAGTAAGTGCATCCATCTCAAGGTCTCTTGACTTCGATGGATAGTTGACAAAACTCCCATAGTCTCTACAGCTTGATGGAGATCTGGTCTCAAGTAATGGAGACCGGTGCCACTCCGCCCGTGGACATCTATCCAATTCTCCATCGCTTGCCACAGAAGGTCTTCCTCCACTGGCGCGATCGTGCGACCCACGTCCAACGCTCCATGAACTCGTTATACGCTTCGTTCCTCTCCGGCATCAGATCTCGTCGTGCTGCAGCTGGCCCTCGAGGCAGCCTCATGGACAAGGTCCTCGACCAGGTTGAAAGCGAGAAGGCGGCGCCTGGCATGACATATAGCGACCACGAACTATGGTTCCTCGGCGGCACCTTGACGGAAGGCGGCAGCGACACCTCTGCGAGCATCATCACGGCTTTCGTGCAAGCAATGGTAGCCAACCGTGATATCCAACGTAAGGCACAAGCCGAGATCGACTCTGTCATTGGGACAGAGCGTAGCCCAACATGGGCAGATTACGCTTCGCTGCCTTACGTGGCGCAGTGTGTCAAAGAGACTATGCGATGGCGACCAGTAACTCCACTGGCATTCCCACACGCTCTTGCGCAGGACGATTGGGTTGATGGCCACTTCTTGCCCAAGGGCACCACGGTCATCATCAACGCTTGGGGAATGCAGCACGATGCTTCTCGCTACGAGAATCCTGAAGCTTTCGACCCAGACCACTTTGCAGGCTGTATGAAATTGGCGCCTGAGCTTGCAAATGGTGCTTATGAAGATAGGGACCATTACGGCTATGGAGCCGGGCGAAGGCTGTGCCCTGGCATCCATCTGGCGGAAAGGAACTTGTTCCTAGCTATGTCGAAGCTGTTGTGGGCGTTCGACATTTTGCCTGGACTCGACGAGTCTGGAAATGAACTGCCCGTGGATACGGATCCGCGCACGGCATATTGCGAAGGCTTCCTGGTTTGTGCTTATGATTTTCCTGCACGATTCAAGATCAGAGGCACGGAAAGAGAAGCTGCTGTTTTGCGAGAGTTTGATGAGACAAAGGATATGTTCGCCAAGTATGAGGCCTGAGCGTGCCCTCTGGGTCTTTCGCCGTCAGCAAAGGCGAAAATAGTCTTCATTTATGATCATCATGCGTTACAGAACCTGGAACTTTACGGCCTCTAGGCGGAGCTTTGTATAAGGACGCTTATTTGGGTATCGCATGCTAGCAAATCTATCACACTCTGAGCAGAGTCTGCTTCATCTCAAGACAACTTCTTTTGTGTATCAGCAGGACGCAGTTTGGACAATCCGAACATCCTCATCATCGCAGTCTCCTATCAATTTGTTAGCTTGTGTAACACAATATACGTGGCTATATTACTTACGATGACAAACTTGGGCATATATCCCGTTAGCCACCACACCAGCCACGACTTGGAGCCTGTGATACAACAGTTAGCGAGAATGGTTCCAGCATGAGCAGGAAAAGGAACCTTACCCTCCCAGATCGTCTTCTTTTGCCACCATCCCGTCAACTGCGAGACAACAGACTTTGCATACCTGTCTGTCTCCATGCCCAAAGACTGACTGTGCGTCAATCTCTTCTCGAAGTCCTTCTCCACGGGCAAGTAGATCGAATCTCTCCTCAGCGTCCTGAATGTCCTCGCGATCTGGCTCTTGACGCCTCCAGTTACGACATTCACAACACGAACATTGAAAGGCTTCAGCTCTAGTCTCAGCGTATCAGTGTAGCGATGAAGCGCCGCCTTAGAAGCGCAATAGACGCTGCCAAACACATAAGGCATCTCGCCCGCCAGCGATCCTATCATGACAATCGTGCCCTGAGCCTCGATAAGAAGCGGCGCAAAAGCCTGGCTCATGCGCATAACAGCGAAGACATTGACGGCGAAAGTGGCTTCGATCTCGCTCAGTTCGACTTCCAGGGCAGGTACGGTGTAGCTGCGGCCGGCGTTGTTGACGAGGTAGTCCAGTTTGCCTCCGGTCCTGGAGACGACCTCGGCCTTCAGGGCTTCGATACTTTCGGTGCTGGTGGCTTCCAGAGGCAGAGTCTCGATGCCGAGCGCCGCTAGGTCAGCGATGGAGTCTGTTGAGCGCGCAGTCGCAAACACGCGGAAGCCTTTCGATTTGAACTCGCGGGCGAGGGCATGGCCGATGCCAGAGCTGCAACCAGTGATGAGAACTGATTTGGCCATTGGTGAGATATCGCTTGAATGATCGTGTCACCGTGAAACAGAACGAGGCGGCAGAGGTGATGTTATATATAGAAGCAAGAAGTCTGTCCGCCGGTGAGCGGGTGATAAAGTTGTCCGATGCCGATGCCGAGTCTCAACTTGCCATTGAAACCTCAATTATTCGGCATGCGACAAACGATCGTGTAATCTACCTACCTATAGATAAAGCGGCAACGTTGTTTGACAATGTGGCAATTTTTGCTTTCAGCTTGAATCGCTTCGCCTAGCTCTACTACAGAGAAGGGTACAGTAGCAAAATGCAAGTTCATCACATCAAGAGAACAAATTGTATTCAAATCAAACGCTGCCAATGGGTATCCTAAAACAAGCAACCGACCGCCTTCGTAATCAGAGCCACAGTATCACGTTTTCCCCTGCCATGCCGGCACCCATGTGTGCTCTTGCTGCGTGTTCAGTCTCAATGCACCTATCGCACCATCAATTCTCGATTTTTCCTGCCCAAGAAGCTCCTTTTCCAAGTTGGCCATCATATCAAGCTCGCGCAAGATACCATCCACCAGTGAACGACAAGAGCTCAGTATTACGCGCAAGCTAGTATCTCCGTCGTTGTCATCTGTCCGCTCGGGCAGAGGTGGTAGCGTGGCCATCTCACGTTGCAGCGAGCGTATCTTGAGGGCAGTCGAGGCGTGCGCTTCTCTCCAAGAACCAGGAAGTGGTTCGACAAAGCCTTTCGTGGAATTCATCATGGTCTCTTCGGCACAGGCGGCCCAGTCTTCGAATGTATGCAGCAGCTCTGAATATCTGCTCTCTGGGTGTGTGATCGCAGTCACATCCTTGTGGACCCTTGCCAGAGTCTGAAGGTTCTCTGCCAAAAGCGAAGGGTCAGAACACCACGCCTGCAGGCCCTTCAGGTTGGCGACTTTCTGGTGTGCCGCTTCTGCGGCGCGAATGGATTCATACTCTTTGCGCAAAGCGGCGTGTTTCCTGCCGAGTTTTCGTTTCGCATCGTCGGTATATTGTCTCGTAGTCTGAGCAGAGGCTTCGTGGAGTAATGAGAGTTGCAACAGCTCGATCTGTTGCTTGGCAACATCGAAAGGAATCGAGACATCTTCCTCAACAGCTGGTGCAGGTCTGGAATACTTCGAGGTAGGAACAGGAGGCTTGGGTAAACCAGTTTTTGCAGGCGAGTAGTGCTGCTGGAATGTGCTGAACGCTGGTCTCGAGGAAGGCGCTTGCTGCGGCCTGCTGCTCGGCTTAAGCTCAGGTACTTTCCTCGGCGAAGTCGGCGATGGCGCAGGTGGTGTCTGGCTCGCGATCGATGTGTTGATAGATGTCGGGCGCACACTGTTTGTGCGGCGCAGACCAGATGTTGGCGCGGCGGTTGTGACACTATTGTTCCGGCTGTGAGTCGGCGGTTGTGTGGTCTTTACACTCGTAGAGCGCGCTAGACCCGACGCTCTCGCGGTTTGAGAAGATGATCCAGTTGAAGGTGCTCGTTTGAGGCCATCGGTGGGCGTGGTCCTAGCTACCGACGCCGATGAAGAGGCCGTTGCGGTCCGCTGCGGCTCAGGTCTCCCAGAAGAAGTATTGCTCTGCACTGATTGGGTTCGAGCATGCGATCTTACTGACGGCGCTCTCCCCAATTGGCTCGTCGCAGGTACTCTCGTAGACAGGCCGCGAGAAAGCTTCGATACTGGAGGCGGTGGCATGGCCCTCCTATCTGCCTCACGGGTATCACTCGCAGCCCTGTCGTCTGCACCATCCACCTGCGGTATCTCTGGATCCCGGTTCTCCCTTTCCACGATGTCTGCGTCCTTTTTAGACTCTGCAGAGCTACTCCTTGAGAATTGCGGCAACAAACTCATCCGTTTCGATTTCTGAGGATCGGCTTTCGTCGGTGTAGGGAGGCCAGAGAATCCGGGCTGTCGAATGTTCAGCGCATGTTCAATCCAAGGGAGGTTCGAGCGGTACCTCTATCATTGAGGTCGGCCTGCTGCGACCAGCCGCCGCTCCCGGCGGGCGGCGCGTCGATGGCAGCCGACTGGGAGTGGCCATTATTGCTGTTTGTCACCACGGTCACGTTGTGGACAGAACAAAAGGAGACGACAGGCCCAAGGTGAGGTCGCAATGTTGTTTTGTTTGGGTGTCTCAAAAGAAGGAGTGTGGGGATGCAGGGTTCAACTCTCTTTCTTTCTCGACCGAGGGGCCCTTGACCTCGCCTCGCTCAGACTCCTGACTCCAACATCAGATCATGCGAAGAGTCAAGCCAGAAGTACTGCACGTAGGATGCATGTATCCGCATCCTACACTGTTATCACGTGCACTCACACATGGACATGTGCATCTTAACATGCAGAGGCTGCCATACTTCCAGCCTTCCAACCTTCCTCTGGTGAATGGCGGTCTTGACCTACTCTTTGTCAACATGTACCAAACCTCGATTTTCTAGAGCTCGGTAATGTATGCTGGCAACGACTAAGGTGGGCATTGAGAGGCTTCTTTGACTAGGCATGGATGCATTCTCGCAGGCACAGTATGAGAATCATTAACCATTTCAAACGTCCTAGTTACCATTCACCATTGCCCCACTTGTGTATCGTCAACAAAGAAGGAAGTCACTGACATCGCGTTTGCTCTGGATGTCACAAGGAAAGCAAAGATCAACGTGCCGGCGTTTGCACTTCCCAGAGTCTCTCCATAAACGGCTTGCCCACCTGCCAGCGGTCACCGCAAAACACTCCAACCTTAACCCAAAGAAACAACTCCAGTCTCTTCGAACAGCATCCACCCAGTAAATACTTCTTTATCTCCAGCAATCGAGTAATCGACGAGATTTCCTCAGATCGAGATCAAGGCTCCCAGCATAAACGAAGGTACTTTACTCAAGCGCAACGGCAACACCAATCAACCAAGCCAACGAGACTTGCGACAGCAAGGTTATCTCCATTGATCAACGTCAACCCACAGTCTTCCAATATGGAGCAGACTACCTTGACCGAAACTTCTTTCCGCAACAAAATCCAGCAGCTCGAGACTTCCAACGACAAGCTCCGGGAGGAGATCCAACGTATCCAGCGTAAGCTGGGTACCCAAAATAGCGACCGCAAGGCCCTTGAGCGCCAGGTCCAAGACCTCCATCTAAAGGTCTCCGAGGGCGACAAAGAGCTGAGGCGCCAGATTGCCGAGCTCAAAACGACAGTTGAAGCTCACGAAAACGTCAGACTCCAGTCGTATCAAAGTGGCATCCTTGAGGGCGTGCGTACACAAAGCACTCCAACCGAACGCGCAATTCTTATCCAGCAAGTCGATGCTTACAAGGCCGAGGCGATGAAGTGGAGGAGTGAGGCCTATTACCAAGGTCAGAAGGTCATCAGCCAGTGTTGGCAGGCCAGCGTTGACGAAGGTGTGAGGCGTGAAAGGGAGAAGGATAGCGCGGTCATCAAGGCGCTGCGAGATGAGATCGCAGAGCTGAAGGCTGGGAAAAAGAAGTGAGAGGTGGAGGGAGCATGGTGGGATCTGAAGAGAAAATGGGAAGTGACATGGACGCGAATGCTCATTCAAGGAAGACAGGCGGAAGATCAGGAAGAGTTGGTGGAAAGGTGAAGTGTGGAGACTGAAGCATGAAAGCTGTAACCAGTAGTATGAGCAACATGACTTGGTTTGTCTCTCGATAACGAGTCTTCGCGCGTTTGAGAACAAATGCGATGGCACCTGCGTCACCACAGCCATATCTTTCGTAGAAGAACTTCGGAGCGTTCCCCGTGGTTGTGATCTCGTGTGCCATCATGGGTGCAGCTAGTAGTACTAATGTCTGAACCTTGACGGTCGCGTATGCTCCTTAATCGATAGATCCTGCGCCGACCCAGACAAGTCAGTCTTGCATCTGCCGGCACACGCTGGCTAACCGCCGTGTTTGGGACGCAATATATCAGTTTCATGTAAGAGCGGCTTAGCTAATGCACATCCAGCCATTGCTTTCTGTCGATCTGTCCACTAAGTTATTCAGCCCACGGCGCCCGAGCTTTCGGGGACACAACATCCTTGCCTATCACGAAAAAGAGCCAGAACAAGGAATAAACGCCATCATCGGCGGACGATGACATGTCAGCAACCTGAAACTTGACAGAACTCAATAACTCTTTTCAGCGAGATGCATAACGTCCTGCGGCCATGATGATGAACCCTCCGATGAGACCCCACGCCGTGGACCTGTCACCACCCATGCTGCATGATCGTTCGGGCCACCTGCAGCAGTCAAGATCTAGTCCCGACCCGATACGATGCCGCATGCAACTCCCACGTTCTCTCGCGCTGTTTGGCCCAACATATCCCGGAAGGTACGAATATACTTGAACCTGCAGGGGTTCCTCACTAGTCCGCACCGGGGAAGTGGCGCAACGCACCAGATATTACCCTGGCCATGGTTTCTACATCGGCAAAATGCAGGACACCAGATCTGTATCGGCTGGATGGCCAAATGGCACTTGCCGTGCGCTGCGCTGCTGCATCTTCACATCTGGCAGGTGTCACAGCATCGAGCTAGGGATCTGTATGCATTGGCGATGGCTCGTGCTATCTGTCTCTTTCGACAATGTGGGTGTTCGAGGCGCTATTCGTCATTGCGACAGTTGAGGCCTGGTCTCGGGGCCAGAGTAAACAGATATAATCGCGCCTTCGCAAGTGCGGCAGAACGGCTTACCTCACTGTTTGTTCCATCTCGAGTCGTTCGCAAGCATGGGCGGCAATCTAAACATCCCTCCTCCTGAGGTCTATCAGTCCTTTCCAAAATCGAATTATATCAATCCAGTTCGAAGATCATGGATGCCAATACATGCTGGCATCCTTACAGGAGCCAGCTCAGTTATTGTCATCACTAGACTTTATCTGCGAGCAAGGAAACAAGCAGGTCCTCTAGGCCTTGACGATGTAAGTGGCTCACGGTTGCGTGGAAGACGCTGTTGACGACCCTCGGACGCTGATACCTTTGCAGGCTCTGCTTTTGCCAGCATGGCTAGCGGCACTCGCGTTCACCGTCTTTACCTTGTTGAGCACTGAGAGATATGGATCTGGCACCCACACTTGGGATGTGCCACCTACCCTCTGGGAGCCTCTTGCAAGGTCAGGCTGGGCGTCCGAAGTTACCTTCCTCATCTCCACTGGCTGCACCAAATGCTCTATCTTGCTCTTCTACCGACGTCTCACCAAGGGAACTTACAACAAGCGCTGGAAGTATGCGATCCTCACTGCGATTGCAATTACAGTCGTTTATACCGTTGTCTTCATAGTCACATTGACTCTCGCATGCACTCCTACGGAAGCATACTGGAAGTCCTGGAGCCCTGGATACAACGAGGATTTCGAATGCAGATCGACCAAAGTCAGCAATGCTCTGTCTGGCGTTATGAGCGTTGTTAGTGATTTCTACTCCGTCCTGCTGCCTTGCTTGATGCTGAAGAACTTCGACGCACCTCGGCAACAGAAGATTGCCCTCAACATCATATTCTCTCTCGGCTTGATTGCTGTCGCTGCTGGCTCAGTGCGAACATACTACCTTCATCAGCTAGGGCACACCTACGACCTTACTTGGATCGGTTACGATGTTCTGGTCTGGTCCCAACTTGAAGTGCAGCTCTCTCTCATTTGTGCGAGTGCGCCAGTCTTGCGCGTTCTCTTCCGGACCTATCTGAGCGGCTCCGTGCTACGTGCCTTCTCCTCGAAGCGCTCCAACAGCCGCCGCACATCCCGCCGCACCAGTCAAAGGTTGACCGAAGAGGGTTGCGGCCAATGGAAATCCTCACAAGGTCTATCATCGAAGTCAAGCGGCAAGCAAGACACTCTTTCGACACTGAGTGAGATCGACGTGGAGAATGGACATACGCTAGATGCTGATTTCAAGCGGACTACGGCTGCTCCATCGGGCGAGTCAGGGTATGCTCTCAAAGACTTGGATGTCAAGCGGCCACCAGTTGCATACCCGTTACGCGAGAAAAGCTCAGACGATGATCCATTTGGGGAGACTCGTCAGCTAAATCCTCCTCAATCCAGGTATAGTAATTTTGGGGCGAACATCAGGCTGTGATAACTAGTCGATCGCTCATTTTGGAAGGCTTGGGCATTTGTATATCACCTTCTGTCTAGACACAATCCATTGTTTAGGACGTCATATCAAAATTATATGCATGTACCCTGAACCTTGTATAAGCCTCGGACCGCAGCTGTGTCCCCGCAGATGTATACCTATGTATTGAGCTCTAACTCCGAGGTACACTACATGCATGTAACCTTATGATAGCCGGAACGCAGGCAAATGATGTAGAGTCCACAGGAGCGATCATCTGAGTGCTGTCAAACGAATCAATCACATAATTCGCTACGGATACTGACTTCGACACACATCTCCAGCCTCGCAGTGCAATACACCTACTTGCCCAATCAACCAGAGTTCACATTGCCAGTTTGTCTGTCGACGAGAACAAGCCAAATCGCCATCATGGACGGCCATATAGCTCTTTTCGTCACCATGTATCCTGCTTCTCAAGCTAAAGGCTCCAAACTTCTCACCAACCTCCGTGAAGGAGCCCGAGAGTACTACAGACGACCATCATCCTGCTGTCCAACTTGGTCTTACCTTATACCACTGGAAACAGGGGATTCGTTAGCGAGCAGCAACCCCATCATAGCAGGCCTGGAAATATACTCCAAGAAGTCTGCTCTGCAGGAACAACTCAATGACACAACCTTTTACCAGCCCTTCGGAGTAATGGTGGTGAAAGAAGAACTTTACTCAAAGACGAAGAAAGGGTCGATGGCTGCTTGGTATTTGATATCAGGATTTATGTCCAGAAAAGAAGGAAGGGAAGAAGGAGGCAGTGGAGTGGTCGCTCGAGTCCAAACGTTGACATGCGAGGTTGGCGAGAAGGGGAACGTGCTGAAGGCATTGAGCGAGTTTGCGGACTGGAGTCGTGGGAGTGATCCTGGGATTCTGACGTTTGCCATCTTCACCAGGAAGAAGGCGGAGAGGGAGGTTTTGGTGTATGTGAGGTATCGAGACGAGCGGGTTATGCACAGGATCGAAGACCGCCCAGAGTATTTGAACTTTTGGTAAGTTGCTAAAGGACTGCAATGCGTTATGGCGATTCAAAGCTGATATGGGTGGCACAATAGGAGACTTGCTGCTCCGCTGATCTCGGCGGATGAGAGCAGCACTAGTGTCTGGCGTGAGATAGACGATAGTTTTGTCTCGGCAATGGACCAGGGCGCTCCGAGCACGACAAAGCTATGATATATTCGGCCAGTGTTGGACTACTGCCAACTTCAGGGACCAATGGGCGGATACGACCCTTAGGGGTGAACGAATGTCCGAGCAAAGTTTTCGAGCAGAGCATGCCGCGGAAAGAGCTGAATTCGTCAAGTATTTGCAGTGTCATTTACATATCTCTTGAGCCATGGACGTGGCGGATGTACACAGTACGCCTGGCCAATGGCCATCAATCTATGCTTAATAGAATCCTTTAGCGCTATACACCGAAGGTCGAATCGATCGTGTCACATACCTCGAACTTACTGAGAGCCAACGAGCTCGCCGGTCATGAGCTTCGGGGGCTTGTCGGCGAAGTTCTTGACATCGTCCATGATGACCTGGAGGGCAGGGCTGGAGGCAGCGGCCTTGAAGTTGTCCATGCTGCCCCACTCAAGAGTGGCCTGGACGGTGTAGGGGGAGTCCTCGGGGAACTTGAGAACCTTCGTCGTGTCAGCCAATCGCTTCATGTAATAGACATATTGTGATAACGGAGAAAGATGAGGTATACCTTCCAGGACTTGAGACCGTGCTCAGCCCACTTCTCCTGGACGAGAGGCATGTGGGTCCTGAGGTAGTAATCCATGTTGAACTGGGTGCCCTTCTCGTAGATGACTTCAATCTTCTTATCAGTGTCGATTCTATCGAGTGTACATTCAAGTGTTTCGTACCGGTGGTGGTTGCAGACATGTTGGCGGTGTTTTTCGGTATGCTGGAGTTTATATTAGCTTCCAATGCATAGCAAGGCTGTTTTCCACGACCCACTTACAGTAAAACACGATTGGTAGTAAGGGACAAAAAGATGTAGAACTCAAAAGAGGTGCATGGGAAAGTGAGACCCTTAAATATTGTAGACTACAGCTTGCCGACTCTGGCCCCACATCTTCAACCCCTCCTCGCACTCGTGTTGTCGCTGCTCGTGCCTTCCAACCGAATCCACTCACTCACCGCTACGCTTCTTGTAGTACGGTTACAAGCTATGGCCATGGCACTGGGTCCAGACTTTGACCTTGTGGTCTGAACACTGCCATCTTGCGTAAGATCACCACCGCTCTATGATTACTGAGCGACCCTCGTCAGCGCGAAGCAGATCTCCACCAGCCTCGGCTCGGTTCAGACCTTGTCTTGTAAATGCATGGCCACCAGACTATAAGAACGTATCACTGCGAGCTTTCTACGCCACTCAGACAAGATCTATGGACACAACAATCACAATCATGACAACCCAAGTAGCCCTAGTCGTCGGAGCATCGAGAGGCATTGGCCGACAAGTCGCTATCGATCTCGCGAAAGCCGGATATGCCGGTACAGTAGACCTGCCCAATCGCACAGAGCCTTACTAACGATGGATCTACCATGCAGTCGTCGTGGCCGCGAAAACGACCTCAGACGCGACGAAGTGCTCGCCTTTCCCACCCGATCCGAACAGTTCCGCATCGACCATCAACACTGTAGCTCGTGAGGTCACCGAATCCGGCGGCAAAGCAACTGCTATATCGGTAGACGTACGAAACAGTGATGACATTCAGAAGTTGGTCGACAAGACGATTGCAACGTACGGCAGGCTTGATGTCCTCGTATACAACAGCGGCGCAATTTATTGGGCGAGCGTGGCGAACACGCCTGTGAAACGCTTCAAGCTCATGCAGCAAGTGAATCCCGAGGGTCTTTACAGTTGCATTCAAGCATGCCTACCACCCTTATGCAAGAATGGCCATGGTCGAGTTGTTGTTGTAAGTCCGCCGGTATACAGCCGCTTCTTCCGTGGCAAGACTGCGTATGCTATGGGCAAGGTGGGCATGAGCGTGTTGACGATGGGTTTGGCTATGGATTGGAAGCGAGAAGGGAGAGAAGAAATGGCTATCACGAGCATTTGGCCAGCAGCTGTAAGATTGCCCTTTCGATTTGAAACGAGGGTTGTGCTAATATATCGACATAGGCGATCGAATCAGCAGCAACCGAATCGCACAAAGCTGACCAGAGCAATCTGCGAAAGCCAACAATCTTTTCAGATGCGATTCTTGCAGTTCTCAAAGCGCCGCCTGCGGATGTCACCGGGAAATGCTTCCTGGATGAAGATTTCCTACGTGATCATGAGAAGGTCACTGATTTCAGCCAATATTCTTGTGTGCCCGGGACGTCTCCTCGACGGATTATGCCAATGGAGTTCCCGGATCTTCGAGTAGCGGAACACGATGATGAAGGCGTACGAATGGACAGTACGCAACTTGTGCGAGCAACGAAGCTCTGACCAGAGCGGCGCTTATGAGCTGAGGATGGCAATGAGGCCGTATTGCAAGACTTACATATCTACCATCCAGTGGGTATCATCGCAACAGTATACAACTCGGGCGTTCCTTAGTCCAGACCAGAGAATGTGAAGCTTGGTCCCTTGTCGGGTCCCTTGCCCCTCTTTCTCTTCTTTCGCTTGGATGATTTGTCCTCGTCGTCGCTGCTCTCGTACGCGGCTTCGCCAGCATCACTATCGTCGTCGTCTGATCCAGCAGCAGGGCGTTTCGCTGCTGTACCATCCTCGACATCGCTGTCTTCCTCCTCCTCGTCTTCGCCCTGCGTTGCCAGAGGCTCCTGCCATACTTTGATGATGGATCCACCACCACTGATCATCCTTCCGCCAACATCGAAGTCTAGTCCAATCACACCTTCAACCTCGTCGTGTTGTACTTCGCTGACGACCTTCTTCTGTCCAAGAGTGACGAATTTCACTTTGCCGTCTCCGAGACCCACGGCGACCTTCTTGCCGTAACCTCCAATGCCGGCGGGGATTTCCGTAATACAGTCCAATGTCTCCTTGTCGCGACTGACGGTGATACGCTCATCCTGGTCGTCCCACTGTCCCTTCTCCCATAGTGTGATGACACCGTCTCCGCCGCCTACGATGGCCTTCTCGTGTGTGGATCCTCGGCTCTTTTTTGCTGGGAGGTTCGTCATGTAGAGCGACGAAAGAAGAATCTCCTCCTGATCCTCGCTCTTGACAAGGACGCCGCGACGAAGATCGGTCAACGCAAGAGTTGTGCCGCCAGTCGAAATCCACTGCTTGCTGAAGCCGGACGTGGATTCTGACGATGCCGCAAGCGGAGACAGCGAGGAGATGTAGTCGCTGTGCGGGTAATGGGTTGCAGACGGCCTGCCGGTCACGAAGGCAGTCTTATTGTCGGCAATTGGGAGGGAAGGTGCTGGGTCGCGAAGGTCGAACAGGTGGAGGGCGCCGGAGTCGGTTGAGAGGAGGAATGTCTGCGGGCTGAGAGCGTGGATCACAGTCGCAGCATCGATCTCGGTTGATCCAAGAGGTTTGGGAATGGCGAGCTTGCCAGTCACTCGTCCAGTCTCGCTGTCGGCGGCTTTGACAAGGCCGTCGGTGCCGGCGGAAAAAAGCTGACGGCCGTCAATACTGTATGCGACATTCCGGCAGCTGCCCTGGTGTCTCCTGGTGCGCCATGCTGTCTCAACCATATCCGTGCCATTGCTGCCTCGTCTCCTTGGAGCTCTCTCTGATGATCCTTCATCGTCCACCGGCGGAAGCTTCAGCGTCGAGACATGGCCGCTGCTCAGGCCGACAGCGATCAATGGCTCGGAGGGATGGACGGCCTGGGAGAACAGCTCCCCCGATAGCGGTAGTGCGCAGATTGATTCAAACATGGCGAGTGCAGTGCAATGCGCACAGGTTCGTCAAGAGGCAGCGCAAAAGCGTCGGCGATTGAGAATTTGTTCGAGTCGAGCTTGCGTTTAAGCTTTTGAGGGTCCGGGGTGTTGCCACGAAAGGCAGAGAAATAAAGGGACTCTCAGCATCGGTCTGTCGCGGAGTAGAGACGTCTGTGAAGGCGGCTGTGTTGGTTATGTGCAGTGTATCTATGATATACATGAAATCTAGGTAGACATCAATGTCACCCGGGATGCAGATCCGATGAGCGCGATCGCTGCATATATCATTGTGGAACAAAGTGCACTCATACGCAAGACACAGTGCAAGTGTTTCCTTTCTTTGCGTTGCGGGGGTCCGGAGACAGCTGCCACGAAGTGACGTTGGGATGCACTGCAAGTGGACCTGCAGATGATCACGGTTGGTGATGTGATGTGATGCTGCCATGCCGAGCATGCGTGGAGAGCATGTAACTGCATCAAGAAGATTGACGACTGTAGGTCTTCGCCCAGCATACTTGTAACCTTCAGCACAAACTTGTCCCGGCTACTGACATTCAGCGTTCCGATGGTCATCAAACGAGCTAAACAAAAAGGCATCTCCTTCGGCTGTACGTATGCATTGATCCGCCCTTTACCGTTGCCACTTGAGCCATGATATCGCGTAGCATTCGGAAAGTGCCTCTTCCTGACTTCTCCCAGACTGCGACACCAGGACTGGCCAACGTGTCTACCCTCCAGTCCCAGTATCCGAGATGTCCGATCTCCTTCCAGACCAAATGCCACCAAAGCGAAAGCCTGCGTTCTACCCGGCTAGCGGTGACGACCATGGTGTTAACGTCCGAATCACTTGCATTCCTCCGCTTGCTCAGGTAACCCAGATCGCAAAAGAGGAGACTAGTGTCAAGTTTGCCGTGTTGCTCGAGACGACCAGTCCCAGCCTAGTCAGCGAGAATGATCCTCAGCTCTGTCTTTACCACAATCACAACGGCCACTTCGATTGGTCTGAGTTGGCTCTCAAACCCACCAGGAACTATGAAGACGTCTTGCTTGTTGGCCAACCTCTGGACCGCCACGTTTCGCGCAACTGGTTCGAAGGCGAGCTCAAAGGTGTACCGAAAGAGGCCCGATCAGTCAGCTTCACCATCAAGTTTCAAATTGCCACAGAAAAAGGCTGGCAGTGGGCCAAGGATTCCACTGGCATAGCTGACGGCGAGCTTCACTATCAAGGTGCCCAATTCGAACACAACAAAGCCCATGATCTGAAGCACTTCTTCAATGGTCTCAGCTCGGACATTCAAGTCCAAAGTAAACGCTCTGACACCGACAACACGCTATTGTACTCTCTCACCTGCCCTGTGGACCCAGCTGAGGGCAAAGATTCTGGTTGGAGCCACCATCAGATTGGTAAAGCTACGCAGCTCAGCCGATGGTTCAGTCTTGTACGGTTATGGAGTCCTTGGCTGGCGCCCAGGCAGGGCAAGACTGACTTCAAGATTGACAAAGATGGCGTGCTGGTGTCCTTCCTCCGTACCGATGGAATGCATGTCGTCTGCCTTGCTATCAGCGGCGTACAAGACGTCCTGACAACATTCTTCAACGATGATGATGGCAATCTCATCGTCAAGGGCCGCAACGACGGAAGTGAAGCTGGGACAAGCAGGGTACTCGTCGCTGTGGCTGAGAGCTTTGAGGTCGCAAATTGTGCGGTCATGTATCACGCTCGTCAAGTCATTGCTGACAACGGGTCGAATGCTGCACAAAACGATGTCGAAGCGCTCATGGACGAAAAAGTAAGACCCGAGTGGCTCGAGGAATGGTACGACGGCTTATCTTACTGCACTTGGAATGGGCTTGGTCAAGCCCTCACATCCGACAAAATCTCGCATGCGCTTGACAATTTATCCAAGGAGAATATCAACATCACGAATCTCATCATTGACGACAACTGGCAATCGCTTTCCGAGGGAGAAACGCAATTCCAGCGTGCTTGGACCGACTTCGAAGCTAACAAAGAGGGATTCCCGGACGGTCTCAAGAATCTGACAACCGATATCAGAAAGAAGCACCCCAATGTGAAGCACATTGCCGTTTGGCATGCTATTTTGGGATACTGGGGTGGTGTGAGTCCTAAAGGCTGGATCGCCGATAACTACAAGACGATCGAAGTCGAAAAGGAACCTGGTGTTGCCGGCGGCAAGTCCACTGTCGTTGCACCGGAAGATGCCCACCGGATGTACAACGACTTTTACGCTTTCCTCTCCAGCGTCGGCATTGACAGCGCCAAAACTGACGCTCAGTTCTTCCTTAGCATGCTCCTTCATGCGCCTGACCGCCGCTCAATGATCACAGAATACCAAGATGCCTGGACTACCGCACATCTTCGCCACTTCTCCTCTCGTGCCATTAGCTGCATGTCCCAGTCGCCAGAACTACTCTTCCATTCGCAGCTCCCGCGCAATAAGCCGCGTCTGCTTGTTCGGTAAGTCATCTTGCGGAACGTAATTGACTGAGAAAACTGCTAACATGCTCACAGCAACTCGGGTAAGCTTCGTCAGCGTATAACTTATGTCCCATGCTGACAATAGTCTAGATGATTTCTTCCCCGAGATAGACGCGTCACACCCATGGCACATCTTCTGCAACGCACACAACAGCCTCCTTACCCAGCATCTGAACGTGCTTCCAGATTGGGACATGTTCCAAACCTCTCATCCTTGGGCAGAGTTCCACGCCGCCGCGCGCGCCGTCTCGGGTGGCCCTATCTACTTCACTGACACCCCAGGCGAACACAACTTGCCTCTTCTCAACCAACTCACAGCACCCACAACCCGCGGCAAGACCGTCATCCTCCGTCCACACCTAACTGGCAAAGCCACAGACCCCTACAACGAGTACTCCTCCGCCGCACTCCTCAAGGTCTCCACCTACGTAGGCGCAGCACACACCGGCGTTGGCATCCTTGGCGTGTTCAACGTTTCCACGCAACCGCTTAGCGAGTTCGTCCATTTGGATGCCTTCCCTGGCACAGAGCAAGGCTCCTACGTCGTCTCAGCCTTCACGACCGGTGAAGTATCCAAGCCCATGCACTGCGGCAATGACAGCAAAACAGCAAACATGATCGGTCTCGAGCTCGGCGAACGAGGCTGGGACATCCTAACAGCCTATCCCCTGCGCACCTTCACCGTTCGCGAGAAACCACTCTCGGTAGCCATCATGGGCTTGCTAGGCAAGATGACCGGTTCCGCTGCCGTGAGCGGAAGCGACGTCTACGTCGAGTCAAACGGACGCTTGAGGACGTGGGTGTCGCTCAAAGCGCTTGGCGTGCTTGGGCTTTATATTTCGGACCTCGAAGCGAGGAAGTTTGAGGACGATTTCATGGTTATGATTTTTGGCCGACCGGTGCCGGTGGGCTGTATCAAGGTGAATGAGGTTTGTGGGAAGGTTTTAGAGATTGATGTGCAGAGGGCGTGGAAGGAGATGGACGAGGATGCTGGGTGGAGCAATGAGGTTAGTGTGGAGGTTTTTGTGCATTGAGTGGTTGGGTTTGAGGGACTGGGAAGGCTACTGTGGGTGGTTGATAGCAGAAGGAATATCCTAATGAATCATGCTCAACACTTGTGAGTACGAATACATGTATGGAACTCCATGCATATGTATGTTTGGTCGTGTGGTAGTGTTCGAAATACGACCAAGAACGGAACCGATGGGTTGGAAAATATCTGTTTGAGGGGGTATAGTGGGTTTTAGATACAGATTTCGTGTGGTTCGAGGTAAATCAGATGATTCGTCCCAGCAACGTGACTCGTTTTCCAATGAGCAAAAGAAAGTCCAAGAACTCCTTCCTTTGGCCGTTGAAGAGAAATGGAAACCTTCGTGATATGCACAGTGAGGGCGTTTCATTGGGAAACGCATGAGCAATCTTGTCCCTTATGTCCAAATGAGAGACATCCAATTCATACTGATCTTCCCGCTTCCAATGTTGATTTTGTTTCTTTACTTGTTGCTCTTTCGTCGTCTAGACGTAGTAGTTGCGTCTCCTGGACACACTGCGGTGCGAGCTGCGAGGGCGGTAGTCGTCGCCATAGCGTGAGCGGCTGCCGCCCCGGCTGCGGCTAGCTGAGCGGCGGTGGCCATGGCGAGAAGTGTGGTATTCGCGCTTGACTACAACACGGTCGTCGTTGCGGTGGTTACGGTGAACGAGGAGGGCGAGGAGCTGCGATGCAATGTTAGTAGCTGTTTTGGCATAGATACGATAAATACAAGACTTACGAATGTGACGAAGAACGTCAAAGTCAAGATGATGGCTAGAGCCCAGCTTGCTTTGAGCATAGCGCATGTCTTGCTGACGTTCACGGCCCATGAAGCATTCAGGCCGTTTCTAGAGAATTGGAAGTTCGAGCAGTCGGCGTCCGCAATACCTCGCAGCGTAACGATGCCTCCGATCAGTGCGCCCACGAAGCCAAGATCGATGATTGCAACGAAGAACGCATCGTGGCGCGCTCTGAGGTAGTTGAATAATGTTGCGAACACCCAGGCTAAGGCTAAGACCGAGACGATGAAGAGGACCAGGATGTAGTTTGGTGTGAGCTGGTTCGCTTGGACATAGTTGTGGACGAACCATGACAGCATGCCCACGATGGGCACGGTGAGCACGATCTGGAAGATGCGCCAGCTGATGAACAGGAATCCGGAGACCGCCATTGTGGTGTATGCGACGAGTGTGATTTGCTCAAAGGTCGTCGGTGCCGGGATCCTGGGTGATGCTCACTTCCGATGTCGAGTGTTGCAAGAGGTCTCGAGTCACTCGGTCAGACGAGGTTCCAGCTGGGCGGTCGGGTCCAGGGTATTAAGAGATGCGGTGGAACAGTCGAGGCCCAATGGTTCGCAGGTGAGATGCTGCTCTGGCCAAGTCGCGTGGGCGCGTCGCACGGCAGACACGATGTGCAGATGAGGCTGGGTGGACTCAGACAACGGCGATATCTGGGAGTAGTTATGTCTCGGTCCAAGAGGATGTGCAGCTAGCTTGACGAAGGCAGGCTTGGGTCGGTGTAGGTACGATGACGTCTGTGTAAGCGAAGCGAATAAAGTGAGGTGATGTGGGATGCAGCGCGCGCGAGAACAGGGACAGGAAGCAAGAAAGAAGCTGTACAAATTACCAGGGCAGCGCGCGACTGCGAGAGTGAGAGTGTACTTGGAGGAATTGACTTCACTGACAGGCCCACACGGCGATTATATCGAGGGTCCGAGACATGCGCTTTTGTGATGGCTGGAGCTGGAGAAAGAGAAGTGGCGGGGAGTCTGCCGCTTTGACCAGAACAGGGCAAAGCCTTCTAGCGTGGGCGGCGCGCCTGCCGTACCGAACTCTACCAGCCTGATTTCTCGGGCACTCGACCTCACTTCTGACAACCCTCAGGCCTCTGCGCCCGAACTCGCCCTGAGACGTCACCGCCAGAGCCAGGGATTCCTGACAGCGCACGTATGCACGCAATCTAATTATCCGGCCACACTGCCTTGGAAGAGTTCATCGAGCATACAGCGGCTTCCGTCTTGCCAACCCCGGAACCCAAGCTCCGACAGCAATGATCCAACTTCGGACTAGGCCTAAACAGCTCGGACAGCACGACGATGTCTTCAGACGGCGATGACGACCCTCCATCGCCGTCAGCCTTCTTAGAAGCTCCTTCTTCGCAATCTCTCATTTTCGATGCCAAGCAGACAGCATCACAAATTAACCTCGATGGAGCCAATGCGGACCGATCCGATCAGGACAGTTCTGAGGACGAGCGTGAAAATCGCTTCTTAGGTCCTGCCAGTACATGGCGTGACTTCACAGTCGATGAGCGAACATTGGCCACCTCGCTTGACCAGGAACGCGCGAATGATTTGAGCGTTCATCTCTACAACGCCCATGCTTTGAAGGCTCGTCTGTACGATGAGAAGACCGCGGCACAGTCCAGACAATGGAAGAACAAACAACACTGGATCCAGAAACACGAAGATGGAAGTACTCCATGGCATCCAGACTCCCTGTGGACTTCATGGCCTCTGCGCGCGGAAGATGTGCCTCGGCGTTCAGAGAGCTTCGGCAAGGATGTACTGGACGACGCTGCCGAAAGGTCTATCAGGCTCAATACGCCATGGAGACCAGCTGCAGATCTGGAGGCAGAAGTTGAAGCCTTGATGTTGCGTGGCGCTAAAGATCGTTTCCGGGCTCGCCCATGGGCAACCGCTGAGCTTTCGCAGCGACCATCAGCAAGGTCACGATCCACATCCCAGTTGCCCTCAAGCCCACCCACAGGCGCAATATCTCGACAATCGAGCGTGGCAAGTGAAATTCGTTCTCATGTTTCTGAAGCCGACAACACCGGAGCCACAGCGAGACAATTTTGCAAGCCCGAAATAATGATTGACGAGGACGAGACTGCACGATTACTCCGGGCAAGCGTAAAACACGTACTGTCTAAATTCGATGAGGTGCTCATGGGCCTACACAAAAGTCGCCAATACCAGGTTCCCAGCTCTCGTGCCGTGGTCGAACCTGTCACGAAGCGCCAAACACAGAAGCGCAAGCGTCGCTCCACGACTGACGAAGCAGCAGCAATGCTGGTAACGACGAAGCTCAATACCAACGCGAGTAAAGGCTCTCACACGGATGTGTACAACAACAACGACACAAAGCACTCGCGTGGTGGCCACACGATTTACCCTCGAGATTGGAGTGAAGTGCTTGGGGTTGCATCCATGTTAGACTGGAACCCCGCCGTCGTCGACCGTGCAGCGAAACGATGTGCCGCGTTGTTTGGCGAGCATATGGCCCTCAAGGTCATGCCAGAGACCGCTGCCGGCAGCACTGCCGACAGGATCGTGGAATACGTCCCTGAAATGATCCCAAATCTCGACTCGTCCGACGAAGAAGATGTTGAGGCAGAGGGAGAGTCTAGACCTAGTGACGAAGTCGGACTTACTTGCCCGGAGGAGTCGTGTCCTCAACACCACCGAGTGTATGAGAAGAGGTGGTTGATTCGTCAACATCTACGAAGAGCGCACAAGTACGATCAAGACGCTATGGATGCGTATGACCGAGCTCGACCTCCACCACTCGCGAAAACGCCTATTGGCAAAGGCAAGGCACGAGATAGCAATGTCGGGAATGAAGGCGGGATCGACAGTGAAGATCATGGAGAGCACGCCCTGAATGCTGCAGTGGATACGGACGGATACATGGTGCCATTGAACATCAATCTGGGTAGAGGTAAAGATGTCCAGGACAGAAAGAAAAGAGTGAAACGAGAGGGTTAGGTGGCAATGAGGTGGATATTTGCCGACTGTCGAACAATGTGAGCATCCCAGCCAATGAAGAAACGTGAGATGCGCCGTCCAGTCTCATCATTTTGCGACAGGTCATTTTCCCATATGCACTCTCACGCGTGGCGCCTCATCTGCTCAGTGGTCTGTGCTCATTGCCCCATCCGCTCACTTGTGTAACATCAATGTCGCGCGGTTGCCTGTCGCATGTGACGACAGTGGGTGAACTATTTTTCCGCCGTTGCACGCTGCGCACTCGATCACATTCTCTCGCACATTGCTCACACACATCCATATTGTCCACACGTCAAGGACATTACCTCAACATCTTCTCACACTCCCACCACAATCAAGCAACACTTGCTGAGTAAGCCTCTTCCACCCTGCACAACACCCGATCTGCCGCTAACCACTTTTTCAGCATGGCTCTCGCCACCGATCCCAAGAACGAGATGACTACCCGCGAGAAGGAGCTGATGGCCTTGGCCTGGCAATGCTTCTCCGAAAAGCCAAAGGTAAACAATGCGTACCCTCCTCTACCACATGACCAACCACCAAAGAACATCGCTCACACACGCCCAAAACAGGTCGACTACAAAAAGCTCGCCACCCTCGCCGGCATGACCAACCCGGTCTCCGCTTCCAACGCCTGGGCCAAGATCCAGAAGAAGATCACCGCCACCGCTGGTGACGCTGCTACCGGTTCCAACTCGGCTACGCCGGAGGTTCAGACTCCTAAGGCTACGCCGGCGAAGAAGCGCGGTGCTGCTAAGGCCACTGTTGACGGAGAGACCCCGGCCAAGAAGGCTAGGACTCCCAAGAAGGCGACGGAGGTTAAGGAGGAGCAAGTCGACGATGATGCTGTTGGCTCTGATGTTGAGGGCGAGGATGGGGAGGCTTTCTTCTGAGGTGATTGGCGGTCTTTGAACTGAGGAATGACATGAGACTGATGAATATCGAACTGAGACATGATGCATTGGAGTGCACCGGAGTCTGAATGAATTGAAATGCCATGCAGCCTGGGAAAGATCGAGCAGAGGGATGACGGAGAGCTCGAATGTCTGGCCTTCAGGAGCCTTCCTAAATGGTCAGGCGCAGAGCAATTTACATCCTAAAGCGATGGCGACCTGGTTGCTGTCCTTCTGCATGTAAGACATCCTGGCCTTTGCGTGTAAACTGGAAATGCGAACGAAGAGTCGATCAGAAAGTTTCAACCTTTCACATGCACCTTTCCGTGTTTGAAAACGAGGTCTGAGACCTTTCACATGCGCATATCGCGCGAGATGCCTGGCCGCGAAGCCGCAATAAAAGGCAGCCGACCAGCCTGTGACCTTTCAAACTCTTTCATCACACACACTCTGCTTCTTACATACGAAGAAGTCGCAGCAAACGAAACATTCTCCGCCTCAACCTACCCAAACCCATACAATCACCGCACACACACGTGAGCTAAATTTATTCACAAACACCTACCATACCCATCACTGACATCGATTTTCCACAGACCACAATGCCGCCGAAGAAAGAAGCCACCGGCCTCGCCGGCGCCCTCACTGAGCGCGACATGCAAGTCCTTGCCAACGCCGTCGCATTCTGCGCCAAAGCACCCGTCGAAATCGACTACGGCAAGCTCGCTGAGCGTGTCGGTCTCAAGAACGCTGCCAGCGCCAAGGCCTCGTGGCACGGAATCAAGAAGAAGATCGACGCCCTAGCTGGTAATGTTACAGTTCAAGCGGCTTTTTGTTTGTGAACTTTTGTTTGCTAACTTCTCGGGTTTTGCAGATGCTGAGGGTGGCGAGACTGCCAGCAACGGCAAAAAGCGCAAGGCTGACGAGGGCGAAGACGGCGCTGAAGGAGAGGCCGACGAGGAGGTTCCGGAGAAGAAGAAAACGAAGAAAAAGGGCAACAAGGCTGCTGCTGTTGATGCGGAAGCTGTGGACGACGAGGAGGCTGCCACTGAAGCTCCGGAGAAAAGAAAGAAGGGCAAGAAGGGCAAGAAAGCTGCCACCAAAGTCAAGGAGGAGGTCGAGGAGGACAATGCTTGAATAACGACGGTCCGACCAGGCAGACCGCGGGCGCCGCACGACGTGAAGGCTGCCAGGCAGATTAATCATCGGGCAATGAGCACTTCCATGGAAAGATCGAGACTGGTTGGTTGTGGCTTTTGGATTGAGTTGTCTTCGGCCTGAACACGAGCGTGGCACACATTGCAGCTGCGGATAGCCGTTTTCACTTCTGCTCAACGACAATTATGACTTTCAATTTGCCTCTGCATCGTGTCATTACATACATGAAGGAATTTGCTGTGATCTTCATGCCTACAAAGGAGAGGTTGAAGGGAGTTTGTGAGGACAGAATCGCCATAAGCCTGCAACAAAATTCGGCGCGCTCCACGGAAGCGATGCTCAATCTCGATCTCTTCTTGCGTAGAATTCCTTTTCCTTGGATTTCACCACTTCGTGCATCTCTTCCTTGCCAGATGCCATCATCGTTGTTGGCATGAGGCTCGTCTCCCGTGCCGCACGTCTGCATCCTCCATGACATGTCCGATGATGTGCGCATCGGTGTCGGCTCTTCGAGCGCCTCCGACACTCCCCGACTGACTAACAATACTTATAACGCCTGACATCTCCCATCGCCAAACGTGAAATGGTGAAGTTTATTTGCCCATCACTTATCGTTGATACATACTATGAAGATCATCATCGTCGGTGCAGGCTTATCGGGCCTCGGTACAGCCATTGCATTACGCAAATACCTACAGCCGAGATTGAGCGAGCCCCTGGACGTCAAGGTCTACGACGAATCTGATGTGAAGCCAGCCGGTATAGTTGACTATGGATGGAACGATCACTCTGACATTTCGGCGAAAAATCAAGGCGCTGCGATCAGCCTGCAAAAGAATGCGTTTAGGGTGCTACGTGATCTGGATCCGGGACTTGCAGACCGCGTATATGCTTTGGGCCTGCCGTGTAAAGGTTTCACGTGGAAGACTGCCAGCAACTGGGTCCTTGGGAACGAGTACTTGGACGCGCATCTAATCTCTCGGCCGTTGTTAATTGAGCGCTTAAAGCAGGCCTTGCCTCAAGACGTTGTCGTGTTTCGCACAGTATCGGACGTCACAGTCAGAGAAGGTGGCAAGCCTACAGTCCACTTCAAAGATGGAGGAGAAGAACAGGCCGACCTGGTCGTTGGAGCGGACGGCATCAGAAGTCCTGTGAGGAAGAGTCTCTATGGAGATAAAGAGGAGTATCGACCTGTCTACCTGTAAGTCCTGCCTCACAGACTCTCAAAAGGCTCGCCGGCTCACATCACCAGTGGCAATTGCGTCGTGGGTGGCATCCTCGATCTGGATGACCCTTTACCCAAGAGCTACCTTGACGACCCTAGATTTGTGTTCATTCACGGACCACCAGGAACCTTTGGCTACGGCGGACTCTCGCAGACCCACACCAACAAGCTCATTTACTTTTCGTTCTACGACACAGATCTGCCTCAGCGTGGTGAACAACCAGACCTGAAGCTCGTCACTGAAGAACTTCGCGAACGGCATCGCGGCTGGGGTGACCCTATGGTCTCTCATTGCTTGGAGAGAGCCACGATTGACACAGTCTATCCATGTTTCTACATGCCCGACCTCCCTTCTTGGGGCCGCGACAGCTGCATCTTGATAGGCGACGCAGGCCATGCGATGACTTCGGCAACAGGTCAAGGCGGTTCGCAGGCCTTTGAAGATGGGCAGACGCTAGCGTTACTTCTCGCGGAGACCGTGGGCCTTTACCGTGAAGACGAGGCAATCCAAAAGAGCATCCAAGGTCTTTTCGACATCAGAGCGGATCATGTGTATACCATCAAAGCGAAAGGTCTGGCCATCAAAGAGCCGAAAAGACCTTGGTCGTGGAGTACGACTGCCGTGGTGTACTCTTTCTATTTTGTGATGACGAAGTGGAAGTGGCTGTCAGGCTTCTTTGGGCAGCCAGTGTATCCGGCGCATTTGTTCGATGCGAAGATTGAAGTGAGAAAGTACATGGACACTCACCCGAAATCAGCTTGATATCGGCGCCTGGTGATGGCGTTGTGGAAACCTCCACATACTCCTAGGATCCTGTATATATGTCCACAAACGAAAAGAGAGCTTATCCAACAAGCTTGCTCGGAGCTCCCGCGCTGCTCACAGTCGAAGGCATGTAGCTCGACCTATCCATCCTTTTCAGTGAGCGATTGTAAGACAACGCCCATACGCCAGGCTCCGTTTTCAATTAGCGGTCAATCCAACAACTGCGCCTTGCACGTTCTTAAATCTTGTGCATCCACCGAGGTCGAGATTCTGTCCTCACATACTGCGCTTCCATGTACTCAGTCCTTCAGAACTGCGATCGCCATGCCATCCTTCTCTCCAAGATCCCTGACCTTAACGTCTTCTGCATGGCCCACCCAGCAATTTCCGGGCCGACTTCCTTCAGCATCATAGACAGCCACGCTGCAATTACGATCTCCAGCCCAGTAGTTGAGCGCCGCGCAAGCCTCGACACAATCGCCCAAGCTATACACGAAAGCTGCCAAGAGCGTTGAAGCAGCCGAAAGGCTTTCCAGTGGTGATTCGAGATCGCAATATTGGACGAAACTGAGATCTGCGGTGTTGGAGACAGAACCGCTGCGGCCGTTTGCGAAGCTTGAAGTATATATGGTGTTGTTTGCTTGTGGACATGAGGTGATGGGCGTGTACGTTGGCGTTGGCGCAGAGTATGTCGAAGGACTTGCTGGTATGGTTGATGAGGGCGAAGAGCTGGTTGTATAGGTCAGTCCACTATTCAATCGATCTATGGCAGCGAAGAAAAGCTTACGATGCATTCACAGTCGCACTACCATCACCAGTTTCAGCCGGCCAAGCACCCTGCTGTGCATGATTCTCCCTCATGCTCTTCCCGCCCACAGCGCCTCCAACCGCTGCTCCGACAACAATCAATACCATTGCTAGTGCTACCAACAAGAATGTGCGGACTTTCATGCCAAATATGATCCGTGGAGGCCGATCATTGTCGAACACTTTGCCGCCATGTGTCGAATCGTAGTGCCTTGAATGTACAACGGGGTACTTGTCGGATGAAGTGGAGTGTATTGTGTCGTCGTACTCGAGACCATGCGCTGGTGCAACCTGGTGAAGGTGTGAGCCTGGTTCACATCTATATGATCGGTGAAGGTACCTCTGGTGCATTGTGATATTGGTACAGATTGGAAAGACGTTGCGGATTGCGCTGTGCATGTATCAGTATTGATCTTGAGATCTCCCAACAGACGTCGTGCAACCGTGTGGTTGGTTTTGTGTTGCTTTGAGCCGCCGTGTCGATATATACAACAATTGCTTCAGCATGTTCATGCAGAGTAGTGATAATCATACCTGAGATTGCTCCATGGGATCAATCATCATGAGATCGCATGCATTTCAGTTGCCCCAATGGCACTTGTTATGTCGGACCACAAGATTCGCAAATCTAGTCCCTCACTCTTGAGTACCAAACGAATACAGGCGATTCGGTCCAGTACAAGCAGAAATGAGCGGAGCAGTATACCAGATTGGAAAGCGAGCTGACAGTACTTTAGAAGCGTCGGAAAGAGAATGTCCACTCGGTAAGTCGAGGGTAAGAAGTGTGTACGATGCCGAAATACTCGACGGAACCCAGCGAGCCAGAAGTGCCATGCCCACTTGATTGCCCTCATGCAGCTGAGCTTATCCCACGCCCAGTACTACTGTACAAACGCCCACATGAAAGGTCCTGCTAGTAGCAAGTACCCTGCCGTCGGCTCCCCTGTGCCACCGCCGGCACCACCAAACGCATCTCTGACAGCAATCGCGGGCGCCACCCTCGCCGTGTGGAACGCCGTCTTATTGTTTCCATTGGCCTCACGCGCCTGCCCTGTCATGCCTACGTCGCTGGCAGACGCCCGCATCACAGAAAACGGCAGTGGATGCTCGCTTGATCCCTGCAGTTCAGCTCCACGATTTGCGTCTAGCCCGCAGCACCGACAACCTTTCAACCCCAAACGGTGACCGTGCCCCTGGCGCTAAACCGCAAAGCGGGAGCGCATTTGATTGATCGGATCGTGTCCGGCTGCTTGCATGCCCATTGTTTCGCCAAATTTCCACAGCTTTGGATTGACTGGCTGGCCAGCCCTTATGATCTCTGGGGTCACTCCAGGTTCGCTACCGGGTTATACCTGGAGTGAAACGTGGTTGAATGAAGGTGGCGTTCAGGCCGGCACGCCGTGTTGTGCTGTTTGTACCGACTGTCGCCGAGTCTTGGTAATTCAGCCCGACCGCTCTATCTGAGGTCAGCAGACGACTCTACCATTGTTCGCAAGATCATGCTTCGTTAGACGCGCAGCGTCCCGTGACGTTGACAGTCGGAGTCCGATGCAAAGAGGTGTCCAGCGACTGGCTGACGAGGAGAATATCGAGCACAGTACGTACCTTTAATGTTTCTGCATCGGCAATCCTTCGTATGCGAGCACTGCTGGACTTCGGCTCTTAGCTGTCAGCATGAGACTTATCGTTTTCTTCAGATCACTTCGGCTCGATGCAAGGCTCAAGTATGATGATGGCTCATGCATGCATACATGCTGTCACAAACATGACTTTCATGAATCCACTTCGTCACGCTCGTCACAGCTGTGATCTTGGTGCTTACATGGAACGCAGAATATATGGCACGAATACGTCATGATCACAATGCACAAAGCAGTGAGGCAGTATGGCACTTCAGTCCGCCAATGCGTCTTGTGAGTCTCTTGCTATGGCGGATGAAGCTTACATTTGACAGTGGTGCGTATGTAACTTTCGTCGCTGCTGATATCTCAATGCGGACATGGGCTGTGTACCTTTTTGTTATCTGTAGTACCATAGGCTGACAACAGGCAGATATGCTTTCTTTTGTTGTACGATGCTACACGCTAATAAGAAGTCGCAAACCCAACCAACTACCGCCAACCTTACTCCAACACGGTCAAGATTGAAACCTTTCCAAAGACCGAAAAGTCGAGATGACATGCTCGTGTATAGGTCAAACCTTTTAACAGCAATCAGCCCCAACACTGTTCCACCACGAACACCTGAGGTCGAATCTTTCAGATCGAAGCCGTGTGTCTTCGTTACGGCTGTTCAAGATCGTAGACTTCAGCCTTCGGGACGCGATTCTTTGGGAGTAACAACCGCGTCAACCAGCCACCGGTGGTTTGACGGTGGGTCTCGACATGAATCTGAATATCGGTCGGGTTTTCCTCAGAGCTGGTCTTTTTGGCGGTCTTGCCGGATTGAAGTATCCAGCTACCAAGACGCGATCTTTTGTAACTGACGACGACCCCGTAAATCAACCCGCCAGTCTTTTCGCCGCAAGCCTGAGCCTTATCCTGACCCTGACCCTGATTCTGATGAGGACGATCGGCCGAGTTTTCCTCCAAGCTCCATCGGTATGGCATCTCCGGCGGACGGGGAGTCGGGGTGCGCATTCTCGCACGGGCGTGGTTTACTTGTATCCCAGCGAATCTCACATGTCTGCCGCGGTCGCTGGACGTGTACACACTGTTCGTGTAAATTGTGCCGTCTATGGATGGATCCGGAGGCCTGGGATACGTGCGGTGTCGACTGCTACGCGAGAATATAGAGGGTGAGTACATGGAGCTGTCACGGCTACGATGCACGCCATATTCGGGTGGGTAAAAGTCCACCAGCCTCTGGAAGGTACCTATTTCAAAGGCTGGAAACCGCGTGAACGGCGGGAGGGACGGTTGTTGCCCGTCGAGCATGTCGCAAGCTCTGATGGCGTCCACCATGACTTCGTGCAGAATGGAGTCGGTCGCTAGATTCAGCCTTTGCTCCAAGAGTTCCGCGTGCCCTCTGCTTCTGTCTTGTTCGTATGCCGCATTTTGCTCTGGGGTGAGACGAGCACTTTCGGAAATATCGTCCGTTGCAGGAGATTTTTGCCACTCGTATGCGGGATATAGCCAGGGCTGATCCGCGGTGTCCATCTCGGTCGTGTTCATTGTCATGATCGTGCTGAAATTGAGTCTGGAGGCTTTTGTGTATGTGCAGTTCCGACCAAGGCTTGCTATGAGCAGGCTGATAGTAGGTTGCAAGATTCGTTGTCAGTCGATGGAAGACAGACCTACCGAGCTAATAAATGATACGACATGGTGTGCAAATTGCTGTCGAAGGTCAATGTTGGGATTATTAGCCAGATGATGCAGTCCAATCGCAGCCATGTACTTGGCTTTTGGCATGTATATAGCGAATAGGCTCTGACATAAGCATAAAAGTGTAAAGCATTAAGTAATACAGTCCACTCACCTCTTCGCGATGGTCATCTGGGATTCGATTCCGCCATTGCTAGTTGAATCTTTTTACACTACTCCATCGTGGCTGACCAGCCCGATATTACATATCTGTATCTGATAGCTGAGTCGTGACATTGTGGACGGCCTCGGAAGTGTGCGATGGGTATCAGTGGTGCACCGTTTACGCTTACTCCCTCTGTCTTGTTGAAGGCCAGACCGTCCATGTACTTTTGTGGATGTCATCGCATTGATGGCAGTAGGTACGGTTGAGATCCAGAATCCCAGCTATCAGTGTAAATGAGACGATGGATGCATCACATCGGTCCCTGGCCGTGCTTCCCCAGCTGTTGCGAGAGATGGGAGATGAAGCCTTTTATAGGACTTCTGCGCGGTGTGAATGCGGCCCTTAAACTGCCAATTGAGTCCGTGTGAGTATTCTTGTGTATTTGTATCCTGCAAGTGAGGTAGGATGTTGTACGACTTAGACGTGCCATTCGTCCGGTCGTGCAACATCTGTACCGAACCACAGCCGCCGGAAGCCCCACAATAGATCGGAAGACAAGCATTCGGCTAACGCTTTATGGACGCTTGAGTATCGTCATTGACCGACCTCGCTCTTGATCATCGCCATTAATCTCGACGACACCAATCTATACTCATTATTAAGCGAAACGTTGCGTCTGTTACGTTCTTGTCTATATTATCGGATAGGCTCGTTTTCTTTTGATATACTCCACTATCGTCTCGAGAATCTCACAAAAGCGCAGTCGTGTACCAGAGCGTGTGGCGAACGGACACCGTCGTAGGGACAAGTCACACGCCATTGAGAAAGAAAAAGGACATCTTCTGTTGCATTACAACCAAGGGCTGCCACTTAGCACTCTTTGCATTTTCTCCGCAAAGATGGCCAACAACGCCGACCATGATCTCAACTGCCTCACTATCGCCGAGCTCGAAGCCATCGCACACAATAAGATGGACAAGCAAACCCGCGACTACTACAACGAAGGCGCCGACTCAGGCAGCACTCTGCGCGAAAACATCTCCGCCTACGAGAAATACCGCATCCGCCCTCGAGTCTTGCGCGACGTCTCCGAAATCGACCCTAGCGTAAATATTTTCGGCCATAAGAACCGCGTTCCCTTCGGCGTTGCGCCAACCGCAATGCAATGCCTTGCACACTCAGATGGCGAGATCGGCACCGCCAAGGCGTGCCGTGACATGAACATCGCCATGGGCTTGTCATCTTTCGCCACCAAGACGCTCGAGGAAGTTGCTGAAGCCAGCACGCCAAACCCGAACGTATTGCAACTCTACCTATTCGAGGACCGCGACCACAGCATCAAACTCATCAACCGCGCAAAGAAAGCAGGCTTCAAAGCCGTCTTCCTCACAGTTGACACACCCTTCCTCGGACGCCGCAACCTCGAGCTTAGGAACCAGTTCAAACTCCCGCCACATTTCAAGGTTGCCAACTTTTCGCAGGACGAGGAGCCAGCGCTGCAAGATGAGGCTGTCGATGGCGAGAAGCGCACCCCAAAGCGTCCTTCATCTGATGATCCCAAGCCCGGCCGCATCGAGAACGGAAAGTGGGTGTCGCCTTCGGGGCGCGTGACGTTCCACTCGCACGCGGCGAACCCGACTTTGAACTGGGAACGCGACGTTGCGTGGTTGAAGGAAGTGTGCAAACCAGAAATGGAAGTTTGGGTTAAAGGCATTGCTACTGGCGAGGATGCCTTGCTTGCGGTGCATCATGGTGTAGATGGCGTTGTTGTCTCCAACCACGGTGGAAGACAGCTGAATGGTGCTTTGGCGACGCTGGACGCTTTGCCGGAAGTAGTCGAGGCAGTGCAGGGCAAGATTCCAGTACACGTGGATGGCGGTATAAGGCACGGGACGGACGTGTTCAAAGCGCTGGCGCTGGGCGCTGACTTTGTCTGGGTGGGAAGGCCTACGCTTTGGGGTTTGGCATACAAGGGCGAAGAGGGAGTAAGGTTGATGCTCAGAATTCTAAGCGACGAGTTCAGGCTATGCATGGGGCTCGCAGGAGTGGTGGACGTCAAGGAGATTACCAAGGATTACCTGGCGAAGATTGACAAGAGTGGTTTCGTCGCCAAGCTGTAGATGAAGTGCAGGGACCCGCTTGCGATTGAATTGCAACTGTGCAGTGATATGTTCATAGCTATCGTGACTTCATGTAAAGAATGATTTCTTCGGCTTTTTTGGCTCAGCTTGGCTTTGATTTTGGCCGCCTCGTGGTCGACCTCTCTTCTTACCAGCGCTAGCGGGCGCAGGACTGGAAAGCCTGCTTGGAGGATGCGGCTCTGAGGTCTGAACGATCTCTTTGATCGTTTGCCGCGAGAGGCAGCTATCAATGTGTTCATTGAAAGATTTCTCCTCTGCCGTCTGCGGATGGCCACAAATAGGACAGTCCCACTGCTCCAGGGGCGGTTTCTTCGCGCGCTCCTCTTCTTCGGCTTTTGCGCGTTCTTCTTCAAGTAGCATTCGCCACGCAAAGCCGTTGTCGTGTTTACGCGTCTCGAAAGCTTTGCGTTCTTCGTCATCTTTGGACTCTTGCTCCACGGCTTCGTCACGTTCTTGCTGTTGCGAGAGCCGTTCCAACTCGTCCATCTCGTCTTGTCGTTCTTGTCGTGCAGCGTCCTCGAATTCCTCATCTGGCCACTTTTGCCAACCATCCTCGTCAAGGGTGATCTTCGGAGTTTTGGTGTCTTCCTGGATTTCTTGTGCATCGCCATTCGGCTGTCTGGCGCGACCGAAGAAGTCTACATCGCCTTTCTTGGTTGACACCAAATGCGTGCATCGCAGACCCATCAGCCTCAAGCACAATTTTGGGATCTCCTTTTCGATCTTTTGAAACATCTGCAGTCCAAATTGATACAGGTCGTCCGCTTTGTTGACAGCCTTGGGCGGCTGAAATTGCCGAGTGTAGACCTCGTAGGTGTCTAGCTTGACCTTCAAGACCAAAGTTCTGCCTTTGAACTGTGTCCGTTCTAGGTCTTTCTCGAGCTCCTCTGCTATCCAACGAAGCTTTTCGCGCAGCTCCTTCGGATCGAACATGTCGTGGAATGTGCTCTCGGTCCCGACGCTCTTCCTCTCAGCCTCTTCCGCTGGTCTGACGTCCGTTCGTCCTAAGCCAAGATGTACACTCATGAGGAACTCGAAGGCTTTATCCCCGAAGAGGGCTCTTAGGGAGTGTCGGTGCGCATATATCTCTCCGCAAGTCTTGACGCCTATAGCATCCAATTCTCGCTCGAAGACTCTACCGATGCCGTTGACTTTTCGTGTGGGCAGGTCCCGCATGAAGGCTAAAATACTCGCCCGATCCGAAGGAAGGCGATACTGTCCATTTGGCTTGTTCTTGTTGCTGCAAATCTTGGCCAGCTTCGCATTTGCAGCGATTCCAGCAGACACGGTGATCTTGCTCTCCTCTTCTACCCGCGCCCTCAGCTGTCTTACTGCCTCCTCCGGCTCCATATCATGCTCTTTGCAGTACTCGGTAATGTTCAGATATGCCTCATCCAGACTAGCTGCTTGGAATCGCGGGTCATAGACTTCAAGCACAGCTCTTATCTGTTTGGCTTTGGCCGTATATTTATCGAAGTTGAGCGGGACATGGATCAGGCCAGGGCAGAGTTGATCTGCAATGAAGCCAGCCATGCCACTGCGGCAGCCGAACTTTCGCGCATGGTAATTGCACGTCGTGAGCACACCTTTGCCAACCGCGAAAGGAACATCCTTCAGTTCCGGGCGATCCAGCTCTTCCACCGCGGCATAGAAAGCGTCGCAATCCACATGAACCAGGACTTGACTGAGATCTCGGCTCATTTCCAGCTCAGCAATATAGTCGTCAGCTCTTTTCAAGTCTTTCTTCAAGCCTCCGTGCGCTTCGATGCGCTCAAGCTCGCGCTTTTTGGCCAAGATGCGGTTGATCTTGACGGTGAGCGTCTTGTCCTTGTTCTCCTCATTGTTGAAGTATCGGCTGCCTTTCGATGCGTTGTAGATAATCTCCGAGACTTTCTTCTGATCCACGCCATCCTGACCAGATTTGGTAAGAGAAGGTCCGAGGAGATGGTACTTCAAGGAATGGTGTTGGCTCGCGTCTGGGACGGTGGCGGAGTCGTCCCTCGCTGCCTGCGCTTCGGCGGCAAGGTCCTCGTTGTGGCGTGGCATGGTGAGTGAGTCGCCATGACTTTATCGCATGGTGTTCGTGGGAGTGTTGTTTCGACGCCGTGAATGCATGTAACTTACATGCATGCAGGCAGCACGAATTGGAGGTTGTATGACGCGAGAAACGCGCCGTCACGTGATAGCTGAGGTAATAATAGAGTTGGCTAGCGGGATGCGGCGACAGGAGCAGCCCTGCATAAACAGCCGCGACATCATCGCCGAGCGTTAGAGAAGAGGCCGGGGTGCGTGGACTAGACTTGAGGGCAGCATCAACACCACCACCACCAATATCTCCCGCAGCATTTGCCTTACACCCCGAACCCTGCACTCTACGGCAAATCACCACCGCCGCCCCATCTCTCCGCCAGTGCAATGGTCATCCCCGCCCTGTCGCTGCTTGGTCCTGCAAATTAGAGTTGCCCAGGGTCGTCTTCACACTTCATATGCGAACAGTACCCCTCGACCCTCGAAGAAATCTCCAACTCCCCTGCCCGCCAGCATACACCGACCGACTTGCTGAGGATCACCACTGCCTTACCCGACCTACCTCTTATGTATTCGTCACGGTAGCCTCCTAGGCCAGGAATGTCTTCAGATCGCAACCTCCAGGGGCGGCCACCGCCTGTCAAGCCTGCTTTGGCTTCCACTCGATCTACTCGAACACCGCTCACTCCTCGTCTGGCCGGTAGTACGCCATCGCCAGCTACTACTGCGCGCACACCTACAGTTCGACCTACAGCACCGAGCGCTGCTCCTCGCACACGGCCACCGCAAGTCAAAGTCGCAGAGCCCGCCAGTAGAGATGGAGATCGGAATGTAAATACAGCGCCACGACCCTTTGCCCGGACAACACGCACAGAGAGCCCCAGCAGTGCTCCGCCGTCGTATCAGGGTGTATCTCCCAACAGTATAAGAGGGCGGCCAGTGGCGGGTACGCCCAATGGAGCCAAAGAGCGAAGTGGCAACGCTGTAGGCTTGGGCATAGGCGTTGGGACACAAGGGAGACCAAGAGTTGGGCAAGCTAGGAGTGTCATAAGTGACAACGGATCTTCAAGAGGACCCTCTCCTCTCGTTCGATCACCCGGATATAGTGATTCCAGTCGCCCACAGACGGAAGACTCCGACAGTCGCTTTTTCCACGCAAGCGATGCCACCAAGCAGGAGTCCGCAGTCAGGAAGCCTGAACCAAAGAAGCCCTCAGTCTTCTTCCATGCTGATGGCTCACAAGAGGCACAGCTAGCCGCCGGCCGGGCTACTGTGCCTATGCCTTCGAAGAGGTCGTCCCACCCATGGGCACAGCAGGATTCCGAACACGATCGAGTCATAAGTCCACCGCCGTTACTTTCGCCCACATTGAGCTCGGTCTCGCTGTCATCGTCACCTTTCTTCGCGCCACTTCCTCCCATAGGAGAGCCCAGAGCGCCATCGCCGACCAAGGAAAACATACATTTGTCTTATAGGAGAGGCGCATCGCAGATCTTTGGACTTCGTCCTCTACCCATACCTTCATCGCAGTCAAATCTCGAGCAGAGTCCTGACGACCAGCGACGCGGAAGTCTCGAACCTAAGCCATGTCAGTCATCGCATCGCAAATCCACAAGCCTGTCATCCATCGACTCGGGCAATTCCATACACTCACGCCGCCGATCAGCAACAACCCTTGATCCATCCGCAAATGTAACCGCATCGTCTCCGCTTTCGCAAGAAGCGAACTTCCAATCTTTTCCCAAATTGGGAAAGCCTCCAGCCGACATGCCGTCTATTGAGGCCTCTCTGGATCCCACGGAAGACAGCAAATCAAAAACTCTCCCAGAAGGACCCATGAGTCCTACGAAGAGTGTTTCGGAGCTGGCTGCAGACGCTCGAAGGGAAAGGAAAGTTTTGGATTTGGAAATCTCAAACAGCTCCCTTCTGGCCATCAACGCAAGCCTCGAACGAGAGGTCCGCAGGCAGAAAGCAGAGCTGAAACGATTCCGTAGACTGTCGCGTGCTGGCAAGTTTGGCTTTACTCCGCACGACCGCACGGCAAGGTTGTCGGAAGGCTTGTCGGTGGTAGGGGAAGAAGATGAGGACGAAGATGACTATGGACCTTCCGGACTGCCTGATATCGATGATGATTTCAGCGATGATGATGACACCGAGAGCATTACCTCAGGAGGCGAGCCATTATCCCCAAGCTCTCGTGAGAACAAGGAACAGGCCCGCTTAGCCAAAGATGAGCAGCGTCTGAGGGCCGACATCGAAAAACACAAGGAACTGCTTGTCCAAAGCCAGATGATGAACCAGAGTTTGAAGCGATGCATGTACGCCACCGAAGAGATGATCAACGAAGGCAAGAAGGCACTGCAATACAATGTGCGTGTCAGCGATATTAGATTGGGGGGCCGCATTCTCACCGACAACGATGAAGAGGAAGATTATCGCGACGACTCAGTGCCGGACATTGAGGTTGAAGACGAAACTCTGCAAGGCGCCGACATTGCGCATGACCATGCCAGGGGCTTCCTCGACGTGTGGAGCGGCTTGGGAGGGTCGGGGTTTGAAGGCAGCGAAGGCGGCGAAGGCGGCGACAGAGACAGTGGCATCGAGGTCGAAAAGCCTTCACTCACATCAGCGCCACACGGTTACAGAGTAGCGGACGCGAAGTACGGTCGACCGCCTGAGAGCGAGCATTGGCAACAGCGACGGTGAGCCCCTGGTCTGGCTTCCTGTGTCGATGCATTCGTCGCCGAATATCCATGTCGCCTCGCCGTATTCAGTTGGGATGGTAGTCTTTTTTTGGAGTAAGCAGAGTAATGATAAACGGCCGAACATAATTCAAAGGGCATGGAGGCCATAGAATGTTGCGTTAGTTAGATACCCCCTTGAAGTCCGTGTTTTCTTTTGTTAGAAGGTTTTGGCATAGCTTTGGAATAATCGGCATACAATATTACCCATGTATGAGTACAGAGTGCAGCTGAAGCATTGGTGTCAGAATTCCTCTTTGAATTGTCGTTGATTTGTTGGTCTTTCGCTTTTAGACAAGTCCCTACGTTTTCAAGACCCCATGCTACGGCACACTGCCATGCCTATCTAAAGCAGAATCATTAGGAAATCGGTCACATAGTACCAGACCTTCAGTTGGTGCATATACTTGAAATCCTCAACGCCTTCCCTTCTTGTCTGGAAAAACATCAATCGGATTAGCCGAGGTTCATTTTTGGCGTTGCATCACATCATCAAGCAATTCAACGATTTCTTGATTGACAACACGATTGCATTCACACAGAGTCGCTCTGTTTACGCAGCTTTCAATGACCTGCGACTAATGTCAAAGCCATAGGGGATTACAGGACGGAAATAATTTGTCTTTCGCTCGGCAATGCTTCAAGACATCGTGGACTGGGATCTCTTGACCTCATACGCTCGCCTAGTCGACAAACGGACATGGATCACGGCACTCGCAGGCTCGTCAGCATTATGCCTCCTCGCGAGCGCATATTTATCTAAGCAAATACCAGCACGTCCCAAAATCTTCCGCTCGCCACTCAAAGCCTCTCAGAACCAACAACAGAACCTCGCCACCTGCCCTTACCCACCCAATGCCCTCCCTGGAGCTCGCGACATCTCAACTCCCTACGGTAGCATACGCGCCTACGAATGGGGTCCGGAAAACGGCCGCAAAGTCCTCTTCGTGCACGGTATTAGCACGCCATGCATCTCACTCGCAGGCCTTGCGCAAGAACTCGTAGAGCAAAATGGCTGCCGCGTGATCCTCTTCGACCTGTTCGGCCGCGGATACTCTGATGCACCGGACCCGGCTACGTGCCCTCAAGACTCGCGACTATGGACAACGCAAATCGCGCTCGTTCTGGGCAGTTCTGAGCTGGATTGGTGGGCTGGCAATGTGTCGATTGTGGGCTACTCGCTAGGAGGCGGTATTGCGGCTGATTTTGCGAGCTGGTTTCCTGAGGTTGTGGAAGGGTTGGTTTTGATTGCCCCGGCGGGACTGTTGAGGCAGGAGAGGGTGGCGTGGTGGTCTAGGTTGGTTTATGGTGGATTTTTGCCGAGGGGAATGGTGGAGAGGATGGTGAAGAAGCGGTTGGTGGGGACGTCGTCGCAGCCGCAACAACAGCCAGAGAAGACGAGTGTGGGCATTGTGCAGAGTGCTGAGGCTGAGGAGCCTGAAGGTGTCGTCGAGCAAGAAGCAGATGCGTTGTTCCCGGGACGTCCATCGTTCTCGGTCGCGACTTCTGTGGAATGGCAGGTCGAGGCCCATCCTGGATTCGTTTGCTCGTTCATTTCTAGCATCCAAAATTCACCCATCAGCGGCCAGCAGCATCGCTGGCGGCTGATTGCTTCTCGCCTTGACGAGCAGAGATCGAGTCCCGACGAGTCATCGTTGGTGAGGCAGGGCTTGAGGGAAGAACAAGTACTTATGCTATTGGGCAAGGATGACGGTGTCATTGTTGCGGATGAAGTCTCGAAGGACGCTACTGAGGTTCTGGGAAAGGCCAATGTGAGGATAGAAGTTCTCGCGGGTGGTCACGACCTACCTGTCGCTGATCCTGAGGGATGTGCGAGAGTCATTGGTGATTTTTGGAATTGGAGCTGATGCATATAAAGGCGTACAAACTGGTAGATACACGAATAGAGGCATAGAATGCTCGACTGCTTGGCTCTTGGTGTTGAGGATGTGTTTGTGATGTTGTTATTTGATGGCACGATATCAAGATTGGACGTATACCTTTGAACGGACCATTGTGCCCTGACCTTCAATTTCCAGCTTTTGAGTGCAATGTCGATGAGTGACATTACAGAGTATCTCCTTCAGGCAGGCTCACTATTGTGGGCGTTACCTTTAGTGGTTCCAGAAAGACATGGTGCACAATTTGTCAAATAGCAGTATCCCTATCGAGCAGAAACCCAAGACGGTGACGGATGCACCATGTAATAGGTGAGCACGTGGTGGCGGCACCCTACGTCCATCCTCATTCGAAGAGCGTCTTTCATGTAGTGCTCCAAGTAATTTCCGAATGATGTCTAACATCAATTGTTGCGTAGATGAGACTGGCGGTGAAGGGTCTGTGGTCTCATCGCACAGTCAAAGCCGCTCGGACTGGCCATGTGGAGGACGATATATGCCTGACGCTGGGCTGCAGAAGTAATTTGCGCTGATGAAGATGCGGAGATGGCCTTCCACAACCGTTGTACGTTGAAGACCATGATCGCAAACGTGCACCAAGCTATTACGCATGTCCGAGGCTCTCGTGAGCTTGCCCCGAACGAATCCACAGACGTGCATGCCAGCTCGAGAAAAAAAAAATTCGCTTGGTCTTCTGACTGCTTGCTGGGATCGCCCGGATATCATGGATACATGTAGTAATGTAGACGCAGCGACATCGTATGTCTCGCGATCATTCGGTTGTCCGGCAGACATGAGGTGGAGATGTGGCTGCACGTCGCAAGCGAGGCCGACGGTGGATATATAGTCATGATTGTTCCGCGCCGAGACGGCCTCCACAAGTATGGCCAGCTGACATGAGCATGTCTAGGAGCTTGCGTGAGATGATTTCAACTTTGCGTGGCCGAAGTCAATGGCGAACCTGTCAAAGTAAGTGTAGCTCTAAGGTCCTAGTGGTACAATTGACAACGTCGTGCCAGAGACTGTGGATTATATGATTTTGTCACCTGAGTGCGAGACAGCCCAAAGCGCACAGTACTCAATATATTAGAGCCCTCACTCATCTGCAACATGCTCAGCTTCCTCATCGAGAAATCGGAGATTCACGGCCGGAGCACTGTTCGCACCAGCCGCATAGCCTCATGGCGCGTTTTCAAAATGCAAAGCCGGAGTGGCCGGCGACGCAAGCGTCGGCGTAAATAATGTATCAAGCGACGGAGACGCACAGGATGATTCAAGACCGCGCAGTAGTTCGATCCTTCACCCAATACGTATTGCGGCACAGCGCTTGGCGAGGGCATGATTTCGTGTAAGCAGGCTTGACGACACGCGGTTACGAGAGTTGCAGTTGTCTGATGGAGACTGCGCCGTCGTTCCCACGCCACGGGCTGTCAATCTTCGGTGCAGCTGATGGGTGGAGCTCCGGCGCTGGCGAATGGGCGCGTGAAATCGCGCTCGAGACGCCAATCTAGAGTGGAAACCAAGCACGCGGCTGGCTGGGATCGATATGGTAATCTATGTGGGCCATTGGCTTTTCGAACGTCATTGCGGATGTGCAGCAGCGCTGAGCTCCGAGTAGGGAGAGTGTGGTCCAAAGCAACCAGCTGCAAAAGAAAGACATATGCGTCGTTGATTCAGAAAGAAAATGTCAGCCTTGATAGCCAGTCGCAGATGAGAGAATCAATTTCCGCGTGCAATATGATTAAAGGCAGATTAGCTGGCCTTCCCAGATCGGAAAGTGAAAGGAAACCCATGTTGGTCTAGCACGCTCCGCAATTGCGGTTATTAGAGTTGTGGAGAGTTCACCGGCGCCAACTCTACAAAGATGGGAATAGTGCGGTGGTGCCCTCGCCGATGTAAGCACGGCGCCGCTGATTCGACCAGTAGGGAGACACCGAGTCTCGCAAAGATGAGTGGAGGTGAAAGTCTGATCAAAGTAGTATTTCCGAATATTGGGGTAAATGGAGTCCTCGGCAAGGCCTCAATATTGGCCGACAGAAGTTTCATCGCGTACTGCTACTGCTGATCAGGCCCTCAGAGTGGTTCAGGAGAAACTTCTCTAGAAGCGAGTTGACTGCAGCCACCGGGACCCTGTGCATGCTTGTCTTTGACATGTGCAAAGGCTAGAAGGAGTGTCCCTTGATTATGATCAGTAGCACAGTATCACCAAAGCTGTGGCTCTCGTAAGCTGTGACCGTGGCAGTTTCTTCATATGCAAACACTTTACGCCTGTAAAGACTTCTCTGGTGGAGTCGAATATCACCGGTAACGAAGCCTCGACGTCACTTGCTGGGGACCAGCTCTTTGGCACGCGACAGCTCACACGTCCAGCACGCGTTTAGGACCCGCTGGGCGGACGGCTGATAGTCGTGGCGTGCTTCTGGCAGGCCTAAACCAGGCGTCGTGTCTCAGTGCGTTGCAGCGTCGCTCTCTACACAGACCTCTCCTGGGCCTGGCGAGCAGCGGCTCGGCGTCTAGCAGGGAGTTGCTGCCAAAGCTGGAACGGCTTCAACGGCGTGCCGGGAGTACACGACCATCTATATAGGATCGGCAACGCAATCGCTGCTGGCTGTCGGCGCAAGGAGGCATCATGCTGCATAGCGCCCGCGGGTAGACAGGCGGGCGGAGGCAAAGGAAGAAAGCCATCGTGGATGCTGTGCCCGCCTGTGCTGCCGGTTGGTCCACCGTCAGCAACAGAGCGGAGGCCGCAGCGCAGCAACAAAAAATTTGCGTTGCTGTGTCGACTTGCCTTGTGCTCGCCGAAGAACATCCAAATGGCGATGGATGGGGCATGGTGTTACGGATGGCGCGCTGCGGTACGAAGCGGCAGCGACGGCGATGACGGGCAGCGCAAGGCGGTGATGAACATTGCTAGCAAACAATGCATTCAGTCTGTAGGACGGCGAGGGCTCACGTTACGGGTTTGGTACGCAATGCTTCACGAGAAATTGGGCTATCTCCTATGGCGCAGGCACATACCCGCGTGTCTGAAGTCAGATATAGATCTGTGGCGCCTAGCCAGACCGGCGGGCGGCGGTAGACTCGCGGGCACGCTACACCGGTGTGCTGCTCACGATGATGGCAGAGGATCGATCAAACGCCCGCGGTGCATATCAAATGACTTGCTAGCTAGGCTACTGCCACGCTGCGAAACCACGGCGGCTGGGCTCACCTCACGGAGGATGCACGTCTAAAACGCGAGGGCAACTCTGTAGCGCGGAGTTTCGACGACGGGGCATATGCAAGCTATCTGGGAGTCTATGAGGCTGTGGCTACCGAGCTCCTGGGCGGACGGCGGAAGCGAGCAGCAGTCCGGCGCAAGCGTATGCAGGCGGCAAGGATAAGTTGGAAGGGCGCTGCGCGGCGACGTGAGGGGAGACGTTCAGTGGCCGTGAGATGCTGGCGTGCGTGCCGCTAGCGACGGGTGATTTGCTGGTGGTGAAAGCTGCGCTCCGGTGCTTGATTTTATGCCCTCATGTTCGCTCTGGGATTGCATGTGGAATGGTCTGAGACGAGCGAGCAGGCGCCCCGTGGCAGCGAGACACCACCCTACGCGTGCGGGCGCAGGGGAGCAGCGACATGTGTTTGAGGGCGAGATTGCGGGCGTGCAACGTCCGGACATGGTCGTCTGCTCTGCTACACATGTGCGGTATTGCGATTGCAGAGGCGCCCAAACGGCTGCGCGGGTCGATCTGCAGGAGCCGAGCTCGAGTGTCGCCTCGCACTGGAGGTAGCATAGCAAGACAGCAGGTAGGCAGTGGGCTACAGGTACCGTACCAGCCGCGGCGGCGCTGAGTATGCTTCCAGTCTGCCCTCGCAGCGTGCCACGACTGGCGGACGGGCACCGCAGCGGCAGCAGGGTCAAGGGTGATGGATGGGCGGCGAAGGGGTTAGTCGAGTTAGCGTTCGGCGCTGGCCCGCTTGAGACAGCAGCAGAGCCAAATCCAAACCAAGTCAGAGCACGCCCAGCCATAGCCAGCGGCGCCCATCTCCACTCCACTCTCGCAGCAGAGCGAGCGAGCCGGCCGACGTGCGTGTGTCGTGAAGCTGTCTTGCTTTTCGCTCTCACCTCTCCACGACTCCTCCTCGCCCTCTCTCCCTCATCACCCCCGTGCAATGGAGCGTTGAACTACCCGCGACCTCCATCTGCCCATCTCTCATCTTCTCTCCCCGTTTCGCGACCTGGCTCCAGCGTCTTCAATCCCACTCCCCTGGCCATCGCTCCCACCTCACCTACTACCTACCTCATCTCCAGTCCGTGCCTGCCTCCCTGGTCATAAGGCACTGTCTCCTCGCTCGAGTCCACTCACGACTCATTCGATCCTCCACCCGCCGTGCACCTTGACAACCCGCCGCCGCAAGTCCGTCGACCTCTCCTCTTCGTTGACCGCAGAGCCTCTCGACCGGACCGACCTCACTCACTCCTTCTCCGCCTCCACCCACCCAGCCACGACTGCTGTATTCACCGTACCTCGTACAAAGCGTCCCGAGCGTCTGTCTTCCTCAGACCAAAAGGTAAGATTTTCCGTTCTTGTCGTGTGCCTGACCCAATGGACGAAACAACACCCGAAACATGCCTCCACCAGGATCTGGACACGACCTTTCTCGGAAGGAATTGCACATTGGACTTGCCTGCTTCTGCATTCTTTGTTTGGAAGGGATTGAGCAGAAAATCAGAGCTGCAAGATGAGGGAACGGAAAGACACGATGTGGCTCGCAAAAGAGCAAACTGGCCGGTGTAGTCGTCTGGTGTCTGTCATACCTACACTATTGCATCACATGTCAAATGCATGCTGATGGACGGCCGCGGTGCATATGATAACCGCATACCCATCACTCGCCTCACTCATCCAACAATGAGTGTTGCTTGTGATCGAGCCGGGCCACATATATATCAAGCCCACCGGTTCTTCGCGTGCATGGCGTGACCAACAACCGATCATCAACGAGAAACAAAACTGCAATAATCAAAACCATCTCGACTCGGGCTTCAACGTTCAGAAGTACGCCGTCGTCAGGACCTCATTCCGCATTCCTGGACAGCCCACAGAGCCCTCCCAGCGTCCGTGCTCAATTCCAAGCAAAATTACCCGCCCTCAACACTTGAGCGCGTCCGCCCAAGGACCACAGCCTTGGATCACTCAGGGATTGCCGTCGTCGGTCTGGACCAGCCATAGTGAACAATCACTGACCAACTTCTTCGCACAGTCCTTCAGCGTTCTGCTATAGCGTACTGTACAGCTTTCACCGCGCCATAGTTACTCGAGACTCTCGCACCATCCACACTATCTGAGCCTACGTAATCGGTACGTCGAAATTGCCGACTGTCATTGGCACGCTTCACCCTTACTCGCTCCGACACTACCAACCCGCACAAGCCAATCGCTAACATTCTTAAGACCCTTCCTAGGTTACCCCTGGAAGAACCGGCTAGATCCTCTCGGAACGTACCGACCTTGCAAAGCAATAGTGGAGGCGTTAGTTCGTTTCTCTGCAGATTGCATCGGCATACCAGTAGAACCTTCGTTCTCGATTTGCCAATCGGGCTGCTCGCTGTGGCTCGCAAGGAAGTCTCGTCGCGATTGAGTGCACATTTGCTCCTCAATCCGTCAAGTAACGTAATTTAATACATCAGGTATGCATGAGCGGTTCGAGAAGCCTCCTGGCAAGGCCAAAACATGACACGCGACCAATGAGCTGACCATTGGCAGGTGGATCCCTATAACAGGCTCTACGACTACCTACCTGTCAAAGACGCAGTCGTTCTAGACCATCCATTCTTTTTTGCACTTTTACCAACTAATTACAATCCTTTACACCGGCCTTTACGTCAGGCCACACATTCTTTAATACTGTTCGTTCGACGGACCCTCGATATTTGCACACCACCGTGCACCCTTCGACAACCAAGAAACGACATCGTCACTCCAGGAGATTTGACATCCATTCATTAACAACGCAACAAAGACAACATGGCTTTCCGACCGGTTCAACGTCAGTACCCGGCCTACGGCTACTGTGAATCATTCTTCGTCGAGAACGATGATGAGGGAATCTACGCGCGTGCGGCGGCAGAGCGGGAGAATGCACGCCAAATCGGCAAACTGAGGCAAAAGGCCTTGGCTGAGGAACTCTCTCGAGCAACTGCCGAGGAGTACCAAGAAGACATCCTTGACCATATGGAGCACATGGAGGTATGTTTTCATTCAGACACCCTTACTCATCGAAGACCTTATTGACTTTTCTTAGGCCGAGACAATGCCTGACATCCATTCGATTGAGATTCAGACAGAGATTCAATGGTTCATGAGGCCTTATCTGCTCGACTTCCTCCTGGAGGCACATCACGCTTTCCAGTTGCTTCCTGAGACCCTCCACCTCGCCGTCAACCTCCTCGACCGTTACTGCTCTCGCCGTGTCGTGTACAAGCGCCACTACCAGCTGGTAGGATGCGCTGCTCTCTTGATCGCCGCCAAGTACGGCGACCGCAAGGAGCGTGTGCCCACCATCCGTGAGCTCAAGTCCATGTGCTGTGCTCTCTACGACGATGACATGTTCACTCAAATGGAGTGGCACGTGCTTCAAACCCTCAACTGGATGATTGGCCACCCGACTGTCACAAGCTTCCAGCAGCTTGCTATGAGCGAGGTCTCATGTGACCCTGAGCTTGAACACATGGCTTGGTACCTGACTGAGATCGCACTTTACCACAAGGAATTCATTCCCGTACGTCCCTCGGTCATGGCCAGGTCTGCTCTTGCGCTCGCACGATGCATCATCGGTCGCCAACAACCTCGCTACTCGGAGTGGGCTGCACGCTACGACCCGCAAGTCGTGCTCAACCTTTCCAACTACCTTGCACAGCCTTCCGCAGCGCTGGTTAGGAAATACAGCGCGCCTCAGCTCTCCAGCGTCGCTACCACCATCGAGCAATTCCTCCAGAGGCAAGCGCTCTTGGCCCAGCAGCAGGCCGCGCAACAGCAGCAGCAAGCCTCCACGCCTGAGATCCACGTCCAGCAGGTCGCTACTCCGGTCAACTCGCACTTCATGGACCCTCAGACTCCGCAAAAGGCCTGCTACATACAGCAAGTGCCCGCTGGTGTACTGACTCCCCCCATCACCCCGGACAAGGACTTCAACAGCGCCGACAGCTACGGTATGCCGCAGTCACACATGCCTCGTATGGGCGCCTGCACACCGACACCTCCATCAAGCGTCGAGCACTACCAGCAGCAGCACATGGCCTACCAGCAGCAACAGCAATACATGCAGCACCCGCAGTACGCCCAATAGAATGGTCGTCACCGGAGCCCCCGCAATGGAAGCCAAGCCTGCTGCTCCTCATCACAGCATCAAGCACTCAATCAAGTCACAATTAGCGTCTGCATTCCCGTCATCAGATACCAGCATATTTTTGCAAAGCGTGTTGCCACCCACACCTCAAAAAGGATAAAGCACGGCGGTGCTTCCTCTTTTCTTATTTCCTTTTTTTCTCTCACTAGCACAAACCATCACGGCGCAGCCGGATCGGAGCATGGTTTTCTCTTTTCTTATTCTGTTTCTCGCTACCAATCGCGCCAAAGAATGTACTACACCTTTTACTCGCGGTTCCTCATCTGCTGCCGTTAGCGTTGCCCATGCAAAGTCTTAGCTTCTTTGCTTTTTCTTCCATTGGACAGCATCTGCTTTCGGGATAATAAATGGGCATTTGGGCCGAGGAGGGGTGCAAAAGAAATGTATGATTACACAGATAGCTATATTAGAAGGAGGAGGGAAAGCGTGGAGTTTCTCTCGTATGATCCTCGAGTGGTCTCGTCCGACCGCTCGGATCAACCTCTTCTTCTCTTTACTTATGGGAAGAGGGTAATGGAACACAATCACAAAAGAGAAATCTCGAAAACCCCGAGTTCACTTCATCTTCCAACATTCGTTGTCTCGGGTGCTCGTGCACGATGATGTCCGATATGTCTCTTGTAAATTCGGTGGCGTGGCGGTGGCGTGAATGCCGGTTCGGCAGGCGCATGCTGTAACACCCTGCGTGCGGTGATGCGCGTGGGTACTCGCATGCAGGTGGTGTTGTGTGACGCTTCGAGAGGCGCTTGCGTGCGTGCGTCAGAAGGAAGCAGGGGCTGGTGTTGGGTGTTACGGTTGTGTGACTGTTGGGGCAGAGTATAGGTAGCGATGCAAGGAGAGCCATGGTCCGTGGATGAACATTTTTCTGCTTTGTTACGAAAAGCGTGTGTGTTACAAGAGGTATGGGAGTGGAGATTTCTTGTTCATTTGACACGTTTTACGTTTTCAATAACTCCTCGCGCCTAGTAACCGCCTCTTCATCGTTTGCGCCCAATTCTCTGCTTCTTCGGCGACCAACATCTGCTCGTGTCCGAAGTCTTTCTGTAACTCGCCATTGCTCGCAAAGAAGCCGTCTATCAACTGCTTGATCCTCCTTGGTTTTTGCGCGAAGACTGGGTCGTCCCCGTTTAAGACCACACCGGGGCGACCAGGACGCCCGGCACTCGATACATTCCCTCTACCATATGTCGAATGGGGAAGCAGCCAAATCGTCCCGTGTTCTGCGCTATAGTAGAGATCCACGAGCTCAAGCGTCTTGATGCGGTGCATACTTGCGATGAGGACGAGGGTGTCTCTCCAGCTCGTCAGGTCGGGAAGGCGGACTCTGTGGAAACAGAGTTGTCTGAGGGTCTGAGCATGTGTGGTGAGGAGGTGTAGGAGATCGCTCCCTTGAACTATGTTGATCGAGATCAAGCATAGGTATGTGAGCCGGAGAAGGCGTATGTCCTTCATATTTGCACCGTACGTGGCTAATGGGCTCTTGCGGGTTGGACTCGAGAGTGTGAGGCTGCTGACTAATCCGTTGAGAAGAGGGACACGGCCGCCTTTTATCAGAGTCTTCAGGCCCTCGACCCCATCCTTGCAAATGTGACGCGGTTGGCAATATGTTACGATCAGGTGGGTGGTGACTATTGCAAGACGTTTACTGCTTTGCCGGAGGCTTTTGAGGTCTCGAGCGTTGAGTCGATTGGCGATGAATTCGATGAGCTCGTCAGGGAGACAGGCAAGACCTGCTTTGCTGCAGCATCGTTGATCATTTTGGGGCATCCCGGGCTGCTGACTTTGACTAAGAGATTGTTTTAGCGCTGAAAACAGTGGCATGACTGAAAGTCATCAACTCTTGGGAATCGTCTCAAGATCGCTCTTTATTATATGGCCCTCTCTCAGCTTGCGCTGATGGTCGCCTCGGTTTGCGCAGGAGAACCCCTTGCATCGAGCCACGTCTTCGGTACAGAGATGACTTGCAGTTCCTTGCCGTGAATGACATCCTCTTTGCCTTCACATCGATCATAGTCACATGCCACAGCTGTGATAGAATTCTTACTTTACTGTTCAAAGAGAACGAGGGTGACCGAGTATCTGTAGATAAGCTAAAAGTGAGCCACTCGGCGGTCGAGTAGATGACACTAGACCTCTTGGAGGAGCACCCACATACTCGTTACGAGTCGACCATTGAAGGCGCATCTTCCTGTACTTACTAAGGTAGTTAGTCAAAGGTATATAGAAGTCAACCCTTATGTAACTACCCAAGTTGTTTAAGCTCAAGCTCATCGGGCCGACGCGCAGAGCGGAGACCGATGAGCTCAAAAAAAGTTCCCTCGTCTGGCAATTGTCTGCCCTGCACGCGCATTATTGCACGCCATAACACCCACCACACTGGCAATGGGGGCTCGCTGATCAACCAGTGACATTGCCTTCTTCCCATTATGGACGTCCACCGCTCGCGATTCGTCCCCTACCCGACCTCGCCCATCAGCGCAGTCGCCTTCTCGAGAAACAGCGACAGCGGCTACTCTGGTGTCGTCCCGGCCCTCAAACTCGCCATCGGCCGCGAGAATGGCAGCATAGAAATCTGGGACCCTCAAAAGGGCCTCTGGAACCAGGAGGTCGTGTTTGCCGGCGAGAATCAGAGCGTAGATGCGCTTGTCTGGACCCAGGATCCCGATGAGAAGGATGTCGAAGGAAATGTCGTCGTCGGCCAACAAAGACTTTTCAGTGTCGCTTCGTCTCCTGCTGTGACCGAGTGGGACCTTGCGACCGGACAGCCGAAGAGAAAATCGACCGGAAACTTCAGCGAAGTTTGGTGCATCGCCGCGCAGCCCAAGCCGAAACCTGGAAAGAGCTCGGACGAAGAACCCAAGGCGCAGGACATCGTTGGAGGCTGCGGAGATGGTGCCTTGGTACTGCTGTCAACACAAAATGACGACCTGGAGTTCAAGCGCTTCCTCGCTAGGGTCAGCGGCAAGCGCGCGCGATGCATGTCTGTCGCATATAAGGACCAGGACATTGTGGTCGCTGGCTTCGCCGACAGCATGATCAGAATATTTGACACAAGGAACGGATCTCTGCTACGTAATATGAGCTTGGGAGTCGGCGTTCCTGGAGCCCCGAAGAACGCCATGGTCTGGCAAGTCAAATGCTTGCCAAATGGCGACATTGTTTCTGCGGACTCAAACGGCGAAGTTCGATTTTGGGATGGCAAATCGTACTCACTCTCACAGCGTCTTTCCGGACACGACGCAGATTGCCTGGACCTCATTGTGAGTAATGATGGCAAGGCTGTCTTCTCCGGCGGTCTTGATGGTAAGATCGCTGTCTACAGGCAGTCAGTGCAGCAGAATGGCCGCAAGAGCTGGGCGAAGGGCAGTCACAGGCGTGTACACCACGGTGAGGTGAAAGCCATGGGTTCATTCGACAGCAAGCATCTGAGTGTTGTTGTATCTGGAGGAAATGACATTACACCCATGGTCACACCATTACGCGAATACGGCAAGGAGAACTTGCGTGGTCTCCCCAGCTTGCCTTCGCAGCCTCCTGTCACCAGTGCACCGAAGGCCAGACTGATGGTGAGCTGGTGGGACCAGGAGATTCACATCTGGCGCATCGCCAGGCAGTACACCTTGGAGGCTCTGCCTGAGCAGCAAAGGCCCAGGAAGCTTGTGGCAAAGATTTCCCTGGACTCCAGGGATCCCTTGACTAGCGTCTCGATCTCTCCCGATGGCAAGCTGCTTGCTGCATCGACCAATTCCGAAGTGAAAGCTTTCCAACTCCGCAAACGCGTAGACTCTGATGGCCTCGCCGTGCGAAGACTCGAGGTACCGGATGATCTTGCCGACTCTGGCGCTCGCCTTGTCTGCTTCTCTCACGACGGTAAATGGCTAGCAGCTGCCTCGCCCGAGAACGAGGTTCAGATCGTTCGATTTGTCCAGGACACCGAAAAACCGAAGCACTTTAAAATCATCGACCGCGTCGTAGACCTCGACCGCCCACGTCGTAAGACGCAGCGCCTGTCCGGCTATAACAAATACGACCACGCCATTACTCGCATGGCCTTCAACGATGAGAATTCCGTTCTCGTGACAGGCGACCTTTCCGGCTATCTGGACTCATGGGTCCTTGAAGGACACGAGGATCTTACGGCACCTGCTTTGGACCTTGCCAAGCATGACTCTGATAAAGGCTCGGATGATGGCTCGGACTCGGATTCTTCATCGGACTCCGACGACGACGACGATGATGCTCTCGCCGTCTTCCACGGACAGCATTGGTCGGACAACCCTAACGGACACCTGCTTCCCAAGCTCGATTCCACGCCTCTTGTGCTTAGTTTCAGACCTCAAACCCAAGCCAACGATCTCACCAATGGTAATCCCGGTGTCCACTCAACTCGCTCGAACCCTCACGCACACGCACACACTCTGCCGCAGGGCCAACATAAACTCTTCGTTATCACAGCAAGGCACCAGATGTATGAGCTAGACATTCTTGCTGGCAAGCTCAGCGACTGGAGCCGTCGCAACCCGACCGCAGTCCTCCCTGAGGACTTTACGAGAATCCGTGACCGCGCCGTTGGTGCCGTCTGGGACACAAGCGCGCAACGAGAGCGCATCTGGCTCTACGGCAGCACATGGGTGTTCATGCTCAACGTTGGCCAAAACCTTGACGACGGAATCGCCTTGCCAACCAACAAGAAGCGCCGACCCAGCGAGTACGAGGAAGATGCCGCCGGAACGCCGAAGCGCATTAAGGGTGGCAGCAGTGGTGCAGGCAGCAAACTTCCTCCGTCACACCGCGCGCCTGGACATGCTGGTAGTGTCAAAATCACATCACAGAACGGCCAGAGCGAGGCCGTAGCGCTTCGTAGCGAGAATGACGAGGACGGTGACGTGGCCATGGAGGATGACGACGACGATGCAGATGGCTTGCAGCTGACTCGTCTACGGAGCGAGGATGCATTGTCTGGCGCGCAAGCACCGTCTTATGAGAGGAAGTTCTGGGGCACATTCAAGTACAGGCCTATCTTGGGAATGGTGCCTTTGGCAGACGAGAGTGGTAAGGGCGAGGACGTCCTCGAAGTTGTCATCGTAGAACGACCGGTAGAGGAGGGCCGTGGTCGTGGTGGTCAGAGGCGATGATCGTTACCGTGTCCACCGAGATGCAATGCTGCATATGTGTATCAATAGCACCTGGTATACTACAGGCATGCTGGCAGTCTCAGCTAGCCAGTCCCTTTCGGTCGATCATTGTATTTCCTATCTCACAGGCGCGCTTTCTCTGCTTCAGACTTCGCAACGTCCACAACAATCTTCCCATATACTCTCCTGTCGGCTAGGTCCTCGAGGGCTCGTCCCACGGACTCCAGGCCATCATATCTTCCGTAAAGCAGAGGCTGGAGCTTCCCTTCCTCCAGCATGCGCAGATAACCATCCCATATCGCCTCAAGTTCTTGGGGGAACCGCCTGCCGCTCTCCCCAAATCTGTAGCCGACGAGCGTGATTCCCTTGAGAAGTAGTCGATTCATCTTGACTTCTTCCATCACTCCATGTCGCGCCGCAAATCCTAAGATCACAATCGTCCCACCATAAGCTGAACTGCGAATAGCCTGGTTAACCATACCCGTATTATCAAGAACGGCATCCACGCCTTTGCCTCCCGTGAACTCCATGACCTGGTCCATCCACCCATCGCCACTCGTAACCAGAACTCGATCGACATCCATGTCTCGCCGCATATCGGCAGCTTTCCTCTCATCGCCAGCGAGAGCGATTACTTTTGCACCCAAAGCTTTCGCCACCATACAGCACGCACTCCCAAGCCCGCCGCTCGCTCCACTGACAAGCACCGTCTCTCCAGCTTTGACCTTCGCAACATGCGCCACAGCAGCATACGATACGGCTTGTCCGCTGATCGCACACGCAACATGACTGCTCACGCCGTCTGGGATTTTCCGGACATGACTTGATTTGACAGCAACGTACTCTGCAAAGGCTCCGATACTGGCACCAAAGACTCTGTCGCCTTTTTGTATGTTTCGTTTGCCACTTTCATCGGTTTGGGGTGGTTGTTCGACGACTCCAGCAAAATCGTAGCCGAGGATGAAGGGCGGGTGGACGTTGCCTTTCTTTGCGTGGACGTTTTGATGTTTACCTTGGGCGTGCAGGATATCGGCGTGCTGTGGGCTGCAGTGGGTTATGCGGACGAGGTATTCGTTTGGTTTGGGTTGTGGGAATGGGACGAGAGTTGTGGTAAGAGTTGAGGGGTCCTGGAGGAACGACGGGATGAGAATGGCTTTCATTCGCGACATTCTGCGGCCCATGGTATGTGTTTGTAGTATCAATGGGAGGGTAGACCGGTTATGATTCCCAATTAGATCTGATTGTTCGATGAAATGAGAGAGTATGTAGCCAAGTTGGTGTGCCGAGGTGTTGTTCGGCTCAGAACAAAAGAGCGACAACTGATGGCATCAGCTCTCATACTGCCACTGTGGGCCAACAGACAGTTGAACTGGCACTATCATCCATAACAGGGTTGGGAGAGTATATTTAATCTATTATCACACTACATTGCCATGTCAAACGGAGTCAGCAAGATGTTGACGCGATTGAGTTGTTACCCCAACCCTAACCCGTACGTGGATCATCTGTAGAGCGCTGGAAATATGACACATGAAGCCATTGACGCCCAATGAACGGCTGGGACTTTCGTCACGCACTAACTAACTATCAGAATGAGCTGACTCATTTGGTGTTACGAACGAAGGATTCATATATCGTTGTCTTCTTGTCTCGATGCTGGTAAGAGAGCGCAAAGGGTTAGGGTCAGATCGGGCAACGACACGTGACCTCTGAGCTCTAATGCGGTGTGAGAAAGCACTCTCGACATTCTGGCGAAATCAGACAAATACTTCCACTCGTTGACTCTCCAGCCCGCACGCGCTCGGGATATGTGAGCGAAGCGAGAGTATTCCTTGTCAATTATTCTTCTCGATGGAAAACGCAGGAAAGAGCATTTCGTCTACACGCACCTCTCCCACAGCCGCCTTGGTCTTGGTCTGGACCGCCATGTGGGCACTGAATAAGCAACGTAGCTTGCGCCAATGTACACATGTCTGTCAAGCCATCATTTGACGCTGTGGCAGGCTTCGCACGTACGATCTAAAACATCATAAGGTCTCGACCGAGCGCACACCTCAGAAGATTCCGTGGCTGGACCTGCTAGTTTGCGCATGATGCGCCATGGACCAGACAGGACAGCGTCTGAGTGCTATAGGTATGTACATGTGACTTCCATCGATCCTACTTGTAGCACAGAAGACTGGCTTGACAAAGACGAAGTATGTTAAGAGGAAAGGCCTCTGAATAGCGAGAAACACACGAGAGTGAACTCAGTCCATCCCACCTCACTAGGCTCTAACGCAAGGCTTGAAGGCTATGGCCAAGCACCGCATATTCCACCAAGCTTCTATCTTCCTCCAACCAAATGACATTCTGGGGAAACTCTCTATCACGCCTCCGGCCTGCAAGAGATCTTGCTATTCCACGCACGCGGGAGTGTCGATTGCGTCTGGACTCGCTCCGTATAGTACAAGCTTCAAGCATGATATCTCGTGGCTGGCTGATGCTACATCTGTGGTCGGACCAGCCTTATTGAGAGTATCAACAATGCGCTGGATCAGACTGCGGTACAAGACATCGCGTGTCCGGATGCAATAGCCTCCAGGCCCAGATCCCACCGATGAAGATTGCAGCTTCAGTGTCATTCTGGCCACCTAAAATTGGTGCGCTTAGTAATCTGCCTCCTCGGTCAGGGTTAAGAAGAAAAAGTAAAGTATCGTACCTACGAATGCTGCCCAAGCACTTGCGTTAAAGCAAGACGAGTAATACGTGGCTCGTAAGTTCCACCGCAAAGACAGCGAAGACGGCCGTTGGAGCACACAGAATGTTCAAAACTTCACTTGAGGGCATTGGTCGGCTGTATTAACCAGCTCCTGTAAGGATCTGCACAGTGGTATGGTAGGTGGCTCAGGCTTCCAGATCCAAAGTTTCAACTACATATCACCCCATCGTCGCCTCTGTGGCCAGCCTTAATGTTATTGAAGCAGGCCCAGAATGAAGAAGGGTGGGGTCACGGTGACACAGCCGTCTAGGTCTTCGACAGACCGGTGATTATCACAGCATAGCATTTTTGCGGCCTCCAATAAAGCCGAGGAAAGTTTGCGTAGGGATGAGTGCCGCATGATATCAGGGAATATCGTGTACACCTCCGCCGTTGGTAGTACGAATATATATTCGACAACCGCTGTGGAATCTTGCGAATCCGGTCCAACTCCTATCTCAACAACACAACCGAGAACCATGCATATCATGCTGGGAACACCGCTCGTGCTGTTTGTCCTCGTCCTCGAGCATGCTTGGGAGGTGTCGGCCGCGGCTGCAGTTTGCACCAGCGCTCCATACAAGTCCTTTCAACCGCTCATCAATTATGCACCGGCGCTCAAGTTTTGCGCAGCAAGGCATCCGATTCCTGCTCCAGGATGTACGCCTGCAATCACTGTGGTCAAGACGAACACATATACAGCTGCAACAGCCGTCACTCAATTCGCGGGTCAGCCTGTCGACGTTCCTTTCATATAATTGAGCAGTCTACTAATCAACGGCAGTATGTTTTTCTTGGATGAGCAACAGCCCGCGCACCGTTCGGTACGACAGTCCTGACAACTAGGAAGACGACGGAAACAATAGCAATACGGCTGACGGTATCAAATTCTATAGACCGTCACGATACCCGTCGCTGATGTCCTGATCACCGAGCCGCCTGGAACTATCACGATTACAAACACAATAACTCCTCCTGCTGAATGTAAGTTTCATCTGGGTTGGAAGCCCGTCGACAACGAGAAAACTACAGTCTGACCAGAGATATAGTCACCACCGAGACGGCAACAGTGACCAACGTGGAGAGTGTCACAGTCCCGGCATTACGACGGAGGGCACTGCGGCGGCGGAACCCGCCTCTGGCTGTTCTGGATGATACCCTGAAGGTGTTCAATCGTCGTCCTCAGACACTGAACAAGCGAGCCACCACTGCCAACGCTGCGCAGGCCTCCTCAGCACTCATCAATCTGTCCAAGGCCGTGGCCAGCGGTGTCAAGACTGCTTGCTCATGCATTCAGACAACACCCGCATGCACACCAACGACAGTGACAAAGACAGTTCCGTTCACCAGCACCCCCACTATCGTCAAGACGTCAACGGTCACGGCAGTCGCCAAAACACAATCTGTGCCAAATACATCCAAGCTGACGGACACTGCTCTTGTTACTCTGCCGCCCGAGATTCTCACTCAAACCATCACAGCCACGCAAATCCAGACCATTACTTTCACTGCTCCTCCAACCACAACTCCATCGGAGACAACCACAGCATCGACAACAACCTCAGCAGCAGGACCATCGGGTTTCCCGACCTGTCCTGTCACTGGTGATCAAATCCCACTACAGTGCCTGGACGGCACGATATGCACAGCTTTCCCTAGTAGCTGTAATATTGTGCCGAATGAAGATACATGCTTCGGCGAGCTCTGCTCATCCGATGCCTGTTTCATTGCTAGCTTCAATGGAAATAACCGCAATTGCTTCGTCTACACACGAAGCTGCTGCCCAGGAGGATAGGTAGACTTGTAAGGGGCCGATTGAATCTTGCGTGACCACCAGTCAATACTGACCATAAGACGCAGGTAACAACTTGGGTTCGATTAGCGAACGGCTTGCAAAGGGAGGGAAGATCACTGGAGGCTGCGAGGGCTTCTGTGCATTTGTATTAGTCCTTCATGAAAATCCTGTTTCACTGAATCTGCAAGCTTGAGGTCGGAGCATGATTGTCAAGCTGTACCATCATCGCATGCGAAAGTGAAGTTGGTCGGCAGTGCTGAGCGTAAAGAGGTGGTGGACGTGCAGCTTGGATCAACCAATACTCTGGAACATAGCCTCACAGCACACGTGTAGTACCAGGGAAGGTCTGCCAAACTTCGAGGGTGTTATGGGGTGGTGAGAGCGAGTGGGAAACGAGTCAAAAGAGTGCTCTCAATGGCGATGTCCATCGGAAATTGTAGGGATGGTGGCGGACACAAGCGCACGTATAAGATCAGAAGAGCGAAGAAGCATTCTCGTTTCGCCAGGCCGTGGGCGTCAATGTGTTCAAGTGGGCCCTATGAAGAATGTGAATGTCTTGATAATAGAAGAAAGGCTGCTTCTGTCGGCCGAACGGCAAAGTCACTTCGCCACGAACGACAAGTGATCGGCGTGCCATACACCAACATCCTCATCTCGTCTCACCTCATCCTGCCGCCACAGCTCTCGTGTAGAATAAATCTTGGCTCAGCAGCACATTTTCATATACCATAGGGCTACTGCTATCTCTTTCGCGATCCCGTCCATTGCTTGTACCAACCGCCTTCCACAACTGCACCGAGAAATACATCTCAATGGCGTCTCTCCCATTCATAGACCAAACCATCACCTTCTCAGACCCAAAAGCTTGCTTTGAATGTCTAGATCCCATCACAGACTTCCGCCAATGCCACGGCGTACACCCACCAGAGCGCCGTATTCTATATCGCTGCCGACGACTGCCAACCACGAACACGTCTCCTTTCACCCCGCCTCGCAGTACAACATCATCCTTGGCGGACGCAAAGGAAGACAACGACTACATCCTCAAAGTCAAAGTCCAAATTCCAGATCCCAGCGAATCCAGCAATGGCACCAAGAACCCACCTCCATCGGCCACCGCGGTACCGGGACCCAGCGACGCCACAACGCACGAACTCGAAGCGCTCCGGCTCTTCCGCGAAGGCAAAAGCGAAGTTGGTCCTCACCTGGTCGCTTTTCAGACAGTCCCTCAGGGCGAGGACGGCTTACTACCAGGCGGCTATATCAGCTACACAGTCATGAGCAAGCTGTCCGGGAAATCGCTCTTTGATCTCGGATACTGGAGTCTCAGTGTAGAGGAGAGGGCAGAGATCCAGGAGCGGTTTCTGGAGGCGTTGAGGTTGGTTTGATTCAGGTCACTACTTGGCCTGATCTCGAGAGAGTGATTAGCTAATGCCATTGTAGCACGGTACGAAAGCTAGGCATCGAGCCCAGCGACAAGGGTTTGAGGAACGTGATGTGGGACCCGGAGACAAAGCGATGGTAGGTAATCGCAAACATTGGAGGCATCGGAAATTTCCAGACCGAAAGTTGGACTAACGTGAACATTCACAGCGGCCTTGTAGATTTCGAACTATGGGAGCCATATTCCGGCATCGAAGGCGACAGCACACAGGAGCTGCAAAAATGGGGACTTGCTCATAAACCTCCGGCGAAGAACTGGTGGGCTGAGTTTGGGATCCACACATACTGATACTACAAGAGAGATACACTAGATTTAGACGCAGGCTTTATTGGCTGACGATCTGGAAGTCTGGTCAAGTGCCAAGTGTTAAAGAGATCTGTACAACATGTATATACAAGGCAGCCGTTTCAAAAGCTCGCTCTCGCGGCAATCGTGGTATCATCGCTTTGTCGTGTCAAAATGGAAATCTCAAGATAGAAAGCAGAAAGGGAGATCCTTGTGAGAGACCATCCTACCATGAACGCCCGCGCTATGCCTTCCAAAAGCCAAAAAACACTTCATCTCACTCTCTACCAGCGAGACGGCTGTTGCCTGTAAGGCTCGTACGGGTTAGGCTGAGCATATCCGCCGCCGTACGGCTGAGGAGACTGGTAAGCCGTAGGCTGCTGAGGGTAATCCCTAAGCGGTACCCTGTCACCACCAACGTACGGGCTCTCAACGCGCTCGTAGCCAGTGCCGGTCTTGCCCAAGCTCATCACCGAGCGCCTACCGCCGTCTTCGCCGCCTTTAGGCTTAGAACTCCAGAGGCCGCCTTTGCTGTTGTCTTTGTGGTGAGGGTTGCTGCGGCCGGAGCAGCAGCAGATGGAGAAGAGCCAGAAGAGGGTCGCGATGATGGAGAAGGCAGTTGCGATCCAGGCAATTGCGAGGGCGCGGGTGCCAAGGTTTACTTTGATGTTGTAGGGGTCAAGGAGGGTGTGTAGGGCGCCGCTTAGAGTTGAGAAGAGGATCGTGGTCGTGAGGGCTGCAAGGAAGGTGAAGATTGTGGAGATCTGGTTTGTGAATTAGCTTGAATTTCGTGATTCGCAAGAGGGTGTGTAAAACTTACGATTGCCATAATCCATGTGCACAAGCTACCCCAGCGGCTGCAAATAGCGAGCAGACCGACAACAATCGTGATCAAAGTCGTCCAGAAGGAGATCTGATATGCGATGAAGTTCCACTTGGCCACGCGCTTGTATACTTTGATCGCTCCAGATGCAGTGTCTCCGAGCACCTTGTCCTGGAACTCCTGCGCATTCTCCTTCGCTTCGTTGATCTTGCTCGCAACTACATTGTCCGCGGTGCTCGTGCCAGTCGGCTCCTCAGCCGTGGTAGCATTGAGCCCAAACTCTTCCACGGGGTCAAAGACGAAAGACGACTGTCTATCGCTGCACCAATCGATGTTGCCAGCGGTCTCGTTTGCAGTGCAGTAGTTCCAGAGGTAGATGCGGTAGGTCTCCTTGAGCTGACCGCTGGCCTCGGCGAGGGTTAAGGCGGCTGTGAGCTCTGTGCTGTTCGAGAGGCTGCCGGCGTCGGCGGCAGAGAAGTTGCTGAAGTCGACGGACATGAGGTAGTTGGAATTGAGGCCTGAGCTCGGCTCCCAGCCAGAGACCTCGAGGAAGGCGATTGCGACGAGCGAGGCAATGGTGAGGACCATTGGCGTGAAGATACACGCGATGCGACCGCCTTTGCCCATGCTTGCGGTGGTAGTGGGTGGATTGGTATGTGTTGGGATCTATCTCCAAGTGACGGTGTTTGATGGCTGTTGATGTCGATGTCGGTGGAGATGTCGCGCGTAAGTCAGCAATGACAAGGGAAAGACAAACAGGAATATGGCCAATGCTATCGGGGTGAATACAGGAGTACAAGGCTCTCAGCAGCAAGGAGGCCGGGCAAGTTATACACCCTGCCGATCGCGATGTTTCAGTTGGCGTGGGCTTGCTTGTCTGCGCGGGACACAGCCTTGCAGGTGCCAAGTGTGGCTACGTCTGGCTACGTCCTCACCTTCAAGCTGACGTCTCGTTGCTGCGGTCAGGACGTGAGTGAGCTAAGATGGACTAGCCTCGCCTTCAGCCTCGTGTGCAGTCTTTAGTATACACCATAGCCACGAAAAATACACGGCGTGACAAGGTCAAGCGAGGAGGAAGTACGTACCCACTACTGCACTGGTTACCTTGTCACAACCTCCAGGCACCAGAGTAAATCAGGGCGGACAAGCTTGAAGCAAACACCATCTCCCGCTGGAACCGCTTACCCCGACCCAGCCACAGACAAAACGGCGCAACGATAGCCCTGTCGATCTGACCAGCCTTACATGCCCTGCCATTTCACTGATAGCAAGGCCAACATCCGACCATCAGACATCACACTCTTCACATCAGGGACACAGTCTTGCAATGCCATCACATCACCTGAACCTTCACGCAATTTCTCTTCACACGCCAGCCACGTATGTAGTAGGCATACCGCGGCCTGCACCACGCAATCTACTGCATACGCATGCATGTGCATGACGAAGCCTTTTCCTGTCCCTCCTCCAAGCCAAGCCTCCCAGCCCGTAGGGTAGGGTCATCTGCAGCCGTCGCGCAACCCGATCACCCAAAAAGCAAGCCTCATCTTCAGCGCCCCATCAATCCCTAATAGACAAGTGAGCAAAGTGAAATGCAAGTTACAGTCGTCTCAGCAGACAAGGCCACCAGCTACCTTAGCCTTGCCACGAGAAGCGTGTCGCGGTCGCGAGGCGTGGCCATGCGTGTCATGTCAGCCAGAAGTATTAATAGCACTCCCTCCAAACTTAACCTTCACGCTTGCCATTTTGCCCGGCCGGAGGATCCTGACCGCCGCCGCCACTAACCACGTCTTTCCCAAGATCCTGCGAAAGCAACGCAATCCTTGCCCGGGAGAACCCCTCCTGCCCTTTGCAATCTACCGCTGTTTCGGCTGTTGCCTTTCTTGGTTCGTCTGATCTTTGGGGAAAGTGCGAGTCAACGATGGAGATTCGGGGCTTTTTGGTCGGGACGCGTAAAGTGGTACCGTGTCGTGTGAGGACGTAGTAGAGTGCAGACGTCAGTCGTGGCATGTTCCTCATCGTCCGAGTCAGTAAGCCATGATGTGTCTATACAGAGTCACAGAAGAGGTTGAACACGAACGGCGAGACGGCGTTACGTATAGATGTGTTCATCATACTTTACGAATGCCATTTGCATCGGCAACGATTGAGAGGCAGAGCAGGATTGGGAAACGTAATGGTAGCAAGGACAACTCCCTTTCGGGGTGTTTGTATTTCAAGAAAAAGCAATCGGCCTCGAAGATCGGGCTCATCTTGCCGGAAAAACACTATCTTCGTCTTGCGCTCTCCTCCTCTTCTTGGTAGTAAATAAAGATATAAGGAAAAGCGTAAGAAACGTCCTTCCCACAACATCGATCGTGATGCAAGCAAAGGCAGAAACCCTTTCCACCTTTTTCATCCTCACGCATTCATCGTCAGAGAAGCGAGTGAACCCAGTTCCCAAAGCCCATGCATATGCACCAGAAGGCTGATTCCCGAGAATGTCTCTCCCACCCATACCAACAGCGGCTGCGCTGCGGACCATCGTGATCCGGTTCGACATAATGAAAAACATAAGAGATTCCAACGAGGTGTTTCTGTTCCAGAAGCGACGGTACTAGACATTGTAAAAAGATGAAAAGGAAATAATAGGCATCCAGTTCCCAAAGGTTGTCCTGAAAGCAAGGTGGTATAATGTAGGAGGATGATCGTCCCAAGAAGAAGCGAAGCAAAGAAGTAGCCTGGTATCCAAGAAACAATTAACGCCGGTGCTAGATCGCTTCAAAGATGGATTGGAAAACCCAGGAGTCCGCGCAACAGAAAAGCAAGAGTGAATCGTGTCACCGTGAACAACGCCATGCCAGATACGCAGAAGAACAAACAAGTCGTGAAGTGTTTACTGCCCGCGAGGCATATTGGGGTTACCGCGAACTCCTCTCGCACGGAGGGCCTCGGCTTCCCGTCTTGCTTCGGCGGCCTTCTGCGCATCTGGATCTGATCTTGACGAAGTCTTGTTGGCATCGCCGCCAGGAAGGATGCGGCTGATGGTGTAGGCGAGGCTCTCGATGACGTTGCGGCGGAACTCTTCGTCTTCGCGAGTGTCTTCGGCCATGAGAGTGAAGCGTTCCTTTTTGTCCATGTCCTTACGGCGCATAGACTTGATTTCGCGGATGATGTGGATGAGATCGCCTTCCGAGCATCGGTTACGCTTGGTAGCGCTGTTTGCATCGCGGACATAGCGGCGGGTAACATCTGCGCAACCATCGGCAGAGAATGCAATGCAATAGCTAAGCTTTTTGCGCCAGCCTACAAAAAATGTCAGATGATGAAACTTTGAGAGGTGGCGATTGAGTGAACATACCTTGAGTGTAAAGCAGAGGCGCATCCCATGCCTCCTCACAGCAGTCGACATGAATCCAGCGCTTGCGGTGTGAGCTGTAGACCTCTGTCCAGACATGGTCCTCTGCGTTCCAGACCCATCTTACTCTGCTGCCAATGGCACGGCAGAGCATAGTGAAGCAGTTTGCCCATTCACCCACGCGACCACGTCTTGTCTGGAGCAAGACGAAAGCATCGTTATATCTGGGGAAACGCTCGAATGACTGGCAGTACTGGTTGCTGCACTTGTAAAGCTCAACTCTGCTGGCGCCACGGGCTGACTCGTCGGCTAGAGGAGCAGCCATGCCTTCTGCGAGAGTCGGTGCGTGGCATGCTGAGCATTTGGGGTTGTTAACCCATTCGAAGAATTCGGAGCGGAACCATTTCATGAGAGCACGAATGACGCAGTCCTGGAAACCCCACGCAGGCTTCTTGCCTAGAGAAGCAGCCTCGGCTTCGAAGAGGTCGCACTCTTCTTGGGCCTTTTCGTAGATACGCTCGAGAGGGATAGCGCCGAGTGCTTCGTCCAGTAGACCTGGGTTCTCCCATTTGCAAGGTGTGTTGGAGAGCGACATGAGCATGCTGCGGAATCGGAGAGACCTGGTGTCTGTGGGCGCAGTGGGAACGATGGGAATGTTTCTGATGCTGGAGTTGTAGCTAGGCGGAGGTGTCATCGGGGTGCTGTTTTGCACGTGTGGTGCACCAGGTATAGGCGGTGTCATCGGGGTGCTGTTTTGCACGTGTGGTGCACCAGGTATAGGCGGTGCCTGTCGAGATGGCGCGGGAGGCGCCTGTGTGTTCTGTGGTGTGGAAGCGCGCTCAACGAGCAACTCGGCGGGCAGAGCGGACGGTGTACGGCGCTGTGACAGCGGTCTTCTGCTGAGCTCGTTCATGCGCTTCGTAGAGAGGGTCCGTCTGAACTGCGCGGTCAAGTCCTGAGCCCAGGTCTCGGAGAGCTGCTGTTGTTGCTGGGGCACGGGCTTGCGCCTCGGCATGCCGCTCCTGTTGTCCATGATTGAGGTGCCGTCGGGGCGAGGGTGTCGTGTGCGAGAATGGTGTTGATGGGCGCGGATGCGCGTGGGCGAGTGAGGTGTAATCGTGAGGGTGGTTGTGTCGAGAGTTGCGCCCGCTGACGTTCAGTCGCTCTCTCGCTTGCACAGCCCTTTGCCTGCCTGCCGATCGCTCAGCCTCCGTGGAGCGCGACCCTGAGCTGACGCCCGCTTTTCGACTCCGCAGCGTGAAAACGGCGGTGCAGGGAAGGAGAAGGGAAGGATGTCGTGGTATGCAGGATGGTCGTCGTGGTCGTAGTCGTAGTAGTAGTAGTAGTAGTAGCAGTCGTCGGAGCGGTCCAGGAGGCGAGCAGTCCAGCAGTCGGCAGTCAGCCAGCGATAGTTCGATCACTCGAGCAGCAGCAGCACTAAGCGCAGCGAGCCGGAGGGAGGGCGTTGGCCGGTCTTTGGCTCTCTTGCGGCGCCGACGTGGCCCTCGCCCATGCACACGCGGCTTCGAGCAGTGAACACGCAAGCCAACCCGCGCTAGGCCCAGATCGGACGGCCGTGCCCACTCACAAGGCTCTGGCCTGTCGCCGTCCACACACGCTGCGCAGCACGCCTCACATAGCCCATCGAGCCCAAGCATCCCAGACACGCAATACAAACCCATACCGCCATCCCACCGACTCGACACCGGCTTGACTCATCACGTGCTCGCCTTGAGCTCGAGGCCGCTCGTTGCATACCTTACTCCTCCTGCCGTGACTATACAGGTGTTGTTCATATTTCCTCTCCGCGGACACCGGTGCCATTTTTCCACGCCATACGCAATATCGCAGTCCACGAATCCTTATGTTACGACATCCTGCCCTCGTAAGACACTCCAATTGCGCGCTCCGAGGGCTTGGCGCAGCGCGACAGAACGCGTGCCCACTGCAACGAGATGAGCTGCGGGAAGGGCTGACCACCCAAGCTTTTCTCTCCGACTCCATCTTCCCTGTTCCCTCCGCTGACTATTGGTTTTTTGGATTGCGACTTGCGGTACAAATACATGTTCACGGTAGTTTGTTGTAACTTCGTTTTCCGAGAGTAATTGACAATACTGTATGGCCCATCAAGAATGACTGCGTATCTTGGTGGAAGATGTGCCATGTTGTTCTCACGGATGCATCTGATGACACCATGCAGCCCACCGAGAGTGTCGTCTTATTAAGCCTGCATCTCATTGGCAAAGGAGTACCTTCGTCCGAACAGCATATCTGATACGACTGCATAGTCAACGGAAAAGTGTTGATGTCTAGCTTGCGCCGCAATGGGAGAGATGCAGTCGCTTGCCACGGCTAAACAGATGCTATCGCGTTATGCATTCGACCTATCTCTGTCTCATAGACAGTCTGCGGCGAGAGTCGCACATATGACTACCTCGACTGCCAGCTATGTTCTAGCGCAAGAGGTTGTACGATGCTGCGCGTGCTTGCATCCGTGGGTTTGTGAAGAACTGTTCTATGAAGAACATATCGTGTATTAAGCTGTATCTCATCGGTGAACCTGATGGCGATGTAGCGAGACTGACTTCTACCACCGCCTACTAGAATCCGAGATTCGCTGAGAACAAAGTGTTTGTGTATTTGAATTACATCTCCCAATGAACGTGTGTTAACACTGTGTCGGACGCGCCCGATAGTATGTTGATTGCTAGCTCTTGGAGCTCGAATTCGGACATCTAAGGACCGATTATACAATCGCATCATCATCTTCTGCAAAACCTCTTTGAAACAATTCCCCAGGCCCACATTCTCTGCTGGCGCCCACCCCACAATCAATCCTGGTAGAGTTTCTCCCAAACGGGCATTATTGCCTGAATACTGTGGGTCGAGGGCCTGCACTGGCCAGCCTCTCCATAAGAACGCGAGGAGGACATGTAACTGGCCGCATAACCCCTTCCACGCACCGCAGACACGCCTTGACACCACGCGTTGCCCCTCGTCTGCTGTCACACACTGGCGCGTTGATTGCCCTTCTGCTTACTGACTCTGGCAGGTATCGCCATATTCTTTATGATTCAAGCCCGGTTGATGCTTCGAAAATGTCCACGTTGTCTGATCGTCTGGGTCCGACTTCCGACGATATCTGTCAACTTTGACTCGGTTTGACATGATCAATCGCGCCTCGCCACACTTGCATAGTCAGCTTGATGAGTCGTCAGGTCGGACCGAAGTCCTCCTGCCCTCATCGATTCCTAACCCTCACCGGCATCCACGTATATGCCCAAACGCGAACAGTCCTCCACCAGCTTACTGCACACACGAAGCCGTTTCGTCCTCCAAACACGCAGCGTGGCAGAGCCTAACGGTCGCTCATGCTCGGGCTCGGTTAGTGGTAACGTACGCGCACGTATCGCGATCCCCGACCAGCGATCTTCACTCTAGTGGGAAACTCTTCGTGCGTGGACATGCAAATCACACAAGTCCACCTCAGGTTTTTGGCCCTTTTACATCATGGCCTATCACTCGGATGGGGATCTTTGAAGATCTCGGAGTCGGCTTTCAGAACGGTTGCCTGCTTTTGCGGTTGGGGCTTGACAAGACGCTTCATCTGCTTCTGCCTCTTAAAGATGACTGTATGTCCTCACGCTCGACGACAAGGCAGTCACTCTTGATGGCAAGTCAGTACTTCAGCAGTCGCTCGCGTCGAGTCGGTAGGGTGGCGGTACGACTTTGTATCGCGTGTCCGGCATCGGATTTGTGAGGCTTCTGTCTGTCCGCCATGCGTGGAAGATGTCTTACTCTGGTTGTTTGAAGCTCTGTGATCGTCCTGGTCTTACGTCAAGCTTACCTGTTCGCTGGCGATGATCGTCTATCGAAGTGACTGACCAGTCACGCCAGTGTCGATGTCGGCGGCGTCCAGTGGTGTCAGAAGCGAGATAGCTCATGTTCGATCAATGCATCGCTCAGGTCTGTTCGCCGCCATCTCGCATCTATTTAACGACGATTACATGGCTTGATTACTCTTAGCAGGAGTACTCAAATGCTGCAGTTGTGTTTTTCGAACATTTCTTTACTGACGCCTATTGAATGTTGTCGACCGAAAGGCTTCCAATAGCCAATCTGCAAGCAGTGGAAACCCATCAAGTCTCCAATGCTCTTTAGCAAGACTCATTTTCGAGGATTGGTTAAAGAGAATTCGATCCTCTTTCCAGAGTTCGTATCAAATCGACTTTCCAGGACATCTGGTAATTGTCCAACCGCACAAGAATGCAGAAGTCTCCGGGCAAGTATCGATGCGATCAGTGCACGTTTCGACCTAGAAAGCTTCCGCTCTAACATTTGGTTGGTGACGAGCACCGCTTCTGCAATGTCTGTGTAGACAGCCGTACAACGACGTCAATCATAACCTTTCTCGCAGGTCGCGACGCCCACGAAGTTCAATGCAGGCAGCTAATCATCAGTTCATCTACATATGTTTCAACGTGTCGATTCGACTCCAGTGAATAAGCGACAAGACCGTACGTCACAACCTTCAATTGCATATTCATGGGAGATGAGTACATGCATGGAAGAACGATGCAACAAGTCCTATGTGAGGATGTCATTACTCGTGTGAGCACAGATTTAACGTAGCCTAAGTCTTCCGGAGGATGATGTTCCGGTATATGGCTCGCAATATACGCTCGTAAATGATGGCAAAGGAAACGCCGTTCTCAGCTTGCTACGGTGATATTGAGTACTCCCGCAATGCATGGCCATCTTTTTCGCCAGTGAGATGCAGCTTGCTTGCAGAGAAGCCCAAGTAAGTAACGACTGATTGGACGCTGGTATTCCACGTCTGGTGGGCGAACCTTTCGACCGTAGATAACACGATGTGAAAAGCTGTGATATGATAGTGGGATGTATTCCATTTGGTGACCAGCACTATTGATTCCTTCCTATGCTCCATGACCTGCTTGCTATTGAGCGGGGTCTTGCGGCGCATCGAAATATCCAATCCCTATCCAAAAAAAAGCAAAAAAGAAAAGCGAGCAACTTTATGTCGTAAAGAGTCATCAACAATCGTTCCATGATTCGTGCCATGTGTCCAATAGCTTCTTCTTCCTTTTCCAACAGCCCGCAAGACGATCGATTTCTGGTATCACTGCTTGCAACACAAAGAAAAACAAAGACAAAAACAGCACTCGCTACCTCCAGCGGGGTACAAGTACATGTGAGATCCAAAGCTCACTGTTGAACTTCCATGACGACTGCGTTACCGTCTTCGTCTAGCCATGGTCCTTTCTCTTCCTCGCTTGCATTCAGCACTGCCTCTGCGCGTTGAATCGTCAGGATGTCAAGGTCGGTGGTATATGTCCGTCCATCACCAGAGAGTGGGACGCGAACTTCGTGCGCCGAGTCAAGCATCATGTCATCTTTCCACAGACGTCTAGGGCCGTCGAAGACGCACAGGACACGCTTCTTCATGTGCATGTCCTGCGGTGCGGCGCTCCAAGAGAGCGGGTAATTTCTCTTGCGTTTGGAGCCCTTCACCAGCGCCGGTGGGCCGGAGAGAGACACGCCATTCTTCGAGTGTGTGAGGCCTTGCTTTTTGGATCCTTTGGTGGCATTAGTCGCCTTGCCGATGGCGCCGTGGTTGGTGACGTGGTTGGTACTCCCGAGCGTGACGGAAGAATCGCTGCGGGAGTGTGTTGATTGTCACCTCGAGTTGCCCGTCGCGGATTTGCGAGAGCGAGAGGCGTTCTTGCCGGACCTGCCGGATCGAGCGCCGTATGTGCCGTCGTTGGCATCGTCGTCATCCTCTTCTCCTGCTGCGTCTTCCTCGTCGTCGTCTTCCTCATCGTAGGAGGAGGGCACTGTATAGTCGACGGTAGTAGGGAGGTTGTGCTTCTTCATTGACTCGTGGACAGCAGGGTCGTTCGCTACTGAAAGCAGAAGCTTCTCGTTGATAGCTTCAGATGGCTCTGCTTGTTGGACAACGCGCAGCACACAGTCGTCCAAGTGTTCGTAGAAGTCCTGCGCGTTGGCGAAGATGACGCCGCAAGTAGAACACATACCCGAGACGTCGCGGACGTTGCTGTATGTGGGTCGCTTGTTTCCTGCTGGGCTCTTTCTGCGTGCGTTCGGTGGTGTCTGCTCTACGCCATGTACCGAAGTGAGGTGCCTCTTGAAGACGTCCGCGCGGTTGAAGCTCTTCTCCGCGGAGCTTCCGGAGCCAGGGCAGAAACCACATACCATGGTGCCCTTGTAGTGCGTCAGAGTGTGTCGGTTCTTGTCGTACTTGCGAGCAAAGCCCTTTGTGTGGTACTCGCATGTTGGGATAGGGCACTTCTCGGGGCGCTCATTCTGGTGAGTGAGCATGTGCGCCTTCAGGTCCTTGAAGTGCCTGCCACATGTAGGGTATGGGCAGAGACCTTTGTTCGATTCGTCGGAAGATGATCCTTGGCTGTGTCGTGATTGTATGGATGAGACAGATGGCCGTCTTGATCCAGGGAAAGCCGGGTATGGCTGGAAAGTGTTCGCATGGAGATGGGGTGAAGTGTGGATCTTGCCACTTGATGAGCGCGGGCTTCGCACGGAAGTTCTCGAGGGCGCAGGCGATGGCATTAAGGGATATGCCATGATCTGAGGAGAGTTGATGGCTGGGATATCAGGATACTGCACCCCTGAGGCTTCAAGTGGCGAGAATGGTTGAATAAGGGAGGGATCTGTGTTCTCATGGTCAGTAAATGGTTGGCTTTCCTCCGCCATTATGAGATAGAGAGAAAAGGAATTGTAAGAAGGAGACGGACAAGAAGAACCGAGAGGGGGAACAAAATGACCGCTGGATTGTGAAAAGAAAGGGGATTGGGTCGGGGACTGCGGCGCGTACAAGCGCTGTGTATCACCACTTGCACTGCTTGAGCGCGCTAAGCGCGTGCCTCCCAACATGCGTCGTGGCGAAGACACAGCAGATGTTCGACGCTGTCCCTTGACACGCTCCAAAACTGGCGACCGTGGTGGGAACTGATATAGAGAAGAGGAAGGCGACGCTGGGGAGCTGAAAGTAAAGCTATCGGTCGCATCCGATGACGCCGTGCTATGAATCGCACTGCCCGCGCCGGCCTGCGGCGGAGTATGTGGCATATTGTATGCGCTGCGCGTACTGAGATTGTTTGCGCCTGCGTAGGGCCCTGTCGAGGGCTGCCCAAATGGGAAATGTGCGCTTGAAGAAAGGAAAGAAACGTCATGACTTGAAGAAACCTTTGTGAACTCACCAACACATCCAATCTTTCCATCGGCAGGAATGGTCGTTGAATCGAAAATAGAGGTAGGAATGCCGTTCTCTGACTGGATAATGCTAGGGCAGATGTTGAACTGCTGCTGCCAGTCGGCTGTCTGCTGAGGTTGCGCGGATGGTGAGCCCATGTTCGAAGACATGGCGCTCTGGATCGATGCTCCAGAATCCGAGGTGGAAGACAAAACTGGTGGCTGTTGATCAAACGAGTATTCGCCTTTTGCATGGAAGTTCTCCTGAACGGTATCGTGCCGGTTGAGTTGTTGTGAGCTGAAAGAGTATGCATCGTTCAATTGGTGGCCATAGGCTTGTTGAGGATATCCCATGAGGCTAGACTCATCGTATCCCGTGTTTGGGAGGTATGAATGTTGATCCATATCCCAGTGGAAAGCGTTAAAGGTGTTGAAGTCGTGCGAGCTGGAGCCCATGGGCTGCTGATGGAACTGTGCGAAGGACGAGGACGCCATGGTGACAGTCCAAGACCATTCAGTCGATTACTAAGTCGTCGAGGTCGTTTCCTGTTGACTGGTCAACAATGGCTTCTTGTCTATCTGTCAAGCGTTCACATACGGGTCCGACTTGTTTAGTGTTCCGGGTGATCTGAGGTGGTGCAGGATGAAACGCCAACGTCGTTTGCTGATGTTTGCGGCGTATCTGAGTTGATCGAACCTGTTTGTCGGATCCGAAGGGAGCGAGTCAGGATTGACGGGTACCTGAAGAGCTGGAAACGCTCAGCCTTATGATGTCCAGAGGATGTCGAGTCTGAAGCCACAACTTTGACGTAGATGCTGCCTTTCGGGATGGCTGGATAGGAACGTACGGGGCGAAGCTCATGACCTATGTATACATATAGATATCACCGAGTGATGCGCAGCACGAAAGCCCACACTTAGACCCTGTGCTGCCCTATGGCGCGGAAGAGGCATTAGCGTCAAGGCGTACCTTTCGTCGACCCCTGCAGACGGTCAAGCCGCAGAGGAGGAGCACGAGGCTAGGGGAGCTATGACAGAGACAGAGGAGGTCCTGGCTCCCGAACAGACCTATGATTGACCATCAACGCGATTGGGGGCCAAATCTGCCTAGTGACATGGATGGGAGGGCATGGCCGGTGCCCGCTCCTTCGCTCCGCCCGAGTGCGAGGGTAGGGTGCACGCGAGGGACGGGCAGACGGTGAGCTTGCGGACTCCAAGGCTGGGGAGCTGCGCACAAGATGCGTGCCAACGCCATTCCTGGGCCCGGAGGGTGCCGTTGTCGGTAGACGAGTTACCAAACACGCCCAAAGCAAGCAAGAGTAGTCCGAAAACTGAGGGCGATCGCAGACCGCGATACCACTTTGGGCCGTGGTAGGCGGACAGGCGTGCGTGTGGCCGGCGAGGTGGGATGCTGTGTGCCCTGCCTCACCGATGGAGAGCAGTTGGTCTGCACGTCGTCTGCATCGGTCCGCATCCTGCCCGTGTGCCTGGGGCGTGGCCGAGCACGATGGTTGGCCCCGTCGGCGCACCCGTCGTTAGCGTGCTGCAGCATCACAACTCTGCGAGGCGTGGCATGGCGGTCTGTGAATCTGGGAGGGCTGTGTATATTTGGCTCGCCGCTAGCCCACTGCGGTACTGTCTCTTGCACAAGCTCCTATACCAGGCCGGATTAGGATGCAGGTCGATGCATAAGCACTCTCGCGCCCAATTTTGTACACCGTCCATGCTCGCCGTGACCGCATCGTCACCGCGAGCATCGCAGATTGGTGTAGCGAGCCTTCAATTTGCTATCTGCAGGCATCAAGTCCCGCCATTGGGTCACTCCGCAGCCACGCATGCCACGCCTTTATTTGCTCCAGAGCTTCACCGGTTTCAGGGAGTCCACCCTCCACGAGACCCATACTGGCCGACCAATCTCGACAGCCATGCTGGCACGTCCTGGCATCGTCAGGGCGGGCAGGATTAAAGCATATGTGCCTCGTGCCGGTCGTCATAAAGCAAATTCTCCGATATCGTTCGGAATCTGTCCGTGCCTGTCTATCAAATGTTGGTTATGGCGATGGTGTGCTTCAAGCATGTGGCAGGACACCTGTGTCCCGCGAATCCTTGCGGGCGGGTAGGGCCAGAGTTCAAGGGCACGCCCATCGACAAGACTCGACATGCGGATCAGCAGCAAGCATGCTTTATTAAACTTCCGCGCGTTTGGCGCACTATGTATGAAGCGTGAGGTCGGCCAACACCCATGTTCTCATGAGTCGTGGAGATCAGAACTGCACGCAATCTAGGGCCGTCGGTTGACCCCGATGGGTTGCTGACTAGTTCAAACCAGAGACCTCTAACCACGTGTGTGTCCGCCAGAGGAACGGCGAACGCCTTAGGGCTTCCCAGACAAGCCCTCTATGGGCGTGAACGGCGGCGATGCCACTTAAGCTTCACTGCGAACATGCAAACGGCTGGTAAGGCTTCATTCCGCACCGTTGCCCAAAGCACCGATAAAAGAGCCTACCTCTGATTGCACGAGAAAGAGGCTTCGAGCCGCGACCTGACGTGGTACCCAGGCCACTCGGAGACTTTTCTCGTGCCGACGTTGCATACTGCCATTGGGCGGCGGGGAGTCGGAGGCCAATCTGCCAGCCTGGCCGCGTAGTCAGCGAACGGGAAGCGAATCTTGATCGCTTCGCTTCCCGAGAAATGGGGGAATAGGCTCGGAGTCTGATTGCTTTGCCGGCACAGAGCGAGCCTCGAGGGCTAAGCTTTTGGCTGGCAGCGGGACGCTCGCTCGCCGCGAACAGGCAACCCTTGCAGTGCGCGGGCACTCCGCCAGTCGTAGCACAGAGCCTGCGGCGATATCCAGACCTGCCTTGTGTGCAGCGCCGCCGGATGGGGCAAGCGGGGTCTGCGTGCGTGCCGGCGGTTTGAGGAGACGAGGCGTGCGTACACAAACGATCGAGGACAGGTTTAGAACAGGACGCCGCTGTGTTTCCATATGGACGGCGCGAAGAGGATCGATCAGATAACGAAAGCCGCTCGCACTACGACTCCAGCTCTGTGCCGTGCTCTAACTCAAGTTGCCGCGGACTGGTAGACAGTGGTAGTGCACCGCCGTTCTTGCTGACTGTACACTCGTTCGCCGTAGCCGTGCGCAGGCCAACACATGACCCGGCGGCACAACGCAACTCAATTGGCCGAGCTAAGCGAATTGCGGTAATCGCTGGGCGCGACATGCACTTCTGAGCACTCGTCACAGTCCTCTTACTCATGAACGACATGGCGCAGGCGACTGATTGACAGCGTCGGTGCGCTGGCTGCTGGTTGAGAGCATATCGCAAGTCATAGCGCAGGCGGGGAATGGCCATGGCGTTGACGACGATAGCACTTGGTCGCGACATACGACTAAATGCGGAATGGCTGGTTATGCTTTGCTACCGCGCCAATACTTCTCGCTTCGTCGCGTCGTCGTTCCGGCGCTGCAATACTTCACATCCTGGCAAATTGCAGTGTCAGACGGCCGAAGGATTATTCCGAGAAATGAGGCCCTCCACGTGGCAGGCCAGGCGGCTTAAGCACCCCTGGAGGTGATCGGATCCCTCCACCTGTTGGTGATAATATACCGCTGTGTAGCCTGTGTTCAACAGGTCCACAGGTGTAGTCTGGCCATCGGTGACTGTTTTCATCTTGACTCGTCTAGTCGATCCTTCGCGCTGGCACTTGCCGCGCCGTGAGCCATCTTGATATCAACCGCTCTCTCTTGCCGACGATAAATTCTCGAGATCCTTCCTGCACGCCTGACTTTAGCGCACATATTGATAATAATAGATCGAATCATTCGATCTCAATGTTGGACTGTTAAAGTGTTTGGCAGGAGATTGCCTCACCTCAAACATTCGCAAGGTTTCTGGCTCAAGGTACCTCCTGCAACGAGGCCATTGAAACAGGAACGGGTGACTACAGTACATGGGATGTTACAACCCGTTAACCCGAGGGAGTGGAGGCAGGATGGTAGGATTCTGACTCTCGAGTGTAGTTGCACGTGGCTTTAGCCGAGAATCCTCAAATGTGGTTGTTTTCTATATTAGACGCTATTCTTGGAGTGCCGCCGTCGTTAAAGAAAAAGGATCTATAGCGGGTGACGATAAACCGCAATCAAAGAAGTTTCAATAAACATGATTGCGATGTGTAGCGTAGCGAGAAAGCACCGGTTGCCGTTGCGTCGCTCGTTAGCGACTCCCAAGCGTCACGTGTCACACTCTGAAGAAACTATGCCAGGAGAGTACGTTACTATGCTCGCACGCGTATTAGGTAATCAAGACACAGTGTGACCAGTCACAGTAGTCGCTTAAGATAGTGAAATGCAAGCCATGTAGCCTTGTAACCTCGGACGATTTATTCGTCCGCTATTGCATCTTTATGCGGATCGACATGATTCACCGATGGCGCATGCACTTCTGCTGTCCTGCTCTCCGTAGGTACGAGAGACAATAGTACTTACATGCGCGCATGTATTTCTGACAACATCTGCGTACGTACAGCCAAGTCCGACCGCACCTCGCTTAAAGCACGCACATACAAGTATCGGTCGAAGAGGCGCGGAAGGACTTCAGTCCGGTAGTCAATACTGTAATGCGAGCTGCAGCATACTGTCATACAAACAACGACGGCAATCGCATACATAAGCAATGCCCAAGCCCTCTTCCAATCGGCGTAGGCCTTCCCCTTTGGCCAACCTGCAGGCTGACAAAAGATTGACAGCCACACTGCGCGCTTGCAGAAAGAATAGGAAGAGCGGTATCGCGTCGCGCGTCAAACGCCTTATGAAGCGCAGTATGCATGCATACACCTCCCACAGTGCTCACTTTCTTCTTAACTCCGGTCCTCTGAAAATGACATGGGAACAAGACGGTGGTGTCGGCAGATGAGAGACCTGCTCTGTCCTGACAAATCCCTCGCGAATCCTACGAAACGCGGCTCCGTGAGGATTACCAACCAAGCTCCCGGGGACCAGATCGGCGTGCTGCCGTAACAAACCTCTTCGAACCGAGATACCTTTGCAAGACCATCAAGTCTGCAGAAGGGCAAGACACGGCGGCGCATCTTCACAGCCAGCCAACCCAATCAACCCTGCCTTCCTTCGCGCGAAGCGAGTGAAAGTGAAGGATGCCAACGCGCAGCAGCGCTTACCCGCCGCACAGCCACTCTACAAAAGCCAACGCCGCAGCATCTGCGATGCAAATAGGAACATGTACCTTCGCCTTGTAAGGCTGGCGGCATGCGGCGTCTGTCGTCGACGGCGCTGCGGTGCTGCACTCCACAACCGCCTCCGGGCTCCGGGATGGACGCCTGCGTTGCTACTGTGGCCTTCTCGATCGATGGGTGCGCCTTGTGATAGCAGATGGGCAGGATTGGGTAAGCTGGGGCGGCGCTGCGGGACGAGGGGAACGAGGATGGCCGAGGTTGCGGTGTGTGAGAAGTTACTGTGTAGGTTTTGTTCTCAGTAGTGCATATTTTGCTTTGGGTTATGTTTCGCGTTATGTGCGGTCTTGGGCGATGTTGCGAGTGCGGTGTCGTAGATCGCTCGTTGCGATGTGATCGCTTGTGGCTGCCATACTTGCCCTATGTCTTGGGTCTGGAGCGCCCTCCACCTACCGCGAAAGCTTAAAGTATGGCGTCTGGGGATGCGTGGAGAGGTGTTGTTAGCGTTCGATGCCAAAGCGCTACTCATGATGGCGTATCCTTGCGAGTTGCTTCTTAGAAGTAGGAGCGGAGGGCGACATTCGCTGCCTTGGCTGAGATGGCCGATGGCTTGGTAGACTGAACTCTACATGTAATTGTATGATGCGAACTTGTGATTGGAAACCTACGAGAAAACTTCTTGGATTCGTAGCCTGCGTCCTCAATCGGATCGAACAACCGCTGCTCTAGAGGGGATATCTAATACAAGCATTCAGAAGTAGCAATTTCAACAACAAAAACTCGTTCAAAGAGGGCACAAACTTCCCATTCCTCCGAGTACACTTGTCATCGTGACGAACTCCATGTCGCAATGCGCCTCTGGTATCGTAGCGCAAAAGCATAAAAGCCACGACTGTCATCGCGATCAAAACAAAAAAGTCAACAAGGATTTGAATCACCAACCATTGCGCTTACGCCTTGGTCTCTTCTTTGCCGCCGACGTAGCGGCTTTAGTCTTTTCTGAGTCACCTGTAGCACCCGCGGTGGTGTTGCTGTTAGAGCCCGGGGCGCCGGAGCCAGAGTCGTCCAATCCACTCAGTTCAAGCCCCATGAGAGTGTCTTCATCCATGTCTGACAGCTCTTCACTCATGTCTCTCATCACCTCGCGACCGGTGTAGCGTTCCTCGTGCACGGTCGTACCCACAGGATCGAAGGGTGCTAGGTACCACGCAACACCACCATTTGCGAAAACGTCGTTGTCGGCGGGATGACCGTTACCGTTCGCAGTGCCGGGTCGTTGGGCGGAAGTCATTGAAATGGGTGGTGACAACGGCTCAGTTGGCTTCGAGCTGGTCGTCTTGATAGTGTGTGAGTGCGTTGAAGATGCACAAGACGCGGCCTTGGAAGCCGGCGTAGGATTGTCGATGTTGGGCCCATCGTTGGGAACAGGCGCATTGTCTTCAGGAAAGCCATCAGCATCGTGCATCTCAACGTCGACGTCGGCCTTGACATCGGGAGACGCACCTGCAACAGCCGAGGCGTTCGACCCAGAACGACGCTTAGCGATCTCTTTGCCGTCCTCATTTTCAGGCTCGATCGATTTGGCGACATCGGCGGAGAAAAGGGAAAGGGACTCGATCTTGCGCATCGTTTCCTCGTGTTGCAGACCACGCAACTCTGCCTCTTTCTTAACTGCTGCCTCGGTGAGCTCTTTGACAGCCTTGACAATACGCTTCGCCAGCTTTTTCAGTTCCTTTTGGTCGTGGCTCAAAGCGTGATGTTCCGCTGTGCCAGCCGGAACTTCGTGCAGCTTTTGGTGAATCGTGTTGATGTCGGCACTGGAGGATGGATCCAGATTGTCACCCTCGGCGAGTTTGGAAAGGAAGACTTGCGACAGGTCACGAGAGAAGTCGGAGACTGAGGTGTAGTAACGCTCACGTAGGCGGTGTGCCAGCACATCGGTACCTGCACGGAATACTCCATCTTTATCGTCAAGCCTGCATCGTTTGTTAGCAAGTGTTCCTGCAATGCGCGTTAAGTCATAGACGTACTTTTGCACCCGTAGTAGGATCGGCCACAAGAGACTTGTGACGGGCGTGTATACGGTATCGATTTGTTCCTTCAGCATGAGAAGCTCGTTCAAGCGAAGCATCTCACGTTCCTTGACCATTGCCGTGAGCTTCACATGATACTCCATGTCTTTCTGCAGCATCTCTCCGAACTCGATACGCCTGAGAAGTCTGGGCCGACCGACAGCGCCCATGCCGGCAAAGTTGCGTCTGGTGATTTCCATACTAGAGAAGGTCTCCAACTGCAACTGCAGGCGTTTGAGCAATGCGGCGCCACGGCGTGCCTCCCGCTTCAAGGTCCAGTATCGGCATGCCTTTTCAACGAATTCTTTGCGCTTGCGTATGGTGAAGCGGGTCAGGCTGGCTTCCACGGTATTGTACACCACGGCTGGAACGACGGGCGCGCCAGAGGGCAGCCTCCAGCTCATTTTGGCCGGTTGAGCGCGCTTGCGTTTCTGATTGGCAACGGTGATGGTATCGTCTGCGGCGCCGCCATCCACCATCATGCCTCCATCTGGTGCAGGAGGAGCGCCGAGCTCGAGCGCAGCGGTCTGGCTGTCTGCCCATTTCCGATCCTTCATCGCGTGCCGGTACCAACGTTTTGCTTCCACGATTGCGTTATCAGTATCATGTGTTCGCCTCCAATCAGGTGGAACGTGCTTGTCGCAGAACGCTTTGAGCACATTTGCGTCAATACCGCCCTGTTGCTGACTCTTCATCTTGAGGAACAATTTGGCTTTCCTGGCGCACGTAACGTGGAATGCAAGGTAACAGTTCTTGTTTCCACATTGGATGCAGGCACCCATTTTCTGTTGACAGATGTAGCAGTTCAGCTTCCATCTACTCTTCGGGACCTTGTCCACATCCGTTATAGGCTCCATGAACGTCATGTTAGCAATCGTAACTTCTGGAATCCATATCGAACAGAGAAGATGCGACCATCGAAGGGTGCTTGTCTGCTTGAAAGCGCCGTCCACATTGGGGCAGAAGATGCAAGTAGGTGTGCCCCGGCCAATTTCCTTGCATTTGCGACAGAACCATTGGCCTTCCGGGATGAATGGCACGCCGTAGCACTCCTGATGGACGGCTAGATCGCAGCCATCGCAAAAGATGATAGCGTTGGCGTTCTCGCAATCTCCATCGTCGCAGATCGAGCATTTACTATCTGGCTCGTCACCCGGCGGGTTGGGATCACCGTTCACTGCCGCTTGCGAGCTCGAACGCGGCCTATGCAGTTGAGCGTGTCGCGGCTGTGGCTTGGGTATCCTCTTCTCGAGAGCATGATACTCTTTTTCAATTTGCGTCATTGTGATTTCGAAGATTGCGGGTTTGATAGCATCCACTCCTTCGGTCTTGCGTTGGTCGTTGATTACTTCCAGCCATTCCTCGTCTTGTTCATCCATGTCATATTCGACTTTTCCAACCGCCGGTGCAGCTTGGTGACCTTCGACAGGGCCGTCACTCTCCAAACGTAATCCCATTTCGGCGTCTTCCTCCGCCTGCTGCGCCTCGGAGAGTCGAACGAAAGAACGCACAGGAAGCTCGAATCTATCGCTCTCCTGGTAGCCGACATTTGACATTGTTCGATCAACATAATTGACTTTGATCTCCCTTTGATCCTCTTCGAACGCGAGAAAGTGACTGAAGTGACGGAATGACGGCCGTGGAAGATTCAGGCGTTCCTTGGTGCTATGAGTTGGCAACGGCTTGATCGGTATAGGCGAGGCCAGTCCGAGCCCGCTTAACATGGAAGTCTGTTGTCGAGGTGGCCGTCCGGGTCGACGCTTAATCGGTGTCTCGACGCCTGCCGCGGTCTGCTGCTGTGACGCTTCTATTTCATGTGTCTCGCCATCGCCGTTGACCATAGGTTTACCACCTTCTGTGTTGTTCTCCAGCTGGGCTATGGCCGCCTTGACATCGTCCTTCTTCACTCGCCCGTCCACCTCGTCTGCCGAAAAGACCATCAACTCCGCGTCCAGATCCAGATCCGGGTGAAAGTCTTCCCAGCTTCTCTCCTCTCTAGGCTTGTAGCCATCGCTTGCCTGGCTCGCGGCCGCTGCAGACGACGAGTTGCTATATCGTGGTCTAGGCGGCGCAACAGGCGGAGCATACCTCTCAGGTCGCTCTCTCCTCGGTCGTGTTTGCATTGCCGATCTTGTGATTGTTGGTGTCCCTGCATCCCCATCTTCGTCACCAAGCTCTGTGCTCTTTCTTCTCGATCGTGCTCGCGGGGCAGTGAGCGCGCGGGAATTTCGTGTGGAGGTCTCTCTTGGTGTGGCGTCTCCTGCTTCGCCATCCTCCCATCTCCCACCTCCTCCCAGCCCGCCGGGAATGAACTTGCGCCGCTTGTTGGGAGGCTCGGTCGCAAGCTCACTGCGCGAGTTGACGCGTACCCTTGCAGGCGTACGCGACGGTCGCCGCGGCGAGAGCTCAGTAGAAGCCATGTTGGGCGCGCGAGGCGCGATGTTCGCGTGTTGGTAATCGGAAGTGGTGTCGCGAGCTGCAGTCGGGCCAGGTCAGGCTAGCCAGAAGTGTGTCTCGCGGCGCAGGTGCTGTACAGCTCGCGCATGGCTTTGTCGCTGTGTCGGACGCGCCTTGCAGCAAACTGCTCACGGACCGTCGTCTACACGTGACAGGCTGCGCTCGGTCGATGGTGTTGTCGCTGTGATGTGATCCGTTGTCTGTTGTCTGTCTGTCTGTTATCCACCCGCCGCCTTTGACCCTTCTGGGCCGTGAGGCAGGAGTGGAGAAGCCGACGCTAACGCTAAGATCGGCACCTGCCGCAACCGCGGGCCGCAGGGTAATATCGTGCACTCGTACCTTGCAGAATGGGCCGCGTGAGAGTTCACCAGCAACGTGCGCATCACCTCATTCGACAGGCCGAAGACATACTGGATGGCGTGCTTGGCTTGCTGTCAGACCTGCTGATGTTCGAGCGAGAAGTCGTGCTTTCGCTCGTCTTCCTAACACTTACAATCTTGTACATACAACAATACAACCTCGTCTCTTTCGGGTAACAGCCATGCTATCGAATCCTCAGCTGGTACAGTTCGCTCAGGCGGTGTCACGGTAAGCTGAACTCCCGAGTATAGTCTCCCAACATCAACAAACACTGAGACCTCTACTTAGCCTCTGCGGCTGGTTGTACTTCACTGCTTGGTCACTGTCTTTCTATCCTCAACCGTGGCTGAACTACAAGCGACGATCTACTCACGGCTTTCTCCCCGACTTCCCTCTCCTCAACGTCTTCGGCTTCTCTTGCTACACAATCAGCACTGGTATTTTCCTCTATTCGCCCGTTGTGCGGGCGCAGTACGCCGTTCGCCACCCTCTGTCCCCTGAGCCTACTGTCAGATTCAACGATTTTGCATTTGGCGTACACGCTTGGATCTTCTGTGTTGTCGTTTACTCGCAATTTTGGCCACGACTTTGGGGATGGGAGGAGGTCCGAGGTGTGAAGAGACATGCTGGACGACTGACTTTGGGCATCCTCTGCGGCAGTCTCTTAGGTGTGGCGATCACAATTCTCGTTGTCTTGAACAGCGAGGGTGGAGGTAGTAACGATGGTACAGGATGGGCATGGCTCGATGTGGTACGTTTGGTTGTGAGATGCTGCAATTCACCACGTTGCGCGCGACTGACGCATAACATAGGTCTACGCCATACAATACGTCAAGCTGATCCTGACCGTTTGGAAATACGTCCCACAAGTCTTCGCCAACTTCAAGCGTCAATCCACCATCGGGTGGTCGATCACTCAGCAACTGCTAGATTTTAGCGGTGGGTTGCTGAGCATGCTGCAACTGCTCATCGACAGCTCACTACAAGCCGACTGGAGCGGACTGACTGGCAATCCGGTCAAATTCGGGTTGGCAAACATCAGTCTCCTATTTGACATCATTTTCATCACGCAGCACTATGTCCTCTACGGGCCCGTGGAGGAGAAGGTCGAGCGAGAACGTGATGTTGGAACCGCAGATCAGGATTCGGAACGTGAACATGACCCGTTGCTAGCGCGCAACGAATGAAAGAAAACCACATGTCAGCGACTCAACTTGAATCCCAAACACGAACTTCGAGATGATTACCTATAAGCGCAATTTAAATTGCTGCCATGCTGGTATTTATTGTCTGGGCCAGGGAAAAAGTTTGACACCATAATATTACGACACTTTGCCAACCCGCGGTTCCTTGCTTTTCAATGTAACTTAGCTTCCCGGCTTCTATCTCCTGGATCGTTTGAGCGCGACTTTCAAGCCTAGGAAAAAAAGTACCATTACTTTGTCATGGACTTAGACGAGGCCCTGCGGACGCCTGGTCCTCAAAGGCGCAATAATGCCTGGATGTGCGAGCAAAGAGTCTGTATGCAAATGATCTGGACCAATCGATCAGTGAAGCGTAACGAGCGCGCCAGGATATTCAATGAGATCTTCAAAGACTACGGACTACCTGACTCCGGCGTAAAGCTTAATGCGATGGAAGTCGAGTACGCCAAAAGGAAAAATACATCATCCTCTTCTGGGCGGCGCTGGCAGAAGGTCTTCTATCCTCCACAAACGATCAAGGACGACAGAATGCGCGCAAGATTGCAAGCTAGTATCGAGGCCTTGACATTGCCGGACAGCGAACCCGACACGATACAGGTAGCTGTACCAGCTTCTCCAGAGGACAGCGAGTTCGACACCATTCATCTGGCTGTGCCGGCGTCCCCATTAGGCCTTGTTAGTAAGGACGCACAATCCAAGCAAACAACCTATAAGTGCGACCCAACATTCGGCAAGCGTTCTGTTGCAGCTCACTATCCGCCGGTCACGACTAAGCAGGGTGGCTATCAGAGCGATCAGGTTCGAGGACGGAAGAGGCGAAGACAAAATTCAGAAAGGCAGGATTCTCCTATTGTATCGATACCACGTGTGTCCGATGCGCTTCTCAGCTGCCGCACTCCCGCCATCGGAGCGCTACCGAAGAGCGGAGACCACACACCAAGATCCTGCGACCTTTCAGTGGAGATCATACCTTACCCGAGGATGGGTAATGATCCCGTCATGCTCTCTGCAACCATGTACAGAAATGTGCCACCGGCTGGTGCTGCGTACATCGATGTGAGCGAGAGCGATGCCCACCCTAAGCGACCGGCGTTGTTATGGCGCTATTGGGACAGCATGAGCCACGGCACAAATTCAACAAACGGATTCAAAAGTGGCCGAAGTACTCACGCACGAGCTCCGCCTCGAGGACCACCGCTTTGTAAAGATCTTGAGTGGACCGATGTGCTCGAACATCTCAATCCGAATCAACGTCTGGACAATCCCACACCAAGCCCATTTATATCCACATCAAGTCGTTTAATTTGGATCATACGCCTGGCACTACGCAGACAGAATCCCAGCAGTCGCATTAGTGTCATTAATTCAGCGGTCCTCGATCCAATGGCAATCTATTACGTCCCTCCATTCCACACGGAGTTGAAGAAACACCTCGCCTTCGATTATGGGGCGCAGTATTACAAAGGAATCTCGGAACATTTGGTCTGGAACCAGATTCCTCAAGATGCCATAACCAATACTTTTACGGTCAGCGACCTCTGCGAACTTGCCGAACGCAACCCAGGTGTGAAGCGAGTCTTGCGCCTCAACAAGGTCGGTGCGAAGGGTAGACTTGATATAATCACCCGCTCCTTGAAGAGCGACAACGTCAAGATAACGGACAAGAAAGCTGTTGCGATGCCTGTATTGGTCAAGTTCTTCGGTCTGGATCATACTAGTTCTCACGCAACGCTTTCCCGTATGGTGTACGAGATCGCACAAGGGTGGGCCTTGACACCAGATAGCGTCACCGAATCCAGCTGGCAAGCAAAAGCTCGATGGTTCACGCACACCATCTGTCGCAAAAGCTGCGAGCCTGTCAGCTTCGCTGATCAGTCAAAGATCTACCATGCGTAAGTCTGATATACAATCATGGACCGACAATTCACAGAGCAACTGACCCTATATCCACCCACAGTTTCCTTGACGGGCTCAAATGGAGTCGCGGCGATGTCAATGTACGATTCAAAGGCCAATGCGCCTACGATATGATGCAAAGACGAGCTGCGAAGCTAGCGCTTGGTCGACCCGCTCAGCTCATCACGGACGAATTGAAGGCATCAATGCGTCGAATCCAGCGCTATAGTGAAGAGCAGCACGACGGGCGTACGATCGGCTATGTGGTATTGCCATCGACTCCAGCAAGCTCAGAAGCTGCCAGTGCCATCGAAGAATAGCCTGTAAATTACTCGCCACACAGGAGCACGCACCCGCGAGCCATTGGTGACTTGGAAGTGCTGCTACCAGCTTAAGAGACAAAGAGAAAGCACAGTGCCATTGAAGAATTACGATCCCTGTTGAACAGACATTCTGGATGGCGGTCGGCTGTCGGCATCTCGAAAATACAGGAGGAACACATTAACATATGATACATGGAACTACACAGTCTTGACGCTTTCCTCCAGGCTCATCATGAGCTTTACGTTCTTGGCCATCGTCGATCCTCTGGTGGAGACTTTAGGTGACTTCTGTGATCGTCCCTCTATAAGCCTTTGGCGTCGCCGTGCTGCACGGTGTATTCGTGCACCACCGTGATCTGCTGTTGTCGACCGCTGGAAGCACTCGCTGCTGAATTGCCATCTGAGTCGCCATCATCTGCAACACCTGCAGTCCGAACCTGTGTAGTTGAAGGCCCAATGTTCGCCACATTCCACCCATGCGAGTCCGTAACCCAGCCGTTCTTCGTCTCACAGAGCTCCATCTCATCATCGTCGCGGAAGGAAGACAGTATTCGACTCCTTTTCGCCGGTGTGCGGTTCCCAGTCGCGACGCCACTCTTCTGGCCTTGTCCAGTGTATCCGTCCTTGCCCGACTTTTGCCCATAAGCTCCCGATCGTGAGCGGGAGTTGTATGAGATCTTTCTGCCAAAGCTCTTGAGTAATGGGCTGAAAGCTGGTACACAAGCCACTATGACTCCCATGTTGATCTCGACGATTGACCATTGGATGATGGGTTTGGACTCGGTATAGGTGGCTAGCGCTGCGATAGTCTGAATTCGTATGGCTTGGACGACCGTTACGAAAAAGCCCGCGCCGTAGAGGAGAGCGACAGCAATCTGGAAGGTCATCAGTATGAGATTGGCAAGGAAGCGGCTTCAAGAAAAGATGATACGGACCTTGTTGCGCTTGTCGAGCTGCAGTCGTCGTAAAATGGGAAATGGCAGTACTATTATCAATACGTCCCAGGCCAGACTGGTGCCGCCCAGTGCGAAATAAGTCGGCAGTGTTTTGATGCATCTCCCCGGTATGCTCGGATCCCATTGCCTTGCGATTGGAGTGCAAGCAAACGACAAGAGGAAGGTGAAGATGAGTTGGCTCACGATGACGAGAGTCAGAACGACATATAGCACGATGGCGTATGTCTTGTTAAACCCGGCGACTCGAAGATAGCCTCCTAACAGAGAGACTTTGAAGCCGAGTACAGCAAGGCAGTAGATGGGTCCGCCAACGTATTGAACCTGTCACGCTCAGTCAGTACATGCAACATGCAGAAGATCAGCTACTCCATCACCTACTCGGCTGAAAGGAACGGCATTCTCGAGAGGAAAGGTGTCTTGGTTCAGCCCCAAGCCCCATTTGGTCTCTACATTGGCTAAGGTCAGCTTGTGATTTTCGAGAAAAGGAAGTGCAACGAACGGTAAATTGCGATAGCGCTGTATCCTACACCAAGGAGCTGTTGCGATGTTAATACACACGCCCGTCCGCAACCGTCTCAGAAAGTCATGCATACCGTGCTCGCTGCAATCGCTGCATCGTCCAGCCCGAAACGCCCCACAGTCTTCCAACGCACGCTGAAACGAAGGATAGTAAATAAGACCGCAATTGTTGAGAAAGCAGCGGCCAGACCGATCACGCTCTGTGCATCAGATGTCGCAGGGGCAGTGTTGAGATTGTGTACCCATCCGATCGTGTAGGGTGGCGACATGGTAAGACCGGGGGATCAGCAACAAAGAGACGGTCCGCAGCCCTGGATCAACGACATGATGAACGTGCATATATGATGTCTGGCTCGAATTCCGCCAAAGACTCCTGAGGTGCATACTTCAATGACTGATTCGCATTGATTGATTCGTGTCGTGATGTGCCCTGAACTCATGTCCGCAAAACCGGCACGCTTGCGAGCGGAGACATTACTGTAGACGGTCAAGATGATTTGGCGAGTGAAGAGCCTGGCGACATTGAATCAATGAACCTTGTCTTGTGTGTGTACCTCCGTGTGCTCCGGCCAAAGGATTCAGACGGTCTCCAAGCGGACTATGCAGTGTGAAGATGGTGAAAACGCCGGTGCTGTGCCGCAATACTCTTGCTTGGTTCCAGAGCAATCACATTTAGACGAGGTCTCACACAGGAATTGTGATTGGATCCTTTGCTCTTCGCCCTTGGCCCTTGACAGCGGTCCACCGCGGCCCTGGCTGCCGCGTCCCGATCTTGTACTAGCCTGTCGGTAGTGTAATCTCAGGGATCTGTGCAGATGTGGAGCTACACAGGGTCGAGCGACATGCGCAGCAGGACCATCAACCTTCCGGAAACACATCTCATGGGCTAGTAACAGTTGCACAGAAGAGTCTTATAAAAAGGGCCGGTGTCAACGTTTGCATCATCCGGAATCTAGAATAGGGTACATGTCCCCATTAACATCCGCTTTCTTCCAGGCGAGGAGGTACATTCGCTCCTCCACGAGCAAGGGTGCCATTGATCTTTCTAGGCGCACCGTGCAGCTCTACTCTTGCGCAAGATCGGATGGAAAGTGGATGTCGCCAGGCGACTTTGCCGCACCACAGTATTCCTAGGCCCCACCGGTTAGTGAGAAGTGCCCCTGCTTTGACATTTCCCTCCTACGTAGGCTAATATATTGATAGAAGACTTGTTGGTCCATCTTCAAACGCCGCATGGTGCCTCGGCTGATTGTGTGTCTCCTCTTTGTTGATGAGGCGGCACTTTATGCCGGATCGTGTACGGAAAACCATCGCTTAGGAGCACGCCGTAATTCATCCTCGATATCTCAGTGGTAACCACAATGTAGACTGCTACGAAGTGTGTGATGCTACCGCGAGCGAAAGCGGAGACGCTGAGTTTGACTAGGTAACGATTCATTGCACATGTGAGCCCTCCTGGGCCCAAAGACCTTCTCTCAATAGATGAATCCTTGGCCTCGCTTCACGGGACTAAGATTGACGGGGTCTTTTAGTTGCATACGAAGACGGCAGGGAGCCGCAACATCCAGCCGAAGGATTCGAATGTTCAATATATTATCTGTACCTTCCTGCAGCTGCCAGTACCAACCTTCACGTATTCTCAGTCGCTCCTGCAAGGCATTCGGTGCAATGGCAATCCTACGCAAATCTGGATGGGCTTTCTTGGCTCTTGCGGCAACTATCAACGCGCAATGCGACTCTGATTGCAAATGTTTCCCCGGAGACGACTGCTGGCCGACTGTTGAGGAATGGAACGATTTCAACAGCACCATCGATGGCAAGCTGATTGCAACTGTCCCTCTGGCCGCTGCTTGCCACGACAGCGAATGGGCAAGCTACAACAATGAAACTTGCACTAAAGTCCAAGATAGTTGGCTGGATCCGGAGACGCAGTAAGTCAGGTCAATTGTTCACATCGAGTATGTTGCTAACGGTCTTAGCTACCCTGACTCAGCCTCCATCATGGCTCCCTTCTTTGCTAATCGCAGCTGTGATCCTTTCACTGACAAGTCTGCCGGCTGCGTTCTTGGATCCTATGTTCAATACAGCGTCAACGTCTCTTCTGCTGACGACATCACTGCCGGCATCAACTTCGCCAACGACCGTAACATCCGCCTTGTGATCCGTAACACTGGTCATGACTACAATGGCAAGAGCACTGGTGCCGGTGCGTTGGGCCTCTGGATGCACAACCTGAAAGACATCGAGTTCAAGGACTGGGATGACGAGCACTACACCGGCAAGGCCATCAAGATGGGTGCTGGCGTTCTCGGCGGCGAGGCCTACAAAGCGGCGGATGCCGAAGGTCTTCAGGTCGTTGGTGGCGAGTGCCCAACCGTCGGCATTGCTGGCGGATACTCCCAAGGTGGCGGCCACTCAGCTCTGAGCTCTCGTCACGGCATGGCGGCTGACCAGTCATTGGAGTGGGAAGTCGTTACTGGCACTGGCGAGTACTTGATTGCCAACCGCGAGCAGAACACCGATCTTTACTGGGCTCTCTCTGGCGGCGGAGGCGGCACCTACGCTGTAGTGCTGTCCCTTACTTCCAAGGCCCACGAAGATACCCCTACTAGTGGCGCCAACTTGACTTTCACCAGCCAAGGTGTATCTCAAGAGGCTTACTACGAGGCCATCTCTACCTTCCACGCCTCTCTTCCGGAGTCAGCTGATGCCGGTGTCATGAGTGTTTGGTACTTCACCAACGAGACCTTCGCTATCTCTCCTCTCACTGGCCCTAATGTCACCGTCGATCAGCTCAAGGGCTTCCTCGCCCCGTTGATGAACAAGCTGGATGAGCTGGAGATCGAGTACACCAGCTTTTTTGGCCAGTTCGACACGTATCTGTCTTTCTTCGATAATATGTTCAGCGCCATTCAGGTTGGCATTGCGCAAGTAAGTCATGGCTCTTGTTACTCTCAACAACATGCAGAACTGACCATACACTCAAGTACGGCGGCCGTCTCATCCCTCGCTCTGTCGTCGAGAACAACGGTACAGACTTGACCGAGGCTTATCGCTTTATCAATGAGCAGGGTGCCCAATTCATCGGCGTCGCCCTCAACGCTTCCCTCGCAACAGCCGGTAACCCGGAAAATTCCGTGAATGCTGCATGGCGCGACACCCTCATCGACACAGTCATTACCACACCCTGGGACTTCACTGCTCCTTGGGAAGACATGCTCGCTAACCAAGAGCTGATGACCGACGTCCTGATGCCCAAGCTCGCCGAGCTCACTCCCAACGGCGCCGCCTACCTCAACGAGGCCGATTTCAGGCAGCTGGACTGGAAGGAAGTCTTCTATGGTGCCAACTACGACAAGCTTGAGGCCATTAAGAACAAGTATGATCCTAACCACTTGTTCTATGCCGTTACTGCGGTTGGGTCGGATTACTGGGAGGTGCAGGAGGATGGTCGTCTTTGCAAGGCGTCAGCGGAGTAGAAATTGAGTCAGTCTGACAGCGTAGCATCCTTTGAAAGTTCATGAATTCTCTCTTGCCCATTTGCCTATTTCTCCTGTCATAAGTTTCATTACCCCGTCTTCCCGCCAGAAGTGCCCTGCACCCTCGAAGCCTGTCCATTTGAATGCGGCCGGACCTGTCTTTGATATTCGCTCTGCCCAGGCTTTGAGTCTGCGGTTTGAAGTGAAGCTGTCCACTGAGCCCCAGACCGCCAGGCTTGGGCAATTCATGGCCCCAAAGCCTGTAGCTTTGTCAACACTGCCCTTCAGCCCAGACCATGATGCTGGAGGCACCAGTGTGTGTGCCAGCGGTGGTAAGACTGGAGATATGAGCAGGTATCTGACGTCCACTCCCTGTGTTTTTGTGGAAGCTTTTGTGTTCACACTCTCCTCAGATTTCATTGCACTGTCTTTCGCGCCAGGGCGAATGCCGCTGCTTCGCCGCCTTATATGCGCCTTGATGCGTGCTGGCACTTCGACGCTACGATGCATGATGCTCGCGCCACGGCTGGTTTCGCGGCTGCGACGTCGTTCTTGTGGGTTGGTTTCTTCGCCACCCACGACTACCGGGGATGCATGCAGACGCGGTTTCGACGCATCTGCTGGTGTGAGTCTTCGGCCTCGGGGTTTTGGCGAGGCCTGCTTCGTTTCCAGGATGGAGCGAGATTCTTTGGCTAGGCGATACGCGCGGAGGATAATCTCTGCGGCGGTGGTGCCGTGAGGAGCGTTCTCGAAGCGGTTGAGTATCTCTGCTACGGGAGGTAGACGAGACAATATGATGGAGCCGTATGAGTAGCCAGATAGTAACAGGGTAATGTCGTTTGATCTTGAACGGCTACGCGGGCTAGACGTTTGGCTCGAGGGAGGCAAAGGCTCGATACCATCAGCATGCGAATTGCGCGCAGAAACGATAGTAGACAGTCTTTTCAGTCCATCTGACGGCTGTAGCTGTTGAAGGTAATATATCATGAAGCCGGCAAAAGACATGTAATCTTCTTTCTCAGATCGCCCAGACCAGCTGGTGCTCCCTTTGGAGTCAGAAGCGCCTCTGTAATCTCGTAAGTCACATGCCCAGTCGCCTATTAGGATGAAGATGCCCTTACCTAAAATTGAAAGTACCAACCACAAAGCCTTCTTTCAGCAAACACCTGACCACCGCCAGCACGACCGAGTCATCGTAAGATCCGCCGAGCGGGGCGTACGGGTGTGCAATAACAGCACCCCGAGTCGCATGCCTGTTCTCAGCCGCATTGGCAAGAACAGCTTCAAAGTGATCCGGGTGGTATATACGACAATCTAGAGGTGTGTCGGCGGCGAGAGAGGGTACGGTGAAAGAGTAAGCAGGTTCCATGGAGTCTTGCAAGGCGTTGGTCGCGGCATGGAGCCCATGGGCGCTGGCATGTCAGAAGGGGAACACTTTGAGCAGGAGATGCAGTGACTTGATTCCACATACGATTTCTCGCACGGTGAGATCGAGGGTTTCAAGCGATGTGGTGTGTTCAGGCCCGCGGAACTCGAAGCTTGCTTGCATGTGCTCCGCTTCACGAGCCAACACCTCAAAAGCAGATGGTCATTCAAGGACAAGATTCTGTATACATCAAGGACAAAGACTCTATAGACCGCAATTCTACATTCAATGTGATATCACATGCCTGAAGACCTTCAAATGCATTTCATTCGGGGCCTCTGACAACCAGTACCTACCCGGACGTTCCGGATCATCGTTACGACAAAGTCCCTGACGGCCCTACAGGACCCACCGCTGCTAGAGTGATCTAAGAAAAGGCCCTAGGAGGTGTCGAAAGTCTAAACATTCCGTCATGATCGCTACTACTACTCGGTATCGGCATCATGCTGTGAGAATAACAACTCCGGATCCGGCTCATCATCAGTGGTGGAAGTGATGTTGCTCGGCCTTCTCCTCGCAGTCTCAAAGCTCTTGTCCAGGCCTCGTATCTCATCACCGCCGTCCGAGTCTGATACCGCCGTGTTGCTTTCATCGCAATCGTTCGTGTCCAAGATATCGGGCTCGGGTCGCGACTCCCCAATTACGTTCCCCAGTATGACCCTCCCTTGCCTGAGAGCGTCCAGCTCCGCGCCTATAGCAGCGATCAACAATTTCCAATTGTTCTCTTCAGCCTTTCCAAAATTCGCCTGTAGATCCTCTATCACCCTGTCCATTTGCGGCAGTAGTTCTTTCAGGCGGTCCGAAGAAGTAGCCTCTGGCGCATCATCCCAAGCGTGTCCTGAGTTCGCCATGTCTGTCCCGGACACTTCTACTCGCACTCGTTTCTCGAGCTCGGTCACTGCGACAGCGACCTCCTTCCACATCTGTCCACCTTGATCCAACGCTTCTTTCTCTTGCTCTACTCGCCGCCGTTGTTGCAGGACTGACTCCCGTTCTTCTGTGAAGAACTCTTTTGCCATGTCCAAGGTCCTGCGTTTGGGCGGTAGCTGCCAGACCGAGAGCTGTCCATTGCTCGATTCTGGCCGCGCAGGTGATGCGTTAGGCTGGATCGAGAGGAACTTCTGCACGTCCGACTCTAGCAGGTTGATGCTCTGCGTGTACGACGCGAGTTTGGCCTGTGTGGAGTTCTCCGCTGCTGCGATCCGACGCGCCAGCTTCCTGTGTCTGCCTTTCATGTCTGCGAGCTGCATCTCCACCTCTTGCATTGAATTCTGCAATGCGTCTGCTTCTTGTCGCAGTCGCTGTACTCTTACGGTCTCCTCGCTCGTGTCCACTCCAGAAGAGGCATCCTCAAGTCCCTTGCGCTTTGTAGCCCATGTGTCGATCTGTTGCAGCTTGCGCTCTGCATTGTTCGCCTCGGCATCTAGTGACTGCAGCTCTTCGTCTTTGATGTCGGAAAGTGCGGTGATCGTAGTATAGAGACCCTTCCGCGCGCTTCGAAGTCCTATTCTCTTTCGCGCAGGCTTGCTGCTCGGGCGTGCAAGGCTGCTTCTCGCGCTTGCAGCAGTAGGCGTGGTGCTGCCTGTAGATCCTCCATCGCCTGCCTTACCACTGTCTAGCCCTCGGGCAAGCGCTTCGGCTTGTGCGTCGAGTAGGAACTGCAAGTCGGCATGTAGGTCGTCTTCTCGTGTATCGGACGGAAGCGGCTGTTCGAAGAGAGTCGATTTGCCGACAGTGGATGCGGGCGGCGGAGAGGTGTACGTGCTCTGGATGATCGGAGGAGGGATCATTGAAGCAGCCATAGGCGAGGGTGAGCGCCATCGGGGCAGCTCATGGCTAGCATCGGAATAGCGATCGCGTCGGCTAGAGGAGGCATGGGAGAGCCAGGAAGCTCTGCGAAGAAGGTCAGACATGCTGTTCGAGGAAGAGGGGGTGCGAGGAGATTGGTGGAATATACCGAGAGTCCATCGTTTGGGAAGGTAGAAGGAATAGCACAAAGGATGTGTGTACAGCTCGAGGTACCGTAGGTCATGCGAGCAGGCAGGCTGTCATGCGGGTGCTTGTTTACTGAGACATTGGCTGCCTGCATGCAGCGGCTTAGAGTTTGGGCACGCAGCGTTGGATAGAAGCCAGCTTTGACATTGCGAGTGTATCCTGATGCTATCTGCAGTCAGCAGTAAACGCACTGTGTACATGTATATGTAGTGTTGTCATGTTGCGTTCGCCCTTTGTTACACCAGGTGCACCGTTCCTGAAGCTCGACGTCATCTGCTGACTTCAAGCGCCGATGTCTTTTCGCAAACAACTTGAACACATGAACATTTGAACGCTTGACTCGTGTGGAAGAGCAACACTCGACTGCAAAAGGACACGTCATTCGAAGTTGAAGCATAAAGGCCACAAGGCTGTCAATCCAAGTTTCTTCGAGCACGCGGCAAAACAAAAGGAAGAGCATACCTTACGCTTCAGCATTCAGAACGACATCATGGCAGCCGAAGAAGAGGCACCTCCGAGGTTCATTCTTTTCGTACCCCCCGTGCCCTCGCCCGCTACCATCCGCTCATTGAAGGCTGCTTTTGCAGACACTTTCACTCAAGTTCTGCGAGAAGTTGCCTCAGCTTCGTCCGAATGCTCAAAAGCAGCAGTTCTAGAGGTTGCCCTGGCCTGCCCACATCTTGCTGGCAAGCAGGACTACCCTCGATCTCAGTCATACCATGAGACACAATCGGCTCTTGCCGCTATCTATAAGCTCGTATGCGTGATTGCTGCAGCAGAGCACATCAACGTCGAGGACAAGGATGGCGTTGATGTGCGAGTGATCCCCGTGGCGTGGTCACCTACCAGGGAATGGTACGAGGATGATGCAAACCTGGAAGGACCCATTCTGAGCATCGCTGGTCTAGCACAGGCGAGCCGAGCATGGCAGTACGCTTTTGGTGTCGAATCGGAAGCTGGCGAGGCTATGGTCAAAGCATTCGTCACCGCCAAAGGAAGTGGCGGCACTGTCAACAGGCTTCAAGGAAACAGGCCGGTGCAGAGAGATCTGAACCCAACAAACGACCCTCTATCTTCTGCTTCACAACCGACCGCTAGCCAACCAACTGCCCAGCGTCACTTCAACAGCGTGGTAGGCGGCACTTTCGACCATCTGCACATCGGTCACAAGCTTCTGCTCACAATGACGCTTTTCGTCGCGGACACTGCGCCTTCGAACCATCCGCGTAGCACTATTATCGGCATCACAGGTGATGAGCTACTGAAGAACAAGAAGCATCAATCAGTCCTCGAAAGCTGGTCAGATCGCCAAAGAGCCGTGGCAGACTTCTGTGATAGCTTGATTGACTTCTCTCCTGCGTCTTCGAAACAAGTTACCAACCGTAACGACCCGGGCCCGAACGGCAAATCCGTCGACATACAATATCCGTTCGGCTACACCATAAAGTACACCGAGATTCAAGATCCATTTGGCCCTACCATCACCGAGGAGAACCTGGGCGCGCTCATCATCTCGGCCGAGACACGATCAGGCGGCAAGGCGGTAAACGATAAGAGGAAGGAGAAGGGCTGGCGCGAGCTCGATGTGTTCGAGGTTGACGTGCTGGATGCGACGGAGGAGAGCGGCGCTGTGAGTGAGGGGTTTGAAAGCAAGCTTAGCAGCACTGCCATCCGCGAGAAGATCGAAAGAAGGAGAGAAGCTAAGGTGTGAGTGTGTGTAACTGAACGAAAGCGAAGCTACCTTATCAAGTACTGGTATGACACGACATTGTGTCGAATATGGCCTCATCAACTGTCTCATGTTGACCGCCTCACGATGCTTGAAGCGACTCGATCATGTACATGGCATTCTTGTTGCTGCTGGCACTGACACTGGCACTGTCATTAGGCGAGTTGGGCTCCGTAGACGATAATATTAAGGTATCGACATGATCCTTCGACATGATCGTGATGAATAAATGATTGAAGCCTCTCACTGCGATCACTGCTCTCACTGCCTTCCTTTCGTTATGCGTAGGTATTATCGCTATTGCTATACCCCGTCCGAGCGACCGCTAAGCTTTGTTCTGTATTCCTCGAGGATAAGGCTCCAAGGCTGTAAGGCTCGAAGGCTGTAATGCTGGCTTCATCACTAGGTAGTGTGAGACAGCAACCATCCACCCTTATCTACCCCCATACATCTTGCCTCTTGCTTGCGCATGACCACTCGCGTCATCTAGGTATCTTCCATGCTTCTATTACAGCCGGCCTTTCTCTCTTGTCAATAGCACTCTCGACCTGCCTTATGCAATCCATGCAAAGCGTCGACTGCAAGCCACGGCGGGCGTCAACACACATATCGCCTACGCAGGAATATCATGTTAGCGCGCCGCATCTGTTCTCTGCCCTTGCAGAAGCTAACACGTGCATACCGCTGCTGTCGCCAGACATTTCACAAAAATCAACTACCCTAATGTCAGTACAGTCATTACCGCCATCAACATCTCCACCCTCCCCTAAAGTGCAACTACCGCCTTCATGTCCACCTGGCTTGCTACATGGTGACGACCCTGCTGCCTTCTACCGCGCCGCACTCTATGCCGATTTCCATGTACAGCTTTGCGAGCGCCTCCAACATGTCTTACAGTACCAGCGACGCCAGGAGCAGCTCGACGAGGTCAGAGACGGGACGGTATCGGCTTTAAGCCATGAAGCCCACTGTCACCCATCCATACAAGCCACCGCTGGAGTACACCTCACGCAAAGCCCTGCAGCGCCTTCAAAATGGCGCAGTGCCGATGCTCCACTCTATTCTGCCACGAAATGTCGCAGAACTGATGATTCGTTCAATTCCAGCCCAAAGCGTCGCAGAGCCAATAATTCGCTCGACTCCGCCACGAGTGAATCCAGACCATGCGCATCGTCCGAGTTGTGTTACAAACATTCTGCAAAGAAGATTTGCTTGGCTACAACTGCGCCCGATCTGCAACAGCAGCATCACTGCAAACCACCTGACCAGGCCAACGAGTGGGGTTGGATTCCGGGAGAAAATCAGCCGTTCTCGTGGTGGCGGCCCTTGACTCCTAGCCCAACACTCACCTCGACGATAGCACGCCTGAGCTGTTGATGGACTTTTTTCTCAAGGCTCCTCGACGAGAGCGAAGACTGTCACCCAATCACGGATGTGGTAAGCAGCGCAGGGCTGAATCGGCATCAAGTAGATGATATGACCACACCACATGACAAACCCCAGCTCGACGAAAGAGGGACCGGAAAGGTAGGTCAGCTCAGAAAGTGCACAATGTGTGTGAATAGCAGGATACAAAAGAACCCCATCATCCTCACCGGTCTCTCGTTCCCCAAAGCCCAGCGGAAGATCCTTCGATGCTTCAAACCAAACCAGAAATCCGCCTCCTGGAAGCGCATATCAGATGCCGAAATGGCCGTTGAATGACCGCCTTCCGGCCGTCGACACGATGCGCTTGGCCGCGATTTTTCCACAAGAAGCTTTCTCAGCGCCCATGCCGTCCCGTACAGCAAGCCCTTCGCGACGCCACATCCCTTGGGGTCGACATTTGAAGCCAGACGTGTAGGCGAAGCCGCGTGTACTGCTCTCATGGGCAGTGCAGTCGGCTGGTTTTGCCTCAAGCCGTCGGCGCGGTGCGGGCTTTCGGAGGGTGGCATCTCGCTACGCTGATGCGATGGTGGTCGGCAGGTGGTTGAGTTTGGCGTGGGAGTGGCCTGTCTGTTGACAATCGGGACGATCATCAAAGGGCGTGGTTGTCCACCCAGGAGCCGGCCACCGTTCCCGCGGGCTGCAGCTCTATGTCGGCCAACGAGCGACCGGGCCATCTATCTTCAGACCGCTGATGACACCAAAAGAGCGAGTAGCGAGCACGGCTGCTGAAAAGCGGCTGTTCTCGTCGGAGCCAGAATAACGTCGGAGGTCATTGAGGGCGACGCGAGAGAGCGAGGGGAAGGCAAAAAGAAAGCAGCGTTGCCTTTCACTTTGATTTCACCAGGAAATTGTAAGTGAACAAAAGTACCTTCCCGACGGCCTCCCGTTAGATCCCGGGATCCCGAAACCAGCCAATGAGGCGGAAAATCGCTGACTAAAGACAAAGTCACATGACCTATGACCATTGCATGTGAACAGTATGGTCTGGCAAATTTCCCGTCTTTCGATGAATCGGTGGTAGCAGCACTTGGTAAGCAATGGAGTCAAGACTTGTAACACTTCAAAAGCGGCTGTTCTTGCCAAAGCCGAGATGAAGTCTGAAGTTATTGAGGGCGACTTGGGACGGTCTGCATTGAGGCCTTACGAACAGAGATAGAAGCGGTGCCTTTCGTTTTGAGTTTCACCAGGGAGATGTAAGTGAATGAAATTACCTTCCCGACGGCCTCCCACTAGGTCCCGGAAACCCGAGGCCAGCCAATGAGGTGAGATACCGCTTAATAAGCGCAGAGTCACATGATTGATGACCATTGTATGTGAGCTATGCGGTCTACCCTTTGTATTTCGAGATTGGTCGTAAGAGCAGGAGAGGCGTTGGAAGATGATGATGCTACAACGTCAGCCGATCAATAGTCTGATTCTGCTTCCTCGTAGCAAGACTTTTGTCAATGTTGATCGCCAGAGGTTGGAGTAGTGTAAAAGAACAGTGAGCAGGAGAACTACGAGATAGCAGAATGAAATCATTGTATGGGTATCATATAAAAGTTACTTGCCGAGTCCTGGCAATCGATTGCAGTTCATTGTCGTTCGTAACGCAGGGGTTTTACACCTCACTGATCCGCACGCTTTTCCTAGTAGTCCTTCTAGGCATGCTGGAATCAGCGCCCTCATCAGTCGCTCCTTCTGTCGCAGCGCCGGCCTGAGCAGGAGTCTCAGGCTTTAGTGTCCCTGGCTTTGGCGTCCCTGCGGCGCTCTTAGCTGGCGCCTTGTCGTCTGCCTTCTTTTCCTTCCCAGAAACAGAAGCCTCTTTGGCGAGACTGGATCGTTTAGCTGTAGCTGCAGTCTTCGTTTTCGAGCCCTTCTTCTCGTCTGGCGCTGGTGTGGCGTTTTTGCTCGTTGCTTCTGACTCCACCACCGAAGCGGTGCCTTTGATCGGAAGTCGAAGGGGTAAGAACGTCTCCGGCGCCCGAGTACAACGCTCCATGATCTTCTTCATTTCTTCGCGTACTTCGTCTGCTGGCTTAACCCACTTAGAGACATCCTTAAGGAGAGGCTCACGTCCATATGCGACTTCGACCATCATGGTCACAGGCTGCCAGTACTCCGTGTCCGGGTCCAAGTGAAGTCCTGTAGGGTCCGCTGCCTCGCTGCCTTTCTTTACTACGATGAACGATGCTAGCACGTGCTGTGCTGATAGCGGTTCCAGAATGCTGTATTGTGGAAACAGGAAGCGGTCCTCAGTGGCGCCGGCCAAAGTGAAAGCAAAGACAACCTCACTTGGAGGTGGTGGAGGCGGGGGGGCATATTGCTGTGCTGGCGGGAGCGGAGCAGGTTGTTGCTGCCAGGCCGGGGCCTGGTTCGGTTGCTGTGGTGTGGTAAATGGCTGTACCGGCTGCGGTGTACTACTTCCTTGCTTCGGAGTTGCATTCTGCTTCGCGCGCTTCTCCTCCTCTGCGGCCTCTTTCGCCTTCTGCGACTGTATCACAGCGCCCAACTCATCTATGTGTTTTTGAAACACTTTCAGTTGTTCCTGTGTCGCTTTGCCTGTAGCCACTTCCTTCATAAGGGCCTTCAGCTCGGGGTCGGAAGACGCGCGTGTCGCAAGCATACTAATCACTGGATCGGGCGATGGTTTCTTGTCTTGAGCAGATGCTGTCGCAGATTGCGCGACGGGTTGTGGTGTGCTAGGCTGTCGGCTTTGCAGGGGTGCCAGAGGTTGAGCTTGGCCAGCAGGTGGAATCGGCCGGTTTTGGTAGAACTGGTTTTGCTGCTGTGGTCGGTATGCTGCTGCTGACTGCGATTTCGGAGGCGCAGGCGGCTTCGGCTTGTTCACGACCCAGAGGTTGACCTCGAAAATGTGCGGCTCTATCCTCAACCTGCATCTTCCTTTATCCTTCATGCTCTTGAGCACAAGATCTGGTCCCTTCTGCCTGCCCTCGGGCTTCTTCCAAAAGCGCTCGAAAATGCCATCGCGAGTCCAGGCCTGCTGCGATCGCTCCAGCGATGCTGCGAGTATCGCACTCTGAGCCAAAGACTGATATTCGGATTCTGGGAGAGCCAGCGATTGGGGTTGTAGAAGTATTGGTAGTGGAGCGGACGTTGAGAGCTTCGAGGGAAGTCCAGATGACTTTGTTTGCGGGACTGAGGGCGATTCGCGTGCAGTCGGTGTTGCTTCCTTGGTGGATGGCTGCGATAGCTTCTGCTTCTTGGGCGCAGGCGTCGACTTGGGAGGACGGCCAGGCCCGCGCTTTTCGCCCGGCGTCGATTCTACCATGTTCGCATTCAGCGTCGTTATGTCATGATCCGAGTAAGTGAGGTGTGTGTCTTTGGAGTGATGTGTGAGACGCGGTGTCGCAGTTGCATGTGAATGATTGCGGAGTAGGCTGTGCACCTCCGAGAGACGAACTTCATCGAGGTGCCTGCTCTAAACCAGGCCTTGAGCGAACATCATTACTCGATATAACAACCCACTCCTATCCACCGGAAGTTCTTCACGCCTCACGAATACATACGCAACAACCTCCGCCACCATGCTGTCCACACCCGCAGCCCGCGCGCTCCTCCTTCGCCGTTCCTTCGCCGCTCCCTCAATCCGAACTCGCGCCTCATTCCCGACATTCGCACGATCATGCTCGTCTCTTTCGTGCGGCTCTCAACCGCAGTCCCTCACATCCGCCTTCCAGAAGCTCAGCTTTACGCCCGCAAACCCTGCGATCAAGCTCTTGAGCAGACAGCAAGTCCGTGGAATGAAAGTGCGCAGCTCGGTCAAGAAGCTGTGCGATGGTTGCAAGAGTGTGAGAAGAAAGGGCGGCAAATACGTCTACATTATTTGCTCGAAGAACCCCAAGCACAAGCAGAGGTGAGTACAGGTGATATGATGTCCGTGAGCGTGAACATTGCTGACTAAGTTTTGCGATGTAGGCAGGGTTAGAGTGGCTTTGACATTGCGAGAGGGAAGTTTTGAACGGAAAGCATTAGCTCAGGCGTTATAGGAGGACTTTTTCGGATTACAAACGAGCAAGACTAGATGTCTCGCATGTACGATATTAAGCCTGGGATGCGCCCAGGCGATGGGAGACGCCTCAGGCGTAGAAGAAGTCTAAGAAGTACATTTATCATCTCATACGTACGGCGAATTGTACAGACCACCGTATCCTCTCCATGATCGTGAGCCCAGGCCAAGTTCTCCATCCGTTTTATCTAGCAAACGAGAGAAGCGTCCACTTCAGACTTGGTGGACTGAATCCCTTAAGCAAAATGTTTGTCAAGAAGACGCAAGCTTGACAGCTCCGAGTATTCTGTAGTCATGCAAATAGATATCGTGCCTTTCACATGCACAATACCGTGTTGTTGCGTGCATCATCTAATCAATTTGATTAATCAAATGCATGCATGTGCCTTCCCTTCAAGCGCTGCGTCACAAGCCAATCAGGCGGCGGTCCCTGCCGATCAGTCTGCGCCTGCTAGCGTCGCAAACCAGCGACTTCCCGAATCAATTTCACTCCAACTACTGCGCCGCCGTCAACACCGCACCTCACTATATCCACCACCGCCACAAACCCTCATTCGCAGCTCAGATAATCGCTACACGCGTTGTCTGCGACATAACACCTACATTCACAACACCGGCACCCTTCACACCCTACACCACCGAACATCGCAAACATGGCTGAAGTCGCCTCCAAGCCCACCGAGCCCGTGCCGCTCGACACCATCCCCATCTCTCCCGATGGCGACAAGAAGGACGAGGCCGCCGCCAATGGCTCTTCCGCCAACGGCAAGGTCGTCACCGTCTTCGACGACCCTTCCAACTTCAACGTCAAGCACCAGCTGCAGCACACCTGGACCCTCTGGTTCACCAAGCCGCCGAGCGGCAAGCAGGACTGGAACGAGCTCTTGAAGGAGGTCATCAGCTTCGACAGCGTTGAGGAATTCTGGGGTATCTACGTACGTCGACTCGCATTGAGCTCGCCATTGCAAACCCCATACTAACTACTTCATTGCAGAACAACATCACCTCCGCTTCTGAGCTTGCGCAGAAGTCCGACTACCACCTCTTCAAGCGTGGCGTCCGCCCTGAGTGGGAGGACCCGCAAAACAAGCACGGTGGCCGCTGGTCCTACACTTACAAGCAAGGCAAGGCCCAGGACGACGTCTGGCTCAACATCATGCTTGCCGCCATTGGCGAGACCCTCGAGGACGAGCAGGACAACGAAGTCATGGGTGTGGTCATCAACATCCGTAAGGCCTTCTGGCGTGTTGGTCTCTGGACCCGTAGCGCTGGCCAGCAGCCCAAGGGCAAGGCCGCCGTTGAGGGCGCTGACCCGCAGGAGGGCAGGAAGAGGCTGGAGCAGATTGGCAAGAGGTTCAAGGACGTCCTTGGTCTTCCTGCTTCGGAGTCCGTCGAGTTCTCTGGTCACCAGGACTCTGCCCACTCCGGTTCCAGCAGGGCCAAGGCCAAGTACTCCGTGTAAACGCCTTTTCTTAAGATGAAGGCGGAAGGAGCTTGACATGGGACTTCAAGCATGGTTCGATACGACTGCATAATGCATACGGCGAAAACGGCGCAAGGCGAGCGGCTTCCTCTTTGAGCGCGAGCCAGTAACGAAAGGGAGTGAATAAGTGGTCCTCCGGGGGAAAATTCGGCTGGCTCACGCATGCATGTTCATAACGTTACAGAGATGCCTTTAGCATCCGACAGGGATTGCGGAAATCGGCTCATGATATACCCAAGTATGGTGTTCTACCCTAGTTTTGTGGGTAGCTTCAGGAAATCAAAATGTCTACTCAGGTTAACCTCTTCCACGTGAAGGAGACGCAGCTATTGGGGAGGGCGGTGCACAGATGGCATTGAGAAAAAATTGTAAGTGAAGACAAATCAACTTGCTACCAGAGTTCAGTAACACTCAAAACTAGTAGACTACATCTCCTCACTCACGAATTGTTGCAACTTTATGGACTGTCTCAGGCTGTACTCTGTTCTTGTTCTCAACGAACTCACCGTATCGTCGTTGCAGACAGTGAACGAGTACTATTGTCGTCAAGTGACACAGGGAGCCAGGCGCAAGCGGCCGTGACGTCCCATGTGACTGCTCCGATGCCTTCACTAACATCACGAGGCAATCGCCCTCCAGTTTAGACCGTAGCTGGCCGTCTACATAAATACCAGCTTTGGATCACTTTGCATATATCTACACCATCCGCATCTCAACATCGCACATTACATCGCAAGACATACACCCACAGAAAAAAAATCACACCCGCTCAACATGCAGCCCTCGTCGAGACTACGCGGCAGCGCGTCTACGTGCCACTCAACCCTCCGCGGCGATGCGCCTGTCTTTCACCCATACGCTGCCAGACAGTACCCACGCCACCGCCGCCACCACCAAAAAGTACCCATCGACGCGTCTACATTCAACCCACCCACTCCTCAAAGTCGCCAGCCGCGCCACTTCCACCCTCGCCGCCGTCTCCCAGAACCTGCTCCGCAACCTCAATGCGCCTTCCTCGTCCTCCCGCCCGAGCTCCGTAACAAGATTTACTCCCTCGCCGTCGTCTCACCAGACCCCATCATCGCCGTAACCCGCGTTCCAGACTCGCACTACCCCAGGAAGAAGTGGTCTTCCACCGTCCCGGCTCTCACGCAGGCTTGTCGTCAAATCCGCCGCGAGTGTCTTGGCATGTACTACGCCGAGAACATCTTTGTCTTCGACACGGACGCGGACGATTACATGGAGAACGGCGTTGCTAATGGGTGGGTGAAGAGTCTTGCGCGCTCGGGCATGGAGCGCCACGTCAAGAGGGTTGGGAGCGTGTGGAAGAGTCTTGAGGTTGAAGGGGACAAGGTTGTTGAGGTTGAGATGGGGATTATTGCTACGCTGGGTGAGGATGAGACGGCGGAGGAGAAGGAGAGACTTACTGCTCTTCTTGGGGAAGGTGAGATTTTGGAGAGGGTCCCAAAGGTGGTGTTTGAGCTCCGCTCGCCGCACCCGATTTATGCCATTTGCGATCATGTCCTTGAGAGTTGCGCGGTGGCTTTCGAGAAGAGGCGCGAGGGCAAGAGTGTGAGGGGTTATGGGGCGTTGATCGATATGGTGTTGACGGTGGCGAACTTCTTGAGGCCGTTGGAGGTGTGTATTTATCCCAAGGAGTGCAAGGCTTGCGAGGCCTTGGAGCGGACGTGAAGAAGAAGAAGAAGAAGAATGCTGACTGTTGGTGACAATCAAGAGCATGGGGCTAATCCACTGAACTCCAACGCCGACAAGAAGCGCTACAGGTCAAGCTTGCGATTGATTCCGAGCGATCGCGGAACGCTGGGCCTCGTCGCACCTACGTCCCATCCTTCTTCGCCATCGACGCCATCATCAGAACAATCGAAACACACTCACCGTTCTCGACCGTGCATCGCACCCAGCATCGCCAGAACAGAGCCAGTCACTCTCGTCATCACTATCTGCTGCACCACAAGTGGGACTTTCATCAACGACGATCTTGGAAACATTCCCGATGTTTCCCTGGGATGTTCTCTTTCACTTGTTCTTTTTACTCAGCGGCCATCATTAGTCGAGCGCAAAGTTGGATGCGCGATCGTTGCGTTCGTTCTGCACAACGTCTGTTTGCACACATCCACAACGGCTGCTACAAATGTAGCCTCAGAATCAAGAAGTTGTTTTCTTTCGCTCGATCGCCATAAGCAAACTCTCGTTGGAAGTCGGTATATGCTTACTCAACGCCGACTTTGACGAATTTAAGCCATCATTTTCGCGCCTAGATGCAACAGGTAACGGCGAGCCGTTGCAAGCCACACTGCGAAATATCATGAGTCGTGCTCTCTAAAAGTGCTGAGGCTTGCCGTTGGATGTAAACACCCTAAGCATTAGAGTATCCTTATCAGGCGGGTCGTTAGCCAGAAAATTCACATGGAGTATCCTCTCTCAGCAGCACTAAACAGTACCAAGAGCAACAGCTTCATGTGCTACATAGCCTACTGGCAGATGTCGTCGACCAAACGTCAACATAAGCAAAACGCCTCTGCGCCAACAAGCCACTGTGGATGTTGCCAATTCGTATCTTAATCCTTTCAGCCCTAAATAAAGCGTCGCCAAGTAGGCTCCGGCAGATCAGGGAGGCCTCTAATTGGAGGTCAAGTCGTCCGCCTAGGCATTCGGGCCGTGATGGAAACAGCATCGATAGCGTAGCGGTCGGACCAACGGCTAGGAGATGCTAGTCTCGATGTGAAGCAGGATAGGAGAGGTGGCCGTCTCGATATGTAGACGAAGAGGTGCAGAGTATCTCTTGCTTAGAGGAAAACAATAGGTGAAGTCGGAAGGCTCATCTGCGCTGTAGACGGAAAAACGCTGATCACCAGATTTGAGTGCCGCCTCATTGCTTGTGGCGTTGCTTGGACGGTCTTGACTCCTGCGCCCAGCATTCTTAATCGGGCGTCTCCCTCGCTTTGATCGCGCCAAGGAGGGCGGCGAAACCGAATTTTGCGTTGAACTGCCGCACTTCATCCTCCTCAGGGTCGCCTCCGGGCAACAGCAGCGTCGCCGTGAAGCAGCATGTCGTTGCCAGAAACACTCACAACTTCCCCAGACGTTCTACGATAAGGTTATATCACTTTCGCGGAGTTATGTGGCCACCGCAGGGGCGATCTCCTCAAGTGACGACGCCAAAGACACGGCTGTCGAGGACGGCATGCAGAATCCCCAACTTCACAGAGCCCGTCCGGGCGGAGACGTTGTGCGACACGCGGGGCATAGGCGAGATGATGTGGGTACCCTGTGCGGAGCGGTTGAGCACTTGAGCCTGATGAGGGCTCGAGTGGGTGCGTACTTCTATACTGGGAACGAGCACTGTGGGTAGCGCGAGTCTGTCGGCTATGTATCTGCCAGTCCTGGGAGGAAGCACACGAGAGCCGACGGTAGGTTCTTGTTAAGTAGGTTTCGCTTTGTCGCAAACCCTTGCCTCTTGTCTCAGTGTTGTTGTTTCCCATCTTTCCTTTCCCCTTCGCTGGCTGGACTTCTCTGAATAGGCAGCTTCTTGAGAAGACCTTGACGGCACATACGCGCACACACCGTGCAACTCCAATGACCGACTCCAAGAACATGAACTCCGAAGTCGCATCCCAGAGCTCGAATGGAGAGAAGCATCGCCAAGACGTCGAGCATGGCTCTCAGCCGTCTTTTGTGAATCTGAGTGGCGATGCAGTCGAGCTCACCGAGGAACACCGCGATTACTTGATTGCACGCCACGGTACCATCGACCTTGACCCTCTTCCATCTGCTGATCCGGCGGATCCTTACAACTGGCCGCAATGGAAGAAGGTTGTCAACTTGTCATGTGTTGCTTTCCACGTAAGTGCTGCAGAATGGGACTATCCTTGAAGCTTTCCTGACCCTCTTTCAGACCATGATGACCACCTTTACCGCATCTGCCATCATTCCCGCTTTCGAAGGCATCGCTGAGGAGTTTGGCCAATCTCTCCACAGAACCTCATTCCTTACATCACTTCAAATCGCCATCCTTGGTTGGGCTCCGTTGTTCTGGAAACCTATTTCGAACAGATACGGCCGTCGTCCCATCTGGCTCATCAGCACACTCGGATCTCTTGCTTTCAACATTGGATGTGCTAAGAGCAACTCTTACGCCACAATGGCAATTTGCAGGGCGTTCACGGCTTTCTTCATCAGCCCTCCTGGTGGCACTGGCTCTGGTGTCGTTACAGAGACTTTCTTCAAGAAGGAGCGTGCTACCTACGTTGGCATGTGGACGCTTCTTGTCACTATGGGACCGCCTAGTGGTCCATTCTTTATGGGTTTTGTCGTCTACCACACTGGTAGCTTCCGTTGGATTTACTGGATTCTCGCAATTGTAGGTTTCGCCTCTTCTTTGTTCTCACCATGACAAGACTAACACAAGACAGACCAACGGCGTGCAATTTATCACTTACCTCTTCCTCGCTCCTGAGACCCTCTACATGCGCAACGTTGTGCGCCACGAGGTTTCCGCCTTCAAGCAAGAATACCTCAACTTCAAGCGCATCGACCCTACACCACTTAAGCTTGTGGAGTTTGTCCAGCCCTTGTTCCTGTTCTGCTACACCTCCATCTGGGTTCCTACTGTCGCCTACTCCATTGTCTTCGGATTCTGCAGCGTTCTCCTCACTGTCGAAATTCCTCAGTTGTTCCTCCCTAAATTCGGCTTGAACCCTCAGGAGCTTGGTCTTCAGTTCCTCGGCATCATGATCGGTCTCGTCATTGGCGAACAGGTCGGTGGTAGAATCAGCGATCTCTGGATGAACAAGCGTACTCAGAAACTTGGAAGACGCCCCGAGCCTGAGTACAGACTTTGGCTCTCTTACATTGGATTCACTTTGGCCATTGTCGGATTGATCCTCTTCAGTGTTCGTCTGCAGCAGGCTACTGATGGCCAGTGGAACATCACTCCGATCGTAAGTGGAACCCAATCATCGAAGAGTTCGCCACGTATCGTATGCTAACTATGATATCCAGATTGGTATCGCCATTTCTGCCGTCGGCAACCAGATCGTCACTACTGTTCTCGTCACCTACGCCATCGACAGTTACGTCGAGCACAGCTCCAGCATCGGTGTCTTCATCAACGCTGTCCGCTCAACATGGGGCTTCATTGGTCCTTTCTGGTTCCCCGACATGGAGGAGACTCTCGGCAGCTCCGGCAGTGGTGGCCTGATGGCTGGCATGATTTTCGTCATCAGTGTCCTTCCCATTGCCTTCCTGCAGTGGCGCAAGTCAAGCAGAGGCGCAGGCGTCCCTGCTGCTATCGGTCAGGGCGGCGTCCCCACTAGGCAGTAAATCATAAACTGTCTTTCGTACCATGTCATACATATAGATCGTAATCATAATAGATTCATGCCAAAGCATTGCTTCGCGGACGACCTTTTATTTCCCCAAACCACAAATCTCCATCATCACTGCTGTCTAATTGACGACCCCACCAATCATCGCACCAGCTGCACCAAACGCACCCGCAGGACCCTCAGTCCCTTTAGTCTTCTTCATAGTAACCTTCCCAAGTCCTTCCCTCTCCTGCCTCTCCAACGCATTCCTCAACCACTCCGTCCTCCCCTCCGGCGGCTCCTCAACGCCCTCTCTGAACTCTCCATCCTCTCCCTTCGCCCAATACTTCAAATAATCCCCCCGACTCATGGCAACAATCTCCATCCCATCTCCATCCTTTTCACCACCTCCGTGTCCAGAGAGTTTGTTCATGATTCTGGTCCGCATGCAGCTCTTCTTAGGCTGTTCACGCTTGACGTCGTTTCCTAATGTGCTGACTGGGTCGAGATATTGGCCTGTCTTGATGGGGATGTGCACCAGCGAGCTGTCTGTGTAGCCTGGTGGGAGGGTGTTGGCTCCGACTGCGAAGCTCTCGCCGGAGACTATGTTGCTGAGGTTGTCGTGCTCGTATTTGATCGGTCGGCCGGTAAGAGTTGTGCGGGCTTCTGGTTGTGGGACCAAGGTTGAGGTTGTTGACATTGCGTCGTCTTGTTTGATGTAGGTGGACATCTTGGTTGGTATGTTTTTCCTGTCCCAAAGAATCCTTCTGATGTTCTTGTTTGATAGTACTGTAGTTCTGCTATATGTCGCTGTTTCAAGATGATTGTCCAAGGAGTGCACGTGGGCCTTTATACAGCAACGGGCATCCTACCAGGTCAAGCGATCCGTTACACAGCCATGCATCCCTACATCTTCTCCGAGGTGGCAGTGCGATTGTTAAAAGCTTGCGCCGGCTGATCGGACGCAGAGGATTGGCCACTTGCCCGGAGGATCAGCTGAGATTCGGTCAAGGCGGCTGAGCGAAAGCTTGTCCCAGTTTCTTGAACATAAACTCGCAGTCCATGCTGGAGTACTTGTATGCCCATGACTGAACTCTCTGTCGACATCCTAGAGATGCGAGTAGTCGATCAATGCGTGGAGATGAATGGACTTCGATGGTATAAAGCTCGAACTCTTCTCACAGTAGAATGACGCTGCCGATCACATCCCACTAACACTCAGTATACCGTCCACAATTCTTGCTCAAGATGGAGGCGTTCGCATTCAGGTGCTTCATGCCGATATTGCTCTTCAATCCGCATTCAAGTGAATTTGGGCCCTACTCCCTGAATGGACCATCACACCTCGCCCACTCGCTCCCATAAGATCTCTACAGTCCCCATGGTTGAATTACATTCAAATGCATTGAGGGAAACTGCACAAGGTCCAAAAAAGACAGGTTTCGGCGATGATCGAAATCGCGACCTTCTCCGAATTTCACACCTCACTCTTCCCCGAAGTATTAGACCTCAGATCTTGAGATATATTGTAAAGGAGACGCCATAACCACTAGACTACGAAACCGTGATCGCTGGATATCTTGGAGCTACATGTAAATATATAGCATCAATTTGAGTCGGATTCAACCATTGTCAAGATTGAAACGACCGTATTGTTGAAGCGATTCTGACCATTTAAATATATATTTCCTTGGCTTGGCAACAAAATGAGTTTTGAGCTCGCCACCAACCGGAAAAGGTCGCGGGTTCGTTCTGCACATAATCCAGCGAAACCATAGCGAATAAGCATGGCAAACCCATGGAGTCAGTGTCTCTGTGTTGTAAATGCTATTAGTACTTTGTCAGTGGCTTTGATATACAATATTCTTCCCAATTGGCTAAGTATTAGGCTCGCGCCGTCGGAGAAGGCCCCAGGTTTGTTCCGTGAGAACCCTAGGAGATCTAAAGCACACAGGCAGTCGAACAGACCATAGTCATAATCTCGACCTAGAATAATCGTGGCAGGCTCCGGGTGCGATGAAGAGTTGGAAGATTGGGGAGGGATGGTTGTCCTAGACTTCGCGAATTTGCCGCGTCTAACTTTTAACGATCTTCGACGAATTGGAAGCTGTTTACAAACGAAACCTGCTCTCGTTGTCTTGCTATCACGATTGCAGATGAGGTCAATCGATATAGGGGACTGGAGGCTGTTTCCACCTGCAAGGAGAATGAGGCGTCCTTCTTGGCCTCTTGCCCGACAAGTTGATTGGCGATAACTACAACAGCGGCGACTTTAGCGATCAAGCTAGGATGATCGTTTCAATGTCAGTCAGTGTGGACTCCACTCGCAAGTCACACTCCTTGTCTGAGGCTGACTCTGTCCAGTAGGGCATCAAGATTTGCTCCAATGCCTCAAACCAATCCGACCAACCGACAACGAAGAGGATGGTTTCCATTACGCAACTATAATGTATGGACATCGCTGTGAATCAAGGGGCATACATATCAATTGAACGACGCATCTAATATGGAGGCTGCATAAAGATACGGGGTGATGTTAGGATCTAGAAGGGTTAGGGTTTGGGAAGTGAAGTCGACGTTGACGTCCCAGCCGGTTCTGGTCCCGCTTCACAACTCCAGTCCTCGGTCGCACCTTTCACATGCCTTCAAAAGCCGCGCCTGCGTCGCCAGTCCCACTTCATACACAACACTTGCAAACTGCGACAATCACCCAACCTCTTCAACTTCCACAACACACTACTTGAGGCGTCAGACAGCCGCGCGCGAAACAAAAACCGCGCCGCGACAGTCTCCATATAACCTCACTACTCAACATCACATCCCAAATCCACAACCATGGGCTCCGTCGTCATCCCCCACCTGGTGACCGGCTGGCACGTCGACCAAGCCATCATGTCCGAAGAAGACCGCCTAGTCGTCATCCGCTTCGGGCGCGACTGGGACCCCGACTGCATGCGACAAGACGAAGTGCTCTACAAAATCGCCGACCGTGTGAAGAACTTCGCCGTCATCTACGTCTGCGACCTGGACCAAGTGCCCGATTTCAAGCAAATGTACGAACTCTACGACACCGTCACGCTTATGTTCTTCTTCCGCAACAAGCACATGATGTGCGATTTTGGCACGGGAAATAACAACAAGCTGAATTGGGTGTTGGAAGATAAGCAGGAGCTGATTGATATCATCGAGACCATCTACAAGGGTGCGAAGAAGGGTAGGGGTTTGGTGGTCAGTCCGAAGGACTACTCTACGCGCTACCGCTACTGAGTGGGAGGTGTTTGTTGGAGTGGCTGCTGCTGCTGCTGCTGCTGCTCTGCCGCCTTGCACACGAAGAAATTTGCGAAGAGGCTTTCTCACGAACGTGGGATAAGCAGTTAACCGTTCAACATGATCACGACAGGCGTTTGGGAAGTGCACTACTGCCGCATGCGGTGAGGGAAGGATTCTGGCTTGCAAGACGAGGTTGGTCCACCCAAAGTGTGTACTGAGAATTGAATTATTTGGCTAATCATGTTTTGTTCCTTATGAAGTGTTCTCCGTACGAAGACTTTGTGAAATGCTTCTCCTGGGGAGAAGCTTTTGGTTTTGAGACAGCCCTCCAGGCTAAGGTATCTGCAAGTGCAATGCCCGGCACTGGTTGTGTGTTTGCCCCTTGCACTTTGCTTGCTCACCATGCACACAGCAAAGCTGGTCTGGAACTTTTACTTCTGCGCCTGCTGAAGGCGTGATCGTAGATGTGACCCTTTCCCAAAGTGTCTCGCTCGAGAGTGCCATGCATTTGTTAACCAGAGCCACTCGCTAACGAAGCTCGATGAAAGCGTGACATGTTGCGTTTCGATAGTGGGTGTACCTGATGAGATAACTTTATGATCGCGCGTAAACGACCGAAAAACCTGTATGGCGGGCATCATGCATTTGATTCGACACTCCGCTGACATCGCTAAATTTACATAAGATTACAAGTCCGTTTCCTCCCACTTTCAATCAATCAGTAGACCTTGCCTCCGTAATAAACCTTCCTCACGTCTACCATCTTCTTGCCGCGTGCCCTCGCCACCTCCTCAGGCAGGCGCTGCGACATGAGACCCTCGTATGCCGCCTTGACGACGTTCATCTTGTTTCTTGAGCGGGGAGTGCGAGCGGAAAGATCTGAGATTCCGGCCGCACGAGCGAGTTCGTAGATCAAGTGTTGACAGCGGTTGCCGAAGCCTAAAGTAGTTGTCAGAATACAGGCATTCCTCAACTCGGAGATTTGGAAACATACCTGGTGACCGGGCAGAGAGCTGAACCACACTCGCGCCAACCTTTGCCTGCACATCACCATAGATTGTGCGATCCTCATACCGAGGCACGGGCTTCATGTTCCTGATCGCGTTCATCATAGCCTGTCTTCTGCCGTCCTCGTCTTCCGCCGCCTTTCCCTCTCCGATTCCAAGCATGCCATTTTCATTTCCAGCAATAGTCAAGAAGTACAAGCTCTGAATCTTGCCCATACGAGTTTGGTTTACAACACGGTGGTTGACCAAGTTCTTCACTCGTAGAGAAGCGATCTCTGCTGGTGTCATACCAGTCTGTTGACTCAATCGGAGAATACGCGGGTCCATATCCTCGGTCCTCTGCTGTCTGGACTTATCCTCTGCGGGCGCGGTCTTGGGTGCAGACTTTAAGAGAGCCTCTACATCCTCCTCCTGTGCGCCCTCCACTGGGAAATCAACCATGGGCCGAACTTTGCTGAAGTCGTCAAAGTAGCTGATACGCATGGGGTCTGTTCGCGGCCTTCCTTGAATTCGCAAGTCCTCATCTCCAATCGAAGCCTCGCCGACCTCGATCGCTTCCATCTGGTCCGGGGTGTACTTCATAGCGAGCAGCTCTTTCTCCCGCTCTGTGTAAGGGCGTACACGCGCATGTGAGTGCTCCACGGCAGGCTCCATCAGGCCCAGCTTATCGGCCTTGACATTGGGAAAGGCAGATTTGCGCGCCGGCTTTGAGGTTGTAGCGTGGAATTGACGGCGGGCAATTTTGGGCGCCGCGACGGAGAGGTCCTTGAAGCGGCATGACAGGCATTGGTATGAGCGTGCGGCGCTCATGTTGTCGAAGGCGGTGGTCCGCGAGGGTCGTGGGTGGGCTCGTCAATGGTATGGCAGGAGTTGGCGTATGTATGTGAGGCCCTTAGTCGGAGGTGGTGTTGCGGCGAAAGCCAGCGCTCATCTCCATTGGGAAGGAGGACATGAGCCTTGGCGTTTGGGATGCATCATTGGAGAAGTGCATCTGCCGTCAATTACTGTATACACTCTTTATTATTACTGCATATTACAGTCATGGCCCTTGCTAATGCGGCGGCGAGAGGGCTGGCATGCCAGAACTGCCGATCGACCGTTCTGCGGTCTTTCGTCACCAGCATGGTCGGTGGCGCTGCGAAGCCAGTCGTCCAGAGGCGAGCTTTCTCTACGCCTGCCAGGAATCTCAACGAAGCAAGAGACAAGTTCCGTCTAAAGGAGGAGCACGCTTTGAACAGTATCAACGACTCTCAGGAAGTCAGACAAAAAGACGCCTTCGATATAGCGGCCGCCGAACAATCAACCACTACATCACCTAAAGAGGATCAGATCGAGACTCTCGCGGAGCAAATATCAGAGTTGAACACACAGGATGCTACAACGGAGACACATATACCATGGTACCTGCAAGAACAACCAAAGGAGCAGCCAGAAGAGAGCCCTCTCTCACAGCGACAACGACTTCCCGATCTTCCAGACTATGCGCCGGAGCTGCTACAGCCTCTGCTCCAACATGTTTCAGTCGAACTCGGAATGGATAACCTTACACTACTCGATCTACGACAGCTCGATCCGCCACCCGCTCTGGGCTCCAACCTGATCATGATCGTCGGCACTGCACGTTCGGAGAAGCATTTGCATGTAAGCGCAGACAGGCTCTGCAGGTGGCTGAGGACAGAGTACAAGATGAGCCCATACGCGGATGGATTGCTGGGACGGAATGAGCTGAAATTGAAGCTTCGGAGAAAAGCCAGGAGAGCGCGCCTGATGAGCGCAGTCGGGTCGAAGGCTACGAGCGGAGAATTGGACGATGGCATCAGAACTGGTTGGGTATGCGTCAATGTGGGCAGGGTGAAGGGAGGAGAGCTACCGGAAGATCAAAGTAAGCTGCAGCGTGCTGAGGGCATGGTCGGGTTCGGAGCTCATACAACGGGATCGAATATTGTGGTGCAGATGTTGACCGAGGAGAAGAGAGGCGAGGTTGATTTGGAGAAGCTGTGGACTGGCATCATGAACCGAGCCATGAAGGCGAAAGAGAAGGAGGTGGAAGAGGATCGCATTGCCGCTTCGCCTGAGGAGAGCGCTAAGAGAGATGCAATGCCAGAGACCATGACCTACACGCCCTAGGTTGTCTTGCCGACTATCCTTGCCTGCATGACGGATGTGGAGACCATCAAGAACATCAGTAGCCGAGAGATGATTGCATACTCTCGGTTTTCCTTCTGAAGAAACCGGAATCCCTGGGTATACTTTCAAGCTTACCTATACCTTGTCCTTCAGATTGCCGCTTGGCGGGGCAAGAAAGAGGACATTTCACGTCCAACCCACTAGCTCCCGGGCGAGCCTGCAAGACTTCTATTGGCTGGGCTGTTTCTCGCTGCCAGGCATGAAGACCTGGAGTCTGCACGTCTAGCCAAGGCATGTTCGACATGTGTTCCACGGTCGGTACCACGTTGAGCACACAACGGCATGGGAGTTCATGCAAACCCCCATCGATGCTTTACACAAGCTTAGCATACGGCAAATCCACCGTGAACCAGATATCGCTCGCCCCAATGTGACGCGCGCGGGACAGAGGACAAGAACAAGCATTGTCACCTGAGCCCAAGGCATGGTCAGAGTATCATTTGGTGGACATTCAACCTAGCCTTTGAAGGCACATGGGCAGCAATCGGTACGCTCACACCTGAAAACTGTATCATTAACAACATGTAATTTTATTAGAACTCATAGCGTAATTGCACACTGTAACATGTCAGCAGCTTTGAACCGAAGGTCTGCTAAATGCATCACATGAGCTTGAAACTCTGAGTCCAGGCGTGGACCTGCCAAATAACAAACCGCCTCTCTCATTTCCACTCAAGCCCGTGCAATTCAACGCCATAGCAACACCAAATCCTCTGCTCCGACGCGCTTCTTGCACGAGACACTTGAAGCCCGGACAAACTTAACGTAAAAGCAAAACACAGCCTCTCTCCGTATTGTCGACATGTTCCTTGCGCGAGACACAACAAGGACCTCGACGGGGAGAAAGTTAACATGTAGGGTGCCATACCACAACACCATGTGTTGGGTACAGGCGAAAGTAGCGCGCGGTACTACTTCTTGGTCTTAGGCCCGCCTGTAGCGGCCTTGCGACCGCCACGAGCCTTCACGCCAGTGGCGATGGACGTCTTGCCAGCAGCAACGGACGACTTGCCACGGGCGACACGCTTGTTTGGCATATCATCCTTCTTGACGGCGTTGTCGGACCCGTCGACCTCAGGAGTCACCGAGTGGGCGCGCTTCGCCTTGCGGTTGCCCTTGGTCTTGTTGTTGATGCCATCGACTGCGGTCACCTCACTCCCGCCCGGAGTCTGCGACTGAGCGGGCATTTTGGCTTTGACAGAAGATGACACCTTGCCCTTGCCCTTGCCCTTGTTGCTGGTGCTTTCGACTACTGGAACCTCATTCTCGCCCGGAGTCTGCGAAGGAAGAGGCTCGTTGTCCTCGGTGGAAGAAAGGTCCTTGTCCTTGGTAGAGGAGCGCACCTTGCCTTTACCCTTGCCCTTGTTGCTGGTGCCGTCAACTACGGCCGCCTCACTGTCGCCCGGAGCCTGTGACGCGACGTTGCCCTTGGCAGAAGATGGCATTTGCTTCGCCTTGCGTCTGCTCTTGGCTCTGGAGGCACGCTGCGAGTGCTCCGGGACCGCATCGGCAGCATCAGCAGCACCAACAGCTCCTTCATCCTCCTTGTTTTCGTCCTTGGCCTCAGCCTCTTTCACCTTCTTCGAAATTGCGCGGTTGGCGTTGCTGTCCAGATAGTACTGCTTCCTGTGCATCTGTCCAGATCAAAGTGGCTAAGTCAGCGGCTTGTCTCATCAATACGGAGTTTCACATCCTTCATACTTACGAAACCTTCTGGGTCGGCAGAAATCTGGTTGATGGCCGCTAAATGAAGAATCTCCTTACGCACCAGAGCAAACTTCTCTATGATGGAAACAATAGCAGACAGGCGCGCCGAGCACTTCAGCTTCGAAGAGGCAAATTGGTTACCGACCTTGGAGGCACCCAGCTCGTGGGTCTTGATGACGGCGTCGAAGAGATACCAGCAGCATCTCTCGAGGTGATCGACATCCGTCATCTCGCGGGCTTTCTCGACGACTTTCTGGGCGAGCTCCTGCCAACGCAAGAAGTACTCTGTCTGGGCTTGCGATCTGGTGACGTCTTCCTGGGCCTCGATGTAGCCATGAGAGAAAGCCTGCATGAACTTCCTCACCCATTCCTTCGGCTGAGAGCCGCTCTTCATCGCGGCAACGTCATCGTCTTCCTCTTTGATGTCGAGCTTCTGGCGGTAAAACTCGCCGTCGCCGATTGCGGCATTGACGTTATCGAACTGGAGCTCGAAGCCGTTGATACCTGGGGCCCCAGGGCCGCTATTGGAAAGAGTGTTGCCGGACATCTTGAGACCGATGTCGGTGCGCAAAATGGTGGGTAGATGCTATGCGAGCTCTGCCATTAGCATCCTTCTTGCGGCCAAGCAAAGGGACTAAGACTTACAGATGGTGTTTCTTTCGCGCGTGCGGTTCGTTCGCGCGTTTGAGATGGGGACTGCCTACAGTGGACAGATCTACCGTCGAGTGTGTGAAAAAGAAAGGTGTCAGGTGATGGTGGTTGGGAGAAAGTGCGGTCGAGTTCTCTCGCCGCGTCGAGGTATTTTATACCTGCAAGACGTGAGTCCCTGGCTGCTTGGGTCCGCATTCACTACTTGATGGGTACTCACGGTTGGGGCAGCACGTGCGGCCAATGACGGACGGGAAACGCTAGCCTTGAGCTAGTAAGTGGAAGTGAATTGTCTGGAAATCAGGGCTTGCTTCCAGAGCAAGGGTCTGAGGAAGGGATCGATTGGCAACGGCCTCGTCGGAGCGTATCTCAATGCTATCTATTCGATACCAGGACTTTCGTATCCGAGAACACCACATTAATGCCTTTGCAAGCCACCTCTCAAAGTCCATCTTCCTTCGACTCTACCTCCCAGTGACGACAAAGCTCGGCGTGAAGCACTTCAACGATGCAATCTGCGTTCACATATTGCATCGTTAGTGCATCACCAGGGAACACAGATTGCATCGTCGGGCAAACAATGCACGACAACAATCACACGAGAGGTCAACAAACATTGACAATTCAGCGGAAGCCCATAGGACGGCTGCTGTTCATCCCTGCACGGCTCATGTAGCCATTGGGCTGTCTCCCAACTTTGATCCCACTCATCCCGTATCCACCACCACCAGCTGCAGAGTATGCGTTCTGATTGAGGTTGCCGAGAGGCTGACGGAATGGAGTACCCGGAGGATTGTTCGCCATTGGGACATAGCCAGTGCCCAAGTGAGAGCGACGAGGGCCATATGAGGAATGAGCTTGTGGGCGGTTGGCATTGATTTCAGGACCTCCTGAATGCTGTTAGCTACGTGACAGCTCAACGATTGGGTTACACTTACTTGTGTTCTGCATTCCGTTGCGACCATAGTTGTGAGATGCCCCGAAGAATTCGTTCCCTGGACGTCTCCCTCCACTGCCATCGCTCCCAGTACGGCTGTGAGAAGGTGCCGTGGTTCCATAGTCACCACCTTGCGCAGCATAGGCAGCATTCTCTTCCGCGGCAGTCTCGATGTCAGGCACAAGGGCCTTCTGCTTGAGCTTCTCGTATGATGCCCGGTACTTGTTGCGATCCCTCTCGAGAGACTTGCGTCCTTCCTCCAGCTCAGCGAGCGAGCGAGTCAGCCTACTAACCTTGTCCGATGCATCTTGAAGCGCTTCCTCGAGCTTGCTCATCTCGTCACGAGCGCTCGCTCTCACTCCGTTCAGCTCTTGGTTCTTGACATCCAGCTGCTGCTTGAGGCTCTTGTTGGCGTGTTCTTGGTAGTAGATCTCCTGAGAGCTCTGGTATGCCCAGAAGGCCATCCCACTGTTGGCGCATTCCATGATGATCGTCGGGCTCAGACCGCTGAGGATGCTCATTTTGTAGTCGTCCGTGGGTCGCAGCATCGCCACCGTCACGTCGAACGGCTTGTCAAGCATCGTGCCGCAAGCAGGGCATGATCTTGCTGCATTCTCGCCGGCGCCAAGTGATGAGGAGTCGGAGCATGCGAGACAGAAGATGTGGCTGCAAGTGGTGACGACTGCTTTGTCCTTGAGCTTCTCTCGGCAGCGAAGGTGGTTGCAGCGAAGTTGGAAATCCATCCTTGTGAGCCGGAATGAATCGATGTGAGTCTACGGCATGTCTGAACGTGTATTTCGAGTAGGATTTGTCGAATCGATGCGCATCGGCTGTATTGAAGATGACAAGCTGTACAGGTGAGGTTGAGATAAGCTTGTTCTTTCTGAAGGAAGGTGCGAACGAAGCCCAGACATACATTCAAACGCTGACTTGTACCAGCGATGACTACCATCAGTCAGTGTAAGAGAGAAAGCATAAGGGAGACATGTAGAAATAGTTCTTGCATAAATGAGAATATGTACAAAGCGCCAGTAGGCATAATGATGCTGTCGCACACCAGGTATGTTGGCAGACCTGGCGATGGAATGAAGGGTACTAGCTAAGGCCGTGAAGCAAGGGAAGATGAGTAGACGTCAAGGAAATTATAGCACAGCAGCTGAGCAGACATGCACCGTCGGTCTCAAATCATTCTTGTCGTTTGAGTAAAGAAATATGTTGATTAAAGAAAAATTGCTCCAAATAAGCGCCAAGCATAAGGTATCTCGTTTTCGAAAATAGCAAAAGCCTTGCAGGCAAACGTCGCTCAAAGCAAAATGGTGAAGCTCAAATGTGAGTCTTTTTAGCAGATTCATTCAAGATGCGGGCTCTGCACGTCTGTGCGGCAGGCCGTTCGGGCTGAATTTTGTGATAGGTTCGTCGACCGTTTCCGGGCCAAGCTCACCAACGCCTTCTTGGTCAACGATGCGAGTGGGCACCTCGGGAATATCCTCGTGGATTGTCTTGTACTGGCTGTTGATGCTGTGGCGTTGAGGTGTAGCGGCAGTGCTCTCGCTACCGAGGCTCATGCTCGTGGAGCTACGATTGTGTTCAAGCTCAGGTGTTGGTGGGATGCTGGAGACGCGACGAGGGTGAAGGTAGCTAGCGGTCTCACTCTGACCATCGCCGAACTCCGAGCCTGAAGCGTTGCTGGTTGCCTCCAGAGAATCGGGCTCAGCCGATGAGGCACGCTTCATGCGCCTCTTGCCGTATCTCTTGCTGGTGTCAGAGCGAGTGTCGTCGTTCTCAGTGCTGACGCTCTCTGCACGACGTGCGAGATCAAGACCCTCCACAGCTGCCGCGCACTGCTCTGAGATGTTACGGATGATGTAGGCAATAGAGTCCGTCTTGTCGCGGAGGTTGCGGTCACTGACATCGCTCATGCTGAGCATAGAGAAGCGCTTGCTCTTACGCGAAGATGACCCCTCGCGAGAACCGTCTTCTTCCCCACGGTTCGATTGCCTGGTGCTGCTACGAGATGGTGTTCTGGAGCCAGCGCCGTTCTGCGCGGGCTCTGCGGGAGCCTCAGTGACTTGCTCGGCGTCAAGCTCAGCAGGAAGATCCTCGGGTGTGTGGCTGATCGTCTTGACGATGTGTTGCATGTGATGAGCTTGACCATCAATCAGTGCCCTGAGGTGAAGGACCACGCGCTGTGCCTCGTCACGCTGTCTCAGAAGCGTGGTGTTGGTGTGTTGAAGAGCAGAAAGATCCTTCTTGTTACGCTTGCGCTCACGCTCAAGCTCTTCCGCAATCTCTTGTTGAAGAACGAGAGCTTCAAGGGAGTCGTCTCTTTGTTTCTCGGTGCCAGCGAGTCGAACGGTAAGTCTGGCAACTGCCTCCTTCTCCTGTTCGATCTGGGAGCCAAGGCGGCGGTTCTCGCGCTTGTGGTTTTCAATCTTGACCTTGAGCTCGTTGGTCTCCTTCGTCAGTTGCTCAGCGAAAGCCTGGAATTTCAGGAATTGTTGTTTCCAGCTTTCCAACTCGTCGACCAAGAAGTTGTTGCGCTTAGTGACCTTGGTGAGCTCGTTGTCCATGCGGCCCTTGAGGTTGATAAAGTCTTGCCATGCCTCCTGAGCATCACGAGAGTACTGGTTACGCTCACGAACAATCTCATTGAGGTGACGCATCGATACCTTGGTCATCAATGGCTTCTTCTGAGACCCTCCGAAAACAGCTTTGATGCCGGTGTTCTTACCCTAGTGTAATGTTAGCGAAGTCCTTAAGATATCAGAATGGCGATGATTGCTTACCAGCTTCTCACATGCACGATCCATGACCTTCATCACGTCATCCTGGTTCCACCAGCCTGGGTCTTGAACGCTTTCGACTTCACCACGCATCACAATGATTTGTCCAGCGGGGATGAGTTTGCCGCCACCGTATGCGGAACGAAGATGCTGAGGAACACCAGAAGGCGAAACGTTGCCATTCAGCGACTCGGTCATGCGGTTGACCAACTTAGAGCGTTGCTTAGCAGACCATGCGTTGGGCGGGTTGGAAGTCAAAACAAAGTTGCGGTCCAAGTCCACGACCAGAGCATCTGGCGGTGCGGTGAACAAAGTGCGGCACTCAGCAGTAACACCAAGGATGTAAGGGCCAGGCTCCTGGACCAGGTCCTTCGCGTGGCGGGCGTGAACGACCGGAACGTAAAGGCCGCTCCATTCGTAGATACGGACCATATAGCGAATGGTCTCAGCAGCGATAGTGAGCATTGCTGGGTAGTGTGAGATGAAGATGATGCGGCGAGTGGGCGAGACAGCAGCTTCAAGTACTCCGACGATGTTGGGAATGCTCAGACAGCAGAAGAGTGGCCACATGGCAAAGTTCTGGAAGCCCGTGGGCGAGGACGGGAATTGGTAGCACAGGGCGTAATCCTTCATGTCGATGCGAACCAGATCATTGAGCCTAGGCGCAGGGAAACTGAGGATGCGCGACACCTCCTCCGCGTGGAACAGGTTGGTTGCCTTGTTCCAGTGGATCCACATTCCACGAAGGTAGTCACCGAGAAGGTTGTAGAGAGGGTAGCGAGACAGGAAGCTCAAGCAGTACGGGATCCAGTAAGTCTCACCAGGGGTGTCGAAGTAGTCCGGCTCAGTGCGCTTGCGAAGATCACGAATGGTCTCAGCACGCTTGTCGTCGGCGCGCGACCAGACACGGAGGGCAATGCCGTAAAGAGTGTGAGATGAGTCCTGCTGGAGCACGAAAGCATGGTGAACGCAGTGCGGCTGACTGCTTCCGGTGCAGATTTCAACGTCGTGAGGGAAACAAGCCTGTCATTGTCAGCAAATGCATTCATCAGTGGCAAATGTGTATAGTTCACGGCGTACCCTCATTGCTGCGTGAAGTGACCTTGCGATCTCGTTATCCTGTTCGAGCCTTGGACTGCTTCCCAAAATCTCAGGCAACCAGAACTGGCCAACGGCGCCCTTCATATGCCCGATCTTTCCCTGCGGCGGCGTAGGTGCCCTGGCCCATTGAGATGGCTCACGGCCAACACCGCACACCATGTATGCATGTGTGAGGGTCTTGGGAGCGCGTTGGTTGACCTTGGGCTGATTCATTTGGCCAGTTGGCTGTGCAATGCGAGAGTGGAGTGAAGACGTTCGGTTGGGGATAACGAGGTCGTCCTGGTCGCGACTGGCTGGTCGAGACGCGCTAGAATGCGGCCTGGATGTGAATGAAGGTGCCATGGCAGAGGCCGTGTGTGGTATCGATTGGTAGTATTAAGGATGAGCGGCTTTCTTTCTCGACGAGCGGTCGACGCGAAACCTCGGTTTGCGAGCGTGTGAGACAAAGATAAAGGCCGATACCCCTAGTCCCTGAACGATGTCGAGTTGATGCTGCGGCTGCTTCAGAGGGACGAATCCAGCGTCCAGGGCAACAGTGATTCCGTTTGCTCGCAGGCACAGCAGCGAGCGGGAGGATGCAGCAGCTCTCGAGCTATCCGGTAGTCAAGAGAAGACAAGGAGAGGAGCACTGGCTATCAAGAGTGGGCGGCAGTTGGAGCGCAGGCCAGTCGCGGGCAGGAGTATTGAACGCAACGGACGAGCGCAGGCTCCCCAGGGCGAGCCGGGCGACGTTTAACCCCTGCCGTGATGACTTAGTGCAAGGCCAAATGCCTCTGCAGGCCTAGCGCCTGAGCTGTGGGTGATCCGCTAAAGTCAATGCGCGCATGCAGGGCGGCTGCATTTCCCGGAGGATCCAGCGCCTGATAGTCTGTTTCGATGCGTAGGATATAGGGAGAGGGAGGAAACTCTATCTGGAGGCGGCGTGGCCGGCATCATCACCGCGTCTGCAGCCATCGTGGACATCAAGATACAGTATATCATTATTTCACACCTCTGCTGTCCGAGAGGGCCAGCGGTCTCGTCTCCGAAGTCGTTGTTTCGAAACACCCGTGCAGACGCGCTAGACGGAGGCCACTGATCAGGTCGTTTGTGCTATGCCATCGCTTCGACCGTGATGCCAGGGACTCACAACAGCGTCTACATGCACTCAAACGCTGCTGCTTACAAGGTGCTGTTCTGTTTCACAGCTGCTCAGGTGACGTCTATGCACAAAAGAGCGTGGTTCAAATAGGCCCCTCGCATGTGCTATAGGACAAGCATTTGTTCCTCCCTGGCGGCGGTCCGCTCGCCTAGCTAGATTGTTCTCTCCAGAAAAGTGATCGTGTCTCTCGCTTGCAAGGTAGTCTCGTTTGCCTTCATATTCGGGTAGAGAAGCACAGAGGCAACCGAGAGTCGCCGCCGCAGCAACACAGATGTCAAGCCTTTGTGCCCTGAGCAAACGACTTCTCATGCTGTGCCTGGCGGTATGCCGCCTCGCGCTCGCTTCCTCCGCGGCCTCGGAGGTATACTACTGTCTCACACACCCTCCACCAATATCAATATCTCCGGGTCCTTATGCATGACTGTGCTGCAAACGCAATGCATGTCTGAATTGCCCGAAGCAGGTTCTTGCCATAAGCTCAGCTGAGCTACCAGCACACACCGAGACCTTGTTCTCGGCCATTCCTCGCAAGCAGTAACGTAGGAGGTAGTGGCTGAAGTCCTCAAGGCTGGCAGACTCCGGCTCTCCGCTCAGCAGCCTCTGCAAGATCCTGGTACAGCCCCACGCGCGATCTCCAGACGGCACGTTGTCGTGCAAGGAAGACGCTGTGCACTCCGCCCGCCCTGCGAAAAAGTAGTCGTTTGCGCTGTGAATCCCCAAGGCGTCGAGTCTCATTCGCCCAGCGGGATCGAAGTTTGTTGCGACCAAGGGCATCGCTAATCGCGCCTTCTCCACCATTTTCGTCCAGACCTTCGCGCGGCTGACGAGGCTTTTGCTCGCTCTCTCTGGCTGGCTGGCTGCCACACCACCAGTCAACGACTCGCACAATCTCCGTCGGCTCCCCCACACGCCAACCATCTTCATCTCAACACGACTCCGCCCATGCACGATTACGACGTCTGCGCTTGATCAACTTGTCATCATGAGCGACCAGCCGCAGTCCCTCGCGGAGCTCTGCAGCATCTGGTAAGGTTTTCTTCACAACTTTTCCCGGCTGGTTGTGTGGCTGCTCCTTCGGGCAGTCGCACTTCAGCCTCATCACGTGCTTCGACTTCGCGCAATTTCAAGATGCAGTCTAGACTGTCTCCATAGTCGAGTACTCTTCTGACTGGTCGCAGCTACACGGAAAAGCCAAAGTATCGCTGTCCACGCTGTAAGACGCAGACATGTTCTCTGCCATGCTACAAGCGCCACCAACAACGAGCATCATGTAATGGCCAACGAGACCCGGCCGCCTACCTGAAGAGGTCGGAATGGGCGACGCCTTCGGGCATTGACCGTGATTACAACTATCTCAAATCAGTTGAGCGACACGTTGATCGAACAGGCCAGGATGTCCGTGAGAGGGGCATTACTACTGGTCATCGAGGGAGTGGCGGTGAGAGAGGCACTGCAGGCAACAAGAAAGTCTTAAAATCGTGGGTGCCCGGCAGCGCTCTCCAAAAGTACCTAGCCGAGCACGATGTCAGAGTCGAGAAGGCGCCGACCGGCATGAGTCGACAGAAGGCTAATCTGACGAGGGTAACAAATAAGGGGAATGTTATGTGGACCGTGGAGTGGCTCGACCGAGATGGGAAGAAAACCATTGACAACGACAACTCTGAAGGGACACAACTCAGAGAGCTTTGGGGCGAAGTAATGGCGAAGCGTCTGAATGTTGAGCAGGGCAAGAAGCGAAAGCGAGAAGCCGAAAAGCAGAGTGCTATTCGAAAACCTACTGTGGAAGAAGGCGAGCGGGAAGCCAAGATTGCCTTGACCGAACAGATATCACATCCTGACGTCGCTGTACCGGGGTCCAGCAAGCAACATTCGGCTGCCCAATCCGCTCAAAGAAGCGAACAGCCAGCTTTACAACCGGAAGGGCCCTCCTCGGAAGAGAGCTCGAACCCCATCAAGCAAGAACGCGACCAGTCTGAGGAACCTTTCGATGCTTCGGATTCCGCCACACCAGAGCATTTCTATCTCCGCAGACCTTTCACAGCGTGCAAGTCGATCGTGCTCAGACCGATCGACGCTTCGAACACACTTACCGATTGTCTGAAAGGTCAGACGGTGCTCGAATTCCCGACGATATACGTCTTGCCAGAAGCACCGGATTCGCTACCAACAGGTTATATTTTAGAGGCGCAGTATGACAAGGTGCAGAAGGCGGAGGAAGCTGAGGTGGAAGGTCTGATGCAAAAGACCAACGAGAGCACCGGTGGTGCTTTGATGGCTGCTAAAGAGGAAGAGAAGCCTTTAGATGCGAACAGTATCCTCGACATGTTGAAACGGGATGTTGGTGTTTGAATGACCAAAAGGATAAAGGATGAAAACGATCATCTCTGCTGTAAAGCCAATGTATCAAAAGTAAATAATAGCTGAATCACTTGTATCATCACTCGCGAACCAAGCAAACACTGAATGTCATCTGTTGCTTCTGGTCGTGCATTTTGTCTCCCGTTTCGTCAAAGCTCATCCAAGTCGAAAGCTGACGGCGGTAGAAGTTTGGAGATCAGCTGTCAGGGTCCGGCGTGCGGACAGCAGGTGATGGAGCGGTCTTGCCCACCTCTAGTTAATCCTGATTCTGTAGTCGATCATCCTCATACCCACAGCGACACACATCAAACGATTGTATGAGCCCAATACTCGAGAAAGCTCCAGAACCCGAGAACGTCTACGCAAAACCTCGCCAGCAAGCGAAAGCCGCATCCCACCGCACTTGCGTGACTTGAACGTCACCTCCATCCTCAGCTTCGACCCTCACACCACAGTAACAACCATGGGGCGCGACCGCGATCCCGATGTCCCTCAGCCTGGACCTGCAGTCCTCACTTCTCATGCTGGTCCTGATGAGTGGCTCGCGCAAGCAAAGCTGTGTCGCTACCTGCCCGAATCCGACATGAAACGCCTTTGCGAGACAGTAAAAGAATGTCTTATGGAAGAGAGCAACATCCAGCCTGTAGCATCGCCCGTCACAGTCTGTGGTGATATTCATGGACAGTTCTACGATCTACTCGAGTTATTCAGAGTCGCTGGAGGCATGCCTGGCGAGGCAGAAGAGAAGGAGAAGGCGGCTGCCGAGGCGGCGAGAGCACCGATGAGTCCGGGCAGGGTTAGTAGTATCAACCCTGCGGACATCGAGCCGCCATCTCAGATCAGTGACCCGAAGGTCAAGCGGAAGATGAAGAGGCGGTTCCAGAAGGACTCGGCGTACACAAGCGATGCGTCGAATGCCGGGTCTGAGCTGGGAGAAGAAGACGAGCCGAGAGGCAGAGTCCGGAGCCGGAGTCTGCAACAAGAGGAGGTGGAATTCGATGAAGATGAGGACGAGGATAGTGAGGACAGCGGTGTGGGCGTCAGGAGCCCTGGCAGAAGCAAGAGCGCTGCGACGAGGACTGACCATGCGAACGGCAACCAGAACTTCGTTTTCCTGGGCGACTTTGTGGACAGAGGCTACTTTTCGTTGGAGACGTTTACGTTGCTCATGTGTTTGAAGGCGAAGTAAGTGGGCCACGGTTAAGCCCATCCCTGAATCCTGCGGCTGACTCTGATAGATACCCTGACCGGATTACACTTGTCCGTGGAAACCACGAATCCCGTCAAATCACACAGGTCTACGGCTTTTATGAAGAATGCCAACAGAAATACGGCAACGCTAGCGTTTGGAAGTCCTGCTGCCAGGTCTTTGACTTCCTCGCTCTGGCTGCCATTATTGATGGTAGAGTACTGTGTGTCCACGGTGGTCTCTCCCCAGAAATCAGGACGCTCGACCAAATCCGTGTTGTAGCCCGCGCACAGGAGATCCCTCACGAAGGAGCTTTCTGCGACCTTGTCTGGTCAGATCCTGAAGATGTGGATACTTGGGCTGTCTCACCTAGAGGCGCAGGTTGGCTCTTTGGCGAGAAGGTATCTTCAGAGGTACGCATTCGCCTTCCACGTATCTCCGCTCTCTCGAATACTGACTCTTTGCTTCCAGTTCAACCATGTGAACAATTTACAACTTATCGCCCGAGCCCATCAGCTCGTCAACGAAGGCTACAAATACCACTTCCAGTCACAAGAAGTCGTAACAGTGTGGTCTGCGCCTAATTACTGCTACCGCTGCGGTAACGTAGCGTCCATCATGACGCTCGGTGAAGATCTGGAGCCCGACTTTAAGATCTTCAGCGCCGTGCCAGACCACAGGCGTGCAGTGCCTGCTGGCAGGAGGGGTGCGGGCGAGTACTTCTTGTAATACGAGTCGTGGATTTTGCGCGATGGGACTGGCAAGTGCCTGCGCTTTCTCCCCGAAGGAATCTTGATGATACCTTGACAGTGCTAGGAGGCAACATTGTTGACATGAAGGCGTACTTGTTTGAGTTGTGTGCAGTGGGAACTGGATATATCTTGTCCGTTTGCTCATTTAGAATGATGAAATGATACCCAGAAACTGATGACAAATTTTCGATTTTTTCCCTCTCGTTGGATGTGAGGCGCCGAGACGTTATTATTGGAATGCGAAACTTTTCATGACAGTGGGCACATGCCTGCTTGTATATGAATGGTCCGAACCTCTTCGGATGGTAACAGGTTCTCAGGTACCTATCTACTCGTGTGCTTACGAGACATACAATCGACTAACGGAGCCTCTCAACGGCTGTAGAACTTAGTTTTGAGGTAGCTGCTTGCATGTTCGTGTTCTGTAGCTGAAACTACACAGACCTATGCATCAGGGAAGGATGTAGAGCATTAAATCTAGCAATACATCGCAAATAGTTTGATCCTGAATGATCAATCATGAATCGACTAGGGTCAGGGTTGGGGTTGTATGACTTTCCGAACTTGATATACGTATGTCATGTAGGTCTGGAGTCTTATCGTGGTCCTCTCAAGACGAGTTGACTCGGCCTTAGGACTTTATTCTGCTTCTAGTCACATTGCATAGGCCACGTTCTTAGGTCTTCGGCATCGTTATACTACCTTACGCCGCAAAGATCTGGGACAAATTAGTCCGCGTGGGGCTACATCCTTAGCACCCGTTCAGGCAATCTTGGACTTTTGTTGAAGGCATCGATCGTATCGGTCCTTCAGTAGTGGAGCGAGATGATGCCTTGCCTGAATCTGGTGAATGCATACATATCTGCAGCCCACCCAAGGAATTCATGCGCAGGGATCAGGTTGCGCGGAAAGAACAATTCAGGATGAGTAAGCTTTGATGCGTGCCTGCAGTAGTGCCCGCCGCAAAGCATATGCCATGTGGATTCCCTAAGCATTTTTCCGCAAGCCATCGGCACGAAGACTGGCAAAGCTATATCTTGACGTGAAACATGTATGTTAGTGTAAAAGGCGTTGTACTTGTGATCTTCGCTCGTCCGATTGAATCCGCGCGAAGGGCGATCATGTGAATTAGGATGACGATAGCTGAATCTATTGGGGAAGTATGTAAAATGCCATGCCATTATTTCGGAGATTTGATTGCGGGACCTGGGAGTAGGGCGGTCTAGACGGTAAGAGGAGCGCCCTCGACAGCGGTTCTGCTACCCGTATGCAGAGACATGCTCCAAGGACGGGTTCAGTACAAAGGTCATTCAGACTACATTCTATTTACCTCCTGTCTCCGTGGACGAACCCTTCACTATCTTTCCATGGTCAATACAAGGAGGAACTGATGATTGAAGACTCTGAGATCCCGAGAAGTATCCGTGGCGATTGTGCTTTCGGAAAGTGTCGCCATGTCGCTAGTACAGATGGGGAGTGGAGTCGTGGGGTCTCGACTACTTGCAGCTTCCAACGGATTGAATTGTTTCTGACCAGGAGCTGATGTAAAAGATCCGGTGCATGCCAGAGAGCATGGATTGGCGGACACAAGTATGCTTCAGTGCCTGAGAAGGTGCAAAAGACAAGGAGCTCGACATTGGATGAAGATGATTGAGCAGGAAGATCCAATCCCCGAAATCGGGTTTGGCTCCGCTCCACATGCTAAGGACGAGCTTAAACCTGCAGAAACTCTGTTTGGAAGTGTGATCGCTCACTTGTGGGAGAGCCTAACTCTATCTCCAGTCCAGATGCTGATGTTCAGGAGACGGCACAGAACAGAGATTCAGATGGACGACCCTCTCCGGTGCAGTTTTCGGAGTGAGACCAGGATGGACTGAGAGCAGCCAAGGTCCAAAAGGGAATGCTTTCTCGGCTATGCACGTTAAATTGCCGTGACGCTTCACTCCCGCAGAGGCTCAGGGGAAGTACTAAAGTCACTGTGCAGAAGGCTTGCATATGGCAGGTCGCCGAGGAGGCACATCCTTGCAGGTGATTCGCAGCGGCTCAAGCTCGCAAGAGAATAGAGACGAGCCCGCCACGATGGGCTCGAAGTAAGGCAGGTTCGTGGAACCGTAGTATAATTGTTGTTATTATCTTCACTCTTAGACAAGGCCGAAACACCCTTCACATGCACACGCTCTCCGCCTTCACAATCACGCCCCAAACTCTCACCTCGCAGCCAGCCGGTTTCATCATTGTCGCTGAACCTTGTCGCTGCCACGTGAACGAAAGATTGCCCTCCCACCCTCTTCTCCCTCTGCGCTCTGGTGACCGCGCTCGGACTGCTGGTCTATCGGGGAATCCGGCGGCGCCGCCTCTGCTCGAGCTGCTCGAGTCGTGCGCACATCGCATCGCCATCCTACACCACCTTCTTTTGCTTGCCATTCGCCAACCGGCTCTTAGCCCTGGCACTCCCCTGACCTGACTTCCGGCAGCGCTGCTACGCCCGTCTCAGATACTCCTGCGGTATTCTGCCAGCGCTTACTCGCCAGACCCTAATCCTCCGCCGGCCTTCTCTCCTCCCGAAATCACCATCGCTAACGGTAGCGAGTAAGACACAATTGCGTTGCCAGGCTGGAGCTTAGCGGGCCCGCGACAACGGTCTCTGCCCAGCGCGCGAGCGCGCACCCCGTAACCACCGGGTTTGTTTCACTCCGCCATGCAGGTCGACGCAACCGGCTCCATGGACGACCCTACCGTCCCTGAGGGCCTCGTTTCCTCGCCTCCACCAGCTCAGTTGCGACGCTCGTCCACCGCGACTGCGGCGGAGAAAATGCGCTCTAAACGCAGCAGCAGCCGCGTGAGCCATAGCACTCCCAGCAGGCATGGTGACGATGAGTCCAGCAAAACGGCGGTCAAAGTCGGTAAGTGATGGCCCTTCAGCTCAATTAATTGCGCATCACTCGCTGACGCTATTCCCTTCCAGTTGTTCGAGTACGACCGCCTCTTAAACCCACCGACCCTGGCTACGATTTAATACCGCAGCGATTCCGCGAAAGCACATGCGAAGTTCCCTCGAATGCGAGCCTGGTAGTCCAATCGCAGCAAGGCAAAAAACAATTCATTTTCGATCGCGTCTTCGAAGAGGATGCCGGACAGCAAGACATCTGGGGATATGTCAGCGACAGCGTCAACTCGTTCGTACAAGGCTACAATGTCTCCATCCTTGCGTATGGCCAGTCTGGTTCGGGGAAATCATATACCATGGGTACCTCTGGTCCTGAAGAGCAGGATGATCCCGCACAAATGGGTATCGTTCCTAGGGCGGCACAGACTCTGTTTGAGAAGCTCAATGCTGGTTCAGCGAGACCCATGTCTGGTCTGAGGACACCCAAGCGATACTCGACCCATGCATTGGCTCAACAACCCACCTACGGCGATAAGAACTGGACTCTCAAGGCTACATATGTTGAGATCTACAACGAGCAGCTACGCGATCTCCTGGTGTCCGAATCAGTTCCTCTTGCCGACCGCGCGACAGTTGCGATTCGAGAAGACACCAAGGGCCGAATCCTGCTCACTGGGCTCACGCAATACGACATCAACTCTGCAGAAGACATTTATGATGCGCTCAATTTTGGATCTTCAATTCGCCAGACCGACGCAACGGCCATCAACGCGCGTTCATCACGTTCACACGCTGTTTTCAGTTTGAATTTGGTGCAAAAGCGAAGCGATACAGGCCCAGCGACGCCACGCAGAGAGAAACACAAATCTATGCCATCCGAAAGCGGGATTTCCTCGGACGGCGTAGTGACCGTCGACAGCAAGCTGCACTTTGTCGATTTAGCTGGTAGCGAAAGACTCAAGAATACTGGAGCCACCGGTGATCGCGCAAAGGAGGGCATCTCGATCAACGCTGGCCTTGCTGCGTTGGGCAAGGTCATTTCGCAGCTCTCATCGAAGGCGGCGAACAGCCACATCTCATATCGCGACTCCCGTCTCACGCGCTTACTGCAAGATTCTCTTGGTGGTAATGCCATCACTTTCATGATTGCATGTGTCACACCGGCCAATTTCCATATGAACGAGACCTTGAACACGCTTGATTACGCACGGAGAGCACGGTCAATACAGGTTCGGCCGGAAATCCAGCAAAGCCACGACGAAAGCGACAAACAAGCTGTGATCAATGATTTGCGTGCTCAAGTCTCGCTCCTCCGCGAACAGATTAGTCATCCTGATCATGGACTGGATCGTGCAGGCAGTGTACGGAATCGCGTTAGCGAAAGGCCCGGCAGGCAGCAAGCAGAACTCCAGACACAGCTCATGGACATGCAGGAAAACTACAATGCACTCAGTCAGCGCCACACAAGGCTCATCTCCGAAATATCAAAGGCTCGCGACGACGAGAACGCCGACACCCCATTGTTGAAAGAGGCTATTGGCGGCAGCGCCATGGAAAGGCTGAAGCGATCAAATAGCTTCGCTGAAGCGGTCGAGCAGGTTGTGATGGAATACGAAAAGACTATCCAAAGTCTCGAGACCTCGCTTTCGCTGACTCGTGGCTCACTCGCTAGTACTGAGAGCACGCTGCTCGAGAAGCAGACACACATTGCATATCTGGAGACGAAGCAACAACAGCTGGAAGCCCGCGTACAAAAGGCTGCAGACCGTGAGCAAAACAATGAGTCCTACCTCCGCGGCTTGGAGGCCAAAATGGAAGGCTCTACTTCAGATGGAGAGCGTAGTGCAAATGTCATTGCTGAGCTCCGCAAAGAATTGGAACGTTCTCGAGACAACAGCAACAACGTGGAGGAATACGTGTCTACGCTGGAGGAGCGCCTGGCGGAAGCTGAACAAGATCAAGAAATCATGCAACGTGACATCGACCGCCTCGAGCAGGTCATTGAGCGCCAGAGAAGTATTGGTCGTCTCGATAACCTGCTTTCCGAGCTGGACAACGTGCGAGGCGACAATGTGCGAGCCAACAACGACCAGCAGGACACGCCTAGGCCGGAACAGACGAGGCCCAAGGTCAATGGCCACCAAGAAAGCTACGATCCGTTCAGACCGGGGTCATCCGGCGCCACGAGCTCGGCAGAGGACGATGTATTTACTGACGCCCATGCGACCCGGTCAGCCGCTGCATCTCGCCAAGACGATGTGACCGCACCTCCTTCCGCTCCTGTTGCCCCAGGCTCCCCTGCGACTCTATTGGCACCTCGCAGCCCTGCACAAGACGACTACATGGCAGATAAGCTTGAAAACCTCTCACAGGAGCTCTTCGATCTCCGCTCCGAGCACGAGTCTGTTGTAACCGACTACGACACCCTGCAGCAGAAATACCAGACAGCATTGGAAACGCTTGCAAAGCTTGAGTATGATAAAGACACGCCGAAGACGCCCCAGACTCCTTCAGCAAGTCGTCCAGAGTCTTTTTTAGCAGCCGCGGGGGTGAAGGAGGAGGAGAAGGCGGAGCAAAGAGGAGGGCAGCCTTCATCCTCGCGATCATTATTGGAGGAGTTGTCCTCGCGTGGGGAAGTGCGCACTGGCAGCGACGGCGACAAGACGCCACGTACGGTATCTGATGGGGATGAACGTCTGGGTATGCACGACGAGATCGCAGTCCAAGCTGATCCTGTCGTTGCTGCTCCTCCACCTCCAACTGACAAGCCCGATGTTCGCACGCTTAGGCGTGTCAACGCAGAAAAAGAGTCGTCAATCCGGGAATTGACGCACAATTACAAACAGCTTGCTGAGGAGCATCATTCTGCCCTTTTGCACGTTGAAGACTTGAAGCAAGAGCTCAATCGCCTTACGACTATGCGTAACCAACCGACTCCCTCACCGTCTGTCGCCAGGCCAGCTTCGCCAGCTCTGCCAAGCCCAAGCTATGGCAAGTTCAATCATCGTCGCAAGTCGGAAGACCAGCTAGGATCGGATCGCGCATCGAAGAGCTGTGCCTCGCTCAAAAATATCGCTCTTGATAACCTCGAGAGTGATTCAGTGGCGAGACACAATTTCGAGCTGAACCTTTCTCTTGTTATGACTGAGCTTCACAGCCGATCAGATCGGGTTCAAAGTCTTGAAGCCGAACTCAATACGGTCAAGAAGGAGATGGAGGCTAAGCAGGCTATCATTTCTGGCTTGACGAGAGAGCGCTCGAGTTTGAAAGCCAACAGTGGTAGTGTTGATTTCTCGGTTGTTGGACAAATGCGTGATCAGCTCATGGAAAGCGAGCAGCAGATTCGTAATCTGCACGAACAGCACAGTGCCAGAGAGAAGGAGTTCCAAGAACAGATCGACTCGCTCAAGAGTGGTCTTGAGCAGCACCGGGAAAACTCCGCCATCCAACTTCCAACTCCCACAGCGGATCATATTCCTGGCGACTTCCCGCAGACTCCTGCAGACGAGCTATCGCAGGCCGAGGCAGGTGCGTCACGGTCAGTTGGCGGCCAACAGCTTGCCGATGTTGAGCGCTTGCAGTCTGAGCTCGCTTCTTGGGAGACGAAGCACAACAGCGCGATGGACAGTATGAAGGCTTCAGAAAGCAGTCTGCTTGCCACGATCTCTGAGCTGCAGGCGTCTCTTCGCCAAGCTGAACAAAGCGCTTCCGCACCGCGAGGCCTTGGTATCAGTGGTACTGCCGACATGACCGATGATGAGCGCACCAGACATAAGGAAGTCGTTGATGCCCTCCAAAGAGAGGTAGAAGAGTACAAGATGACGGCTAACGACCACGTCACCAAGCTCGAGCAATTGGAACAATCCTATGCAAAGATTCTCGCACAAGTTGACGAGGAGTCTCAGTCGAAGGATCTCACCGAAAAAGAGCTGAAGACTCACAGAGACCTCGTTGCTAATCTCGAGAACCAATTGCAAGTCCACCAGAGTGCGGTCACCCTTCACCAGGAGAGCCTTGAAAATCTTCAAGCATCACACTCGAAAGAGATCGAAGAGCTCAAGGCGGCGATGGAAACTGCCGAGAAAGAAGCGAAGGACCGTGATCTCGCATCCGAAAGCAAGCACCGCGATTCCACTGGCCTTATGCAAGCCGAACTCACAAAGCTCCAAGGCGAACATACTGCATTGCTTGCTGCAGCCGCCGCTGCTCTCGGCAAGCACACCGATTCAAGCTCTCTTCGTTCCCAGATCGAGGGACTCGTGGACGAGGGTAAAGAGCTCCACACCCGCCACACGAAGGCTACCAACGATCTCAAGTCTCTGCAAGAGGAATTACAGACCTCACAGCTGAAGAGTGCAGATCTCCAGGGCAAGTACGATGCCGCTAAGGAGCAATTCGAAGAGGCACAGAAGAAGCTCGATACCGTGACCACCAGAGAGAAGAAGAGCTCGAGGTTGGTGGAGGAGCTTGAGGAGCAACTCAACAGTAACTTCGACTCGCATCAAGCTGCGACCAACCGGTTGAGCAGGATGGAGACTGCGAGCGTGCAGGCCAGGCAAGAGATTGAGCGCGAGCTGGAGGAGCTGAAGATGCGGAACAGCATGTTGGAGGTAAGCATGCACAGATTCATAGGGTCTTACGAACAGATGCTAACAAACAACAGCAACAAGTCGCGCAATATTCGCGAAACTCCATGGCTTCCGACCGCGGTTCTATTGGCTACAACAACCGCGAGTCGCTCTCGCCCGAAGCGGCGGCCATCGCCCTCGGTCGTTCCGCATCGCAGCAGTCCGCAGCTCGCAAGTCTGCAAATGCTCCTCCTACAACCGCTCTCCCAACGCCACCACCCTCTATCCCTCTCCCGGCTCTTCCGGGCTCCGACCGCGCCACCTCGCCAATCCCAGGTGGCTCACCTCCTTCATCTCGCCACGCCTCCAAGGATGGCGCCGGTGCCAGCGCTGGCATGACTCAGATGATCGAAGATCAAGAAGCTCGCATCCGCACAATCGAAAAGCATCTCTTCGCCGAGAAGCAGCTCACCGCCACGCTTGAAGAAGCGCTCGTCGACCTTGAAACTTCCGCCAACCGCACCAAGACAGACATGGATGGCTGGAAGCGCAAGTGCCAAACCCTCGAAGACGAACTGGTCGGTTTGCGCAAGGAGCGCAGCAATTCGCGCGCCAGCCTGCAGGCGGTCGAAGAAGAGCGCGAAATGCGTGTCCGCGCAGAGCGCGCCAGGCAGGCGCTGGAGCAGAGGATGATGGAACTCAACGCCGGCAAGAAAAAGAAGAAGGGCGCGCTCAATTGCTTTTAGTTGAGGGTTGAGCTGTTGTCGCTCTGAACGTAGTTCCAAACATCCTGGTGGACACGACGATATACGGATGCAACGGACGCTGCTTTTGATTTGCTTTTGTTCTGACTCGAAGAAGAGAGATAATTTGTCTTTCCTTGAAACACATATTGGAGCTTGGAGAGGGTCGGGCTTTTGTCGTTTTTTTCCTGGCTAGATACCTACCTTTTTGCTTCTTGCTTTGCATTGCTGAGGAAGAAGATCGTCCATACCCCCTTGTTCTATTCGGATCGATCGTACATGTAAAAATTGTAAAATAGGAACGGCTGTTTGTACTCAAGCGCGTTTTCTTTTTCTAGTTGTTCAAACGAAATACACCCAGCCACGTTGTGTGGAAGAATCACCATTGAACTCCAACATTCGATGTAGCCAGACACAGTATGCCAGAAACAGCAAGTTACTCAATTTTCGATGCGAATAAAATATCTGAATTAAACGATACTCAAATCCCACGCCGAGCCGGCTTTCCTTTGCCTATTCCTAAAGCGTGACACATACATTAACGCCATCGCTGATGCAAATCATGAATCCCTTCCCTTCTACTAATTCGAACCTTGACTAGGCCCGTCGACACCAATATCGCCACTTCGCGCGAGACTCAGGTTCTTGAGCAGGAAGCTGCGTTTGAAGTACTCGTTTGGGTGCAGGATCGTGTCGAGCTCGCTCGCGTTCCAAAGGTTCTCGTCCTTGACCTGTACGATGTGTTAGGTAAGGTACACAATATATAGCTTGAATGTTTAGACTCACCTTCTTGATCTCATTCTTGTGCGTCGATTCAAACACTCTGTTGCAGGCAATGTGGTATCTCATTCTGCCGACGTCCTCCCGCACGTTACGCAAGAGTTCGCGGTCCGAGACACCGACGTTCGTCAAGAGAGCGATGAGATTGTCGGGAGAGTAGGTCCTGTAAGGGCAACCGTGGTTCAGACCGGCTGATGGCAGCGGCTCGGTGAGCAGCTTCTGGCAACTGAAGGGCGAGTAGCCACGTCCACGCTTGTTTGCGTCTCCTCCGACGTCGCCGTAGCTGTGACGGACGTTGTATAGGTATTCGGACTTGAACTTCTCTGGTTGGGTGTTAGCGATTGTTTCAGCGAGTGAAATAGTTTGAAAGTCGACTTACCATCGGTGATTAGCTTGAAAGCTTTTCGCCAGAAAATGATACACTCTTGCATGTTGAGACCAATGCCCTTGAGGAACAAGGTGTACTGCAGTCTACTCTGGTGCTTAAGATGGCTGTTCTTGCGGAGCTCGCGGTGGAGGTTCTGCATGCAAAGAGGGAAGTGAGAGCTCAAGCCATCGATGCTGCCAGCGTGGATGTTTGCAATGTCGCTAACACCGCTGTTCTCGTTGTAGGAAGCATCGGGAGCAGTGAAGGATTGCGAAAGATGGTGTAAGATTGGTGCGAGGCGGTTGTCCTCGTCCATTCGTGGTAGGAAGCGCGCGGCTAGTTCGAGGCCAGACTCCAGAGAGCGTGTGAATTCGTTGAGCACCATCGTTGTCTGTTCCCGCACATGCACGTAGGCTTTGCCCTTCTTCAGCAGCACTTGACGTCGCTCCACTAGATCAGGAACCTTCTCCCAGTCAACTTTGAACCAATTCTCCTCCTCGTCCTTTTTCACGGCTGTGGCAGATCGCAGCTCAGTCAGCCAAGTGTTCTTCTCCTCGGTATCTAACAACTCCCAGCTCATGGGTAAGCTCTTGATGAAGTCCCTCCTCTCTTCAGCATGGTCCGATTGGAGCCGCAACTTGAACAGTTGAGTCTCAAGTCTCATAAATCTCTGCCTCAGGTCTGATGTGCTTGCGAACGCGAGCCTGAGCGTCCAGTGTGAATAGTGATCTTTCTTCCTCTGCATTTGAGCATCTGTGTTCCGACTCCTGTTGCTATCGAGCCGTAACCATTTCTCAAGCACTGGTCGCATGTACTCTTCTGTTTCGGCGGGCGATCTGTTTCTGAACTGACATGCTTCCAGCTCAGCCAGGACCTTCAGTCGCGCAATGCCCCATTCTTCAAAGTCTTCGAGGGCGATATCCTCTGTGGGTGGAATGGTGTAGAAGTTCATGCGGTGGTCGTACTCCTGGGCGGTCCATTGTGTCTTGACGAACTGTTGCTTTCTGGGGTCGAGCACTGCGCGCTTTTTGGCGTCGATACGCGAGGCTGTCGATGCTGCCAACATTTTGTGATTCTGGTGTGAAGATGTTGCAGTATGTATTGCAGTATGTATGGTGGTGTTTGGAGTGATCGATAGAGGGGAGGAACGCGAATTTGGGGAGGACGCGACGAAACACGCGCCGGCACTTTAGCTTGCTCAAGCCACATTTGCACAGCCACAGCCGGCGGCGCTCGACTTGTAGCTCCGATATCAGTGGAAGATTTCCAGCACGATATTTGAGGATCAAGACTAGGTACCGATTATCAACTGGTGCCGAAACACATCAGTCATCAAGCTTCATATGCGAGGTCTGGAGATGTCATCCCAACAATTTCTCAGGCTGCTGCGCAGTCGAGCGCCGCAGATCAGGTCTTTCACACAGACATCTCCTTTCCTAAAGGCCAAGTCTAAAAAAGGACAACCACCCATATCGTCGTTCAAAGCACCACCACAGCCTGCAGCAGCGAGAGCACCAACTATTGCGCCTCGTCCGAATGCTGCCCCTGTCCAAGCATCGCCTCCGAAGGCTGCATATAACCCTTCGTTGCCACCATCACGAACAGCGGAAACTTACGCGGCTGGACTTCTTGGAGAGGCAGATTCATTGCTTCTCTATAAGGCGCCTAAATCTCTCGCACTTTTTGGTCTGAGTGCAGTCTCTGGCGCTGCCCTCTTTTACTATGCCGGAACTGTCGCCAATGGCTTATTAATCAACACCACAGCCGTGTGGTACGCTAAGTTTGTCGTACTGGGTGGCTGCATGGTCACTTCCGCCATGGCCATGGCCTTCATTATGACGCCGTGGAACCTGGTCAAAACTATTTCTATCGCCCGAACAGTCGAAAATCAGGTGGTGCTCCGCGTCAAGGGAACGCGGTTCTTCCCTTTCATGAAGCCCACGGTCAAGGACGTCACGCCAGGGCAATTGATGGTCGACAACAACGTTACTATGGATTTGGAGATGACAAAGCAATGGTATGGAGTGGAGTTGAAAGTCGCCAGAGACTGGACTGAGGGCAAACTTCTCAACCCTGATGCGCCCCAAGGGAGCGCTATTGCGAGGTTCAACAAAAGCCTGCTGAATGCCTGGCCAACGACCAAGAGCTGTGTCCGGAAAATGTTCAACCGCGACGGAATGGCCTATGCGCGAGTCGGCAGTCAGAACTGGAAAATGGATCTTGAAGGCTGCGAGATGTTGGAGAACGGAGCTGTCTTGAACAAGCTGAGCAGAGAGGGGGCGGTCAGGACCGACATCTTAAGTATGGTCATGAGAGGAGCGTTTGGAAAATGAGTGATTGCATATAGGGCTCACCGCCGCTTGTTGTATGATATGTAGCATAGGAAGGGCTGATGTATTGTACGATCTGAGAGATACTTGTATCTATCCCGAAGGTATTCCGGGTTCTAAGTTGTTTGTTGTGAGCAAGGACTTCGAATGTTCGACGGCTTCTCAAAGCATTCCTATAGTTTCCGAATGCATGCTTTAACAAGCAATGTACCATTTTGGCCAGGATATATCTTCCATGTCCCTGCTCCTTGCAAGAGTTCGAGGTGTTGCTAACTTATGTAGAGATGCGGGTGAGGTCGGGGAAGCTTTGAAGCGCCGGTCCCAACAACGCCAAAGCCGGAGATCGGCCTGGAGGTCGGAGGTTGTCTACGCTTTTCTTGAAGCTCCCAATCGCGACCCGCCGCCCTGCTTGGAACGGCGCAGCAGTCAGTCAATTGCAACACCCATACACACCGTTGCACTACCAACAATGGCCGGCCTCGTCAACACCGCGCGCCTGTCCGCCCGTGTGGCAGGCCGCTACGCCAGCAACAATGTCGCGCGCAGAGGTGAGCAGCTCCCCAATACGCAGCCGCAGTCGAGCATCGCATGTTGACGGGCATTACCTAGGATTCATGGCCTCGGCCGCAGACCGCGCCGCACAGAACTTCTCTATGCCTGCTCTTTCGCCCACCATGACCGAGGGCAACATCGCCAGCTGGAGGATCAAGGAGGGCGAGTCCTTCTCTGCCGGAGACGTGCTTCTGGAGATCGAGACCGATAAGGCCACCATGGATGTTGAGGCTCAGGACGACGGAATCATGGTCAAGATCATGCAGGGAAACGAGAGCAAGGGTGTCAAGGTGGGCGAGAGAATCGCTGTCACCGCGGAGGAGGGCGACGATATCAACAGCTTGGAGATTCCGGCGGACAGCGGCGCATCCGCAAAGGCTGAGGCACCCAATCCCCAGGAGGAGGAGCAGAAGAAGCCAGAGCCCAGCCAGCCCAAGGCCGACTCTGGTGCAGCGCAGATACAGGGCGGCAAGGCACAGAAGCAGAAGTACCCTCTGTACCCAGCCGTGCAGCACTTGCTCAAGTCCACCGGTCTCCCCAAGGAGGAAGCCGACAAGATTCCTGCTTCTGGCCCCAACGGACGTCTTCTCAAGGGCGACGTCCTCGCCTACATTGGCAAGATCTCGAAGAACTACCCCACCGAGTCCGCCGCTCGCTTCACCAAGCTCTCCCACCTCGACCTCTCCAACATCCAGCTCGCAGCTCCTCCTCCTCCTCCTCCACAGGCTGAGAAGCCCGCTCCCGCCGCCGCCGCGCCCATTCCTGAGCTTCCCAAAGAGACCGAGGTCGCTCTCCCCATCAGCCTCACTGCCGTCATCGCAACCCAGCAGCGCGTCCAGGAGGCCCTCGGAATCTCCCTTCCTCTTTCCACCTTCGTTGCACGCGCTACCGAGCTTGCCAACGAAGCTCTTCCCGCTTCCAAGAACCAGAAGCCCACAGCTGACGATCTGTTCAACTCGGTTCTGGGTCTCGACGTCGTTCCTCGCTCCTCCCGCGGCAGCTTCCTTCCCAACATCACCTCCCTCGGCCCTGCGCCTTTCGCCGCTCCTACACGCTCCGCCAGCAAGCCCGACATCATTGACATCCTTTCCTCCAACACCGTCAAGCCCACTCGCAGGGCTACCAAGTTCACTCTAGCCACCGCCGGCCCTAGCGTTTTCAGCGTCTCTGCCCAGAGCGGCGAAGAGCAGCGCGCAATGGAGTTCTTGGAGCGCATGAAGCTGGTTCTCGAAGAGGAGCCTGGCCGTCTTGTCTTGTAGGGCAATGTAACCAAGGACATGGCTGGCATATTTTGTTTTTATTTTCGAAGGGTCAAAGGATATCATGTGTAAAGCTGGGTAGTATTGGAAGTATCGAAGCGCGGCGTTTAGTGCAGAGAAAGGCTTTTAGTCTACTATAGAAGTGGAGTAAGTTGCTGCGAGAGGACGTAAGGGCACACACAACTGGAGCTCTTGCGACTTTTGATAGCGGGTTGCATCCCAAATGTACGAGAAATCTGTTCAAATTTACAACACTACACTCAAGTTCTTGAGGCGTGACATTGATGGGTGAAGGTGTACCACAAGCTCAGGTATGCATAGAAGTTCCAGACCGCGAGACGGGCTTGAGTTTCGACTGTATGTATTCGCATTAGGATTGTAGGGCCACGAGAAGCTAGACTACATCTTTGGCGCATCTGCCTTCCTCCTGATAGAGAGCGTCGCCTTCATGGGAGGTGTAATGGCAGTACCCAGCCACTGGTTCGGCGGGCGTTCCGGCAGAGCCTTGACGTCGTAGTACATGACAATATGCGCCAGCATCATCTGCGAATCGGGTTAGTATGATTCTCTCGAGATACTGTATTATCACCGTGCGCCTTACCTTCAACTCGTGCTGCACCAGGAATCTACCCGGACACGCATGCCTGCCATGGCCGAAAGGCAAGAAGTTCTCGCCCGTGCTGACCATGCTCAGGTTCTTCATTTCAACGTACTTCTGCAGGTCCTCCGGATTGCTGGATTCGCGTGAAGCTGCGAACTCTTCTCTTGGTCGCGAGAAGCGGAATGCGTCGTATGAGTCTGGATCAGGGAAGATGTTCGGGTCGTGGTGGCGACTGTGCTCATCAACACTGATCAACGTGCCAAAAGGCGCGGTCCAGCCTTCCTCCTCGTTACGAAGGCCGTCTTTCGCGACAACTTTGCGCGTGACGCCGCGCGTGGTGAAGTTTGAGAAGCGCATGCTTTCGCGGATAGCGGAGTCGGCGCGGATGAGCTTTGTGAGGAGTTTTTTGTTCCAGGGCCCGCCATTGGCTTCTTTGGAGATGCGTTCTGCTTCTTCGCGCAGGCCTTCGACGAAGCCTTTGGAAGGGTCGGAGCTGAAGAGGTCGAAGAGGCACATGGAGAGGGTCAGGGTGGTGGTGTGGATGGCGGCGAATTCGATGGGCATGATGAAGCGGGAGATCATGTCTGGCTCGAGCTCTTTCGTCTTGCCGTCGGCTTTGGCGACTGAGATGTGCCAGGTGATGTAGTCGTCGGGCAATTCGATCTTGGAGTCGGGGTTCTTCTCCTTCTCCTCGAAATCTGCGAGGCGCTGTTTGATGATTGGCAAGGTGTGCTTGCGGGTTCCCCAGTAGTGATAGTGGTTGGGAAGACACATCAGACGCCCAACGATGGGGTGCAAGAATTTCGGGAAGAAAGGCATCAAGGCGAGTGCCGTGATGACATCGACGGCAAAAGCACTGTTGTGCTTGAGGAAGTCCTCGTTGCGGCAAAGTGGTAGACCAACGAACATGCGGTTCGAGATGCGGGAGATGGCATCTATCGTGTTGTCCCAGACGGGGATTTCCTTGAAGTTGACAGTGTCGAAACCCCATGTTCTGTCGAAGAAAGTAACGATCTCATCGTAGATGTTTGGGATGATGCTGTCCACCCTGCGCGCGAGGCTCTTGTGGATGACTCGTTCATGGAAAACAGTTTCAAGTAAGTCTGGGAGGGGTCAGCATCGTTGTCACTAACATAGTCAATCCAGCGAGCTCCATCAGTAGCTCGCTGCTTTGGAATGGAATTCGGGTTCCCTTACAGGGCGAAGTGAAAGCATAGTCTCCGTGTAGAACATCATAATGCGCCGCACGAACGCTTGCAACATCATCAGGCTGATCTGTGAGCCACTTGAGCTTGTTATTGGGAATCACAACCTCATGGCGTCCCGAGAAATCCGGGAAAATGTAAGATTTGCCCTTTTGCGAATACTGTCGTGGAGAGTCGTTAGACGTGACTTTCGAATGCATGGGTCCAGATTCTTACCTGTTGATAACCCTCGGCGAGCCATTGCTTGACGTGGATTATGCTTGAAAACGTCGCTCTTGTGAGAGCAAAAAACTTGGTGTCGTCTTTGCCAACCCAGGGCAGGGTCTCAGGATATAGTGTTGACGTAGCGGCTTTGGAGATGATAGCGAACAGTAGACCGACAATGGCAAAAGCGACCAGGGGCCGGTCCTGCGCCGTCTGAGCCAAATCTGTCAGCAGCATCTTCAGCAGTCAATAGCGGCAAAGAAGAGAGAGTCACAGCACGCGCAACGCTGTGCTCTTGAAGTGCGTCAGCTCGACTAAGGTGCCGGATGCGCGAGCACCCGTCGTGTTAGACCGTTGTCGATGAATCCTGGCGGAGCCATTGCCGTCCAATCATCGACCTTCTCTTGTCATCTCCGCCGTCCCCAAACTCCTTCGTGAAGCGTCGATCATCCCTCGTGTGCTCTGCCACACATTATTCGGAAGCGAGGAAGCTGCCTGCTGCACGACCTCGTTTCGCTCGTCTAATCAGAACACGCAGATCTGTGCATCAAACACAATTGAGGCCACCCACAGCTGAGAGTCACATGACTGCGTGCCCATCATCCGTGCCCAAAGGGGCAGACTATTGCGAGATCCGCCACAACGTAATCTGGCGTTCCTCGTAAGTATACCTAGATTCCCTCACCAGTATCCGACTGTCGAGACACACGCGCTTGACGGTTTGTCGAAAATAGTAGGTAGCGTGAGTTGCCCCAATCTTCCGTCAAACATCTGTTCATCCCGTCATCTGGACTCCCATCCCACGACTGCCTTGCCATGAGCAGGGCGGAAGGCTCGTCACCACGCACTCAACATGTAAATGATGTAGCATTATTCCATTGGAAGGTAACGAGTATACCGTCCGCTATGTATATACCATAGCAAACCTCGGTGTTGAGTCGAGCCGATGTTTCGGCTGCTCGGCCAAAGCCTTCCCCGCCAAAGACAGCAACATTATCGATCAAATGAGGTAAGTCCTCTACACATTCGATCAACCATATCTCTGACTAGATCGCACCGTTTTCGATACACGTTCCGTCAGAGAGCATTCACAGGACAGGCTACACTGCAGGATGACGCCCTCAAACGGCCAGCCAGAATTACTATGGACTCCAGAACAAGCGAACAGGGCTGCCGGCTCTACCGCCATGGATGAGTACCGGCTTCACGTCAATGATCGCTTCGGACTACGAATTGGGAATGCTCAGGATCTGATTCATTGGAGCAATGCAAAGTCACAGGACTTTTGGCCAGATTTGTACACCTATCTGAAGCTGGTGCCAAGTTTACCACCATCGATCAAACAAGCATACAATGACAAAGTTCCCATGAGCTCGAATCCACCTTTTTTCGAGGGCCTGGAAATCAATTACGCGGAGAACGCGCTGTTCTCCAATCCTGATCCTCACGCTACGGCTCTCATTGGGCTTCGTGAGGGACAGAGTCTGGACGATGCCGAACTTATGACATGGCAAGACTTTCGAGATAGCGTTCGTCTTACAGCTAGCGCACTGCGACGATCAGGTATCAAAAAAGGAGACAGAGTCGGAGCACTAGTCGCCACCTCGAACTTTGCTATGATACTCTTTCACGCTACTGCCGCTGTGGGAGCCATCTTTACCTGCATCAGTCCTGATCTAGGACTGGAAGGCTGCGTTTCTCGACTACAGCAAGTCACGCCGAGCATCTTGTTTGTGGATGGTGACGCTGTCTACAAAGGCAGAACTGTCTCAACGATCGACAAACTAGACAGGATTCTTTCGAGACTCAAGCCAGTGCCGGCGACATTCGTAGTCCCAATAGTGAGCCAGTCGCTCAAGTACCCGACCACGCACGACTTTCTACAAAGAGCCAAAGCCTCCGACGAGCTCAAGTTCACCCGCGTCTCTTTCAATGATCCTCTTATGATATGCTACTCTTCTGGTACGACTGGAGCTCCGAAGTGTATAGTCCATCGTCACGGCCTCTGTCTACAGACTCGCAAGATATCGACCCTGCACAACTCCTTGACGCCTCGAGATGTCGTTATGCAATACTCTTCCACTTCTTGGGTCGTCTTCTATATTATGTGCGGTCACTTCTCCGTCGGTGCCACAACAATCTGTTACAACGGCAGCCCAATGTACCCCGACGTAAAACAGCTCCTTCGTATCGTCGAGAAATTCAAGGTCACATACTTTGGAAGTTCGCCTAGGTACTTGCTGGAGGTGGAGATGTCAAAATGCATACCGAAAGAAGAATTTGATCTTTCCAACTTGAAGACAGTGTATACCACTGGCGCCACCCTTTCGCCAGAGCAGTACAGATGGTTCTATCGCTCTTTCCCACCTAAGATCCAAATCTGCAACACAGCCGGCGGCACCGACACTGCAACCTCCCTCATCGCCCTAGATCCAACAGGCCCCATCTATGCCGGTGAGATGCAGATCCGCGCTCTCGGTATGGACGTAGATATCGTCGACTCCACGTCTGGCGAATCGATCTACCATACCGGCGAGGCAGGCGAGATGATCATCCGCAAACCCTTCCCAAGCATGCCCTGCTTCTTCTGGGGCGATACACCTAACAACAGCAAGTATCGATCGAGCTACTTCGAACATTTCGACAACATCGACGTCTGGGCTCAGCACGATTGGCTGTCTCGCAACCCTCGCACTGGAGGTTTTACTATGCATGGTCGCAGCGATGGCGTTCTGAGTAAGTAAACCCAGCCCCGGCCACTTCATAGTTTACTCTGTCTGTACTCGAGCTAACTAATGTCCCATCAAGATCCATCCGGCATCCGCTTCGGAAGCAGCGAGATATACGCTATCGTCGAATCCCCACCCTTCAACACCGCCTTCTCCAACACCTTATGCGTCGGCCGCCGACGACCAACCGACACAGACGAAGCCGTTTTCCTGTTCGTAGTTCCTGCGGCAAATCACTCCCTCACGGCTCCGCTTCGTGCAGAACTCAAAGCCAGCATTCGCGTAAATCTCAGCGCCCGCCACGTGCCCAGATTCATCTTCGAAGTGCCCGAGATCCCGGTTACTATCAATGGCAAGAAGGTCGAAGTTGCTGTCAAGCAGATCATTAGCGGCAAAGATGTCGAGGCGAGTGCGACGGTGGCGAACCCGGGGAGTCTGGAGTTGTTTAAGAAGTTCAGAGGGGTGGAGAGGGAGGCTGGGGAGGCGAAGTTGTAGAGAAGACTTATGGCAATCGATGAAGCAATGTGTTTTCTACTTTTACATGATCTACAGAGTTGATATACAGTACAATACAATTACAGCCATAGCACTTGATTGGAGCGCACAAGCGATTGTGCTTCTCACACAGAGATGCCTTTCTCGGCCAACGCCATCTGGCACCTTCCGCAAGGCGTCTCGCTATCCTGGGCAGTATACTGCCAGCAACGCACGCACTTACTCATGCGTGGAGGCAGGACGTACGCTTTGGCAACGACTTGTTCGCTGCCGCTGACCTCGTGTACCTCAATTGGAGCCTCGAAGCGCCACTCTTCTTCGCTCTCGGCACCCAACTTTGCGAAGCTATCGGCGTTGTCCGCCCACTCAATATCCGCCTCGCTGACAACCAACAGCGACACAAGCTCGTCTTTCAGGCCATCGACATCTTCGATAAGCCTCATGGTGTCGTGCTTGATGTCCTGCCTGCCAGCAATGACGACGCGGCATGCGAGGCCGCTGCCGAGTTTGCCGGCAGTGCGGGCCTGTTCCTGCGCAAGTTTGACGGCGCGGCTGAGCTGATCGAGAGACTTGACAGAAACGTTCATGTCGACGCCAAGTGCGACAGGAGCAGCGTACGGCTGTTTCCATGACGTGCGTAAAGGATTAAGCGCCTGCGCCAAAGATTCAGGGAAGTTGTCCGCCAGCTCCTGCACCAGGTGTGGTGTGATGGGCGAAAGCCAATGGAGCATCTCGCGCATGATAGTATACAGTACTCCCTGGACTTGCGAGCGCTGGGCTTGAGTGCCAGTGTAAAGCAAGTCTTTGGCGATTTCGAAGTAGAAAGCGCTCAGGTCTGCGCTGACGAAGGAGTTGATTTCGCGCACACCTTCGTGGAAGCGATAGTTGCGGTATGCTTCGAAGACTACCTCACTCGTGCGGGCCAGTTGGTGAAGGACGAGCTTGGTGGCGAAGGGTGTTGTCGAGGAATGGTTTTCGGTGGCTAAATTGGACTCAAAGTCTTGCAAGACACCGCAGAGGAATTTCATGGTCACGCGATACTTCTGCAACGACTGCTGAATGCCCAACAGCCCTTGTTGCGAGATTGGAACATCCTTGGTGTAGTCCGAAGAAGCTACCCAGAGGCGGAGGAGATCCGGACCGAGACTGTCTTGCTTCTTCTTGCTCTTCACGGGCTCGGCGACAGGTACCTTGCCGTTCTTACCAGCCTTTGGACGTGGCTGTTGCAGCAGAGATCCAGAGACAATTTCTGCAGGCGAGATGGTATTGCCGATAGACTTGCTCATCTTGCGGCCATCGCCGTCCAGAATGAATCCGTGAGTCAAGAGGGTGCCGTACGGTGCAAGCGGTTTGCTGGCGGGATCCTGCGTCGCGATCGCCGTGAGGAGCGAGCTCTGGAACCAGCCACGATGTTGGTCGGAACCCTCAACATACACATCCGCTAATGGCTTGCCCTGCTCACGAGGCGCAAGCGAAGTCCAGGTCGTGCCAGAGTCGAACCAGACGTCCATGGTGTCCCTGCCACGAATCCACTGTCCAGGCTCGAGACTCGAGTGGAGCCATACAGGGTCATCAGCGGCATCCGAGAACCAAGGATCAGTTCCACGCTCCTGAATAACCGAGATGATATGATTGATGCTCTCATCGGAGATGCAAGCTTCTCCAGTCACTTTGTTGTACAGGGCGGGAATTGGCACTCCCCATGCTCGCTGACGGGAAATGCACCACTGGCTGCGGCCTTCGATAAAGGCCTTCAGGCGGTTGCGGCCACTTTCGGGGATGAATTTGACATCCTCGATAGCAGCGAGTGCCCGATCTTTGATCAACGAGACATCTGCAAACCATTGTGCCGTCGCGCGAGTGATGACAGGCTTTTTCGTTCGCCAGTCAATCGGGTTCTTGTGTGTGAATTTGTGCGCGACCAAGAGCAGGTCAGTGTTTGGGCCCTTGAGAAGCTCAAGCACCTTTTGGGCTCCTTCCTTCTCAGCAAAGAGCCCTGTCAAACCTACGGATTGTGTGTCTCCGGTAGATGCGCCTGCAGGGAATGCTTCGGCCGTGAATCGACCTTCATCATCGACGGGAGCAAAAGCTGGCCCTATGCCGTACTTCTGGCAGACCTGATAATCCTCCATGCCGTGTCCAGGTGCCATGTGTACGAGACCCGTGCCGGAAGTAGCTGTGACGAAGTCGGCAGGGATGAAACGCGACTGGTGGTTTTGGCCTTGGAACATGTTGGAGCATGCTGCGTGCTCGTCCTCTAGTTCAGAGCCATTAATGCTTTCGACAACGCTTTCGACCGAGGTTCCTGCAGGAAGGAATGAAAGGATATGCTCTATCCTGTCCTTTGCGAGCAAGTATTCGTCCTGTGATCTGCTGCCGTCGGGGCTGTGAAATCTTACAACGGTATATTCGATGTCTCGGTTGAACGCAATAGCCTTGTTTGCTGGTAATGTCCATGGCGTTGTCGTCCAGATCAGGGCATTGACATTCTGCGATGTAACGCCTCTGTTCTCCAAGGCTGACGGCATGTTTATGAAAGGCATCTTCACGAATGCAGCTATGCACGTGTGCTGATCGTCGTATTCCAACTCGGCCTCAGCCAAAGCAGTTCGAGACGAAGGAGACCAATGAACAGGGCGATGATCGCGGAAAATGAGACCTAACACACCAATCAATACTTGTACTATCTGATATCCTACGCAGACAGATTATGTCCTTACCCTTCTTGACCATCTCCCTGAACACGCCCAATTGTCTGATCTCGAAATCGCGGTCCATGGTCTTGTACGGTGCGTCCCACTCGCCCATAACACCCCAGCTGCGAAATTCCGTCTTTTGCTCTTCAATGGTGCGCCCGGCGAGTTGGCTGGCCTTGCGCCTGATCTTCAACGGGGACATGCTCGCAGAGACACCCTCCGCTTGCTCTTTGCTCTTCTCTTGTTGGGCTGCATTTTGTTGCAACGCTTTCAGCTCGATAGGTAAACCATGGCAGTCCCATCCAGGCTGGTACTGGACGCGGCTACCGCCACCTAGTCTCGACCGCACGATGATGTCCTTGAGGATCTTATTCAGTGCGTGGCCAGCGTGGACGGCGCCATTGGCGTATGGAGGGCCATCGTGTAGGACAAACTTGTTGTCTGTATCTGCGCCCTTGCCCTCTTCACGTGCTTTAGTCTGCCATTGATACAACTCATCGGCGCATTTTGCGCGGTAAGTGTCCAGTTGTGCCGCGGTCGGACGAGCTGGAAAGGAGGATCGCGGAAGGTTCAGAGTCTTGCCCCAGTCTGCTCGCGGAGGCTGCTGTGCTGCCCGGAGTATGCGAGAAGGAGCGAAACGGAGCATACTCGGGCGGGGCTCAGCGTAGGTCACATGCAGCGTGTAGGAAGATTGGATGTGTTGGATGTTAGGCCCGATAGAAGAATATCGCGGCAAACCTTCCTGATGAATGCTGCAGGGAAGGGCTTCGGCGATTCGCCAGCCGAGCTCCGTGTGAGGAAGGTGCCCTGCCCAAATGCAACTTGTAAGTGAAAGTATACAAGCAGTAGCTCCGGAAGCATGATTGTCATGATTATTGAAAGACTCGACGCTGTCACGTGTGGTTGTCGATAAGGAGGCCTTCGATGCGTGGCTGCCTCGCAGGTCCGAATGCGCTGCTAGCTGGCTGGCGGTGACAGCTGATGTGATTGGGTCACGAGGCGGTACGTATCTCGCGATCGACCTCGTCGATGGATATAGGCCTCCGCCCCCATTGTCAGCAGCATTATCGCTGTACTGCCACCACCAGACCGAGTCTTGTTTGACGGTCAACTGCCACTACAACATCCAAGTCGGTCGACTCCGTCTTCAAACTCGCCGTTGTCTTCACTGCCGTCACCGACCGATCTGCGGCTCCACATTCCCCACGCCGCCCAGCAAGCACGGAAGGAGGGGCTCCATATCGTCAACATCCCACCGCCAGCGCCAACGCATCGACACCACTGACGCCGTCGAGGCCCTGCATAACACCCAGACACCTGCACTTGCTCGACCTCCAAGCTTCCCACTTTCAATACTTTCTCATCGCCTCATACCCATTCCTGCTCTTCCCAATGTGACACGCCTTCGGACACCGCGCCGTCGATCGCTTAGACAGCCCACCTCGTTTTCCCACAACTGTTCATTATGTACGCACCGCACGACGTTCGGACACTGAAATCCAAGAGGCCGCCTCTTAACCCGCCACCTATATCGAATCCAGGCCCCTCCGGGCCCACAACCTTCTTCCTGCGGAGTGAGCGTGACTTAGAGAGGAGCTCGCAGGCTCGAGGGCGCAAGATGCCACAGGAAGCGCAGGAGACCCGGCAAGACGCAGGCCCATCATCGATGGCTTCGAGCTCGGTGTGTGATAGTACATTCGGCGTGCAGAGTCTCGAGGATGCCATCAGTGAGAGTTTTCGCTCGGACAGCACAGCTTGGTCACGAGGTGATAGCGAGCAAAGTGCGGCTCGGTCACCTCAGCAGACCAGTCCCGCAGCTGGAAAGAAGAGCAAAGTGAGCTACCCTCCGCACCCACGGGCTGCTGCAAGACCTAGCCAAAGGAACGTCTCCTCAGAGCTGCCCTCGACAGCCGGGTCATCGGCCGCTTCACCGGTATCACTTCGTTCCTCGGATTCTCCTTTTCGATCACACCTTCGACGGGCATCCAATTCCTCGATTAACCTTAGCCATCCTCTCACGCCACTGAAGTATAGTCCCAACCCAGAATCGGGCATGCCCACGACGCCTCGCTCCGAATCCGTGCAATCATTCAGATTGAGCGACGAAGAAGGCAGTGTAGCATGGGAAACTAATAGTCAAGCTATCCAGTCTTCGAGCGGCGACGATGATGATCAAGTCTCTGAGCTTGACCTCGGCCAAGAACGTGAGCCACAACTGGTGATGCCTAGCATATCAATGCCAGCACGGAGGCCTTTCACTGCACGAGGCAGGGACATGGGCCGTCTAAAAGTTATGGTCGTCGGACCAAGAGGTGTTGGCAAGACAAATTTGATCAAGAGCATCGTCCGCACCTGCGAGGACATTGTGCACGTGGACTCATTGTCCCAGGTGACCCCAGAACAATCCGTTGAGACAGCGAAGAACACCAGCTATGGCGCAACAACGGAGTTCATGGAGATTCATGCATCTACAAAGCCGTACCCGCTATGGTGGTCTGATATGGAGAGCAGTCGTGGGCTGTGGAGGAGGAAGAGCTTTGGTGAAGGCATACTCGAACGCAACCTATGTTTCATCGATACGCCAGGAACGGGCGATGAAGGGTCGTACGAGCGGGTACTGAGCAAGATCCACTCTTTGCTACTCGAAAATGCACATATCGATGGCATGGGCGACAATCAGCTGTTGAATCTCTTCAGCGGAGAAGGCGGCACGTACGTCGATGCAGTGCTCTATCTCTTCGAACCAGGCCGTGAGCCAGTCGCCGAGTCAGAACATGCATTCGTCAAGGAATTGGCAAGTCGAGCCAACCTGATTCCTCTGATTGCGCATGCCGACTCCAGAGATGCGGGAGAATTGAACAAATTCCGCGAGAATCTTCGCTATGTGCTTAGCGGTATCAATGCAGATTGGTACTCGATGGTCGACATCAGCGCTGAGGCGGCAGGCTTACCTAAGTTTGAGTCAACGCCAAACCATAGCAGGCTTGAACCTTTCGCGGTGTCCTCTGCCCTGACGGACGATTCCGATACCATGGACGCCAGCCTGCTTATGGCATCTGACTATCTACAACCCCTGGCTCCAAGCGATCTCAGCTACTTCGTGGAACGCTTCATGAGCCCTTCAAACATCGCTCGCATGCGTCACTTCTCCGCCAGGAAATTTGTCTCCTGGCGCAGAAGCCACCTAGGGAATCACATCGACTTGAAAAAGCAGACCCTCCTTCAATCACCAGCTTTGGCGCCTACCATGTCCCCAGTCGGCAGTCCACACATGACAAACATTACCGGCTCTATGCTCTCCGAGCAGAGCAAAGTTCTTGTCCCGTACACGACCTCCAGCTACTATCGCTCGGCCTCTCCGTCTGCCGCGTCAGACTTTTCCCATCACCCGACCAATATTGGTACCTCTGCACACGCTTTGGCCCAGCACAACTCACAAACCAGGGGTGCCGAGCCCTTCCGCCAGATCCGTCTTGCGAAATGGGCCCAAGATCTACAACGCAGCCTCGCCAACGAGCGCAAGCGCTACGATGCAATGTACGCCCAACAGCCGGCAGAATGGCACCTCGAGCACGAAGGTGCGAGCGACGAGAAAGCTATTGTGGCCCGCAATGGCGAGGATGTCGACGTCCACCGTCCTTCGCGTGGCAAGCTAGGCGGCGAGATTGCCGTTATCGACCCGCTTGGCATTCTTTCACTCGGTCAAGTGTTCCCTCGTCAAGGCTGGGTTGCCTTGCGTGTTGCAGGTGGATGTGGTCTTGTTGGAGCAGTAGCCTGGTGGGTTCTGCGCAACTGGGTTGAAGTACAGGAGTGGCTTGGCTGTGGAACTGCAACGGCCAGTATGATCGGCACGCCTATTGCTGTGCCGGCGCCAGAGAGAGGGTGGTGGGAGAGTTGGGTCGGTTAATGAGTTGGCGAGAGACGACTGGAACCACAGAACTTGATTGAATGCGTCATGCGTATATGAAATATGGGAACATGAGACATGGTTTGGATTTTTGGCGTTGATTATGGGCATTGGGGCAGATATCCATGATAGTTACGCATCAGAGCTGCAGCTTAGCTGTATATCACTAGCATGCTTCACTTTGTCCGAGAGTGCAGGTGTGTCTGGTACCGTGGTGTCGATGACGTGTTTGCAGTGCAACCAGATCCATTATTCGACATGAGAGAGAAAATTCTGCTCATGTAAGCACTTCAGCGACGGCGACGTATACGCGCATGCGCCTGCTGATTGCAGCATTGCAGTGCCTTGCCGCAGCGAGCAGTCCATCACTGCCCTCGGCCAAGTCCGCCGGCCGCGAAAGCTGCTCTTCTGGCCGGCCATCGCCGTTCAGACCTGTAAAAAAAAGTAGTCCATAGTAGCGGTAAATATATGGAGCATTTCTACCTCCATGGCAGCGGCAGGGCAGTACTTTGGTACTATAGCAGGGGTACCGAGTCAAGAAGCCTTCGGACCGCCGGGCTATGTGCGCATATGCATATACTTGCAAGGAAGAATTGGATTGCCGTGGGAGCTAGAGTAGGAGGTAGGGTACATTCGTATAGGAGGTACATGTAGTTACGGGTGGGCTCCCAAGTGGACCTTCGGCTGTTTGTTGCTATATTTGCGTTGTTCGAAAAGAGGGTCTTCTAGATTGGCCTAGTTGGGCCTAGCATTTGGATAGTACTACTATACTACGATGCTGTAGCTCTTGGGACACGGGAACATAGAGGCGAGCAAATTACCTTACCTTATCGGCCGTGTCTGTTTTGTTTGCCCTATACTTCGATATGGCGCCACCGATTGCCGGGTCTTCTCATGCATGCAAGTGTGCAGTTTGGGTGAGTGCTGGTGGGGTTTATTCTGTGCGGGAAAGCACAGGCCGGTGAGATGCATGGCTGAGGTTCCTTTGTTCTCACGCGGCGCACATGGCCGGGAGCGTGCATTTGCATGCATGCATGAGGGTGCGAGTGGCCTCGCTTCCAAACTTTTTGCCATCGAGATGGTGGCGGCGTCTCGCCACGTGGTAAGCACATGGGCGCGAGGAAGAGGATTTTGGGTTGAGGACGGCGATTGGGTGGGCGTTGGACGGGTGGAAAGTACCTGTAGATTCTGGCCACGAGTGATACTACTGTATAGTGTATACTTACAAGGAGAGCATCGATATAGCACAAGGGCAAGGCCAGGCGAGACACATCCGTCCGCAGGGGCTGGGGACAAAGAGAGGGAGAGCTCCCTCTCGTGGGTGCAACGCGTGAGGACTTGCTCGGGTGCAGTGCTCAGGGCGGAAAAGGATCATCTGGCATGCGAGTAGTGCTGGTAGTGCTGCTGCTTCACTCCACTCTTGCGACGACTCAGCAGCACACCCTGCAGGCCGTCATCGCTGCCTACACCTATTAATCGCCGTGCCGCTCCTCTGCTGACAGGACCTGGCCGCCTTCTCTTCCTCCACCCATTGACTGCCGCATTCCACATCATACTCCTACTCCCTCGCGCATTCAACAGTTCCTCTTCAAGAACGCCACTTGGACCACTGTCCCACTGTCCCACCAACCCGCTGGCGCCCGGACGTTTCATTCGGTTTCACCACGCAAGCCAGTCCGCACAGCAGCAAGCCACCGACCCGCCCTCACCTGCTGTATCGCCCTTCGAGCACGCTGCTTCGCAGAAAAACACCGTCTTCCAGTCCTCGCCTCTCGACTCCTCTGCGAACTCCCGCCAAAACCGGTACGTACAGCATTGCCCTCGCCGCAAGCACGCTCAGCCATCCATGCCCTCCGTGTGGCCGCCACGTGCTCGGCCCAAAGCTTATGTACCCGCTCTGACCACGCATAGACCTTCTACCCGATCCTGATCCTCCGCGACGCATATCGCATACCACATAACACCTCACAATGGTAAGCTAAACTCAAAATCCCCTCGTCACCCTCCGCCCTCCGCCCTCCGCCTTACACCGCGCTTCTCCCCTACTTGTGTACTAATACCCGCACTCAGTCAAACCAACAACAAGCCCGTTTCAGCACCTACTCCGGAGCGCCCTCGGTCGGACCTTCAATCGCACCCACAGACACAACCACCACACCCGCCCGCTCCACTCCTCAGCCCACCAACACCCACAGCAGCAACAACATGTACGCTCAACAGGCCTCGACAGGCAGCAGCAGCACCCTCGGCAACAGCTCCGACCCCAAAGCCGCCGACATCAAATCGTGGAGCGCCGGCTTCGAGCGCATGCAAGACGCACGTCTGGACAAGCAGCGCTATGTCATGAGCGGCAACAAGAGCGAAGAAGTCAGCAAACTTGCCCTCGGTGCGAAACTTGAGCGCGCGCTCGGAAGGCGGATGACAGGCCAGGATGCGACTTTCTCGCCTAGGAAGAAGTCGCTGTCCAACAGCGAGAAGGCGCTGGAGGTTCAGGTGAACTGAAGCTGAGATGAAGCACGACTCAAAGCAAAGTCTTCATGCAATACAGTGCGAGAGGAGGTTACATAGCAAATATGTCAGTCAGATACGGGCGACAGGGCTTTTGCTGTCCGAAAAAGGGGTGGACGCGAAACATGGGCACATGGCGATACCAATGCCCACACATCGAATGCTGGCTTCTGCTCAGGGAAAGAAGACACTCGGCGTTTGAATAACTGTTGGTTCAGGATGACGCCTGGTGGTGGTCTTCTCATTTTCGGGTTGCGGGATGCGAATCTTTCTGGCGTTTTTCCTTTTTCTTGTTTACCTGCAATATACTCCCATGCAAGCAGTCGACTGAATACTCCACACTTATTTTCATATCCATGCGTCCATCTGCGTTGAGGCCAAACTTTCCTGGCTTCACATGCTTTTGGTCCATTTCTCCCCTGGTCTGTAAGTCTGTTAGGCCCTAGTATGGTATACCATGTATCTCCGTGGCATTAGTCTCTTGACTTGAGAACATGGTTGAGAGCAGTTGCTTACATACTGGTGAGATACTCATGCATGTTACTTTCTCTTTTTTTACAACAACATGTTCAAAAGTAGCTGCTCAACTACCTAGGTCTTGGTACGAGGCTGCTTGCGCTTGTAAAACACGCCCTCCAGGCGCACGTTTTCCTCTTCGTCATGCATGAGCTGGTTCAGGGTGTACTGGTACCTCTAGTTGACAAGGGTCCAAGCCAGGTTTTTGGCATATGGGTCAGCGGCAAGAGCATGTCATGCAGAGCGTATCCCTCCCCTCGTCTGCAAGCTCGTCGGCCTACTATAAGCTATTTAGGCTTAGGTAGTTAGGCTATAGAAATATTCAAGACTCTACTAACCTCACTTTTAACTTCTACTTTAAGAAGGCTAAAAACCGATATATCGAGAAGCTAGAGAATATATAAC